>JAJJWX010004494.1:0-600000 GCA_023529315.1 Papaver bracteatum
TTGAAATGTGTTGGAAATATGGGCACCCATATGTGTGTGCATGCCCAAAGTCCATCTTGGGTGGATGAGTAAAGTCATATGCTTGACTTTGTCAAAGGAAAAATCCTTCTCCAACTAACTAAGCCATAGTGTGAGACATGTGACTTGTTTCATGGAAACAAGTGATTGGTTTTTTCTTCATGCTAAGAGGTGTGTGACATGTGTCTTGTTTCATGGAAGCAAGTGATTGGTTCTTCCTAAGACACTTGAAATGTGTCTTGTTTCATGGCACCAAGTGATTGGTTCTTCCTTGATATTTATCAAGAGAGGATGCTTGGTATATGAGTATAAATAGGCTTCTATTTTCATTTGTTGGAACACTAATAAGAAGTAGAGAAAATACTACACCTCAATAATAGTGAGAAAGAAACAAAGTATGGAGAGTAAGCTAGAGAGTTCTAAGTGAGCATTCTAGTTAAGCTAGCAAAGTCTTCTAAATATTCAAACATTAGTTGTAGAATCCCTTAGTGTTCTTTGGATAAGAAGTTGAAGTTCTATACGGTATTTAGTTTGTGGAAATATAGTTTGTGCTCGTTTTTGTTGCACCTACTCACCGCCGAGTTTGAAGGTTCAAGAACGTGAAACACAAGTGATCCACGGGTCTTAATTCATATTTTTTTTGGAGCGATTACAAGGTATGAATTGTTAACCCGCTTTCACATTCAATTTGTTTGAATTATATATATATATATATAAGCATCATTGGTATCAGAGCGTTTTTATGCGTTTTCGTTATTTTTTTAAACCATGGACTAAGTGGCCATTCCCTGAGAGGACAACGACCTTAAATTAATTTTGTGGACTAATCACTTTTGTGGTTGATTTAATTAATGCCTCTGTCCGAAAGGACAACGACCAAAAATTAATTTTGTGGACTAATCACCTTTGTAGTTGTTTTAATTAATTCCATATAAATACAACATGCATGATATTAATATTATTTTTGATTAATTTATTGAATCATGTTGTTTAATTTAATATCATTAGTTTAATCATAAGTCTCTTGCTCAACAAAAATACTTGGTGTATGTGTTTGCAAAAATATATATTACTTTGTGTATTTTTTCAAGAATTTTAGAAGTAAATTTTTTCATTACTTCTGAAACGGGGCATATTTTATTTTTTCATTAGTTGAAAATAATTTCAATAATATATGTTTCCGAAACAATGCATATTTATGCTTTATTTTCGTTAGTTGAAAATAATTCGTGAGCAAGATACTTTGAAAATTAATTACAAGCTTATTTATCTCTGTTGATAAATAACTAATCTTCATATGTTGGTTGATTACAAGTGGTTTTATTGGCTTAAGTTATGTGCTTTACCAATATTTATTAGTCTAAAATTAATTGATATAGGTTATATTAAAAATGCATATTTGGGTGATGATTATGAGCCCAACGAAATTTTCGATCTTGGATTTGCGTATAGATATGATTTTATCAATTAGATTTTGAGACTATGTAGTAAGTGTACACATAATAATAATGTCCAACTTTGTGCAACAAACGTGTAGAAATGTCTAGCAACCATGTGATTGCTGACCTCAATAAGGGTGACAAACTTGATGAGAAGAACTATGATGTGTGGCATATAAAAATCCAATACTTGTTGTATGAAGGAGGAAAACTGGAACTCCTAAAAAATGAAATGGTCCGACCCGCAGAGGGTCATACTACCCAACACCGTCGTGAACTTGAAGCCTATGAAGCTTGGGTTAAGAAAGATCGTAGTGCACGCTAAACTATGTTGAGTAGCATTCACAATGATCTTATTGGAGAATATGAGGATTTTCCTACTTCCAAGCAAATGTGGGATCAGCTAAAACTTGACTATGGTGGTACGTCCACCACTAGACTTCGTAGCTTAGTGCTGAGATTTGAGGTCTATCGAAAGAATCCCAAGCAATCAATGACAGAACATCTAAGAAAGATGTCGTCACTCATTCGTGAGTTAAAATCTGTTGGGCATGTTCTAAGTGATGAACAACAAGTGTTAGCTGTGATAAGGTCATTGCCTGATTCTTGGGTGCATATGAAGCAAATTCTGACTCATAATGAAAGCATCAAGAATTTCTATGACATCTCTCGACACGTTGAGCTTGAAGCTGAGCGCCAAGAGGTGACACATGTGGCTACCTTGTATGCACAAGGTGAGCGCAAACCACAAGGAAAGCGCAAGAGAAATAGCCAATGAGATGCTAAAAAGGCAGAAAAACCAGCTAAGCGCCGTCGTGGCAAGCGTGCTTGGAAAAGAGACAAATCAAAGATGAAATGCTATAACTGTGGAATCAAAGGACATTTTGGCCGTGAGTGCACTGAGCCGTAAAAGGTACTTTGTTCATTTAACTCTGTTTACACATCTGTGTGTTCACATGTAATGGTTGCTCACTCTCTCCCTGAATGGATTGTAGATACGGGAGCAACAAAACATGTAGCTCGAGATCGAGCGGGGTTCATAGATTATCGACGTATTTCACGTGGTACATATAAAGTTTATATGGGCAATGGCACATGTGAGGATGCTATAGGAATTGGCACATATAAACTCTCTATGCGCTCTGGACGCATTTTAACACTTCACGATGTGTTATACGTACCTGGAATTAATCATAATCTACTTTCAGTTATTTCTCTTCTTAGTTTAGGGTACTCTTTTAAAATAGAAGACGGTATGCTGGACATCTTCTTTTATGGTACTTTGTTTGGACATGGTTATCTATGTAATAATTTCTTTAAATTAGACTTGTTTAATTCTGCTTCATCTGAGACTTTAGTGTCTGATGCTAGTAGTAGTAGTGTTATTGACTGTGTGACTTGGCATGCTAGACTAGGACATATCAGGCAAGATAGGATGACTCGGTTAGCTCGAGAAGGCCATATTGGCTCACTCGCTAAAGTTTTCTTACCCGTATGTGAACCTTGTCTAGAAGGAAAAGCTTGTAGGAAATCTTTTGGTAAGGAAAAACGTGCTACTCAACCTCTTGAGTTGGTACATTCTGACATTTGTGGACCTATGAATGTTAAAGCTAGACATGGTTATTCTTATTTTCTCACATTTATTGATGATTATACGCGATTTGGTTATGTATATTTGATTGCTCACCGCTATGAAGCCTTGGATTGTTTCAAGCGCTTTGTTGCAGAAGTTGAGAATCAAACTGGAAAGAGTTTAAAGACTCTCCGTACTGACCGGGGACGCGAATATTTATCCGATATGTTCAGGAAATTTTGTGAGAGTAAGGGAATAACTAGACAACTTACTATTCCATATAATCCGCAACAAAATGGTGTTGCGGAGAGAAGGAATAGAACATTATTGGATATGGTTAGATCAATGATGGCGCAAGCCAACCTCCCAATATTTTTTTTGGGGGATGCTATTATGATTGCGGCCTATATTTTGAATCGTGTCCCAACTCAGTCAGTTCCTTCTACACCATATGAACTTTGGAAAGGCGAAAAACCTAATTTAGGAAATTTGCGCCCATGGGGTTCAGCTGGTTATGTTCACAACGCTTCTCATGTGTATGGAAAGCTAGGTCCTAGAGCAAGAAAGCTTGTCTTTATAAGATATTCTTATTGCTCAAAAGGATATGTGATGTATGGTGAACATCCGAGTGGGGGGATGACCGAGATAGAGTCCAGAGATATTGTTTTCATTGAAAATGATTTTCCTCGAATCAGTGACATTAACAAAAACTTGGAACTCTTTGAAATAGAAGAGAGTGAATATATCTTACCATCCTCGAGCGAAGGTAGAGAATTAGTTTCTCAACCTATAATCGCTGAAGATAGTGGGAGTGATCTATATCCTAGAGGGAGTGAACCTCTAGAGACACAAGTTTTTTAACCACGCAGAAGTGAGCGTGGAAAAGTACCCCGTCGTCATTTTGAGATTGAAGGGGGAATATTAATGTATGTTGCGAGTATTGAAGATGAGCCTACTTATTTTAGAGAAGCTATCTCTTCAGTTGATTGCAATAAATGGCATTTTGCAATGCAAGAGGAACTTAAATCAATGGATAAGAATGACGTTTTGGAGTTGGTTGATCTTCCGCCTGGGCGAAAGGCCATTAGAAACAAATGGGTCTTTAAAATTAAACGCAAGGCGGATGGATCAATCGATAAATACAAAGCTCGACTAGTGGCGAAAGGATATACTCAACAAGAGGGTATTGACTATGAGGAAACTTTCTCTCCTGTGGTAAGGTTTGCCTCAATTCGCCTCGTGCTTGCAATAGTTGCATATTTGGATTTAGAATTATTCCAGATGGATGTTAAAACCGCATTCCTTAATGGGAATCTAGACGAAGAGATTTACATGTCTCAACCAACGGGTTTCGAGGTCAAAGGAAAAGAGCGCAAAGTTTGCCGTCTCAAACGTTCCATTTATGGCCTTAAACAATCGTCTAGACAATGGTATATGCGTTTCCATCAATCTATCACCTCTGCTGGTTATGAAATGATTGAGGAAGACCATTGTGTGTACATTAAACGATCCCATGAAAGCATTCTTATCCTAGCCTTATATGTCGATGACATTCTATTAGCAGGTAATGATCTAGAAGGAATTGTCGCCACTAAGAAGTGGTTGTCCTCTAATTTTGAAATGACGGACATGGGTGAAGCTAATTATGTATTAGGTGTTCAGATCATGCGAGACCGCTCAAGAAAAACTCTTAGTTTATCTCAAGAGACTTACATAAAAAAGATACTTGAGCGCTTTCGAATGCATGATTGCAAACCCATTGACACTCCTATGGACAAATCATGTGTCCTAAGTAATGATCAATGCCCTAAGAATGTACAAGAAAAGAAATACATGTCCAATGTACCATATTAAACCTGGGGTTGGGAGTCTAATGTACGCTATGTTGTGTACTAGACCCGACATAAGTTTTGCAGTAGGGATGGTAAGTCGTTACCAAAGTAATCCCGGACCAAATAACTAGAAAGAAGTTAAAAGGATATTTCGTTATCTTAAAGGAACTGCTAATCTTCCTCTTTGTTACCATGGTGAAGACATTAGACTCAAAGGATTTAGCGATGCCGATTGGAGCAACGATAGAGATGAGTTTAAATCCACTTTAGGATACATTTTTAAACTTGGGGGTGGTGCAATCACTTGGTGTAGTCAGAAACAAAAGTGTATTGCTCTGTCTACAATGGAAGCAGAGTATGTTGCACTTGCGGCAGCCGTCCAAGAAGCTGTCTGGTTGAGGAGATTTCTTAAGAGACTCGGTGTCTCGGAACATGCAAAAGAAGCGGTGTTGCTTCATAGTGATAGCACATCAGCTCTAGCATATGTAAAAGATCCCAAATACCATGGAAAAACCAAACACATTGGTAGGAGATTCCACTTCATACGCGATATGGTTGCACGAAGAAAGGTTATTCTTAGACATATCTCCACAAATAGAATGTTGGCTGACCCTTTGACTAAGCCCATTCCGAGAATTAATTTTCAATCCCACGTAGAGAACATGGGATTAAACAGGATTTGATGTGTAGAACATGTGATAATGACATTATTATTATAAGTATTAATGATTTCTTAAATGAATATGTTTTTATAGAAATCATATACTTTTGATGTGTACATAGATATTAAAGTTGTCAGCAGGAAAGAATCGACCTACTCACACAGGTGATTCGCCTTGGCGCTTAGTATAGCGAGCAAGATGAGACAAAAGAAAAGACGTTTTCCGAAATATCTGTTTTTCGGAAAACCACGTGCTTTTAATGGCAAACTTTTCTATACAATTAGAAGTCGCCTTAATATGTTTAAAATGAGATCTCACAAAGAGATCGATCATTAAATGTAACCACCATTTAATGAAGCCTGTTATAAAGCCAAATGTGATTTTCTGAACAGTTACTATGTGAACAACTGTTGGAACAGAAAGTCAAGTTAGGCGCCTAAATGGCGACTAGACTAAGATCTGTATGACGTATGCTTTTTATGCTGGACATGCCCTTTCGAGTGGGAGAAACGTCATAGCATACACTTTGTGATGTATGTGCTAAGTCGACCAATTGTGAGAGCGATGAATGAATTCATGCTTCATTGCTGTGTGAGCCACTGGATTAATATCCAATTCATTTACCCCTTTGACTTGAGTTTATGTCATGAAAAGGATACTTAATGATGCTACTTTAGCATGTTTTCTAATACGATGCAACTTCCCGTATAATGATACATGTCTAGGAAAGTTGTTAAGTTGAAATGGAACGATATGAGATTCTTGGAAGAAAATTTGATAATACACCATGAATTGTGACTCATAGCTGGCCAGCATTTTTCGTCTGTCGAAAATCATGAGTACAATTGATAAAATGTACATGGGTGCAATACTGCTTCTGGAGGGATTAAGAGTATTGTATCAGGTGTAGTCAAATTATCTGAGGTAATGAGATACAAACATTCTTTGTGAATGGTTGATGTCTCCATGCTGACTTATAATAAGGTTCTAGTATGGAGCTCCCAAAAATGAAGATATCTCGGCGGTCGCACAAACTATTTACTAATATGAACATTTTTTTCCCATAGGACTTGGATTGGGAATTATGCTGGCGTTACACACACTATGTATGAGTGGGAGATGTTGGAAATATGGGCACCCATATGTGTGTGCATGCCCAAAGTCCATCTTGGGTGGATGAGTAAAGTCATATGCTTGACTTTGTCAAAGGAAAAATCCTTCTCCAACTAACCAAGCCATAGTGTGAGACATGTGACTTGTTTCATGGAAACAAGTGATTGGTTCTTTCTTCATGCTAAGAGGTGTGTGACATGTGTCTTGTTTCATGGAAGCAAGTGATTGGTTCTTCCTAAGACACTTGACATGTATCTTGTTTCATGGCACCAAGTGATTGGTTCTTCCTTGATATTTATCAAGAGAGGATGCTTGGTATATGAGTATAAATAGGCTTTTAGTTTCATTTGTTGGAACACTAATAAGAAGTAGAGAAAATACTACACCTCAATAAGAGTGAGAAAGAAACAAAGTATGGAGAGTAAGCTAGAGAGTTCTAAGTGAGCATTCTAGTTAAGCTAGCAAAGTCTTCTAAATATCCAAACATTAATTGTAGAATCCCTTAGTGTTCTTTGGAGAAGAAGTTGAAGTTCTATACGGTATTTAGTTTGTGGAAATATAGTTTGTGCTCGTTTTTGTGGCACCTACTCACCGCCGAGTTTGAAGGTTCAAGAACGTGAAACGCAAGTGATCCACCGGTCTTAATTCATATTTTTTTTTTGGAGCGAGTACAAGGTATGAATTGTTAACCCGCTTCCGCATTCAATTTGTTTGAATTATATATATATATAAGCATCAAAATGAATGGAAAACTAGTACCTATAATGAAGTTGGAAAGGATAGCAGCAGAGAAATTAGATGTTTGCTCTAAGTGGCATTGGTATTATTTGACGAACAAGGACGCCGTAGATCGAGATCGCAGACTACAGAGGTGGTTAAAAATGCTAACCAAGGCATTTGAGAGGGTGACATCACTCATGATTATTAGGAATACCGCTTCATCATATCCATCTCCTTGCAGAATGAGAATCGATTCTACAGCTGTTGATGAATTTTTATAATCGGAGTTGATTCCTTCTTATTTCTTTGAAGAAGTTTCAGCTGTCGTTAATTCAATTCCTTCCGCTGTCGACGATGAAGAAGGTTCTCTCAGTTTAGGGTTGATTTCCCCATACTTCCTTCATGAGAAGAATAATCTGTCTATTGTTGAGAATTTACAGTATGAGAAAGTGGTGAAAACTGATGTTATCGAAGTCATCAGCAAATTTCTAGGTAGGGCTTGTTTTCACTTCCAACTTGATGATTCTCGCTTGTTATTCGATCGAGGTAAGTCTGTTGTTCTCTCCTTAATTTCTAATGGTAAATTGCTTCGATTGATCATTCGATTTGGGTATAAATCAGATTTTGTATCTATGCAATCGATTCATCTCTTATGTGTTAATGATGCTGAAGTTTATGACGAGAGGCAGCTGTTTGTTAAAATGCCAGCTAGAAATCGAAATTTTACACTTGTTTTGGCATGGATGGTTAAACATAGGGAGGGAAAGGAATTATGTGTTAATATGCCTGAGAGTGTCGATTATAAATTGGGCAGTGGCAGAGATTCTGCTGGTTGGATATACGATCGTGGAAAAATATTTGATATTCTTGAAGGGTATTTTTCTTTTGTTGACACTTACAAATTTCATATTGATATAGTAAATACTTCTTGTGAGCTGGTTCTTGTTGGGTCAACTATAACGGATAATTACACATATGAAAGTCTTTATAAGCTTATTTCGAAACAAGGGTACCCATTAATTACAGAGAATGAATTGTTGTTACTAGTTAAGAGTGGCTTATATGTGAATAGGGGAGCAATGGAAGCAAAATTTCCGTGTTATTGTTGTTTTGCAGTTTGCAATCTCAAGGTTTAACGTGTACAGCCATACCCATTCAGTACTTCAACTGCCTTCTCACATGGTTTTTATCAGATGCACCTTTGTAATTCTTTCCTTAAATAACTTGCAAGATTTACAGAGTTTATCAACAACAAGTTTCGAGCAGAATTTTTTTTCTCCCAGCTAATATATGAGTTACTTGAGGTGATTGCAATTCACTTTATGTGCTTACCATTTGTCGTCGAGCGTAATGGAGTTCACGTACCAGCAGATTAGTTTTCCTTCCCAACTGCCCCAAGTCTTGAATCCAGCTGGTAATCTTGAATATTCTTGTTGTATTCTACTATGGAGTTTGAATGCGGAAGAAGACGATATCCTCTTATCTATTTTTGCAAATGTTTTTCATGGGGAAATGCTCATAGTTATTGTTGATAAACAAGGTGATCAACTCCAGATTTTTGTGAAGGAGTTTAAAATTCTCGCAGTGCTTATATTATCAGTTCATGCCATCGCTACTACTCAATTCTATCTTTCAAGATGGAACTTTCCAAGTCCTTCACATCAGGTCTTGCTCTTTATGATTCCCATTCTAATTTTTTTGTTGTGGATTGAGTTCTTGCGGTGGAAATTCAAGCTGTTTTTAACTGGATGGTGGATTAACATGTTCTGTGAAGCTAGGATTCTGTCATCAGATTGTTGCAACTTGTGTCGCCAGGCTCATTTGGGTATTAATTGAAAGACTTCAGCAGTTTGAAATTCTGTTATTTGATATATTAGTTGGGTGTGTAGTGTCAAGACGGAATTGTGGTGATATTTTCTCGCTGCTTCAACTTGGTCTACATAATACTTCACAGGACTCCTATACCACTATTCAAGCTCTTGTTAGACAACCAGGTCCTAATACAATTCAGTATCCTCCTCGGACTATTTTTCCACTTTTATATGTTCTCTAGCATGCTACCTACGCTTGTTGGGGGTTTGTAGAGAGTCAACATACTTGGACATGAGTACGGGTGTTGGTCAGGCTAATGATATTTTGTTACTGATTATTTCCAAGGAGTTTACATATCAATTGGTGCTTCAAATATCAGTGCCCACAATTGTTCGAACTCAATGGTATTCTTGGAAAATTAGTCCTTGTCTGCGTCCTAAGTTGCTTCCATCTGAAGTCTTTTGGAATATTCTGCTACAAGAGAGAGTTAAGTTGACAGTTGAGCACTCAGGTTGGAGTTGTATGAACATATATTTTTGTGTTTGGAATTTTCCTTCCGGATGTAGCCAAGTGAAGGCTGCTCTGTACTCAACCGGGAAGAAGCAGGACTCGACAGAATCTCCTATAAAGATGATGGAAATCCCATTTTTGCTCACTGTGCTTCCACATGGCTCGAATGTAGAAAATATAGTTGGAATTCAAGTCTTGCTCTTGGTAATTAAGGGTCTACACAAGTTGGCGAGAGTAGAGTACTTAGATGGAAATTCAAGTTGTTTTCATGCAGGAGAAGTATTAATGTGGCAGTACATTTCTCAGTCTTGAGCATTGGAGAAAACTGGACTTATAAGAGCACTGTGTTCTGCAAGGCTAATATCCATCATCAACTTGAATCCATTCTCATGAGATTACCAAGTTGGCACTTGGCTATTGCAACTGGATCTGATCGTAAAGTGTTCCGCAAGAATGCTACGACCCCTAATTTGTTTGTTAACATTCATATTGGGCTGACTTTGATACATCTAAAGTGTAGTGGAATCAAGCTAGAGAATTCTCACAAATGGCAAGACATGACGAAAACCACTATTTGCTCGACTAACACAGCTTCAGCTGTATTCATAAGTAGTGAAATTCTTTCTATTGACTTGTGGTACTCACCAACAAGAGGTTCTAGCTAGACAACAACATTATTTGTGCGGTTTACCATTCGGATACTAGAGCAGTTGGAGAATCAAAATGTACATGCCAACAAAAAAAAAACTCGCAACAAATAGTCATGGTCAGACTGGAAGTATTCAAGAAAAGACAGCAGATTTTTTTCTTACCGAAATGGATGCTTTCACCTTTCTCACAGTATTCACACAGGTGGCGAGAGATGACAGGGAAGTTCTGGTGCAAATTTCTGTCTCGATTGTTATTGAAATTATCGTACAGTTACAGAGGGCATGCATTGTGCTTAATATAAATAACGGGTGGCGGGGTGGAATACAAAGAAATCCCATTGTGAAGGTTATTCATGATTACAATGGCAGCATGGCCATTGTTGGATCTTTAAGGACTGTTGCTAGAGGTGCATGCCAAGCACGAAGTTCTGCAGATAAAACACTTGTTTGCCCTAAGGAAATGCACACAGAAATGTCAGGTCCATTGGTTGATTTCAAGGGAGGAACTGCGACAATGTGTAAGCTTTTCACCTTGCAAGTAGATGTTTTTTGGATTGTTGGGCTTGGTGACACCCTCGGGCAGTTTTACTTAGTTCTCATCCTTGAGGACAAGTATGTTTTGAAGGAGAGTGGAATGTCACGGTATCGAGGGTAGGGGCTACCATAATGTCTGCCGGTAGTAGTAATTGCGGGTGCCGTATCATTTTCTGTTTAGTTAATTGTGTCCGTTGGATTTGTGACGCGTGTGTCCAATCCTGTTGAGGTAGTCTTAGGTTTGCTATAAGGTTGTAAGAAGAGTTCATCCGGGAATTATCTGAAATTTATGATATGAAACCATTGTTGGCTGCGCTTCTAAAGCACAGATTTGGCCTGAATCAATTGATTTAGGAGGTGTTTATCACCAATTTTATACTTCTGTTTGTTAATTTATTGTGTAATCACAACACTTCAGTTGAGCAGAAACTGCATAGCAATCCAATTTCATCTATTGTTGTCGAACTGGTGTAGAGTATTTCAAAAGTGCACTACTGCAACAATTGAAATTCGAGGTAAGGCGCAACATCAATTGAAATTCGAGGTAAGGCGCAACATCAATCAGACATCCCATGAAATTTGACTCCACCTCCATTCGCAATTCCCCATTTCTATTGCATTTCTTCAATGTTCGAGCTCTTTTTTCAGCCTTCTACAACACCAATCTGAGAAGAACCACCGATGCCTACTTGACTTGAACCAACAACCCACAATTCTCGGCACAAGACCCCACATGGCAGCTGTAGCAACATCATTTGTTCCTATTCAATTATCCTTCTGAACTAATCAGATCGAGTAGAAATTGGATTTTTGAATCAGTAAAAAATTAAATTGGAACAAAGGGAAATTAAGAAGAGGACGTATTTGACGATGGTGGTGTCGGAGTTTAAGCCAAACCCAACGGATATCTTTTACTGTTTATTGTTTATGTTCTACTTTGAATAATTCCTTTTACTTAGTCATTAGCCGTTGCAATAGACTAGGAGCATTGCTTGCAGTCAGTTTAGCTTCTACTGGCTAGATTAGTTTGTTTTGTTAACACCTATATAAAGTGGTGTAATCAGTTCTCTTATATACACAGAACTGAGTGCTTTGAGTATCAATAAAATCTCTTAATTCTCACAACTTCTTATTCTTATTTATATTGTGTGAGTTTGTGCAATTGTAGGTGGATACTAACAAGAGTTAGATCCTACAACTGGCATCAAGAGCTAGTGCTCGATCCTTAAGTTTCCGCTGTTAATAGTCTTGCAGATTAGGTGTTTGATAAAAAGCTACAATGAAATAATCATTACAGCCACAAGTTCCACAGTTCAGTGGGAAGAATTATGATCGATGGAGCATCCAGATGAAAGTCTTGTTCGGTTTTCAGGAGCTTACTGAGATTTTTGAGGCTGGTTTCTTCGATGTAGATCCGACAGTTGGTGCAGATCTTCCTCAAGCCGAAAGAAATGATTTGAGGGAGAACAAAAAGAAGGACAATAAAGCATTGTACATCATACATCAATCCCTTGATGACGTAGTTTTTGAAAAGATTTCAGCTGCGAAAACATCTAAGCAAGCATGGGACATCTTGCAGAAATCTTACAAAGGCGATGACAAGGTGAAAAGTGTAAGGTTGCAAACCTTACGAGGTGAATTCGAATCTTTATCCATGAATGAATCTGAATCCATTTCTGAATATTTTTCTCGAATTCAAGTTGTTGTGAATCAACTAAGGGTTAATGGTGAACAGTTAGATGACTCTCGCGTCGTTGAAAAGATTATGAGATCACTAACAGAAAACTTTGATTATGTTGTTGCTGCATAAAAGAAGGTAAAGATATGTCTACTCTAACCATTGAAGGATTAGAGGGTTCATTATGTGCCTATGAGTACATGATGAAGCAGAGAAAGACAAGTTCTTTGGAACATGCTTTGAAAAGCAAGGCTGTTATCACCGACAAGGGAAGCTCCAGCAAAGGAACATCATCAAGTACCGGCAAAAGTGATTCCCCACGAAATAAAGATAAGTCTAAAGTTGAATGCTACCACTGTGGAAAACCTGGACATTACAACAATAATTGTTGGTTTAATCCGAATAAGAAGACGAAGCAGGCAAACTTTGTAGAGATTGAGGAACCAGAAAAGTTGTTCTTTGCTTGTAGTATTTCACAAGAAGACGGTGACAACAAAAATTCTTGGTTTTTGGACTCCGGTTGCAGTAACCATATGTGTGGCAGTAAGAAACTATTTTCTCACCTTGATGAATCGGTTCGTGGAGTAGTGAACTTCGAGAACAAAGCCAATGTACCTATTCTGGGTAGAGATAAAGTTCTCATTGTTTTAGCCGATAATTCTAATCATTGTATCCATGATTTTCTTTATGTACCAATGCTCCATTGGAACTTGTTCAGTATGGGTAAATTATCTGTGAATGGTCTTCGTTTTGTCATAGATGATGGTGCTTGCACTATCGAGAACCGTAAGATGGAGTTGGTTGCTAAGGTGAAAATGACTAAGAGTCGTTTATTTCCTTTGCCTATAAAATCAGAGATTGTATGTGCTTTCAATGGTATTGTTCTAGATGATAATTGGTTATGGCATTTTCGTTTTGGTCATCTTAACTTTAATGGATTACGTTCATTGGCAAAGAAAGAAATGGTTACAGGTTTACCTTTATTGGAAGACTTTAACCAATTATGCGAAGGTTGTATTGTGGGAAAGCAACACAGACTTCTGTTTCCAGTTGGAAAATCTCGAAGAGCAACACAACAGTTGGAGATAGTGCATTCTGATCTTTGTGGCCCAATGGAGACTGTATCACATGGAGGTAATCGTTACTTTCTGACTTTCATCGATGATTACAGTAGAAAGACTTGGATATTTTTCTTGAAGAATAAATCTGATGCTTTTGAAACATTTAAGGCATTTAAATCTTTTTTCGAGAAACAAAGCGGAAAGAGTTTGAAAGTACTTCGCACCGATAGAGGTGGAGAGTACAACTTAAATGATTTTGGTGATTATTTTAGAATGCATGGCATTAGGCATCAACTTACAACTAGTTATACTCCGCAACAAAATGGAGTTGCTGAAAGGAAAAACCGGACTATTGTTGAAATGGCTCGTAGTATGTTGAATTATAAAAATTTGCCTAAAATTTTCTGGGCGGAAGCAGTTACTTGTGCCGGTTACATTATTAACAGGAATCCCACAAGTAGTGTTCTCAACATGACCCCAGAAGAAGCATGGAGTGGTTTTAAACCTGATGTCGCTGCTCTTCGTGTGTTCGGAAGTGTGGCATATGTTCATGTACCAGCTGAAAAACGACAAAAGCTTGATGTCAAAGGTGAGAAGTGTATCTTCCTTGGTTACAGCGACAGAACAAAGGGGTACAGTTTATACAATCCAGTCAATGGTGCCTTTATTATTAGTAGAGATGTTGAGTTTTGTGAAGACAAATCATGGCAGTGGACAAGAACTGAAAAGGCGCAACTGGGAGTTGAATTAGACGTCATCGACAATGAAGAATTACATCCTGAGGCAGAAGTTCAAGAACCAAATGAAACTTTAGTTCCAGACAGTCCTACTACACCAAATAATGCCTCTGAATCTGACTCTTCATCTCAGCAAGTTCCAGTAACTCGTGTCACAACACGAACTCGTACCATGCCTACACGTCTTCAAGATTATGTTATAACAAATGATAATGACGAATCTGATGAAGAACTTCTTAGTTTTGTATTATTTGCAGATTGTGATCCTATGAATTATATAGAGGCAGTGCAAGATGATGGTTGGGTTCGTGCAATGAAATTCATTCCATCGAGAAGAATGACACTTGGGAGCTGACTACTCTTCCCCCAGCAAAGAAATAAATTGGAGTCAAATGGGTTTACAAGACGAAGTACAAGCCTGACGGAAGTGTGGACAGACTTAAGGCGCGACTTGTTGTGAAAGGTTACAAGCATAAGCCTTGTATCGACTACTACGAATTGTTCGCACCAGTAGATAGAATGTATACCATTCGTCTTGTTATTTCATTGGTTGCTCAGAAGAAATGGAAATTTCATCAAATGGATGTCAAATCGGCATTTCTTAATGGGGTACTTGAATAGGAAGTGTACATAGATCAACCAGTTGGTTATGCTAAGAAAGGCGAAGAAGACAAAGTATTCAGGTTGAAGAAAGATCTCTACGGGCTTAAACAAGCACCACGAGCCTGGTATACTCGTATTGATTCTTATTTTCTTGAGCATGGTTTTCAGAAATGCCCGTATGAGCACACTCTATATATCAAAACTACTGCAGATGGAGATATGATTATCTTTTTTTTGTACGTAAATGATTTGATCT
Source organism: Papaver bracteatum (assembly GCA_023529315.1). Classification (NCBI taxonomy): domain Eukaryota; kingdom Viridiplantae; phylum Streptophyta; class Magnoliopsida; order Ranunculales; family Papaveraceae; genus Papaver; species Papaver bracteatum. Next base: position 15,199 of record JAJJWX010004494.1, read on the forward strand.
TTACTGGAACTAACCCAAGTATGATTACTGAATTCAGGGAGGAAATGGTGAGTCACTTTGAGATGACTGACATGGGTCTTATGTCATATTTTCTTGCTATAAAGACACCAGTGGAAGGTCGAATACATTGGGATCAATCTTGTAAAGGTGAGATTGTGAATCAGACACACTATCGTCAACTAGTAGGGAGTCTGTGTTACTTAACAGCTACCATACCTGATATTCTGTTTGGAGTTGGTTTGGTTAGTCGATTTATGGAAGCTCCAAGTCAAGTTCACCTTCAAGATGCAAAACGAATATTGCGTTACATAAAAGGTACACAAGATGATGGTCTTTTTTACTCATCCTCTAATAATTCTGAATTTATTGGCTACACCGACATCGATTGGGCTGGTGATATAGACCAAAAAAGTACTTTTGGGTTTGTATTTTTTATGGGATCTGGAGCTATATCATGGACTTCCAAGAAGCAATAGGTAGTTGCTCTTTCTACTGCCGAAGCAGAATATATGGCAGCAACTGCGACTGCTTGTCAATCTGTTTGGTTGAGGGGTTTACTTGAAACATTGAATATACATCAAGAGTGTCTAACAACCACACCCAATATTTCTCTTAGCAATCTGTATGGACAAACTCCAATATACTTTTATGAGAATCAACTAGACAACCAGACTCAATCAATAAAAAAGTATATCAAAGAGTTTATATCTCTATCTCTCGATTTAATTCTTACTCAAGAAAACTGCGAGTCTCGATTAAATACAAGAGAGATAACTTGGATGGTACTAAAGGCCAATATCGAAGTGTTAATCAATTTAAATTAACAACCAAAAGGTCGAATATTCTAATTGATTGAACAATGCACAACCTGTATTATTTCAATTATATAACAAATATAATGTGGAAAAGAAATAACACAAACACCAGAATTTTGTTAACGAGGAAACCGCAAATGCAAAAAAACCTCGGGACCTAGTCCAGATTGAACATACACTGTATTAAGCCGCTACAGACACTAGCCTACTCCAAACTAACTTCGGTCTGGACTGTAGTTGAACCCCAACCAATCTCACATTGATCAAAGGTATTGTTATGCTCCTACTTCTCTAATTCCAGCAGGATACTAAGTACTTGATTCCCCTAGATGATCTCACCCACAACTAAGAGTTTCTACTACCCAAAGTCGAAGACTTTAATAAACAAATTTGTATTACAAAGAAAAGTCTACGGTAATAGATAAATCCGTCTCCCACGAATGTACCTACGATTTTTGTTCCATATTTTGATAAATCTAAGTGAACAAGAACCAATTTATAATCCAGACTTATATTCCTGAAGAACATCCTAGTATTATCAATCACCTCACAATAGTCTTAATTGACGCAGCGAAAAAAGATATCGTGGAATCACAAACGATGAGATGAAGTGTTTGTGACTACTTTTATATCTTGCCTATCAGAGATAGAAATCTCAAGCCAATTATTACAATTGTACTCGTACAATAGAAGCAGAAAGATCAGATCACACAACTACAAGAACGTAGTATCGTTCTGGCTTCACAATCCCAATGAAGTCTTTAAGTCGTTAACCCGGTGTAGACGAAGAAACCAAATGTTAAAGGAGAATCGACTCTAGATTAGCACAACTAGTATCACACAAAATATGTGGGTATTAGGTTTCCCAGTTGCTAGAGTTCTCCCTTATATAGTATTTAAAATCAGGGTTTGCAATTAATGTTAGCTTGGTAACAAAGCATTCAATATTCACCGTTAGATGAAAACCTGATTAGATTCAAGCTAATATTTATCAACCGTTAGATTGAAAGCATAGCTTGTTATACACACATGAAATGCACATTTGTTGGCTTGTGAAACCATACCCAAACTTGTACATTAGTTGGTTCAACAATAGTTAACCAAATGGTTATCCATATGATAACTTCCATATCAACCATATTCTTCTTCACCATAACTAGTTTAAATGACTCAAATGAACTAGTTAGAGAGTTGTTCAATTGCAAGGAAATCTCATATACTACACAAGACACAATTGAAGAAAAAATGATTTTATTCACTCGAATCGGTTCATGAACTATATATCCATGGTTTGAAATTGCATTCCTTAGTTTATAAAGATAAGTTCACAAACATGTTTTTTAGACATAACCTACTCAAGTTCGTGGAATGGGTTCGCGGAATTAAGTTCGCGGATGGATTTCACAAAATCCAGCAGAAATTCTCGGGTTTGAGAACTTCGCCAGTTCGCGGGCTGAGTTCGCGAACTTAGCTCACGCACTTCTTCGGTTTCACTTGATCAAAAAAGTTCGCAAACTTTGGTTCAAGCAATAAGGACTTATACATATATGTGTTTCCACAACAATGCTTATATCCTCCAATGGTTATATAGTCCAAACTATCATTTCAATCATTGAAACATTCTCAGAGGACGTTATATAATTGTTATTCACAAATCATTTTTCGTCAGAGCAATTTTCAAAGTGATTGAAACTTAACATGACTTTCGTCACTAGGTAAATATGAACATGGCTATGGTGATATGTCACTCCCCCTTAGTCAATACTCTATCTCACATAGAAACCACTCCCCCTTACATAATGATCCGAAAACTATATGTATTTGTAGTGTGAACTACATATTAATTCTCCCCCTTTTTGCCAATAAAATTGGCAAAGGTACAAGAATGGGATCCTAATGAAATTTCCAAACGAGACATTTCATGACCAAAAGAAAGCATATATCATCTTTTTTAGATGCAATCATAAAGCCGAAGCTAAATGCATTCATTAAGGTGTCTATGAACATATAAGATAACCCCTATAATAATCCACAACCGCACTCCCCACAAAGATTTGGCAATTAAGCACAAGTTTAATTAAGAAATCTCCCCCATTATATGTCATTCCCGAAAGAACAACAAGAGCGACCTTAATTTCAAAAGAAAAGAAGGATTTTCTTTGGACATAACAAATCACATACAAGTATGAATTTGAATACAAAATATTCAATTAATTTAACTATAAGAGAACCCATGATTAACTAAATCGATCATGCTCAACATAAGTAAACCTATGGAGACTTAAAAAAAGTCAATTAGATTAATCACAAGAGAACCCATAATTAATCTAATCGAAATACACAACTAAACTAATCACAAAAATAATCAATTTAATTGGTCATACTCGACATAAGAAAATCTATGGAGCAATGATCAAGTTAACCATGAAAATAATCAACCCAGTCAAAAATGCTCAAACATAAGAAAACTTACGGAGTCATAACTAAATAACCAAACAGGATGATTAATTTAGTTCAGTATGCTCGACATAAAGTACCTTACGGAACAACAACAAAGCTAATCATAAAAATAATTAACTTGGTTGTTTAGTGCTCAACATAAGACTCATTACAGAGCCTCACAGTAATACATAAAAATGGATCAGGGAAGATCAATTACTGTGGAATACACAAGGATTCATTATATTTTCCATCACCATTTTCACAGTGACATACAATAGATATAATCCTTAAAAACAAAAGATTTTAACCTATCTTCCATCAAAAATTGACATAATAGGCTTAACTTTTGTATTTGTCAAAATTCTAAAAACAACATGAAAAGTTGAAAAAGCGGGGGTCTAACAACCACACCCAATATTTCGCTTAACAATCTGTATGGACAAACTCCAATATACTTTTATGAGAATCAACTAGACAGTCAGAATGAATCAATAAAAAAGTATATCAAAGATTTTATATCTCTATCTCTCGATTTAAATCTTACTCAATCAAACTGCGAGTCTCGATTAAATACAAGAGAGATAACTTGGATGGTACCAAAGACCAATATCCAAGTGTCAATCAATTTAGCTCAACAACCAAATGGTTGTATATTCTAATTGATTGAACAACGCATAACCTGTGTTATTTCAATTATATAACAAATATAATGCGAAATAGAAATAACATAGACACCAGAATTTTGTTAACGAGAAAACTGCAAATGCAGAAAAACCCCGGGTCCTAGTCCAGATTGAACATACATTATATTAAGCCGCTATAGACACTAGCCTACTCCAAACTAACTTCGTCTGGACTGTAGTTGAACCCCAACCAATCTCACACTGATCCAAGGTACAGTTATGCTCCTACGTCTTTGATCCCAGCAGGATATTACGTACTTGATTCCCTTAGCTGATTTCACCCACAACTAAGAGTTTCTATGACCCAAAGTCGAAGACTTTAATAAACAAATCTGTATCACACAAAAAAGTCTACAGTAATAGATAAATACGTCTCCCAAGAATATACCTACGAGTTTTGTTATACACACATGAAATGCACGTTTGTAGGCTTGTGAAACCGTACCCAAACTTGTACATTAGTTTGTTCAAAAATAGTTAACCAAATGGTTAGCCATATGATAACTTTTATATCAACCATATTCTTCTTCACCATAACTATTTCAAATGACTCAAATTAACTAGTTAGAGAGTTTTTCAATTTCAAGGAAATATCATGTACTACACAAGACACAATTAAAGAAAAAACAATTTGATTCACTCGAATCGTTCATGAACTATATAGCCACAGTTTTCAATTGCATTCCTTAGTTTATAAAGATAAGTTCACAAACATCATTTTTAGACATAACCTACTCAATTTCGTGGACTGGGTTCCCGGATGGAGTTCACAAACTCCAGCAGAAATTCTCAAGTTTGATAACTTCGCCAGTTCGCGGGTTGAGTTCGCAGAGTTAGCTCACGTACTTCTCTGGTTTCACTTGATCAACAAAGTTCGCAAACTTTGGTTCAAGCAATAAGTACTTATATATATATATGTGTTTCCACAACAATGCTTATATCCTCCAATGGTTATATAGTTTAAACTCTCATTACAATCATTAAAACATTCTCAGAGGACGTTATATAGTTGTTATACACAAACCATTTTTCGTCAGAGTAATTTTCAAAGTGATTGAAACTTAACATGACTTTCGTCACTAGGTAAAGATGAACATGGCTAAAGCGAAAGATTTACCAACACATATTTCGATAAATAGATAGGCGAGGTATACTCGACTCGAAATACCAAATGTGTATAATCTAAGTCTATATAGCAAAGTGACTTTTGTCTCTAGATAGGAGAGAAATGGACTTTTGAGTGATAGATGAGTCTCCACATAAATTTTAGTCGATGAAGATCCACCAGTTCCTTGAGTAGTCCTTCGTATTGTATGATGATTGCCATGGAATTCTTGAGCTCAACTATACTTTTTATCCTAGTCCGAGACCTTAGCTATAGTAGACTAGAAATGAAGACTTATAGTTTTGATCACTAACATTGACAAACATTCTTGAGATAGCAACGCATGCGAGTTCGACCGAGTAATGCTCTAACAAAAGTAATGAAATATAAGGAATGGACGGTAGCTAATCATTGAATGAAACAGGTTTAGCACGCCATATTTTCCATAAGGAAACTGTGAGGTGAAAATTTCAAACAAGACTTTACTGTTGGATATAAAGAAAACGCTTGATGTTGCTAAAGGAAAATGGGTAGATATACTACGTGAAGTGTTATGGGCCTATAGATAAACCAAAAGATCTTCAACACAAGAATCCCCATTCTTTAGCATTCGGTATGGAAATTGTCTAGCCCACAGACTGAAACTCCGACCACCAAGACATTGTCAGCCAATTCAAGCAGAAATGGCGAAGCCATCCTTAAAGCGATCGAAGAAGTCGATATGAAGAGATAAATAACACTAATACAACTTGAAAAATACCAGAGGTGCATGAGAAAAAATCCAAAAGCATGTTAGACCAAGAGATCTGACCGTTGGTGACCTAGTGCTAAGAGAAGTTCCACCCGGTAGCACATAATACAAGCTGGGAAAGCTCGGGGCATCATTGGAAGGATCCTACATTATATCCGAAAAAATGGGTAGACGGTCATGCATGCTGAAACACCAGATGGGCGAAGAGCTGAGTTATCCATATAACATTATCCACCTGAAGAAATAATTTCAATGCAAAAAATTGTAATTTCAAAAAGAAAAAGAACTAAAACGGTAAGATTATAAAACTTATATTTCTACGATGAAAATTTGAAACATTTAAATTCGTTGAAATACGAAACACATGAAAAGCTGAAATGCTCAATAAACCTGAGAAGGTTAGAGCTGAAACGATCAGATAAAATAGAGCTGAAATGTGCAAAATAAAAAAAAGCTGAAAAACCTAAATTATAAAAACAAAGAAAAGATGAAACGCTTGAGGTATCAAAATAAATGAAAGATGAAATACTCGGAATACCTAATTGAATAAGAGATAGGATGCTCATAATATTAAAAAAAGAAAATAAAGTTAAAATACTCATAATACAGAGAAAAACAAAGATGAATCGCTTAAAACAAAAATAAGGCAGAGTTGAAACGCTCAAACTGAAAACCTGAAATGAAAACACTCATTAAAAACATGCTAACAAAACAGCTCGGGGAGATAGCTGAAAATCCCATAAGAATGATCTCAAATCACCTTGACTGAATAAAGTCTAAAATTTCTCTATAAATGATATGAATATCTCTCTCTAAAAGTTGGTCAGTAAAGGCAAACGAGGTAAAACCTCTAATTGGTCGACCAAGTCATAATTAAGACCATGCCACGAATATCTTTAGAGCAACAAAGTCCTATCCTGGCGGAGAGCAATGTCATCATTAAGACCAAAATAATAAAAGCTCCAAAACATTATCTAAACAGAATGGAATGGTATTCTAGCCAGACAACCTCTGAACTAAGACCCGTCACCAGCACTACTGAAGGTGTTAGAGCATTGCTCGGTCGAGCCCACAAGTGTTGCTATCTCAAGATTGTTGTAAAATTTAGTTTATCAAAACTATATCTTGATTTGTAGTCTACATTTAGTCAAGTCTCGGATTAGGATAAAACTATGTAGTTGAGTACCAGACATCAGTGCGTTTTACAGTTTGAAGGTGAAGATCAACCGAAGCTTTTGGAGAACTTCATCAACAAAAGGTAAGTGAAGACTGAACCACCTATTACTCAAGTTTTCACCTTTTTATCAATGAGACTAAGACGCATAACTAAAGTGGACTTTACATGCACAATAGAAATTTTGAGTCAAGTTTATCTTGTTAATTATTCTCGAAATTTGTATGACTAAGCTTAAGAACATTTGTTCATACTTGATGAATTTGGTTAAGAACAATTTATTATTTATGACCTAAATCATGATTCAACTTAATCATTTGAAAATAGCCTGGAACAGTGATATGTGTCATTGATGTTATTTAGGAATGTTTTAAATTGATTATTAGAGAGATATAGAACTGTTGTAAATCTGGATACAGGATTGTACACATACCAGTTTATATATTGGCGTAACATTATAGATCTGGAGCCACAGTACATGTATCCAGTACACGTACCGATATAACTATAGTTCGGCAATGACTTTTGATACACATACCGAGTATGGAAACCCAAAAAATCCTATTGACTCGTGAACTCAGGATGGTACACATACCTAGTATGCATAACGAAAAAAATTCTGTAGACTCCTGAACTTTGTTTTGCCTTAAGGGTATACAAACTCGGTACACGTACCATGAAAAAATAACTCACGAACTAGAAATTAAGTACTTGTACTTACCTAGTCGAATAGTTTCATATGCACCAGGATTATTTCTATGAGATAATCGGTATTTGAACAACTCTCTCAAAACACATCTAGACATATTTGATCACATTATAACCTATAGTTGTGACTTAAGATTAAAGTCTTAGTGTTATACGAAAATAGTTAAGTTTATAGTTCATCTGGCTAGTTTTGGCTAACCTTTCATGAACAAGTCATTACACACAGTTCAGTTATGGTTCATCCTAGCCAGAGTGTATATTTTGTTGTGTTAATCTCAAATCAAAGATTCATCTAAAGAAACCTTTGACTATGAAAGTTTATATAATGAGAACCTCAAGCAACTGGTATTTTTAAATACACGACACTTTTCATGTGTGTCCTAGTTGTAAATTAGAGTGGTCCTCTCCTTTAAACCTTTTTAGGTTTATCGACTAAAAAGACTTCGCTTAGAGATTCATGAAGCCAGATCCAACTATCTTAATCTTGATAGTTCGTGTATCATGATCTTGTTACTGATTGTTGAGTCTCACTCCGATTAGGAAAGATAGATATAAATCACAAAGTTTCTTCATCTCAGACTTTGTGATTCCACAAATATATTCCTCTAGGGTTATTTGGTTTTTGGTACTCAGGTTTTGACCAAAAACTGGTTTTGGTCTAACATTTGTCCAGCCTTTGCATTTGGTCTAAAGACCAACGTTGACCGTCGTTGACCCTTGACTTCTGTTTACTAATTATTTAAAATTTGAATAATGTTGTTGTAGTTGCCGGAAATCCCACACTACACCCAACTCAAGAATTTATGACACAATTTGAAGATTAAGAACCTTTTTTATTGATATGATCTTAAAAGAATTACAGTAATCAAGAATACAATTCACTTAATAAGATTTTCTCTCTCCTAAAAACTTTCTTAGCACTCGAAAATTCATCATCTCTTTGGAACTATTCATTTCCTTTATATAGGCATTTACATAATGGATTACAGCTCATGACAGCTCATTTACAGTTAAGATTCCCTTTAATTTCGGATCTGAGTTCTTGCGATAAATCGCAGTTAGCACCGCCTTAATCATTCGCAGGTTTTATTGGTTCATCGCAGAAATGTCACACTTTACTCATGTTTCTGTCTTTTTCATATGATATGTCATTCCTTACGTCATTTTGATATGTGTCGCAGAATATCATTGATGTATCGCAGAATATTGTTGTGACAATATTCTGATCCTACATCTTGCCTCTTCTCATATCTTTTCTGCGAAGAAGATAAAGATCATGAGAATTTAAATCTCTTGATTTGCCGTAACTCCTTATCTTTTCGCGCTTCTTTCATTTTAACACGTCTCTGCAACACATCGCTAAATATTCTACGCGTGTTTCTTCTCTCTTTTATTCCTTGACACATCTCTTTTTCAACCGTTGAATTCTGACCATTCACGTCTTTTCTTCATTGAATGCATTGATGTTCTCGAGAATCTTTTTCTCTTATAAATATCCTCTTCGCTACTCTCTCCTCTTCTTTTTACTTTTTCTTTGCAACTCTATTGTTCTTCATCTTCTTCCGCAAATTCCGGATCTATTACTGTTTCAATTTCGTTTCTTTATTCTTCTTCATCTTAATCATCATTCCCATACTAAAAAATGGCTCCTGCTAAAAAATTAGGTCAACCCACTTTCCAAAAACACCAACAGAAGCTCAAAACTTTAGGTTTCACACTTTCTTAAATTCCTGGTCAAACTTCAGATTATGATCTCTCCATTGATCTAGTTTCAGGATTTCCTTATTCCAATAGGAAAATCCTTATTTCGCTAGGTCAACTAGAAGCTGGCCTTCCTATCCCTCTTTATAACCCAGATCTCCCTCTTTTTTATGAGATTATTTCTCACACTAAATTTTCACGAGCAATCTTCCAATTAAGTGGAGATTGTATTCGTCTCATTCTCGAATATGCCTTTCGTGGAGCTGGTAAAGGATCTCGCTATCCTGAATATGCGAAACATCCTGATTTTAAAGATATCCCAATTATTCCAGCGAAATATACCGTGGAGAATTTCTTTGCGAATTATCAAGTGATTCCCATGAAGAAAGATAGCACGTGTTGGGTTGTTCGTTTGAATAGGAATAAAAAAGTTGCGAAGGATAAACTTCTTATGCAAAATATAGATTATCATTCAAGTAAAAACCAAGGTCCACGCTTCTCAAAAGATGATAAATGGTGTAGATTTCATCTCCTCCTTGAAGGTCCATATATCTCTGGCGCTCTCGATCTTGCTGCGATTCCTGCAAATCTTGCGGCGTATTGTCCTTGGATTTTTAACTGGCCTGAAAGGAATTCTGAGGTATATTTCGCAGCATTTATCATTATTCGCAAATTTGGATAAATGTATCATTCTTGTTGATTATATTGAGATATCTTTTATCAGATTAAAAGATTGAAGCTTAACTATGTCAATACCGGGAATCCCAATCTCCTTCAAATTTTGAAAACCTTCACAGATGAAGTAAGAAACAATCTTCTATAACCTTTAAAAATATATTGTTGCCCCTGTTTCTTATCTTTATATGTGATTGTTTTCAAGGAAATACCATTTTTCGCGGTTGTTGAAGCCAAATATAAAGGCAAAAGAGTAGCTACTCCAAATGAAAGTTCTGGTGCTTCTCCTCGCCGCAATAAAAATCAAACCACTGACGGTCCTCCAAAGAAAATGAGAAAGACTCAACCACTTCCTTCTGATAATTCTCAACTCAAAGAAACTTCTACTATCGCTGAAAAAGATAATGAAATCGAAAAAAAATAGTGGAATTAATAATGATGCCTCTGTGGGCACTTCAATGCATATCTCTTCCACAAGAATCAGGTCTGCGATGGGTCTTTCTCAACCTGAGACTCCAATGGATCAATTATCAAATATTTTTAGAAATCCCTTACAAGGTATTGGAGATGATGATATTACTCGTACTTGCGACTATATCTCAAAGATCTGCGACGCTTCAATCTTGACTAATAATAAAGATCTTAAAGGAGTCTCAAGACTTATTAACCCAGGCTTTCTTCATGCGTTAGATTCGTTGGTATGCCCCTTTCCTTCATTTTTCTTGTAGTAAACTTTTAAATTTGTCATGAGTATCAAAAATCTTTTACTTATCTTTACTTATTTTCTCTTTTCTATCACAGACTGCCAGAGCTTCTTTTTCTGTTGCTTCAGAATTAGAAAATAGATTATCATCGTCACAGAAAAGGCTTACTGATTCACAATCTGAATCTGCGAAACTTCTCGAGAAAAATAAGCAATACGAAGCTGAAATCTCCATACTTCGCGAAAAATGTAAACAGTTGGAAATACTGAGCTTCTTAATAAAATAAAATCGCTTGAAGTAGAAATTCAAGTTCTTCAACAGAAATTAGTTGATAAGGAGAAATTCTGCAAACAAGTTATTGGTATAACTCTTCCCTTTTTTTTTTTTTTGAGCTTATTTGGGAAACCATTTTGCAGATGCCTATAATCTTACTGATGAAGCCATCATTCTTAATTCTTTTGATGAACCAATAGATGAAACCACTCTTCTTGATCATCTTAATGACGCTTTAAATAATTATTCAGATGAAAAAATTAATACTTTGTCCATTGATGAGCTTAAATATCATATCTCCCTTATGAGAATGGATTATAGATATGTCTTGAGTACATCCAATAGTTTAAAGACTTGCAGAGATGAATTTAGAGAAAAAAATCAAAGTCTTAAAAGCCAAGAAGAGTGAACTTGAGAAGGATAAAGAACGCATTACTCTTCAAGGCGCTGAAGCTCTATCAAAATTTCGCAATACCCTTACTGATACTGAACTTGAGAGAGATAGACTTAAGGATGAAAATATTAAACTTCTTAAGAGAGAAAAACAAATCCGTTCCCATCTTCTCATTCAAAATGATGATGAATTCGCATGGGCTGCGACAATTCTCGATAATTCTAGGAAAAACTTAGCGATAGATGTCAGTCTTCATACCGAGCAAACAACATTGATACAAGAAATGATCCATGAAAGAGAAAGTTATTTATTGTTCCTCTAATATCTTTGTATTTCTTGTAGATTCCCAACCAGTTTCTAATTTATTGTTGTATCATCGTTGAATCTGAAGGAAGATATTCCAAAAGGGTAGCAGAACTCGAGGAAGAAAAAAGTGGTCTTGCGAAAAATCTTGCTTCCCGTAATGAAAAAATCTCAAGACTGCGAGAGAAAATAAAGATATCCAACTCAAACTTGCGTAATAACCTTCTCACCGTTCGCAATAATGCTATTGAGAAAGTTTGAAAAGATAATGATCTTCCACTTAGATCCTTGTCTTACGGATAATATCCCATCCAGTTCTGAAGTACCAGTTATTTCTGACAGTGAGGCTGATGCAGACGAAAGTGAGAGCGAATATGAGGAACGAACTAATGATGAAGATGGTGAAGATGAAGATGAAAATAATGATGGAGATAAATATCAATAGTTTTATTTTTCTTTTTGTTCTTCTCCTGTATTTCTCCCTTTCTTTCTTGCGATAATTATCTGCGACAAAATGTAATATTCTGTGAATTATCTGCAACTTCAGATGTCTTTCAATATATAAATTCTTTTTTGCTTCTATCTGTTTGTTATTTACATGAATTTATCATATAATGATGAATAACAATATTTTCCATTCTATGCATCATTCCCATACTTTCCCCTTGTTATTAATTTGCAATGTGATAAATGAAGTATCACAAATAATAGTGCGACAAATCCGTTATATGCTTCGCAGATATAACCTCTCTTGTGGTCTTATTTCGCCTTCCTAGTTAAAGGTCTTATTATGCCACTTTTATGCGACAAGATCACAGTACATTCTTACTTTTACATGTAATAATCCATTGATCTTGTCTTATCATTTATTTTGATCTCTGCGACAATATGATAAGTCTAAGCCATCTTGCGAGATTAATCTCTCTTTGCTTTTTAAGACTCATGATATTGGCGTCTTTTCGATGAAATCGCAGGACGTTTTTGCGATTTATATCCCCTTATCATTAGTTTCATTTATCTCGTCTTTTATTCTTATCGCAAAAACCCATTGATCTCATCTTAACATTTCTTTTGAGGTTTTTTGTCCTGTCACGCGACAATATGACCGGCCTAAATATTCTTGTGAATATAAAGTCCCATGACATTGCCGTCTTTGTCACACATATGACGGGCCTAAATATTCTTGCGAATATAAAGTCCCATGACATTGCCGTCTTTTTTGATACACAGCTACCTAATGGAGGGTATCGCCCTTATCTCTCCCCCTGGTTGCCCCTTCAAGGAGACGTACTTCTTCCATACAAGACTAGCTCCTCCCATCCGGTTCTAGAAACAACCAGTTGTTTTCGTAGTCTCTTATCCTTTATGCCTATATGGCTTATAGTTACGAGACTACACCCTAGTGGGGTTTTCTTCGGGCCGAACACATCGTAATCCAAGACTTGCCGTGGATGGCCAGGGTAGGTTCATCCGTCTCGGGCACCCACAGCTCAACCGTGTACCTCGGCGCCTTGATCATACTTTGCATTCCTTAGGAGAAACTCTCGGGCGCCCAACCAGGGTATAACCATATATAGTTGGGAATCCAAGTTATCTCTCCTGGATAGATTTTCTATAATCCCAAATCTCCATGACTAGGTTCCAGCAGCAGTATAGCCTTTCCCATAGTCATGCAAAGAGATACCCCCCTTATGACGTACTTTAAGGATGTTACCTCTTACGGAATATAATCCGCGAACTAAGATGTACGCCATAAAGGATCGTCCCATTTTTATATGTTTTTAGGCGATTTGCGCTCGTCTTATGCATTTGCATTTAAAAATTCTTATATGATTTGAAATCATCATCTTTTTATCTTAATAGAAAAATTCTTATTTTTGAATAAAGTTTTTCTTTTAATATTTTGCCTGCATACTTCTTGATGTTCTTGTTTTTTGATTGTTCGCAACATGATATTGTTGCACTTCTTTTCTTTTGTAACGAATGATTATTCCCAATATCTTGCGAGAAATGAAGATTTCAACCTTTCCCAGCTCCTTGCACTTGTTTATTTTCCTGCAAAGGTTTCAACTTTTTCCCCTATTTGCGCAATTAATCACCATTGATTCTTTAGGCACAAACTATTCTTGTAATATATCTTTTCCCCGCAACTCTATACTGTCCACCATTAATTTCTCTGCTCTCTGAGTTTGCTTCCTGTTATGTTGCCAATTACGATTTCTGGCGTTCCTTTCTTCGCAAGTATTAATGTCAACTTCATAACACTTTTTCCCTTCAAACCAATCACCTTTAATTATCCCAATACCATGAGGATGTGGAAACTTTATGTATTGATGATATGTGGATGATATTCCCAAGATTCCATGGAGCCATGGTCTTCTAATTAAGGCATTATAAGGAGATTCTATATCCACTACACAGAACTTCATTTTTGAAGATATCTTGTTCAATGGGATTTCCATAGTGATTTCTCCTTTTGGCTTATTCGCAGTGCCATTAAAACCATAGATCTTGTAAGTTGAGGGGATTAATTCATCATCTCTTCCACCCATTGTACGGTAGGTATGATAAAATAAGATGTCTACCGAGCTGCCAATATCAATTAAAACCTTATCTACTGCCCAAGAATCACTTGCTGCGTCACCATCATCTTTTTCTCCCTCTCTGTACTTTGGATTTATTTCTAGCTTTACCACCAACGGGTTGTCATGCATCTTCCTTGGCTCTGGTATTTCTTGTGCAGTAAAAGAAATAACTTGTTTCTGCCATTCTTCTAACGGAGAAATTTTCGCAATATTCATCACCTCTCTTCCCTCTATATCCCTCGCAAATACTCTACTTAGCACATTATCATGGAAATCTTCTATTGTTTTCTGCGAATGTACAATTGAATTGCAAAATAGATTATTTGATGTTGCTCCTACTTCAATGACAAATGTTTCTGCGTCTTTCGCAACATTGACTCTACGAATTTCTGATGCTTGCGGCAATTGCTGGGGTTGTGGATATCTTGCTAGAAAATGATTTAACTTCCCTTGTTCAATCATTAGTAGAATAATTCTTTTTACATTTCTACAATTATTCACAGAATGGCCATGAAAATAATGATAAGGACAGAACTCTTGATTTTGGTTGTTAGGATGTGGTTCTTTCCCCGTGTTCCAGGGTGAGGGTATATTCTCCATCAAAATAATCGCTTCCCAAATCTTGTCTATACTGGTATTTAAAGGTGGCAATTTGACATCTTCCCATATAATCCTTTGACCTCATTGCTCTCTTGAATAATTCTGCCTTTGTCCACCATAAGTCTCCTGCGGTTGATCAAACCTTGGTACCTTATTATTGTTATTGCGATTATAAAAATTTCTCTCCTTTTCCAATTCCTCCTGATCTCTACTCCCCATTGCTTCTATCTTACATTGATTATCAATCTCTATTTTCTCTTGCTGATTTTGGGAGGTACTTGCTACTGTATTAATCATCCTTGGTAATAAACTTCCATTTGATGCGGTTGAATTTGTGCCTGCGAGAATTGGATATGACTCAATCTCATTTTGTTTTTCCTCCAAAGCGATATACTCTTCTTGCAATTCTCGCAGTTCTGTCATAGTGATTGTGTTTTTAACTCTGAATACCTGGATGTATAATAGATTTGTCCCAAACATAGCATTTATGAAGGACAAAATGAGATATCTTTCATCTACTCTCCCTGCCATTTCACTACACATTGTCCTCCATCTTATCGTTAAGTGCTTTAAACTCTCGCCAACTCTCTGCTTTAATCCAAACACATCTTCAATTCCAGGTCATGTAGAGTTATTACTTATGTATGCTCCTAAGAAGGTAGTTTGCAAGTGCATGAACGAAGTTATTGTATTCTTGGGGAGACTTTCAAACCACTTCAATGCTTCGCCAGTTAAACTTGACGCAAAGTATTTGCACAAAACGACATCATGGTTCTCCCATTGTAGCATGCATCGAATATAGGCTTTGATATGTTGGACGGCACATGTAGTCCCATCAAAAATACTGGTCAACACCGGTAAATTGCATTTTGGAGGTATTCCTCCTAATTGTACTTCTTGAGTAAATGGAGTTTTCGCAGCTTCTTCGATTGCCTCATCAAGTTGTTTTCTTCCTCCTTCTCTTCTGTTACTTATCATTCCTCTCATTTCTGCTAATTCCCTCAAGATTTGTTCATTCCTATCAGAATTTTGCTCCATTGGCCTTTTCAACGCAGCCTCTCTTCGTCTGCGTTCATGCTTTTCTTGTCTTGAGATATTTCGCGCTTCTTCTACAACATCTTGATTTTGCCTTCTTCTACGATTTTCTTCTTCCTGAACTTGCAAGTTAATTTGTCTTTCATTCTCTTCTCTACGAATTTCCTCATCCCTTATTGTTTCTCTTCGTTGCCTTTCTATGTCTCTGCGAATTCTCTCATATTCCTCATTGAGATTATCATTATTACGATTTTGTGCACGTCGTCTTTCTCGATTATCATGATTATTCTGACGCAATGCTGCTTGAATTTCTTGTTCTTCTACTTCCGCTCGCAACCTCTCTCTCTCTCTCTCGCTAAATGTACTTTCTCAATATAATTCCTCTCAATATCATCTTCAATTATTCTGCGATTTCTTCGTATCTCCTCATCACGTAACATTATCCTTCTCTCTTCTTGATTTTCTCCCTCATCTTGATTATGTCTAATGTCCAAAGTTTCTCCGCGTGGAATATAACGATCATTTATCAAATTCTCGCTAATATTTTGTATAGGGCGATTTTGTCTTGTTTCTTCTCTATATGATCTTGAACTTGATTTCATGCTGCTTCTTGATCTTCTGTTTTCCAACCTCAAATTTTCCATTCTTAGTTCATGATTTTTCCTTGTAAGATTTGCACGTTCTTCTGCCTCTAATCTTCTTTCTTCTTGTATCCTTTGTCTTAAATCATCTACTATTTCATGCCCTTCATGAATTACTCCTCCATCCACTTCTTGATTTCTTTCCACTTCTTGATTTTCTGCCTCTTCTATCGAATTCGACCTCCATGTATGCACACTTACTCTATCATAATCCTCATTTCTATCTTGTGCTTGTGTTTGTTGATTTGGTGGTTGAATTGAATTTTCTGCTCCATTTCTCATTCTACTTCTTCCTGATCTAATCCTTAAAGATCCTTTCAATTCACCTGTTCCTTCTCCTGCAATTCTTTTACTTCTTCTCACTGTTGTTGGTGGTTCTGATGTATTTCTTCTTCTCCTAGACATTTCTTCAATTTTAATAATTTTTTCAAATCTTCAGATTGCAATTTGAAATTTCTCAAATTGATTCTCCCTGTTTCTGGACGCCAAAATGTAGTTGCCGGAAATCCCACACTACACCCAACTCAAGAATTTATGACACAATTTGAAGATTAAGAACCTTTTTTATTGATATGATCTTAAAAGAATTACAGTAATCAAGAATACAATTCACTTAATAAGATTTTCTCTCTCCTAAAAACTTTCTTAGCACTCGAAAATTCATCATCTCTTTGGAACTATTCATTTCCTTTATATAGGCATTTACATAATGGATTACAGCTCATGACAGCTCATTTACAGTTAAGATTCCCTTTAATTTCGGATATGAGTTCTTGCGATAAATCGCAGTTAGCACCGCCTTAATCATTCGCAGGTTTTATTGGTTCGTCGCAGAAATGTCACACTTTACTCATGTTTCTGTCGTTTTCATCGGATATGTCATTCCTTACGTCATTTTGAGATGTGTCGCAGAATATCATTGATGTATCGCAGAATATTGTTGTGACAATATTCTGATCCTACAGTTGTGATATAGAATACAAAGAACAAGAGACACAAAATAGAGGGGAAGAAGAAGGGAGAAATTCTAGTATGTAATACAAAGGTTTAGGACTCTATTTATAGAGTTTACATACTTGGTTCACAAGTAATAGGGTTCCACTAAAGTTGGCATCTATATAATAAACTGCCGTTTATAACGCTCCCCCTAGATGACCAATGTATCTAAGTAATTGCCTCGTTAAAACCTTTGTCAGGAAAATCCAAAAGGGACAAAACCTGATCGAAGGGAAAAGAGTACAATTGTGAGAAAACTTAGAACAGAGCTGGACATGCATATGTTGCGTCGTTAAAACCTTGACAAGGAAAAATCCAGTAGGACAAAACCTTAACGGAGGGAAAAGAGTACAACGTGATAGTCCGGTAAAATACCTTTTACTATGATGCTCCCCCTGATAAGTACTTCAGTTAAATCTTGGCTTGCAAATCTTCGAGTCGACACTTCCCAATTTCAATAAATGAATTTCTTAAATGTTGGAGATGGTAATGCTTTAGTGAGAAATATGCCAGTTGATGAAGTCTTCTTTTGTGTTAGTCTTTTAATAGTAGGTTCGCGAGTCTTCATGCTTATCTAAATACATTGAGGACTTGCTTCTTGGATTTGCCAGTTTCTCGAAGATGATTTCCGAAAGTAGTTGATGTAATTTCTTCTACAAAGTGCCAATTTTTAGTTACAGTTGAATAGGTGAACAAAAGTTGTGATCATACCATATATGGATTAGAATAATATCCAAATTCATAGGAGACTGTTATGTTGATGTGGTCTAACAAAATGACCTAGTTAATGGTGGGAATCCACCAAATAACCGAAATTGATACAACTCCCCCTTGGATGACCACCATGTTGAATTTAATTGCCTTACTAAAACCTTTCCAGTAAAAACCCAATGGGAAAAAAATATATGGACGAAGGAAAATGAGCACAAATATCAACATTTTGAAATAAAATTAAACGTCAATGAGATGTTGCCTCGTTAAAACCTTGTCAGGAAAACCACATGGGAAAAAACCTGAAATGAAGGGAAAAAGAGTACAACTTTTGACGTAAATATGGATGTTAAACCAAGCATCAAAATAATAACTCTAGTCTATAATTCTAACTACAGATTTAAGAAAGGAAGAAAAAAAATAGAATTTATGTTGTTAAAGCGTGGATTTTTGTGTTTTTAAGGACTCATCAAGAGACCCATAAAGTTGATAGCATCAACTAATTAATCCGGATTCTTGCTTTTGTATCGAATTTCTAAAAACACATAGATGATTGTTCAACCTGACATAATCGAGTCAGGTGGCTGTCAAAATATAATTTGAATCCTATAAGAATTACAAATACGTATGTTCTATGGATGCATACGAGTCATTCAAAGACTACCACGCCAAATGCATCATATAAAGAGAACAATTATTAAACAAATCCTAGGGTTTGAGAAAAAATAAACCCTTAAATCGTTTTTACAACGAAAATTTTCTTGTATAACGCATTATGACTACACTAGCCTGTAATTAATGTAGGCTTGGCATGTTAAGTTTTGGATCCAAAAATTGCGTTAATTGAGAAACCAATCCAACTTAATTTGGATTGTATGCCAACCAATCACATATGTCGATATTCCTCTGCAGAGGGGTTAACAACCACCATCATTTATTTTAGTAGCTAATTTAAATGCATATTCGACAATCATATTAGCTTATAACGATCTCACATAACTTCCATTGTATATATACTATTAAAAAAAAATCAAAAATTACTGGTACCAGCGCCCGCGGGCATTATAATCTCCTCGTTTTCATGTGAGAATATATTATATTTGAGAATGTGATTTTGGTACACTCAATTGGAGCACTACCTGTACCTCTTATAGAATGCTACTTATTTGCTAGATGTGACTGGATTTCCTCTTAAGAGGCAAAGCTTATATAAAAGCAAAATGAGAAATTTCACGCCAATCATATAATGACAGCCTTAATCGATTTGAGTGATGGGAGAGAAATTATATAACTTTTAAGTTAATAAACGCCAACCTTCGGTTGTGTGTGGTCTCCCCCCTGATTACGGCGTAAATACTTTTATCTCATATACGAAATTAAGTTTCATAAAGTATTATCTGATTAATTCGAGACATATACTTATTACAAAATATATCTTTCGACATAAAAAAATGTAGTCTTAATATACCTACATATTTAACATCAACCATGGGTAACGTTTGGAACCCAAAATTAATTGGTACAAAAGCATATAAAATATGAACTCTCCAAAAAAATAAAATTATGGACACTTATGTTAGCAAAAGAAATTTATAAAAATATCAATTAAGTTGCTCAAGGACTAATTATATAGGTTAACAAGCCAGGTGCGCACCCATTGATCTTGAGTTTCCAATTATATTTTAATTCCAATTGGAACAATCCCAAAATTTTGAGATAATTACCACGTGGAAAATTAAAATTGCAAAAATATCCAACAAGAATGCATCAATTCCTCGTTTTATGCAACTATCAATACCATAATAACGATATCCAATCTTCATAGTACCGATAGAATACCAATTACAATTGGTTTATATGTTTCTTTTGGAGAAAATAAAGAAACCGTAGTCGTTTTTCTATGTAGAAAAAAAAATTGGTTGATGAAGATTTCTTAAGAGGAATAGAAATAATAAGCCAAGGCTAAGAATACTTAGAATTCCAATTATACTTCTCGTTATAGAGAATTTATGGAGAAAATTAATACCGATTGGCAAAACGATATACCAAACCGTACCCACGACTGGAGAGAAAAAAAAGTCGTTTGTTATGGAAAATCCATTGTGTGGTAAAATAATGGTTTCTGTAAAGAATAGAAACCAAATACGAATCACATGATCATTGTCCAGTGGACAAAAATACTAATATTAACTGGCTGGAGGTTTTTCAACCATGCATGTGATTGATTTCATTAGAAAAATAGAAATCGTAAACCATCTTTGGATGGATTTGTTTTGATTTCTCTATAAAGATAAAAAAATTAGAGAAATAAGAATAATCGGTTCACAATAGTAATCATCCTGCTGAATATATAATGGGGCAGTCCATCATGCTTAGGCCATATTGACCGAGCATACACATGATTCCTTTTGTCTTTGCAGAAGCATAAAGAAGTGTTACAATCAAAGTATCACATGGCACATAACTAAAAGTATATAATAAGCATAAAAAAAATCAGTTAGGGATTCAACTAACAAGACTAATAAGAAGATGATATAAAATAAACATCATTAAAGGTTCCTTATCACCGTGAGATGTATAGCTTGTTGTGAGTGCCCCGAGATGCTTTGCACGGTGTGACTTTCATCCAACCAAGGCGAAGGACATACAAATACAAAAACGAGAAAAACAAAGTTAGTGGACTGTTTAACCACATTATGTATAATGACTAAAACAAACAAAAAAACGATAAATAGAGTGAGAAATATTGATTTTTGATGTCCGCTTTTCTCTTTGAATGTTCACAGATGGACGGATTTGTATCAACACCATCTCCGCTTTTGTTATCAGTACTATTAGAAATGATTCTAGGGCTTAATATGAGGCGTGCAATATGTAGAGCAACGTGCGTGATAACGTGTTGTTATATAGAAGACAAAGAACAAGAGACACAAAATAGAGGGGAAGAAAAGGGAGAAATTCTATTCATTAGTATGTAATACAGTAAAACCTCCATACATTAATACACTTAGAGATTCACAAATTTATTAATATATGAAGGTTATTAATATAAGGAGGTATACCTAGAAGATGCAAAAAAAATTATAGTTCAATATGGATGTAAGTAGTATTGGATAGTGTACATGCATATTTATAGTTCCAATACACAAGCACATGTAAGTATCTAGGAACTTGTGGTAACAACCTAAAAAATTATCTTTTTTTCTCAAACAACTATATATAAGTTCTTTTTTCATTATAAATTTCAACATGACAAGCTCGATATCTCTCTAATATAATATCAGTTATCAATATATATAGGTGAATTCCTTAAGAAGAGACCGGAAAAAAATATTAATATTAAAATATGGAGGTTATTACTATTTACAACTGGCCCAAGTTGGGACCATGATTTTTTATTAATATATAGAGGTTATCAATAACCTAAACACCCAACCACATCTCTCACACCACGTCGAGAGTTGCGGTAACCTCCCCTCCCATTGGCCGGTGAACAAAACCCTCACTCCTGATTGGCCGAAATCAAAGTTAGCCCCCTTACATTTCGTGGACGTTAATTTTTAATAGAATATGAAATCTGGGCCTTCGGATTAGCGGTAAAATATATAAATATCTTTTGGGGAGGGCCCACACGTGTTTTTTTTTTTTTGGAAAAATAAATAAAAATTTCCATGTAGAAGGAAAATCGACATATATAAGTTTTTTTTACGAGATTTACATACCAAAGAAAAAGAAAATAATATTTTTACGAGATTCTTTCAAAAGCAATTAATGGAAAAGAAATCTTCCAAAATCTACAAATATCTTTCGGGGAGGGCCCACACGTTTTGTTTGGGAAAAAAACAAAATTTTCTATATAGAAGGAAAATCAAGATGTATAAGTTTTTTTACGAGATTTACATACCAAAAAAAAAAAATATCTTTCGAGAGGGCCCACAGGTTTATAGAATATGAAATCCGGGCCTTAGGATTAGCGGTAAAATCCACAAATATCTTTCGGAAAGGGCCCACACGTTGTTTTTTTTTTGGGAAAAAAAAAACAAAAATTTCCATATAGAAGGAAAATCAACATGTATAAGTTAATGGAAAAGAACAAAGATTTACATACCAAAGAAAAAAAAATATTTCATGAGCAAAGAAATCTTCGAAAATCTACAAATATCTTTCTGGGACCACACGTTTTTTTTAAGGAAAAAAAAATAAAAATTTCCATGTAGAAGGAAAATCAACGATTTTTTTCTTTTCCTTTGAACAATCCAAAGATTTCCTTATAAAAAAAACGAAATAAGGAAATATTGGATATTTTTTCCTTAATTATAGTTTATTTTTTGTTTTATTAATATACGATAATTCCATACATGGAATCCTTGGTTATAATTCCAAACATGTAAATTCAGATTAATAAGATCTTGGTACATATATATAGGGACCGTGTTCAATAGAAATGGTAAGCATCTACGTTATCTTAGGAGTCTTAGATTTGTTTCGCACAGAAGATGCACACGGTTATGGAATGGTTGAGTAAATTTCTATCTGAACGTTTTTCTGACCTTAGCACCTGTCTCTCCATCAATAGAAACCATTCAAGGAAATTTCGTAGTCATAAAGTTACAGGGCTATATAAAGTTGGGTATATTTTCAGAAACAAATCTAAGAGCGGTTGATTCATTGGCAACTTATGCCAAATTTAGATAAAGAGTCTGAGGAATTTCATGGTGACAAAGCTATGTAGGTGTATATAAACATTGTTTTCCCGTTGTTTCTTTCTTCTAGGTCTAGGTTTTTTTTGCCCTCTCATTGTTTGAGTTTTTGCCGACTGATCTGTTTTTGTTGGTTGTTTAGCTGGTATGCTCAAAGGTATTATATCATATTCTGAATAGGTTTCCGTAAGGAAAGAAATTTGAGAGAATGAGTTTGGTAAACCTCTTTGTCTCTTTGTCTCATATCTGATTTTATTTAGCCCGGATATTTTATGTCTAAAAATGGTCGTGATTTTGTTTTCAAGGTCCGGAGATGATTTCCATAGGTTTGGTCGTTATATAGCTTAATACACATGGATTACATTGAAGCAACGCAGATGATAAGACATGGTCTTGGTGAAGAAGCAAATTCATGAAAAGTATATGCGGGCCTTCTAATTCTGTAGAAACCAACCTTGAAAGGGCGGGATGAGATACTCAGGACGGGATATGAACTTTTTGTATATTACCATGTAAAATTTTCAGGTTTTATATTTTTTGTTACTTTAAAAGCTATTATAGCTGGAAGAATGGGATGTAAGAAGAATGAGTGCATACTAAGAATGTCAATTTCGTCAACAAAAATTCAAGTCTTGATGCTCACTTATTTTCCTTCAGATAATTGGTTGATTTTTGTATTTGGAAGAATTGAGTTCATCCGTTCGTAATTTCCTCTACACCTGTGATGGTTTGTTCCTTTACACCTGCGATGGTTTGTTCATTCCTGGAGCATTTGCTTGCATTATTGAATTTTCACTTACTTTGTCTATGGTTACATAATCGCATGACTCTGTGATGGTTTGTTCCTGCCTGGAGCATTTGCTTCCATTTTTAGTTACATAATCGCATGTCCATTTCATAGTTCGTCACATATAAAGTGATGTTTTTTCTCATACGTCTCTTTAATATTAAAATACAATTATACTACACTGTGGTTGAAGTATTTATTGATGTGCTAAGCGTAATAAGGTGAGTTTTATTGCATGGTTAAATTCAGATAACGTAGCAATTAGTCGATCCTGCCTAATTGGTGTACCATATTGAAACAGTAGTAATCAGTCTCAAAATTACTTAAAATTATGAGTTATTGGGCGGTTTTGTGGGCATCTGATGTGGTTCATTGATGTTTGTGTTTCGCTTTTATTGCGTGCAGGGTTTATCATTTGGAGATTTCGCAGTTTAGGCTGATTAGATGTTGTTGATCTTTGGATGGCTTGAAACCAGGTCTGCTGTTTTGGATCAATTTTTTTTTTTTAGTTGTATTGGAACCTATGTGGAATTTGTGAGGACTTTCATGGTATACATTGAGTCTTTCAACTTCGCATATTTTATTCTTTGAGCAATTTTGTATAGTCTGAAGATAAATTAGCACCAGCTGTTTGTGGATCTATAATGACCACAAAGACGGAGAACCCAGTCGTGTTTATATAACCACAAATATGTGGCAGTGTTCTTACTAACAGTCATAATGGATGAGATCACAAACAACTGTTGATTGCCATTTACATTCCCATAAATAAAGACATCAGTATAATATTTGCTTGGGAATCGAATAGGATGAGGAGATAATTAGGACAATATAAACATTTGATTCTATTTATTAAACTGTGCAAGGGTATTTTCTTTCGCGAACTATGATTATTTGTAGGTTGGAAGGCACAATGGAAGGGAGATGTTAAAGCCAAATAGAAAGATTTGAGTATCCTGATTTAGCTAGACATAATCATATGCTGAACTACATGTCTCAATGCTATGATTCTTTCCCTTCCCCTCGACAAGCAAATTAATTGGCAAAATCTAGAGGTACATAATTTTTCTTAGTTCTTTCGTTATAAATATTAATATTTTTTAACTATTAGTGATGAAGTTTTGAACCTTTTGCGTTTGCAAAACTACCAGTAATTTTATTTATTTGTGTCTGCCCTAATTTTTTCTTCTTATATCAGAGTGGACAAATATCCTCACAAACACGTCATTCAAGGGAAAACATGAAGAGAAAAAATGCGTCTTTAAAAGAATTATGTACGTGCATTGGTTTGCAGAGAAAAAACTCGATGCTACGATTGGTGTAGTTTGCACGGATATTTGGATGCTATGTTTCTTACAAAATTTAATGCTTATATTACAGGTCCCCAGGCTTAAACGTTCACGCACATGCTATTCAAATAATTTATGTGGTGGCATTAATCTTTGAAAATTCGGAGAGCAAGTGATGGGTAATCATTTGAGATTATCTCCTATAGTTGAGGTCACCTAACATGAGATTATATCCTATAGTTTGAGTCACCTAACATAATCGGTTGCATTGAAATGACATTTTTAGTGTGCACCAAGTAAACTTTTTTTTGTTAATTTTTTTTTTTTTTACTTTTTCATAATATGAATAAGTTAATGATGGGTTGTCAAGGTGGGTTTTCGTTTTGGCATAAACTTCCGGATGATTTTCATTTGTAATTCGTGTTCTAATCAGACAACATGTTGCTTTAAAAGTTGTTTATAATGCTATTGGTCCTAATCGAGGTAATATCACAATTACCTCGATTACAAAATATATACTTAATATCACTACTGATGAGAAAATCTATTAGGAGCTTGATTTTCAGTAACAGCAAGAGTGTTCATTTCTTTCATAAGTATTTTGTAGCCAAAACCTTATATGCAAAGTTATTTAATCGAGGTAATTATGTGCACCCTTCCACAGGCTATTGGATCTCAAGTTTCGTTGTCGTACCGTAACTAACTAGAGATTGATCCAGCAAATATGAATGTCAATGTGGTGTTATGCCAATTGGGTGTCTTCTTGGTGTTCTAGGTACAAATCACGTGTTTATTTTTATCTAAAATGTGTTTCGTTTGTAAAATGTGGTGTGTTCTTGAGAACAATATACTTGAGAGAAGTATTGTGTACATTATACATGCACACGAATGAGAGTTGCAGCTATACTTGAGAGAAGTATTGTGTCAATGACCTAGGATACACACGCCAGGTCCAAAGCTCACGTACAATTTCATATTGGATTCTCGATAAAATATTACAGATAACGAGATCATGTTGATCATAGCCAGAGTAGTGGGTATGATAAGTATATGGTGTTTTTATTCATAATACATGGAAATAAGATAGTTAAATGGTCTCTGTTCGCTTTCTGGCATGAATGGAACTTTTAACATGATTGAGACACTCGAGTCATTTGGCCATTTGGGTAGGTCGCGAGTTGGTTGGTCAAGTGAAAAACATCATATATCTACATTTTTGCGTCATTCAATTCTTCTTATATTCTCTAGAATGTTGATCGGTAAACTACTTTTTATATATTTTGCTTTCTCAGTATATTGATAAATGTCTTTTAAAATTTCAACCTAAAATGCTCCCGTTGCCTGAGTTCAACCATTACAGTAAAATGCAGCCACTACATATGTGGAGCCACCACAGATAGATTTTTTTATAACTTTTGAAAGTAACGGATCAAACTTCATATGACATCTCAGTGAAGTGTCATATGCAATAGTATAATATGTTAGATATATAAAAAGCAACCCTTCTTAAAAAATGTGATGTTCTTTCTTTAGTATGGTCCTTGATCTTATTCATTTGTAATAAGATTACTCATTTGACACCACAATTTTTGTATCCTCTTGAAAACTAATTCCGACAATTCCAATGGAGTGAACGATACCAGTGTTTGAAGGAGATGGTATAATTTCACACTTACATAAATTTTTGTATTTGTACGAAGAATGAGGCTTTGAATGGGAACCAACTGATCTATTCATGGAGGTTGAAAATAGTTCCCTTACTCTGGGAAGGGAAAACATGTCGAAAACCCACAAAGAAAGGTCTCACATTTAAATTATCTCTTACTAACTGTTGTTTTAATCTCTTTGATTATCTCAGTGTCATTCTCGAGAACTAAAATGGGTAGGTTATGGAAACATCAGACAACATGGAAACTGACTTATATGAAATAGAGCAATTTATTTGTCATGGAAGATTTTCATATATCAGTTTGTTGTATTTGAGATCATCTTCTCTATTCATGGAGAGTTTTGGTGTGTCATGTAACTCTACAAATAAAATAATCATAAATCCATCATTACATTTCAACTTAATTTAAAGTTTGTTAAATGATTTTGTATACTTCATCCTAGTTTAATTACTTTGTTATATCTCACAAATCTCTTTTTCAACTCTTTTTCAGTTTCAGGAATATCTGGTGATACTGACAGTCATTGTTCTGACTGCTTTTTTATGAGTCATGCATCACTTTTCCATGACATCTCAAAAACGCTGAAACTCTCTCAAGAAAAGCCCAGTCCTCGAGCATAAGGCGATCAACCATATTTGTGAAATTAATTAAGGTAAATCATGGAGGATCCAAATAAACCTCACCTATAACTACCACTAAGTTGATTAAAAGTTCGGTAAGCTTCCAGTTTGGATGTGTTGTTCGTTGACGATATTTTAAGGGTCGGGCTTCCAGTTTGGGTACTCGATGCTTTATAACTACCACTAAGTTGGTTGCACTCTGCACAACCTAAATGATGGTTATAATTTGAACTACTAATATCGTTGCATATATAGGTTCGTGTAGTATAATGTATACTCTTTGGTATTTTTGGTTTTTTATCTATTGGTTGAATGTTTCAACATCTAAATGATTGACCTAGAGGGTTATTGTACATTCTGTGGGACGGTGATAAAGAAACTGTGGTGTATATAGTTTTGTGGGTACTTAGATAGCTATACTAGGAAAATTGCAGTAATATAAGATAAGCGCTTATATATCTATGTTAGGCTCTTACATTGTGTGTGGGTTACTTGGATTAGATTAATGGTGCTTACCAGAGTCGTTTTATATTGAATATTCTTTTTCCATGCATGAATCATTTGGTTTTGTCCTAATTCTCTCTTGAAAGGCATCGTAGTTGAACTGTTTAAACTATAACTTAGGCTGAAAGTAAGTTATGATATCTCATGGGTATCCTCTTACAGTTAATTGCAAAAGCCTGCGAGAATTTCAAATTAAGTATTTTAGGGTTAAACTTTGAAGTGTACTTGGTATATGTTTTTGTATGTCAAAAGTTCTAATTATAGAGTTAACTAAACCTAGGAGATAACATAGTATCTCAATATTGTGTTTGACTAGGTAACAATATCTAGAAAATTACCACCAAAAATATCTAGCTTTAGTATATTTTTGCAGTTCCTACGCTAGACAACTTTGCAACCAGTGATATTTTTCTTAATGCTGGAAGCCCAGCTATTACAATAGATAGAGGTTGATCACATTGTTGACCGACCACTTTCAGGTGTATACTCTCTTAATATCAGGTGTGTACTTTTAATACATTGAGTTTTGAGTACTAATGTCAACTATATTTTGGATTTGTAATCTGCGATTCTCATTGTATTTCCTTAGTCATTTACTATTTTGATATAGATACATTCATTAAGTGTAGCACTTTTAGCTTATTCATCAATTTCTTGCACCACTTTCCTTTAAGTTTAACTCTTTAGTTTGTGACCAGTTAAGTTTGTGCTTGATTTGTATTTTGATCAGTCATTTATCTATGGGGTTAATTTGTTGATTTTAGTAACAAACTACTATATATGATTGTTCCGGAAATAGATAGTGCAATATAGTGCAATTTTCTGATGATATTGATGGATTTTTTAGGTCTTTCATGAATTACTCCATGAAACTTTGAGATTGTATGAGAAAAACCGGTTATGATGTTTATGTAGTTTCTCTTGATTTGCTAGCCAATAGTTAATTGTAGTTCTTCGTTTGTTTTTTTCCTAGATTATATTCAAAGCCGATACTCTTTTCTGTCATTCCATACACCGTATGAGATGTGAAGTTTTCCGATGCCATCACAGTTTATTGGTGATGGTGGTGGACATTGCGTAAATAACAAGAAACTTATCGTACTAAGGTATCCATTGTTGTCTTACCGGGAGGTAAATGAGATTTCTCAGAGATCTTAGCATGATGGTGCATGAGCAAGGTGATGTCATCGGTAACTCACTTCCCTCCCTCGAGATCAGATTATCTTAAGAACGAGTGTTATATATCTTTACACCTCTATGTCTGATGCCATTTTTTTTTCCTTTCAGATGACATTGAATGTTGAGAGCTCATACATATGGTAGCTCAACATGTAAAGCCTCAACTTGTGAAATTCTTGAAAACCCAAAAAATAAATTCATCCCTGGTAAGCTTATTATGCTTGGCCATTTTTTTTATTTTAATTATCTTAATATTGCGCCTCCACATACTGAGTTGACGTTCCTTCCAATGTTTTAGACGTGCTTGCTATTAGGGATTTTTAGGGCTATTCTTCCATTGTGATAATTGTCCTGAAAACTTAAGTAAAGGAAACTTGGCGCCTCGATTGACTCTCTTGGGGAAGCCCTAAATTGGAAACCTAAATAATCTTTGGCAACCTTTTTCCGTATTAATTTTTTGTAGAAGGTATTATGTATACACATACCATCAGTTAAACATATGGATAAGGTACATATTCCTATTTGGGCCCAAGTTTTGTCGGGTTAGATTTATCCATCTGGGAGTTTGAAACTTAAACATGTGGATACAGGTGCATGATATTGTGCATTGGTTGGAGATTTCTTCTTCTCAATAAAATTAAGTTGAACTCAATATTTTACTATTGTTGTCAAGGAGAGGTCAGCTAAGTTTCTAACTTGCAGTCAACTCATTAGATATTCAGATTTCTATTTTTTGTTCATTGCTTTCATTAATACATTACTTCAACCTATTGATGATGGTTTATACTTCATGGTAAGCAATGATTGTTTATATCAATTGTTTGACTCTTTATTTTTATTTTTTTCCTTTTCTTCGGTCAAGGTATTAAATAAGCGAACTTCTGGAAGTAACATATTAAGGTTTGGGTCCTAAGGAACCAGGGGTATCCATTGAACTAATATTTTAGGTCTAGTCATGTAGATCTTCAAATTTTTTTTAATCAACCGCATTTCCAAGGCATACATGTTACTGCAGAAGAAATGCATATTCATCAAGGATGCATAAATTTATTGATTCTGATCGGTTTCATTGTTATAGCCTTAAACTTACTCGGTATGGTCTTATCTTAGCAAATGATAAAATTAAAGTTCATAAAACTAAAAGCATAAATTGCACCCGTCATGTGCTAACTTACATTCACCCACTTCTCTTTGAAAAGCTTACATATCACAAAGTTTTTAAGTAGTCAGATCAGTCGTAATATTCTATTTTTGTCAACTTCAACGTTTTTGGCACGTGTAATTGGATATTTTTTCCGCTTAACTGTGAAGTGTTTTAATTCAAATCAGAGTCTATAAGATTTGCACTCAAAGTAAATGAGTTTCCAACAAATCAGAAAACAATGAAGAGGATACCAAGCTATCAAACTCACACATTCAATGGGTGGGAAGGAAAATCAGAAAATAATGGAGATCATGAACAAGGTTTGTAATCCTAACCAAATTAACGATTGTTTACCGACATATTACCATTTGTTTTTTTATGATTCACCATTGGTTATTAATTGATGATTAAAAATACACCAATTCCCGATAATGCAATTTTTAAAAGTGAAAGTATCACCTGATTTGGTTGTATATCGTAGGTGTGGCTTTCTCGGCCCATAAGTTTTATTTGTTTATTATTAATGAAAACTGTCTTTCCTAAACAAATAAAAAATAGCTCCATTCCCTCCTATGAAGATTAGTGTGCTTAATTCGGACTAACAGTTTCAGGATTGAAGGTGTGAGTGTTCATTGCATGTTGTTAGCACTATGTGGGGTTTACACTTCTGAGAAGCCTCAATGTTTATGGAATTTATGAATTATGGGGCCTCTATTTTCTTTTGATGATGATACAAAGTTAAACTTTCTTGAATATAGTTTGATTACCAAAGTTGAGATAGATTTTTTGATATGAAGAGCACTTATTATGTACATCCAATTAGCATTCTTCGAAATGAGAGAAACTAATTAGTTGGATTAGTTTGATTTAATGATTTTTGAAATGGAGATGTAATGTGACACCGAGTGCAGCGAGAGCTATCCCTCAAGATCCTGTTTTCCAACTTTGATGGAGACAGCTTACGTTGGTAGATTTGGTAATACTTCTTCAATTATACACTTTTTGGTCTTGGGGAACCTAATGATATTAGTAATGACCATCCAGTAGCTTCACAGTAACGGATATGCCGAATTTATTAAATTATCGAGGTAGGTACTTCCTAGATTTTTTTGCAGAATTTATTCATTGAATAACAGTTATGTATACCTAGCTTTGCGCTAAAAATAATTTTTTTTCATAATCACACCACTTAAGTGTTACTTATTTACAGGAATCAGAGACGAAGCCGAAACTGAAATTATTTTTTTGTTACATTGATGGCTTGACCCTCTTTTTTAGGTGATGCCACCAGAGAGGTGATTGGAGTTTAGACTTCTGCTAAGATGGATTAATGTTGAAGAACAAGGAAGAAAAGTTTGGTGAGGTGAAGTTCCAGTATTACTAGATTAGTAGGAATGCCCGCGTTTACAGTTGTTTCCCTGTTGGAATTAATTGGTTGGAAATTACCTTATTACGAAATTTGTTTATTTAGGATGGTCGTTTATAATATGACTAATTTTGCATATTATCTCATCTTTGACCCTTACAGAATAATCAATGGAAGCTTGCAAGACCTAAGTTCATTAGTATTTAAGTGTAAAAAATCTCCAGTGGATGCTCTAGGTACTTGGAGAGCCTTCACAGTTCCAAAAATATGTCAAGACTTTATGAAGCTTTTAATTATCGGTAAGTTAGCGATGTATTCTTTTAAAATGCTTGGGATGTATCTAGGACTTACAAGTTACAACTTCTTATAATGACGGGTTCCCCTTTGCATTACCACTTCTACTAAAACAAATTATGACCTAACAAGTTGAAACTGCTACAGGTTCCAATAATTACTTGAGACACAATCTAAATATATGGAGCACATAGTCATGGAGGAAAGTTATGTTGATCCCTCACCTTTAGCATTTGTTAAGCTTAATATGATATATGAGGTAGAAATATACATCATATTCAATGATATACTTTGCATGGAAAGATGATGTTTCTTCTTATATCCAGTAGGTCACTAACCTTTCTATCAAAGGGAAGAGGCGATGAAAACATAGAATTTAAATTTAACGAAGTTCATATTCCATTTTTTGTCTTTCTTTCATTTTCATACTAATGCAAATAATCGAAAGGGCATTATATGTTATAACAAGAGTATAAACGGGAACTCACATAAAAAACACTAGCAAATTGTTCTTTTTACTGAACATGAAGTTGAGCCTTCATCTGTAGTATGAGTCTTTGAGAGACTCAAGACAAATGCTCCTACAACTTCCAGCGGGAACACTTCGTCTTTAATATAAATTAACGGCTCTTCCTTTATCATATTATTTCTTCATATTTTATTAATATTGCTTATTATTAAATCTCCATTGAATTACAGGTGTACATGTATCTCAACGAATATAAGACAAGGAGCACATAATAGAGCAATTGTTGAAGACTCACATGAGGAAAAGAAGTCCAAACTATTGGATATGATCAAGGTGGTGATGGTTACCATCAACTCATGATTACGACAGGAAACCCTCCTCTATGGAACAACATATCTCTAATTTTCATTTACTAAATCATCCTTAGGGAGCATAAGAAGTTTCCAACTCGATATGGAGCAACATAGCTTTAATTTTCGTTTACTAAATCATCCTTAGGCAACATAATAAGTTTCCAACTCTTGATTAAGTCAATGTTTCCTAAGGATGATGTGGATGAAAGGGATTGTAATTTGTACATAAGAGAAGGTAAATGAAAAATGTGGGAATTCCGCTAAGTTCAAGGCTGCAATTTAATGCTTTATAATTCATATTTTTTTAGTTACACCAATAATTTCTCTTTGAGTTATTATTATGATCATAATTATGATTATGATATGATACAAGGACTGGAGGTGAACATGCATTTTTGTGTTGTTATCAATGATGCAAGGGCAGTCTATTATCCAAATGTTTGCTTTCTACATTATGTTGTTTAGTTAATGATATTTTTCTTTGGTGTCATGGGTATGTATGTATCTTACCAAGGGATGTATTTCACTTTAGGAATCAAGTGGAATTGATTACTGTGGTTGGAGTGTATGGTACACCTAAAATTTAAAAGCGGAGTCCGCAGAGTGCAGGTGCTTCTACCGTTACATACCTTTAACCCATTTTTGTTGGGTTATGCAGATCATATATAAGAATAAAGACTGCTATAAGTTCTTTGAAGATGGATGAATTGGTAAAAATCGTCATCTGCTTCATACTTAGGCTTTTAATGATGCAAAAGTATGACTTTTCATAATTTGGTTTAATTTATTATTTTATTAGTAATTCTTTGATGAGTATGAAATCAAATTGTTGTCTTATCTTAACTGGTAGAGCCCATGGTTTTCATCCATTTAGATATGGGTTCGATTCCCACAGGCATAATGTTCGACTCGAATCAAATGGCATAGTAATATTGTTGACTTGAACCTTATTAGATTTCAGCACCAGTAAATTACATATCCCTATAATAAGTAGTTTAAGAGCATGTTATCTATTTTATTTATTATGTATCTTTTTTTGATATTTGGTTTCTATTTTATATTCGGTGTGCGACACTAACACCCCTAACTTTTGAGAGTGAGTATTACTCCTCGCATTTTGACAAGCCATGAGACTATGCGGCTTGAGAGAGGTAAGGGGGAAGTTCTTACTATTTCACGATAGAAAGAATAATGAATAGTTATCTTTTGTAGCCAATTCAGTGATGGAGTTGAAGCATGTTGTTTAAGGTCGGTGCTGGAGTAAGCATTGATAATTGCCGACGCAAGTAGGGTTTGTAATCAATCTTATACATTCTGTACATAAGTTTGGGTTTAAAGTTAATGTTATTCTCAGTTCTTAGACTGACATAAAAAATAACTTATATTGAGTTATTTTTACAAAAACTATCTTTACTTTCCATTAATGGTTAGGGTATGCAAAATGGATGTGGATGGTTGAGGATAAAGGTTATTAATGAAGGCGTGGTATTTCTTAACTTAAAATTAAAAATCCAACTCCCAAACAGAAAATGTGAAGGCAGTTAATTGAGTATGGTGTTTCACCCAGCCTAATATATTATCAAGAAAATATTAATTCGCAATTTCCGCTTAGTTGTTTTCTGTTAGATTTGGAGTACCTGCGTGTTGAAGTAATTGCTTGCAATTGAGGTTCCCACGGGTATATTGAGTTAGGGAATAATTCATGTTATTCTGATGCGTTTTCTAGGCTTTTTAAAATTTATCATTTATTGTTGCATAGTGTGGGATATACTTTGAGATATAGTACATGTTTTAATCAGCACCAGTTGTCGATGCCACTTTGAAGGAATTTCCAACAAGTCTATTCGACTCATATTCGAAACATAAGATTTTGTTTCCATTTTCAGTAGAACCTCCCGCGATGTCATCGAAGGAATTTTAAGCAATTACACACTTACTTTTTGTTATTATTATCAAATTGTCGTTAGACTTTATCTCATTTTAATTTTTGGCTTCATCTCATTTTAATTCTTTTTGCTGTGTTTCAATTGTATAAATTTTGAAATTTATAATTTTGAAATTTATAATTTTAATATTTTTTTTTTGATATTTTTACTATTTTTTGCAGTAGATGATTGGTGGTTTCTCTTTATATAGTAAATATGATAATGCTTAAGTCACTAAAACAGTTACAGGCTGTTTGCGATGATTATACCAAATTTGTGTTGGGAAGGTAATGAGTCATTAATTGGTTGGTTTAAAAGGGTTATCATGTTCATAATGTGATTGTACTCACCACATGCCTCATCTCTTTGATTATCCCAAATGCCTATATTAGATACTGGATGTGATTGTCCATTCACTTTGAAAATCAAGGTAATATTACTCATTTATTCATGCTCATTTATTTTTTCATATTTTAGTGTTTTTCCAAATAAAATAGAATTTTTACTCTTATTCAATTTTCTATTATTTTTATGGTAGTCTCGGAGAAATTTATTTTGGTAGCGGTTTGTGGTTAGATGTGGTGGTAACGGTGATTATAATGTTGATATCACATGATAGCTACCTGCCAAGTTGAATATGATTATTATACTTTTAGACTACAATTGAACCTGGTGGTACTGTTATAACTAAGCATCAAAATCTCTAGGGACTGAAATGATCCTTAATTGGGTCAATAACCACCGGTAATTTCATTGGTCCTAGGGTGATATGTTGTCTACTACATATTTTTAAGGTAAATGTTATCTGGGTACTTCAAAATGATTTTTTATGATTAGGCTAACGATTGCCAGTTTTTCGGTTGGCTGCATCATTTGTAATATAAGTTATAAAACCCGCTTATTGCAAATCAGGATTAAAACGATGAAAGAACGTCTTTTACAGTGACCATAGTTGGTACAACTTGAAAGTAGGATTAAGATTTAGACTATTTTAGCTTGGTGTTCATCGGAATTAACACAAACCAACTGACACTCTTTAAACATGGAGTACATTTTCTTTGAGTCCAGTTATGTCCAATCTTATTCTTTTTTTGTGTGTGTCAAATGTATAATAAAGTAACGAGGGTCTCACGCGCTGATGTTGGAAAAATATTATGCAATATTAATTTATTGGATGGTAATTACTCCCTCAGTACCAGATATATAGGCGGAAAATTCAAAATCTATTAGATTAAGAAACTTTTTTAGTTTCATACATATCCATTCTCTATCCTGTTTTGCCCTTATCCTATTTTCAATGCTAGAAACAATATCTCAATTGTGGTGATACCAATGCGTATTAAATAGGGGTAATATACGGAAAAACGTATCTTGAAAATTGAGATCTTCTTATCTTAAAGGACAACCAAAATCTAAAATTGTGCCTATATATGTGGTACGAAGGAAGTATGCATCAATTATATATACTATGCAATTACTAATTTAAGATTGCCTTTTGTTTCTCATGTTGATTTAGACCAAACCCATACAATTTACAAGAAATGCAATCCTTTGTAATTCTTATGCCTTGATGGTTCTGTACCGATGGTGATTAATAGGATGGTCATTGATCAACCAACAACATTTGAAATCCTTTCCAGCATGGCTACAGTTTTAACAAAAAAGAGAATTTGAGAGGAAAATATTTCGAGAATTTGTTGTCATTAACTTTTCTAAAAGTTTTCAAAATTTATATTAAAGTCGTTTAATGCTTCCTCAGTTCCTCTCTCCTACCTTAATGATTCATCGGTGATACGAGAGGGTGCAAAGAGATCCGTGGATTTGAAGTACTTAAAGTAGAGTCAAGATGGAAGATAACTCTATTTACCAACAGCTGTGTTTTATTTAACAAACTCTATGGATAATGACTTGAAATCAAACTTCATTCTGATTTAAAAGAACATACCTCCGAACTGCTCAAACTTAAAAGAATTGTTTTGTTTACATACAAACATCTCAATCAATAGATTCACGGTTTCGGCTTTAAAATTCTCATCTATTCATTTATTCAAAGAGTTTTGTGAGAGAATATAATGCATACCTCTGCCGAGATCATCGATGTCATCATGCACAACAACTGTCCTACGAAAAATTGAATGCTTCCAGCTTAGTGGAATCTGCAATTTACCCAAGAAAACAAATGAGAAAAAAAAAACATCCAAAGGGTACAACTATTCGATATAGAAAAAAATAATCACGGGAATGATAATAAAATTATAAAATAGCGTAATTAGGAATAAATTATGAAACCTAGGTAACTTTAATAAAAACTTCAACAACCCCCACAACATTCAAAATTTAAAGACATTACTCAAAGCAAAAAAAAAAAAAAAAAAAAAAAAGACAATTCAAATATATGCACAAGGAGAGACCATAAAAGGCCAGCAAGTAACTCATTTGAAGACATAGACTACTTGAAAGTTAGGAATTTACAAAACATCACTATAAGAACTCCTAATTTTATGATTTACAAAGATAATTTAGCAATTTACAAAGCCTACGTAGCGATTTGACTGGCAGGGATGAAAAAAGGCATATGGAGAACTGCGTAAGAATCCAAAATTTTCAGTAATTTAATCCCAAAATGGCAACAAAGAACCATTCATCTTCAGTTGATATGTTTAGATCCAATCCACTTTTGAGTAACATTCCTTTTCAGAATCGCTTCATTAATGGAGTCCAGAAGGTTTTTAGACCGTGATGTTTAAAAATGACACTGCTAAATTAATCAATAAAATCAAATCAAATACTAATAAGCGTGTCATACCATGTAAAATAATTCATAATGCTCGGATAAATCATGGAAAATTCATAATGCTCAAATAAATCATTGGAAAAATTATTGGACATGTAAATTGGATGTTTTGTATTGCTTATGAATTGAGTTACATGGTGCATATATTGGGGTTAGCAACGATAACTTGGTATGTCTACCATATGACCATTAACTAAAATATGTTTATGGTTAACTAATTTCCGAGCTCCAAGAGTGGTCGAAGTTGACCCTTTGACTTTTCCAATAATCATTGGTTTATCTTAATATATTCCGGTAAAACAAATACATGATTTTAGGTTTATCATACCAAATTTCAATCGTCAAATCATTAGATACCTAAAGGGTATCATAATTTACTATTTCTTTAAAAAATCAATCTAATAAAAGATTATTCAGAAAGAATCTAATGCATTTGACCACGGGAGCGGGGTGAATCCCCGCCACACTAAATTGGTTGATCCCATCGTCCCCGGTGCGTAGCACGGGTTACATACTAGTTTTTTTTTTTTTTTTTTTGAAGCATGGTTACATACTAGTTAATATATAGAGTATCAATATATGGAGGTTTTACTGTACAAAGGTTTAGGACTCTATTTATAGAGTTTACATACTTGGTTCCCAAGTAATAGGGTTCCACTAAAATAAGCATCTATATAATAAACTGCCGTTTATAACAAATAAAATTTATTAATTAACGCCGTTAACGGCGCTGTCAAGGACCCTAGCAACCGATTGAATTATAGAATAGCTAACCCAATGACCCTTGTAACAAATTTAACGATCCAATCCAATTACACAGAATACATCTCCAACTTCGGACACAAACAAAGACTACATCTTAATTATCTCCTCAATCCAAATACAGCCTCAATTTCTAAAATCCCATTGCAGTCGATGTTGAATTCGAAAGCACCTTCATGTCACGGTATCGAGGGTAGGGGCTACATAATGTCTGCCAGTAGTAGTAATTGCGGATGCCGTATCATTTTCTGTTTAGTTAATTGTGTCCGTTGGATTTGTGACGCGTGTGTCCAATCCTGTTGAGGTAGTCTTAGGTTTGCTATAAGGTTGTAAGAAGAGTTCATCTGGGGATTATCTGAAATTTATGAAATGAAACCATTGTTGGCTGCGCTACTAAAGCACAGATTTGGCCTGAAATATCAATTGATTTAGGAGGTGTTTATCACTAATTTTATCCTTCTGTTTGTTAATTTGTTGTGTAATCACAACAATTGGCATCAGAGCCGTTCTATCCATTAAAAATTTGCTCAAAAACATTTTTTCTATCATGGATTTAATAGATGAAAAATGGGTCGAAATGAATGGAAAACTAGTACCTATAATGAAGTTGGAAAGGATAGCAGCAGAGAAATTAGATGTTTGCTCTAAGTGGCATTGGTATTATTTGACGAACAAGGACGCCGTAGATCGAGATCGCAGACTACAGAGGTGGTTAAAAATGCTAACCAAGGCATTTGAGAGGGTGACATCACTCATTATTATTAGGAATACCGCTTCATCATATCCATCTCCTTGCAGAATGAGAATCGATTCTACAGCTGTTGATGAATTTTTATAATCGGAGTTGATTCCTTCTTATTTCTTTGAAGAAGTTTCAGCTGTCGTTAATTCAATTCCTTCCGCTGTCGACGATGAAGAAGGTTCTCTCAATTTAGGGTTGATTTCCCTATAATTCCTTCATGAGAAGAATAATCTGTCTATTGATGAGAATTTATGAGAAAGTGGTGAAAACTGATGTTATCGAAGTCATCAGCAAATTTCTATGTAGGGCTTGTTTTCACTTCCAACTTGATGATTCTCGCTTGTTATTCGATCGGGGTAAGTCTGTTGTTCTCTCCTTAATTTCTAATGGTAAATTGCTTCGATTGATCATTCGATTTGGGTATAAATCAGATTTTATATCTATGCAATCGATTCATCTCTTATGTGTTAATGATGCTGAAGTTTACGACGAGAGGCAGCTGTTTGTTAAAATGCCAGCTAGAAATCGAAATTTTACACTTGTTTTGGCATGGATGGTTAAACATAGGGAGGGAAAGGAATTATGTGTTAATATGCTTGAGAGTGTCGATTATAAATTGGGCAGTGGCAGAGATTCTGCTGGTTGGATATACGATCGTGGAAAAATATTTGATATTCTTGAAGGGTATTTTTCATTTGTTGACACTTACAAATTTCATATTGATATAAATACTTCTTGTGAGCTGGTTCTTGTTGGGTCAACTATAACGGATAATTACACATATGAAAGTCTTTATAAGCTTATTTCGAAACAAGGGTACCCATTAATTACAGAGAATGAATTGTTGTTACTAGTTAAGAGTGGCTTATATGTGAATAGGGGAGCAATGGAAGCAAAATTTCCGTGTTATTGTTGTTTTGCAGTTTGCAATCTCAAGGTTTAACGTGTACAGCCATACCCATTCAGTACTTCAACTGCCTTCTCACATGGTTTTTATCAGATGCACCTTTGTAATTCTTTCCTTAAACAACTTGCAAGATTTACAGTGTTTATCAACAACAAGTTTCGAGCAGAATTTTTTTTCTCCCAGCTAATATATGAGTTACTTGAGGTGATTGCAATTCACTTTATGTGCTTACCATTTGTCGTCGAGCGTAATGGAGTTCACGTACCAGCAAATAAGTTGCCTTCCCAACTGCCCCAAGTCTTGAATCCAGCTGGTAATCTTGAATATTCTTGTTGTATTCTACTATGGAGTTTGAATGCGGAAGAAGACGATATCCTCTTATCTATTTTTGCAAATGTTTTTCATGGGGAAATGCTCATAGTTATTGTTGATAAACAAGGTGATCAACTCCAGATTTTTGTGAAGGAGTTTAAAATTCTCGCAGTGCTTATATTATCAGTTCATGCCATCGCTACTACTCAATTCTATCTTTCAAGATGGAACTTTCCAAGTCCTTCACATCAGGTCTTGCTCTTTATGATTCCCATTCTAATTTTTTTGTTGTGGATTGAGTTCTTGCGGTGGAAATTCAAGCTGTTTTTAACTGGATGGTGGATTAACATGTTCTGTGAAGCTAGGATTCGTCATCAGATTGTTGCAACTTGTGTCGCCAGGCTCATTTGGGTATTAATTGAAAGACTTCAGC
Organism: Papaver bracteatum; assembly: GCA_023529315.1. NCBI lineage: Eukaryota > Viridiplantae > Streptophyta > Magnoliopsida > Ranunculales > Papaveraceae > Papaver > Papaver bracteatum. The sequence continues at coordinate 55,745 of JAJJWX010004494.1, forward strand.
AGTTTGAAATTCTGTTATTTGATATATTAGTTGGGTGTGTAGTGTCAAGACGGAATTGTGGTGATATTTTCTCGCTGCTTCAACTTGGTCTACATAATACTTCACAGGACTCCTATACCACTATTCAAGCTCTTGTTAGACAACCAGGTCCTAATACAATTCAGTATCCTCCTTGGACTATTTTTCCACTTTTATATGTTCTCTAGCATGCTACCTACGCTTGTTGGGGGTTTGTAGAGAGTCAACATACTTGGACATGAGTACGGGTGTTGGTCAGGCTAATGATATTTTGTTACTGATTATTTCCAAGGAGTTTACATATCAATTGGTGCTTCAAATATCAGTGCCCACAATTGTTCGAACTCAATGGTATTCTTGGAAAATTAGTCCTTGTCTGCGTCCTAAGTTGCTTCCATCTGAAGTCTTTTGGAATATTCTGCTACAAGAGAGAGTTAAGTTGACAGTTGAGCACTCAGGTTGGAGTTGTATGAACATATATTTTTGTGTTTGGAATTTTCCTTCCGGATGTAGCCAAGTGAAGGCTGCTCTGTACTCAACCGGGAAGAAGCAGGACTCGACAGAATCTCCTATAAAGATGATGGAAATCCCATTTTTGCTCACTGTGCTTCCACATGGCTCGAATGTAGAAAATATAGTTGGAATTCAAGTCTTGCTCTTGGTAATTGAGGGTCTACACAAGTTGGCGAGAGTAGAGTACTTAAGATGGAAATTCAAGTTGTTTTCATGCGGGAGAAGTATTAATGTGGCAGTACATTTCTCAGTCTTGAGCATTGGCGAAAACTGGACTTATAAGAGCACCGTGTTCTGCAAGGCTAATATCCATCATCAACTTGAATCCATTCTCATGAGATTACCAAGTTGGCACTTGGCTATTGCAACTGGATCTGATCGTAAAGTGTTCCGCAAGAATGCTACGACCCCTAATTTGTTTGTTAACATTCATATTGGGCTGACTTTGATACATCTAAAGTGTAGTGGAATCAAGCTAGAGAATTCTCACAAATGGCAAGACATGACGAAAACCACTATTTGCTCGACTAACACAGCTTCAGCTGTATTCAGAAGTAGTGAAATTCTTTCTATTGACTTGTGGTACTCACCAACAAGAGGTTCTAGCTGGACAACAAAATTATTTGTGCGGTTTACCATTCAGATACTAGAGCAGTTGGAGAATCAAAATGTACATGCCAACAAAAAAAAAACTCGCAACAAATAGTCATGGTCAGACTGGAAGTATTCAAGAAAAGACGGCAGATTTTTTTCTTACCGAAATGGATGCTTTCACCTTTCTCACAGTATTCACACAGGTGGCGAGAGATGACAGGGAAGTTCTGGTGCAAATTTCTATCTCGATTGTTATTGAAATTATTGTACAGTTACAGAGGGCATGCATTGTGCTTAATATAAATAACGGGTGGCGGGGTGGAATACAAAGAAATCCCATTGTGAAGGTTATTCATGATTACAATGGCAGCATGGCCATTGTTGGATCTTTAAGGACTGTTGCTAGAGGTGCATGCCAAGCACGAAGTTCTGCAGATAAAATACTTGTTTGCCCTAAGGAAATGCACACAGAAATGTCAGGTCCATTGGTTGATTTCAAGGAACTGCGACAATGTGTAAGCTTTTCACCTTGCAAGTAGATGTTTTTTGGATTGTTGGGCTTGGTGACACCCTCGAGCAGTTTTACTTAGTTCTCATCCTTGAGGACAAGGATGTTTTGAAGGAGAGTGGAATGTCACGGTATCGAGGGTAGGGGCTACCATAATGTCTGCCAGTAGTAGTAATTGCGGGTGCCGTATCATTTTCTGTTTAGTTAATTGTGTCCGTTGGATTTGTGACGCGTGTCCAATCCTATTGAGGTAGTCTTAGGTTTTGCTATAAGGTTGTAAGAAGAGTTCATCCGGGAATTATCTGAAATTTATGATATGAAACCATTGTTGGCTGCGCTTCTAAAGCACAGATTTGGCCTGAATCAATTGATTTAGGAGGTGTTTATCACCAATTTTATCCTTCTGTTTGTTAATTTGTTGTGTAATCACAACACTTCAGTTGAGCAGAAACTGCATAGCAATCCAATTTCATCTATTGTTGTCGAACTGGTGTGGAGTATTTCAAAAGTGCACTACTTCAACAATTGAAATTCGAGGTAAGGCGCATCATCAATTAGACATCCCATGAAATTTGACTCCGCCTCCATTCGCAATTCCCCATTTCTATTGCATTTCTTAAATGTCCGAGCTCTTTTTTCAGCCTTCTACAACACCAATCTGAGAAGAACCACCGATGCCTACTTGACTTGACTTGAACCAACAACCCACAATTCTCGGTACAAGACCCCACATGGCAGCTGTAGCAACATCATTTGTTCCTATTCAATTCTCCTTCTGAACTAATCTGATCGAGTAGAAATTGGATTTTTGAATCAGTAAAAAATTAAATTGGAACAAAGGGAAATTAAGAAGAGGACGTATTTGACGATGGTGGTGTCAGAGTTTAAGCCAAACCCAACGAATATCTTTTATTGTTTATTGTTTCTGTTCTACTTTGAATAATTCCTTTTACTTAGTCATTAGCCGTTGCAATAGACCAGGAGCATTGATTGCAGTCAGTTTAGCTTCTACTGGCTAGATTAGTTTGTTTTGTTAACACCTATATAAAGTGGTGTAATCAGTTCTCTTATATACGTAATCCTGAGTGCTTTGAGTATCAATAAAATCTCTTGATTCTCACAACTTCTTATTTATATTGTGTGAGTTTGTGCAATTGCAGGTGGATACTAACAAGAGTTAGATCCTACAACTGGCATCAAGAGCTAGTGCTCGATCCTTAAGTTTCCGCTGTTAATAGTCTTACTTGATTAGGTGTTTGATAAAAAGCTACAATGAAAGATTCAGTACAGCCACAAGTTCCACAGTTTAGTGGGAAGAATTATGATCGATGGAGCATCCATATGAAAGTCTTGTTCGGTTTTCAGGAGCTTACTGAGATTGTTGGGGCTGGTTTCTTCGATGTAGATCCGGCAGTTGGTGCAGCTCTTCCTCAAGCCGAAAGAAATGATTTGAGGGAGAACAGAAAGAAGGACAAGAAAGCATTGTACTTCATACATCAATCCCTTGATGACGTAGTTTTTGAAAAGATTTCATCTGCGAAAACATCTAAGCAAGCATGGGACATCTTGCAGAAAGCTTACAAAGGCGATGACAAGGTGAAAAGTGTAAGGTTGCAAACCTTACGAGGTGAATTCGAATCTTTATCCATGAATGAATCTGAATCCATTTCTGAATATTTTTCTCGAATTCAAGTTGTTGTGAATCAACTAAGGGTTAATGGTGAACAGTTAGATGACTCTAGTGTCGTTGAAAAGATTATGAGATCACTAACATAAAACTTTGATTATGTTGTTGCTGCATAGAAGAAGGTAAAGATATGTCTACTCTAACCATTGAAGGATTAGAGGGTTCATTATGTGCCTATGAGTACATGATGAAGCAGAGAAATACAAGTTCTTTGGAACATGCTTTGAAAAGCAAGGCTGTTATCACCGACAAGGGAAGCTCCAGCAAAGGAACATCATCAAGTACCGGCAAAAGTGATTCCCCACGAAATAAAGATAAGTCTAAAGTTGAATGCTACCACTGTGAAAAACCTGGACATTAAAACAATAATTGTTGGTTTAATCCGAATAAGAAGACGAAGCAGGCAAACTTTGTAGAGATTGAGGAACCAGAAAAGTTGTTCTTTGCTTGTAGTATTTCACAAGAAGACGGTGACAACAAAAATTCTTGGTTTTTGGACTCCGGTTGCAGTAACCATATGTGTGGCAGTAAGAAACTATTTTCTCACCTTGATGAATCGGTTCGTGGAGTAGTGAACTTCGAGATCAAAGCCAATGTACCTATTCTGGGTAGAGATAAAGTTCTCATTGTTTTAGCCGATAATTCTCATCATTGTATCCATGATTTTCTTTATGTACCAATTCTCCATTGGAACTTGTTCAGTATGGGTAAATTATCTGTGAATGGTCTTCGTTTTTTCATAGATGATGGTGCTTGCACTATCGAGAACCTTAAGATGGAGTTGGTTGCTAAGGTGAAAATGACTAAGAGTCGTTTATTTCCTTTGCCTATAAAATCAGAGATTGTATGTGCTTTCAATGGTATTGTTCTAGATGATAATTGGTTATGGCATTTTCGTTTTGGTCATCTTAACTTTAATGGATTACGTTCATTGGCAAAGAAAGAAATGGTTACAGGTTTACCTTTATTGGAAGACTTTAACCAATTATGCGAAGGTTGTATTGTGGGAAAGCAACACGGACTTCGTTTCAGTTGGAAAATCTCGAAGAGCAACACAACAGATTGGAGATAGTGCATTTGATCTTTGTGGCCCAATGGAGACTGTATCACATGGAGGTAATCGTTACTTTCTGACTTTCATCGATGATTACAGTAGAAAGACTTGGATATTTTTCTTGAAGAATAAATCTGATGCTTTTGAAACATTTAAGGCATTTAAATCTTTTTTCGAGAAACAAAGTTTGAAAGAGTTTGAAAGTACTTCGCACCGATAGAGGTGGAGAGTACAACTTAAATGATTTTGGTGATTATTGTAGAATGCATGGCATTAGGCATCAACTTACAACTAGTTATACTCCGCAACAAAATGGAGTTGCTGAAAGGAAAAACCGAACTATTGTTGAAATGGCTCGTAGTATGTTGAATTATAAAAATTTGCCTAAAATTTTCTGGGCGGAAGCAGTTGCTTGTGCCGGTTACATTATTAACAGGAGTCCCACAAGTAGTGTTCTCAACATGACCCCAGAAGAATCATGGAGTGGTTTTAAACCTGATGTCGCTGCTCTTCGTGTGTTCGGAAGTGTGGCATATGTTCATGTACCAGCTGAAAAACGACAAAAGCTTGATGTCAAAGGTGAGAAGTGTATCTTCCTTGGTTACAACGACAAAACAAAGGGGTATAGTTTATACAATCCAGTCAATGGTGCCTTTATTATTAGTAGAGATGTTGAGTTTTGTGAAGACAAATCATGGCAGTGGACAAGAAATGAAAAGGCGCAACTGGGAGTTGAATTAGACGTCATCGACAATGAAGAATAACATCCTGAGGCAGAAGTTCAAGAACCAAATGAAACTTTAGTTCCAGATAGTCCTACTACACCAAATAATGCCTCTGAATCTGACTCCTCATCTCAGCAAGTTCCAGTAACTCGTGTCTCAACACGAACTCGTACCATGCCTACAAGTCTTCAAGATTATGTTATAACAAATGATAATGATGAATCTGATGAAGAACTTCTTAGTTTTGTATTATTTGCAGATTGTGATCCTATGACTTATATAGAGGCAGTGAAAGATGATGGTTAGGTTCGTGCAATGAATGCTGAAATTCATTCCATCGAGAAGAATGACACTTGGGAGCTGACTACTCTTCCCCCAGTAAAGAAATCAATTGGAGTCAAATGGGTTTACAAGACGAAATACAAGCCTGACGGAAGTGTGGACAGACTTAACGCGCAACTTGTTGTGAAAGGTTACAAGCAGAAGCCTGGTATCGACTACTACGAAGTGTTCGCACCAGTAGATAGAATGGATACCATTCGTCTTGTTATTTCATTGGCTGCTCAGAAGAAATGGAAATTTCATCAAATGGATGTCAAATCGGCATTTCTTAATGGGGTACTTGAACAGGAAGTGTACATAGATCAACCAGTTGGTTATTCTAAGAAAGGCGAAGAAGACAAAGTATTCAGGTTGAAGAAAGATCTCTACGGGCTTAAACAAGCACCGCGAGCCTGGTATACTCGTATTGATTCTTATTTTCTTGAGCATGGTTTTCAGAAATGCCCGTATGAGCACACTCTGTATATCAAAACTACTGCAGATGGAGATATGATTATCGTTTGTTTGTACGTAGATGATTTGATCTTTACTGAACTAACCCAAGTATGATTACTGAATTCAGGGAGGCAATGGTGAGTCACTTTGAGATGACTGACATGGGTCTTATGTCATATTTTCTTGGCCTTGAGATTGCACAGGAAGATGATGGAATTTTTATATGTCAAAAAAAAAATATGCTGCTGATATTTTGAAGATGTTTAAAATGAACTCTTGCACTCCTATAAAGACACCAGTGGAAGGTCGAATACATTGGGATCAATCTTGTAAAGGTGAGCTTGTGAATCAGACACATTATCGTCAACTAGTAGGGAGTCTGCATTACTTAACAACTACCAGACCTGATATTTTGTTTGGAGTTGGTTTGGTTAGTCGATTTATGGAAGCTCCAAGTCAAGTTCACCATCAAGCTGCAAAACGAATACTGTGTTACATAAAAGGTACACAAGATGATGGTCTTTTTTACTCATCCTCTAATAATTCTGAATTTATTGGCTACACCGACAGCGATTGGGCTGGTGATATAGACCAAAAAAGTACTTTTGGGTTTGTATTTTTTATGGGATCTGGAGTTGTATCATGGTCTTCCAAGAATCAATAGGTAGTTGATCTTTCTACTGCCGAAGCAGAATATATGGCAGCAACTGCGACTGCTTGTCAAGCTGTTTAGTTGAGGGGTTTACTTGAAACATTGAATATACATCAAGAGTGTCCAACACTGATATATTGTGACAACCAATCAGCCATTTCTCTAACTAAGAATCATGTTTTTCATGGAAGAGATAAACACATAGATATTAAGTTTCATAAAATTCGAGATCTTGTTAAGAATGGTGCAATTGGATTGAAATTCTGCAAGTCACAAGAGCAGATTGTAGATATATTTACCAAACCTTTAAAGGCGAATATCTTTTTCAGGCTCAAGCATCTGTTGGGAGTGTGTAGCTATGAGAAGCGTTATGTTTGAGCTTAAGGGAGGTTGTTGGAGTTTAAGCCAAACTCAACGGATATCTTTTACTGTTTATTGTTTTTGTTCTACTTTGAATAATTCCTTTTACTTAGTCATTAGCCGTTGCAATATACTAGGAGCATTGCTTGCAGTCAGTTTAGCTTCTACTGGCTAGATTAGTTTGTTTTGTTAACACCTATATAAAGTGGTGGAATCAGTTATCTTATATACACAGAACTGAGTGCTTTGAGTATCAATAAAATCTCTTGATTCTCACATCTTCTTATTCTTATTTATATTGTGTGAGTTTGTGCAATTGCAGGTGGATACTAACAAGAGTTAGATCCTACAGGTGGTGAATTGAGTTCTGTTGAGGGTGATTTTGTTGTTGCTGGTGGAAGAAGGAGATTGATTTGGTGAGTGGTAAAGGAAGACAGTGGCAACTTCTGTGGAGAAGTTAGGGTTTGAAATTTGTTGTCGATTTGAAGGTAATGAAGAGTGGTAAGAAGTTCAGAGTGATTGGATCGTTTATGGGTACAGATGGTGTAGATGAATCTTTTAGTGGTGAACCAATGGTTGAGTTTGAATCGAGATATAGATGATGTTGTGAATCTGGTGAATGTTGATTGAAGAGTGATGAGGCAAATACATATTTGAGAGGGGTTTTGGTTTGATTTTGATTTCAGGGAGGAATTGGAATTAGGGTTTGAACAAGAAGCTTGTGAATAGATGGAGATTGTTGTTGCAGGGTAGTAGACTGATTCGGAGATTGTGATGATGTTAATGCAATGATATGGACACAAAGAGATAAGATTGAGAATAAAAAGAAGATGAATATGGATTTGAGATTTTGGTTTCACTGGGTGTAATGGATATTAAGAAGAAGAATGAGATGCATAGGTTTGCGATGAACTCTCAGTTTGAGAGATGAAGGAAAACAAGTTCTGAAATCCTAGCCGTTCATTTTCTTGTAGATATGTGACCCGTCCATGTGTATGATAGACTTAGGACATGGTTAGTCATTGTTATGAAAGATAAATATTTATAAGTAATTATGTATTAATTGACTGAAAAATTAGACACGTCATGACTTTAACGGGTCAACGCGGGTCAACGTTGGTCTTTAGACCAAACAAAAAGGCTGGACAAATGTGAGACCAAAACCAGTTTTTGGTCAAAACATGAGTACCAAAAACCAAATAACTCATTCCTCTATAATGATTCTTTGTTGAAATCGGAGTAGGTTTTACTTGTGAGGTGAATAATAGTCTAGGCTGCTCTTTAGAGTTATAAATTCTGAATTTTTGAGGTTTGCTAGACTTCGTCTATTGCAAACGATTTCCTATCTCACCTTGATCTTTTAATCAAAACTTAAATCACATATAAGCTTATCCGTGGGAGGAATATTGGTTTAAAGTCTTCAATTGAGTTAAGGAAACTCTTAGGCTGTAAAGGATGTCAGCTAAGGGAATCAATTGTGCAGAGTCTTGCGAGATTCAAGAGGCATAAGGAGCGCGACTGTAACTAAATTACTGTGATGTCTCAACTACATTCCAGTCCAACGTATTTATGGTAGGCTAGAGTATGTAGCGGCTTAATACAGTTTGATGTTCAAACCTTGACAAGGTCCCGGGGTTTTTCCTACAATTGCGATTTTTCTCATTAACAAAATTTCAGGTGTCTGTGTTATTTCTTTTTCCGCATTATATTGTTTATCTTTATAATTGAAATATCATAGGTTGTACATAAATCAATCAAAGTAGATACGTTCATCGTAATTGTTGGATACGACTTGATTGATCTTTGGAATCGTCCAAGAACTCTCATGGCATAATCTGGTTCACGGACTTGTTTCTGTTTACATATTGATTGTGAGAGAAAGAGATATAAACACCTAATATAATTCCTGATTGAGATTCATTAAGTTGTATTTCTCGGAATATTTGAGTTAGTCCATACAGGCTTCCCGAGAAAAAGTTGATGGTGTATTTTGGTACCCACTGTATTTTCAATTAGTATACTTTTAGAGCAGGCAAACACGGAAAACCTAATAAATTTGTGTTTGGTTGATCTTGAAAGTATATCCTTTTGAGAAACTTTTTTTGTTCACCTGTAACGTACACCATAGTTCCTTAAATATTTTTCAAACTTTATTTTCCTCATGGTCTTCTGTCCCTCAGAGAGATCTCGATTCAACCAATGTCTTGGTTGAGGGTAAAAGATCTATAGGAAAAAATAAAGAATCATATGCCAAGGTTAAAACCAATAATCGTCCTATTAAAAGTAATAAGCTACACAGTCTTAAAAGATTGTTAAACAGTCCTTTTAAGGAATGCAACAAAAAGGGGTTTATAGACGAAGCTCTTATTTTAGCTTGTGAAAAAACTTTTAAGTTATTGGAACACCTTGTATTGATCTTGAGTAAGGACAGGTCCTCGCAGTTTTCAGACACCGGTAAAGTTTGTTACCAATATAGAAAACTCGGACATGTTAGGAATTTTTTATCTTGCAAATTTACCGCAATGATAATAATGACTCCTAATGGTTACAGAATACCATATCTTGATTACAACTAGGAGGAAGAAACAAAACGGAAAAAACTTTCTGACCAAGATGGTTTGTGAGTATTTTGCTTACCCAACCTCTTGTTAACAAGATCTTGGCATCACCCCATCATGTAATTATTTCTTGTAATGGGGAAAGCAGTAGTAAAGTTTGTTTTTGTTTGTACTATATTTAGTTATGTGATATATCCATAAAGTATTTGAGATCCTTTTAGTTTGGTAATTGACTCTGGATAAAGGAAAGTTCTTAGTAGTCAATCATGACCAAAGTAAAATATCACAAATTGTTGAGCTGGCTCCAATTTCATGGTGTTATAAGGTCATAATAGATTGCAGCACTTCTAATCGTGTAAATATCAAATTCACTTGTGCTCTGAATCTCATTGTTCACAATGTTTGATTCATTGAGCTAAGAATAAGATTAATCATATTATTATATTGATATTTTAACTTAGATGTTATTCTTGTCAATTATTGGGTGTCATCTGGAAATCATAATACAGTATGATAATATACATCAACAGGAATATTTATGATATTTTATCCAACTCATGGGTTACCGCATCCGAACTGAAAAAAGCCCATTAGGGTATTATAAAGAGTACGCGTACTCCCCTTATCCTTATCCTTCCATATCGTTCATAAACGAGAATTGAAGTTGCGATTAGGGTTACAGAACTGATGCAATGTCCTTTTGATTTGTTCTTCACAATTTTTGTTTTCTACTATTTAATAGCAAAAAGTCTTGTCAAGAAGAAGTTTAATTGAACAATTATCTACAAAGGAGCTTTCCAAGTAAGATCCATCATGTTATTCATACTTTGAATTTAATATATTTGGCAAGTATGGAAGAACTAATGATGATAATAGAAAACCTAAGAGAAATTCTAAGGATGTATATGCACCCAATATCAAAGATAAAGATAAAGATGAAAGAACCGTCTTTGTTAATGAAGATTGTTATAAGACCTATGTGAAAATTTCCACTAGAGATATTATCTTAGAGAAGAAATTGGAAGTAGGGTATGTTTTTTGTGATGATTTATCTTGTTTTGAGAAGTAGAATATTGGTAACATCTTTGATGGTTTTGGTGAAAGATTTGACACTCTTAGGGAAACTCATATGGACAAGAAAATCATCCACATCTTATGGACCAAAAAAATGCCACTATGGATTATCCATATGTTTGTGAAGTCCATATGGTACTCCGCAAATTTTAAGAGCTCCCTATGGAGTAGTCCATCCAGCCATTGGATGACCGGATACCCTATCAGGATACTAACTGTCCGGATGTTTTTTTTTTCCATTTTTTTTTCTCTTATCTGGTCACTCAATCACCGAATGTAGTAATTTTTATTTTGTTGATCCGTCCACTTAGTGACCGGACAAGAGTTTCACTTTTTTCAAATGATTTAATTATATACACTATTAGAATATAGCAACGGTTTATTCTGAATTAACAACAGTCATAAGTGTTGATCATTTCCACATTACACTAAAATTCGTCTCATCTGGTCGGGAAGAGTTGGCCGAATTTCTTTTGATTTTGTTTTTTGTATATCCGGACTCCAAGGGACCAGATGGATTTAATTTTTTTCCTTTCCCATGGTGGGTTTTGACTGCACTAATTACTGATGATCCATATATATGTGGATACTCCTTAAGTTATGGATGTTTTTACCTTCATACCATAGGAGTTTCCCTTACAAGAGTATTTTATGTAAACATATTTTAATCTTCCCATGCGTGATTTTTGTTTTCCTAGACCAAAGGGAGAAAAACCTTCTTGTGAAACCATTTATTATAACCTTTGTGGAAAAAATTTTGGTTGGAAAGATGGAAAGTTCCCATCGAAGATCTCGGTATGACTTTTAAAGTCTTTGGAAAGTTTGGTATTCCAAAGATTTGTCCCTCCATCATGGAGGATGCTTGTTGAAGTCGCCACTTTGCGGAGTTAGTCTATTTTCTTGAAATGGGTACACAAGGTCTTGATATATGTGGATGGATTATTCAACAAATGACGACAATGTCCTATCCAACAAGAAATTGGGATTTCCTTTCCTTATCGAACGAATTTGTCGAGAATTCTCCATTGATTCGATTGGAAACTCAATAAGAACTCGTACCTTAGTTCGTAAAAGTATTTTAAAACGTATGAGAACAAGCGATTACAAAAGAAAAAAGGGTATCTATTTCACCTCTTGATGTAGTTTTTATAGTGGTAAGTATAAGATTCAATACTCGGACTTTTTAAAGGTTTGGTTCAAGACAAATAAAAGAAAAACTAATAAAATTTGATTTTTGGTTACCAAGGAGAGAAGATTCTAGGGTTTTGGATTCCACTACTTCTAATATTTGTAAACTCAATAATAGTTTCTTTGACAAATTAATCCTATTTTACTCAAAGCAGTTTCGAACCCAATCTCTTGCTTTTGAAGATATAACGTTACACGCTCTTTTTATGACTCTCGTCGCAATTCTAAGGCCTAGATTTCCTTCGCTTATAAAAGATCGATAGATAAACTACCCAAAATAATTAATATGAAGCATGTAAAGAAGATAATTTTTTTTAGTAAGTTTAAAGCACAAAAATGGAGTATTTGTCAAAGAAAATAAGTACTAAAATTTACGCATCGAAATAGCTTATTCCAAAACCCTAGAAAAGAAATTTAGCTACTCATGAATCGAAAAGTGGAGAAAATTTGATTAATCATTGTATTAAAAATAATGAAGTTGGCTTACAACGATTTTCAGTGCTAAAGGTATTTAGCTACTGAGTTGAACTGTTCAGCTAACAAATGGCACAGTGGCTGAAGGTCTTTCTCTACTGACTGAAGAACAATAAACAGATTTTGTGGTTAAACAGCGACAACTTCTGCGACCGTTCCTGGCGTACCTTTGTTTTTCGTGTTCTTGAATATGCATCAGCAGGAATACTTTCTGGAACTTTGTGATTTCTTGATTCTAAGCCTATATTTCTTCTCCAAACTCTCCGTCTCCCTTCTCTTCATCCCAAGAAACCTATTTATACTCAACAGGTGCATCAAATCTCTGCATTAACTCAAAAATAATCCGTTTTTCTTTTTTTTTGTATTTTCACGGGAATAATTTCCTGTTTTATCTTCATCTCATGTCTGCAGTAATTCGACTGGACTTATCTACATCCATCACGCTCCAACACAATTCTGCACATTTCTTGATCAAGGATAATTCACGACAGCACACGAAATTCTCCAAAAAATATCTCCACTGACTAGTTAAATGCCGAAGGTATTCTCGTGTCATGTTTTCTTCAACCTGTGCTTATCCAGCCCAACCTAATCGAATTGAATAAACATACCAACTTTTTTTATCCTAGTAGAGTCCAACCTATCCAAATCCAATGATTGAATCACGCCCAAAATCCTCACAGAACTTCCGGACGGCTATAAACCCTAAAATCATATTTGCTCAATTAGTGATTATCCAACCAATCCTAAGCGAATCCAAGATCATTACCATCCATGTCTATCCCAAAGGAACATAACCGATCAACTCCAGCGATTTAATCTCCCTAAAACACCCTCAAAAATTGAACCCTAAATTTGTTTCTCCAAAACCCATTTTCCCACCAAATTTTGATTTTCAAAAGCTTAAAGAAGGTTACCCCTTAACCAGTCTGCTGGAGTGCCGATATTAATGAGGATACCCATTAGTAATTAGGGTTCCCCTTAGTAAATTCCTTAGGGTGTAAGTTTTCTGGGGCATTTTTAACGCAATTCTAGGGGTGCCCTTATCCAAAGTTCGGGTGCTTTAAGCAATTTTTCCAGCCGATTTCTCCAAAAATATTTAATTTTCAAAAGTACCTACACACATAAAACACCATAATAAGTACAAAAATGAGCACTAACAATATAAAGAATTGAGACAAATTACACATAAATGTGTCTATCACCTCTTAACGGTTCTTGTGATCCTATAACCTTGAGTCTTCTTCAACAACTTCACAAGGATATTTGTAACATAAAATCCAAGATAAAATGTGTGCAAAAACAATTATGTGTGGTTGCTACAAAATTCCACGACATCAAGGATGAAATACATAATATTCAAGCTTCTTTGGGTGATTCAGATGATGAAGATAATGAGTAGCCCCTTCACCTTATGCTTCTTTTGTAACAATTTACTAGAAAACTTCTTGTGAGAATTTATTCTTGTATTCCAGAAGGATAACTAGAGTTTGGTATAACATATATATTGTGAGTACACAAGCTATTTCCAACGATTTTCATCTTACATGTTTTTAGGTATATTTATTTAAATTCTAGAGTATTTGGAAGATGAACTTGTAGTATTAATCTTTATTGGTCATATGTATTGCAAAGTATTATGAGATATGTGTGTCTTTTACTTTTTGTGAATTGAACTGATATCCCATATATGCTCAAAAGTTAAATTTATTAAATTTTATAAACTAAAAGTAGAATAAACTTTGGGGTTATTTAACGGTTGGTACCCAGCAAATGTCTAACACCTAGCTTTGGTACCCAACATTTGAAATATTAAGGGATGGTACCTAGACTACCGGTTGACCGTCAAAATTTTATTTTGACCAATATTTATATTATTTTCTTTAATTATCAATTGTTTATTATTTGATGTTACAAATTTACCCTTCCATCTAAACCTTATCTTCTTCTCTTCTTCAATTTTGCATCCATCGACTAATTCAGAGACAAAAATGGCCGGTGCTATTAGAGCACCACCGGCGACTCCAACATCGATTCCGTCAATGACACTTTCAGAAAATCGCGTTGCAAATTCCAATTTCGTCAGATCCCAGTTACCCATATAGGAGAAATTTTGTGCAATAAGTACTTGAGGATGATTAATGCATGAGAAGAAGATTTATTTCAGCAATTTGGAAGGACTGGAAATCTATAATTTTGGTGTTGACTGATTTTTATTTTCCGTCAACTGTTCGATGAACTGACTAACCCAGATCAGTTAACAAAAATTCAATTGTGTATGATCTTGAGTTAGGGTTCAAATTCAACATATTTTTAGACCTAATTGAAGATAAAACTGAATAAGAAGATTTGAATTTTCAGTTTTCCTTAAATTTCCTCTTCAAATTGGTTTTGAATACAAACTTTAAAACCCCAAATGAAACCAACGTCAACAGTAGCTATTAAAGTAGAAGGAAAGAGATATATCACGAAGAGAATGTTCAACAACAATGATATTCCCATATCACTGATAGGTGTCTAAAACACCTTATTTTATATTTAGTATTTATGCTTTCTTTGCTATTTTTCGGGTGAATTATGTATCTTATGTGTGAATTTGAGTTATTAGGTACTTTGGAGTCGCACGGAGGAAAAGAAGAAGGAATCATCCAAATTTGGGCAAAAAGGCATCATCTCGGGGGAAAACACTATTAGGAGTCGAGCTAATGTTAAGGGGCAAACTCTATTTGGAGGAGTGCTAAACACAAATCAGCCTAGGTTAAGGGGCTGCCAGATAGGGTATCCCTTATCATTTATCATAGGGTGCAATTATCATTGGGTGTAAATATCTACCCAACCTTAAGTCGAGAAGACATTTCCTTCTCAAATCATTAGCAGCTGAAAACGAGAAAAGCAGAGAAAAATCTGGATCGAGAACTCAGTGGAAGAATTGATTCGAAATTAGATCGAATTGAAGATATCCGATTGAGGAAGATGGGTTTGTGGTCCATTTTATCGATATGGATTTGCTGCTCGAATTACAGAGATCGGTTAGGGTTTGGTGTGATTAATGGAGGTTCTGAAAAGATGGGTAAACTCGATTGCTGCTGTTGTGATGAGAGGATGAATTTGAGTTGATATGTTGGGGGTTACTCCCGGTTTCTGTGAGCTAATGGTTCTGTAATAAGGAGGAGGCAGAGATTGCAGTCAAGCTGAACTGGTGGTACTGTTATGAACTGAGCATATGGGCTAGATTGAGTTTGTAGTTGCAATGGAAATTGTGGAAGTCAGATGAGGTTGATATTGCAGGAAAGAAGCGGCATTTGGTGGGAACTACTGCTGTATAGGGATGGTGTTAAAGATCTGGTGGAATGCGGCTTGTATGAAGGTGATAAATAACCAGGGAAGCTGAGCTGGTGCTGTTATGGCAGTGATGAGAAGAGAGTGTTGGGTAGAGTGGAATTGGAAGAGGTGGTGATGCTGAGGCAAAACGGTGGTTGGAAGCGCAGGAACTGAACCAAGGAGTTGCAATTGGTATTTCAGGTCTGAATTGGCAGTTGGTGGAATTGTATTCGAGGAGCACTGGATGGTGGTTGATATTCATGGAATTGTGGAAGTTGTTTTGAGATGAGAAGAACAGGGATAGATGGTGTGCTGTTATGGGTTTGTTTGGGTCAAGACATAGTGTTGGTATGAGTTGCTGTCATGCAGTTAGAGGAGTTAGGCTGTTAGGCAGATGTATGAAGAGCAGGGAAGGAGTTAAAGCTGAATCTGATGTGCAAGTGATGCAGCAAGATAGGAGATTACAGAGATGGACAAGAGCTAAAACTGCAGCTAAACTGGTGGTGTAAGAAGCAATATTTGAACTGACTGCAGGAACTGGTGTTGCTCAATTACAAGAAGTAGCTGAGTTGAATGATTAATGTTGCTGTGTGTTTGGCTCAAGAATGGAACTGCAGGTTGAATTGAAATGGCTTGGTTGAGATGGATTCAGGGTGTTGGTATGCAGATTTTAGATGTTGGCTGTATTGGTGGTTGAACTAAATTGCAGGTGATAAGTCTAATGGAGTTACTAAGTATAGAGTATGGCTGTGGTGCAGTTTGAATGGGCTAGGCAGTACGAAGTTGCGGAGTGGAATGAATGGCTCGAACTGTGATGGATGTAAATGAATTCCAGGTGATAGCAATGACTGAGCAGTGAGTTGTGATTTCTGGTGGTGGCAGTGGCTAGGATACATGGGGTTGAGTTGGTGATATGCTGTAGAAAAAAGATGCAGAAGTTGGTGTGAAGCTTACAGGGAAGGCATGGCCATCTTGGCCGTGAATAGTTGTGCAAGCATTGTCAAAACCAGTCAGCTGAGTTAGCTCGCTGACTGGATTCTGATTTAGTGATTCATAACTTGACCCAGTCAACCGTTAAAGACCGTTATTCAACAGTCAAAAATAACAGAATCTTAAACGGAATATTCCTTGGTCAGAATTTTCAGGTGGTCGACGGCGACTATTCTTGCCGGATTCCTGCCAAAAAAAACCCAGTTTTCCGGCGAGCGTTTTTGGGACATTTTCTACACGGGTTTTTATTACTTGTGGGCTTGGTGGATTTTCAACTAATGGACTTTGAAGAGAACACCTAATTTTGGAAGGAGTATCCTTTATGGAAATTGAGAAACATATAAAAGAGAAGACTTTAATCTTATATCTTATCATATATCTACTACTTTTGTTTCTAGGGTTTAAAACATGATAGGGTTTCTCTTTCTTCTTGTGATGAACTCCATTAACATGAGTACTTAATTTTATTATTGGTTATGGAATAGTTGGATTTCACAAAGCATGATTCTTTGATTCAATATATTAATTTTGTCTCATAATTATCGTTCACGATTCTCTGAAAATAGGTTCCATGATTGAATGTTAGTTTTGTCAAGTTGCAAATTGGTAGAACTCATAATCATATTTAATGCTAGTTTAGGGTTTATTATACGAAAAAGTGATACTCCTTGAATACAAGTAGCATAATTGTGAATATTGCTTGTAGTGATGCATCCTAATATTCACAAGTGATTCGTGACCTTTGTTAAATTGGATTAGTGCGTTTTCCACGTTCGATTGCTTTGATTGGCCTGATTTCATAGAACTTAATGCATCTTGGGAATTAAACTTAATTAGTGCTTTTACACGTTAGGTTGTTCTTTTAGATAAAATTCATATTCGCATCTTTTAATGTGTTTGTTGATGACAAAAGGGAATTTGCGGGATATTCTTGCGATCAAGGTATTCTAGGGCTTTTGATAAAAGTTGAGATTAAATATCAATTCTAGTTATTGTTAAAAAGCATATTTGTGAATGAAGATGAATCCTTAACCAATATTCTCACTACCTTGATTTGTGTGCTTTATTTCTTTGTTTGTTTTTATTTTACTTTTGCTTATATAAAAATCAGAAAAATACCCGGTGTTATTATATAGGAAACCGAAACAATTTGACAACCAAGACCTCTCTGTGGGATCGATCCTTTCTTGCCCTTGCTATATTTATATTTTGAGTAGTAAGAAAGTGTAAATTATTTTTGACGCATACGACAGCGATCAATCACCAACAGTGGTAGATATAAAAGTTAGTAATCAAATTAAAAAAGAAAGAATTGTAGGTACCGAATATAGCAACAAATATAAGAGGAAAGTGTCACAAAATAACACGATGATAGAAGAAACGCGTGAGAAGAATGGAAAATTTACGAATATAAAATAAGCTTGCGATCATAAGTTACGATACTTCGCAGATTATTACGGTTATAAAGATTTCACTATAAATAGTAGTTCAAATGTTAAATTGAGAGAGGTTCTTTTAGTGAGTCTGAAAAAATATTAAAGGAAAGAGAATAGAGAAAGTTGTAACTATTCTAGTTCCATTTAGATATTTCTTGTAATCAGTTGAGAGCATTAATAAGAAAGTTGTTATTCATCATCATAAACTTCTTAAGTTTTATCAATTCTACTGAGGGTGTAGTTGCAGGATATTCTGCAACTACATAATTGGCGCTAGAAACAGGGATTTGAAGATTGTTCTAGCAAAAATTCTAAGGAGTTTTGAAAATCTGAAATGGCTAGAAGAAGAAATACATCAGAACCATTGACTGCAGTAAGAAGAAGTGTAAGGCTCACAGGTGGAGAAGCAAATGTAACAGGAGAACCTAGTAGGAGAAGGAATAATCAAAGAAATCAAATTCAACAAACAGAAGATCATGATCGAGTGAGTATACACACTTGGAGAACTGATACACCAGCAGAAACATACAGAGAACCACAAATTAGAGAAAATGGGAGGTTGATGGGAGGAATAACTCGTGAAAGAGAAAGGGAGATGTTAGAAACATTGAGACAAGAAATTCAAGAAGAACGAAGGTTTGAAGATGAAGAACGTGCCAATCTAACAAGACAAAATCAAGAATTGAGAAGGGAAAATGAGATGTTACAAAGGAGGAAATCTCAAAGTGTTGTAAGATCAAATGATAGACCAAGAAGAGAAGAACAAAATTCGCCAACAATCAATAGTGAAAATGAGATGCAAGAACAAGCACAGAATCAAGTTGAAAGAAATCGAGAGAATCGTTTCATTCTAGTGCCAAATCGCGAACAAAATATGGAGAATTTACGAACAGAACCACTTCCAAGGGAAAATAATCAGAATGGCGAAGAAAATCAAGAGGAAGAGCGGAAACTAGTGGAAGAAATTGAGAGACAACAAGCTATGCATCAAAACAATTACGAAGATGGAGTAAGAAGACGTGAACAAGCTCGCAACAATCAAAATCTTGGGTGTGATAGAATTCGGAGGAAGATTGGGAATCAACGATAAGAAATAACAAGGAGCGAACCAAATCTTCGAATCAGAGTTCAGGCAAACCAGGAAGAAATAAATCACAGAAGAAGGAGAAATGAAGAAGAAGAAATTCCAGATATTCATATGAGAAGGATGAGGAGAACAGAAATGGAAGAACAAGAATTTCAAAATGCTCTGCAACAAAACAATTGTGACAATTTGGAAAGGAGATATTTGCAAAATCATGCAAATGAAAACATTAATGAAGAGTATGATAGAATGCGAAGAATCGCAAGAGAGGAGATGCAAGAACGTAGAAGAAGAGAAGCTGCGTTGAAGAGGCCAATAGAGGAGAATTCTGAAGCAAATGCACGAATCTTTCGAGAATTAGCGGAAATGAGAGGGATGATAAGCAGTAGAGAAGGAGGAGATAGAAGGCAATTAGATGAAGCAATAGAAGAAGATGCGAGGACTCCTTTTTCTAGAGAGGTACAGTTAGGAGGGATTCCACCAAAGTGCAATCTTCCTACGTTAACCAGCATCTTTGACGGGAATTCATGTGCTATTCAGCACATTAAAGCATATGTAAGATGCATTCTACAATGGGAGAATAATGATGCTGTATTATGCAAGTACTTTGCATCAAGTTTAACAGGAGAAGATCTAAAATGGTTCGAAGGACTTCCCAAGAACACTATTACATCATTTAATCATTTACAAGTAACTTTCTTAGGAGCATATATCACGAATCATTCCTCGCGACTTGGCATTGAAGATGTGTTTGGTTTAAAACAAAGAATTGGTGAAAGTTTGAAGCATTTGGTAAGAAGATGGAAAACTATGTGCAGTGATATGGCAGGACGTGTGGATGAGAGATACCTAATTTTGTCTTTCATAAATGCGATGTTCGCAACTGAACAATTATATGTTCAAATCTTCATAAGAAAGAATTCGATTATGATGACAGAATTGCGAGAATTGCAAGAGGAGTACATTACATTAGAAGAAAAGAAAAACAATATGGATTCATATCCAGTGGTAAACACCAACAATCAAGATACAAGAGCAAACTTACTTCCTAAAATAATCAATGTCGTAGCAGGTACTTCGCAAACATCTTCGCAAACATCTTCGCATATATCAAAAGAAAAGAAAACCAACAATAGCCAGCCAAAAATAGTAGCAATGGGTAGTAAAGATCAAGATGAGTATGATAGAGAAAGGAATTTCTACAGTCAAGGAGGAAATAACCAGATCCCAAGATTAGATCAGCAGCAAGAAAATTATGGGGGACAAAGGCAGAATTATTTTGTACAAGGTAATAATATACAAAATTATAACAATGGTCAAGGAGGTCAAAGAATGATAAGAGAAGAAATAAAGATGCCACCTTTGAATACAAGTGTAGAAAAGATATGGCAGGCAATTATCTTGATGGAGAATATACCAACTCCATGGAATATGGGAAAGGAACCACCAATGGGTCCAAGAAGTCATGAATTTTGCTTGTACCATCATTTTCATGGGCACTCTACAAATAGTTGTAATAATATCAAAAGGATTATCTTGCGAATGATTGATCAGGGCAAACTAGATCACTTTTTACTCAAGCAAGCACAATCGCAACAATTACCGCAAGCACCAATGGAAACTCGCATGGTGAATACAACACAAGAAAATGGAAAAGAAATCTTACACATTGAAGTAGGACCAAAAGCAATAAATGTTTTCTGCAATTCTATAGTTCACTCATATAAAACCATAGAAGATTTTCATGATAATGTGTTAAGTAGGGTATATGCGAGAGATGGTGAAGGAAGAGAAATAAGGAACATCGCAAAAATTTCATGACTCGAAGATTGGCAGAAGCGTGAAATCTCTTTTGAAGCTACATAAATTCCAGAAGGTTGCGAAATACATGATAATCCATTGGTAGTGAGATTGGAAATTTGTCTGAATATGGAAGAAAGTGAGGATGATACAGATGGAGAATCATTTGGTCTTAATAGAATCTTAATTGATACAGGAAGCTCTGTCAATATTCTCTTCTATCCTGCTTACAAAATCATGGGTGGAAAGGACGCAGATCTAATACCTTCTACTTACAGGATTTATGGCTTTAATGGAACTGCCAATAAACCTAAAGGAGAAATAAGCATGCGAATTCCATTAGGGGGGATGCGAACTGAAATCCTATTTTGCGTTGTTGATGTTGAATCACCGTATAACGCTTTGATAGGGAGACCTTGGATTCACGAGATTTTAGGCGTAGCTTCAACTTTTTATCAATGCATAAAATTTCCTCATCCTAAAGGTATTGGAGTTATCAAGGGTGATTGGGCAGAAGGGAAGAAATGTTACGATACTAAAGTAGAAGTTTGCGAAGGAAAAAGTGTTGAGAAGGAAAGTTAGAGAAAAAGAACAAAAGCTGCAAAGAGAAGTGAAAATTTAATGGCTGAAGATTAAGTCATGAAGGAATGAAGTTACAATGATTGAGCATACAAGAAATTTACGAAGATAAAGAATAGGTATGATTTACGAAGGTAATCAGTACATTTCTTCACAGTGTATAATAAAATGCATTTTGAAAAAACAAGAAAATGAAATGAGGTATTTCGCAACGTGAAATATTTGTGAAGTATCTTTACGAATACAATTTTTTTTTTTTTTGCGATTAGCTTTCATTGAAGAAAGACGCAAAACATATTTGCGAACAAAAGACCGCAAACTGTGATTAGCTTTCAAAAAAGAAAGAAAGCCGCAGAAATTTTACACAGGCAAACCTTTGTGGCGTACACCCTAGTTCACGAAGCAACATTTCGTCAGAGGCAAAGTCCTAAAGTACGTCATTTAAGGGGGTACCTATCAGCATGGCTCAGGAAAACCGGAACACCACCAAGGAACCTGAGTACATGGACATTATGGGGTACAACCCAAAAGCGGGGTACCTATCCGGGTTAGACACCTTGGATTATCAACCTAATCTTGCGATGTACCAGGATATAGGTTGGGCAACTAAGGCATACTGTCTTTCTCAAGAAGTGTAGAAAGCGATCAAGGCGCCGAGGTACACGGTTGAGTCAAGAGTGCCGGATGGGTTTGAAGCACATCTATCATTCTTGACAAGTCTTGGCAAATAATACACTTGGCCCAAAGATACCCCATATGGTGTAACCTCGTAACTATAAGCCCTATAGGCAAAAAGGATAAGAGGTTACGATCAAAAGCTGGTTGTTTGAAAAACCGGATGGGAAGAGCTAACCTTGTATGGTCGATGTACGCTTCCTTGAAGGGGAAACCAAGGGGAAGATAAAGGGCA
Organism: Papaver bracteatum; assembly: GCA_023529315.1. Taxonomy (NCBI): domain Eukaryota; kingdom Viridiplantae; phylum Streptophyta; class Magnoliopsida; order Ranunculales; family Papaveraceae; genus Papaver; species Papaver bracteatum. The sequence goes on from JAJJWX010004494.1 coordinate 78,047, forward strand.
GCACCCTCCATTAGGGAGCTGATACGTGCTATAAGATGCAAATGTCATGAGGCTTCTTGTTCGCAAGAACATAAAGACTTGTCATATTTGTGCAACAATCATATTCCTGCGAATATATAATATATATATATATATATATATATATATATATATATATATATATATATATATATATATATATATACATATTCACAGAGTTACATACAATAAAGTTAAGATGAGATCAATGGGTTATTACATGAAAGTGTGATAACGTCCTGCGATTTCATCGCAAGACGATAATGTCACGAGGTTGTATATTCGCAAGAATGTTCAGACTTGTCATATTATCGCAAAAATATCACCACAAAAAGAGGTGGCAAAATAAGACCTTTACTTAGGAAGGCATGATAAGACCACATCAATTAATGAAATCAATTCCATCAATATTGTTGGAAATTTTTTATGAGAATATATATAAAGAATTCATAAGCATAGAAGCAATTTTGTTCGCAATTATATTCATAAGGGTTGTATACTTCTTATACTTCTTCAAAGATTCAATACTTCTTATACTTTTTCAGAGATTCAATACCTCTTATATTTCTTCAAACATTGAATGTTTCTTCATAGAGTGAATATTTTTTATACATCTTCAAGGGTGTTTCATACTTCGTAAATTTCTTTAAGGATGTTTCATACTTTTTATGCTTCTTCAAGGATATTTCATACTTCTTATACTTTTTCAAGGATTTTTCGTAATTCTGCAAGGAGGATTCATAATAATTATACTTCAAGGGGAAGATTTCATATATACTTCGCAAAATCTTGAAGCTTCGCAACTTAAACTGAGGTAGATATTCTAGATACTTAAAATAAGGATTGATCACCTGAAGAGAAATAATAAGGGGGAAAGAAATACTAAGTTAGGTCTTCAAAATATATTATTTCTCTATATTATTTCTCTCCATATGATCAAGTCATGCAAACAGATGGAAGCATTTAGTTAAACATCAATTTATCATCGCAAAATTAAGACATTGGTACTAGTTAAATTTCAAAAGGAAATTGTTGATGGATTAAAAAGTGCAGTACTCAAGCAAACAAGATAAAAGAACCGAAGCAAATATACAGAAAGGATTAAAACTATTTTGAAGATGATTTATCTTCATCAAAATGATCTTATTTTTCTTCTTCGGAGATATCATCTTCAGCTTCACTATCAGAAATTTCTAAATACGGGGTATCATTGGGAATTTCTTCAGAAAGGAGTGTCTGATACTTCTTGAGAGGAATTTGGTTGTCTTCACAAATCTTGCGAGTCATTTTAGCTCGAAAACGCTTGATATTTAAATTATGATTGTCCCGAGAAATTTGAAGTTGAGATTTTAAATCACGAATCTTCTGGTTACGTGCGGCAAGAATAGTTTTCAGATCATCATTCATCTTCGCATAATTTTCTTCAGTAATTACGGGATAAGAGAATAAAGAGTAAGGGAAGGAATTAAGAAATCGGTTAGCAAATTACGGAGTTAAAGTAGTCATAATACACGAACTTACCTTCTAATTGCTTCTTATCATTACGAAGATAAGTATTTTCAAGCTTTAATTGATTATTCTCCTCAAGAAGGGAAGAACTTCCAGTTGTGATATTCGCAGATTGTAGGTTATCTTCGCAACGGGAATTTAATTCCGCATTATCAATATTCAAATCCTCTATTTGCTGACGAAATTTTGAATTCTCAATTTCCAACTTCTTACAACGGCTTAAAGTTTTCTTCTCAGCAATGGAATGACGCCTTTCCCAATCAAAAGCAGCCTGAAATTGACCCTCCCAACCTGAATAAATAAAAAGGATTAAAAATCAATGAAATAAGGGAAATAAACAAGGAATAGAAAAGAAATTTACCATACTCCCCAAAGCGTATAATTTAGCAGGAGATACGAATCTTGAAATTCCATTAAGTGAGTTATTGTTGAGTACAGTGGGAACTTTGCAAGCCTTCGCAATAAATTTACGAGCATTCGTAGTAGGAGAGTTTCCTAACCCACGAGAAGAGTGGAGAAAAGCCTCAGAAACTTGAATCATTGCAGACTCAAAAGTTTCTACATTGATATAGTCTTCATCTTCTTCATCATTATCATCATCATATCCCCTATCAGAAATAGTGTTAGAATTAGAGCTAAGACCCTTCTCAGGAAATTTATCATCTTCATCACTTTTTTTTCCGTAAACGTTCTTGCTAGAGGAAATCACGTTGGAGTAAGTACTGGTTGGGATTTTCTTCCTCTTCTTTGCAGAAATCATATCCTCAAGTTTCCTCTTTCCTTTGCGAAGAGTATTTTCTTCATCAGAAGGTTTGGTATTCTTCGCAGAACGAAGCGTTCTTTGTCTCACGGATAGCATTTCAGAAGAAGTCGAGTTCTTATCTTTACTCGCAACGGTCCCAGGAAAATCAGGAAGAGTCTATACATTCAAATAAGGATAAGAAACAGAGGCAACAATATATTGTTTAGAATACATATAAAAGTGTTTCTTACCTCATTTGAAAACAAATTGAAAAATAACAAGAAGATAAGGGGATGGAGATACATACATCTTTATCTTTGTTAGGCCAAGAAAAGACTCAGGGTTGATAGTTACGATCACGAAGGTTCGCAGGAAGATCAACTATCCCAGAAATGTAAGAACCCGATAATGCTAGAGGGTAATTATACCAATCTTCATCATGAGAACGGCGAGGGGTTTTATTATTTCCTGAGGCATAATCAATATCGTGCATAAGAAGATCATCTTCTGCGATATCAGCTTTACGATGAAGACGAACACCCCAACGCTTACCTTCCTTCTTCGCAGGAATTAATGTATAATTTTTGAAGAAGTTATCGACTGTATAATTTGCAGCAACAATTTCTACATCCCTAAATGCAGGTTTCCTAAGATTAATTGGATATAAAGATTTTCCATGCTTGGCAGCGCGAGTTGCGAATTCAACCAGAATGCGAATGCAATCACCAGTCAATTGATAAATGGCTCGTGAGAAATTTGGATGGGAGATAATTTCATAGAATAAAGGAAGATGGACATCATAAAGAGGAAGAGGGAGACCTGCGAGGATTTGGCCTCGTGAGACTAAAACTTTCCGATCATCCCAATGGAGATCAGTAAAGAGTTCCATACAGAGAAAGGACTTATTATCATGACCATCAATTTCAGAAAGGACGAGATCTCTATCAGCAAACTCTGCATTAAGTTGTTCTATAGTTTTCTTCTTTGGTGCCATTGGATGAAAGATAGAAAAACAGAGAGGAAAAGAAGTGAAAGAGATAAGAAATCGTAATAGGATAAAAAAGGAAGAAATTGCAGAAGCAGGTGTGGTAAAGAAGATGAATAGAATAAAAGAATAAAAAGAAGAATAAAAATATAGTATTTATAAAGAAGGGAGAGTTTGATGGAAGTAAAAATTCATCAATGCGATTAGACGTGAACGGTTGAGAAGGACGGTTACGAAACAACGTGTCAAAATTTTAATGAAAGAGAAAAATATGTGTTGCGAATCTAACAGGTGATGATAACTATATTAAATTTACGAGAATAGAGGTTCTCATGACATTTCTTCTTCGCAGAATTGACATGAGAAGAGGCAAGATGTAGGTACCGAATATCGTAAGATATTAGGTTGCGAATATAGCAACAAATATAAGAGGAAAGTGTCACAAAATAACATGATGATAGAAGAAACGCGGGAGAAGAATGGAAAATTTACGAGTATAAAATAAGCTTGCGATCATAAGTTACGATACTTCGCAGATTATTACGGTTATAAAGATTTCACTATAAATAGTAGTTCAAATGTTAAATTGAGAGAGGTTCTTTTAGTGAGTCTGAAAAAATATTAAAGGAAAGAGAATAGAGAAAGTTGTAACTATTCTAGTTCCATTTAGATATTTCTTGTAATCAGTTGATATCATTAATAAGAAAGTTGTTATTCATCATCATAAACTTCTTAAGTTTTATCATTTCTATTGAGGGTGTAGTTGCAGGATATTCTGCAACTACAAGAATGAAACAACACCATGAACTAAAACACCACTAAAGGACCAAGATTTCACCATGAAGCCCCGATGACTACTTTCCCTTATTAAGTTATATATCCTATTTCTTTGCTTAAGGATTTGATCCCCCAATATTTCTACTCCAACCATCTCTCTCACAGTCGATTGTAAACGCCTCTTAATCGTTAGAGTTTGAGGGGAAGAAGACATGAGGGTAAAATTGTCAAATATAATGAAATTTAAATAAAAAAATCTCACTGTTATAAAAAAAGGTGGTCTTTGTCTCCTTGATTAAAGAGTCAATCAGTGGACAGGATTGGCCGAAAAGAGTCATCTCGCCGTCATTATCATATGGATTTCGTTTGATTCCGACGACTGAGAATGATAGGGGGCCACAATAATTTAAAATGAAGGGAGAAAAAAAAGAAAATAAAACGTCAAACGATCTTGGCATATAATTCTGAGAGACAGATCCTTTCGTCCGTTACTAGCGTTCAGTGTTTCCTTATGTAAATCTGTTTCCTAACAACGAACAATCAAAAGATATTTGGATAGAGATACAGAGAACACGAGGAGAAAGATAGAGAGTCAAACTTTCCGATCTTCTTCGGTGAATTTCTTGCACAGGTACACAAACGAGAATTCTCAGATTCCCTCTGTCCTTTTTGCTTTCGATATTTTGTTTTTGATGATTTAGTTAGGGTTTATCCGAGGATTTGCATTGTTTTAGGTTTTATTTTGAATTTCTTGCCGGATTTGTTGGTAAACATGATGGTATATTATTCAACTATTGAATACTGGGTTTAGTTTGTTTCTAATTGGTTTTCACTCTTCAGAGTTTCCTAGGGCTTTATTAGCGTAAGCCTTTTCTGCTTCTAATTCGATTTTTCTTTCTTTCAATTTTTGGTATATTCTCATTGATCAAAGGCTAAAAATCCTTGGGATTTTCCAGGTTTAGAGAATCAATCAAGTCCGGCAATAGAGAGATGGCCTTCTCATATAAATTGGAACTCTTTGCGTATGTCTAGGTAATTCCTGATCGTCAGATATTCAAAAAAAAATATCTGATATTCTGTCAGTATCACTTATGAATTCTCCCGTAACCTCAATTAAACAAACCCGTGATAGTAAGTAACTCCAGTGGAACTTCTTTAATTGAATCTCACGAATTCGAATTCAAGAGCCTCCTAATCAATATTAACTTTGATTCTCTCTTTAATTGTAATCATATGTAAACTCTCAGGGTACAACTTCTAAGTTACATCAGGTACAACTCCCTTTCTGATATTTTTTTATGAGTTTTATGATTTGATGATGAATTATAGCTTGAAGGATTAATGTTGGCTTGCATCAATCAAAATATTAAGGATGAAAAACCTGGCCTTTCCTCACCCATCTCAATTAAATACACTTATTAATGATAGGGTTAAGACAGATTTCATAAGTTGAGATAGAGAATGATAGGGAAGGAACTGATTTCATTATTGAAGATAGACAATGATATGGAGAAGAAACCTGGTACAAATTTGTTGAAGATTTGGTGAAGTTCTTAGGCCGAGAAAGTCGAGAAGGATTGGAGTTTCTGTCGTTTTTGCTTTCTATAAGACGTACACTCATATCAGGCAAAGGATGGTAAATCAGACACATTTTATTGACCAGGAATGCGATGTTTTTTCATAATTGTGTTTTTTCGATTGAAACATAATATGCAACTGATTTGGGATTTATTTTTTTATTTCTCACTAACATAAGCAGAAGACAATTTCCAAAGGTTTCCTGCCTAAAGGTAATATATTGCTTAATAACATTATAAAGAAGAATATTAATCTCTTATGAGATTACAATTTGTTAAATTCATAATTGAGTTTTTTCGATTGATACATAATAAGCAACTGATTTGGGATTTCTTTTGTTGTTTCTCACTAACATGAGCATAAGACAATTTTCATAGGTTTCCCTGCCTAAAGGTAATATATTTCTTAACATTATAAAGAAGAATATTTGAAAAAGAAAAATAATGCAAACCGAAGTATCTATTGATTTCCTTTCTGAACCCTAATTTTGGGTTTAATTCTTTTCCTGATTCAATTCAGGTAATTTATTTTACTGTTTTTTTTTTGGTTCTGGGGCGTGTTTGGTTTGTGATTTTATATATAGTACCTTGCTCAGGAAATTACCATGTTTATGTATCTCTTTTGTGATTCTACTTTTCTCGGTTTTCACATTGAACGCACTAAACTGTTTGAATCATATTGGTGTATGGGAACTTACTCGAGGAGCGAGATATGCATCAATTATAGCGTCGAAGAAGATGCCAACAGCCAGAAAGGAAAGAATTCCCTGCATGGAGTTTGTTTCAACTACACCTGAATTTGTAGCACTGTTAGGAAGTAGTAAACATAACAAGTGATCTTTTATCAGATAAGAGTTTAGATTTACTTCAGTGTGATCTTTAGGTGTTTATGTCCCACAAATTATTGCAGTTAAACGATATTGGTTCAAGCACTTTAGAACTATATTAGTGAATTTCTCGATGCTGTTCTATAAACTGTTTAAGGAAGAAAATATACGTTTTTTAAACCACTAAATACTTGCAGCTTCAAACATTCATGTATCTTTCAGTGATTGCCCTTAACATTAATCACTGAAAGAGGTCTATGATGGTGCAAATAGGGTGGTGGAGGAAATCACTGAAAGAGGGCTATGATGGTGGAAATACGGTGGTGGAGGAAGTTATTGTTGCCGGTTTCGATGGTCTTATCGTTAATCAACAACTCATCCGAAGAGGCAAGGTGGGTTTTTAAAACGCATAATCTTTTCTCTGTAAATTTCTTTTGATTAGAGGTATGATCCCTATTTTGATGAGGGTTTTCAAGTTAAACCTACTGAAGGGGAGACATTATTGTATTTTAAGGTTGTGATGCCTTTTGCTATAAGAAGCATCTACGTGATTCCATTGTTTTGCCAAAAAAGATATTCCTAAGAATACTATAAAATGATATCACCACAATTGTCATTCAGTCATTTATTTTGAATAACTGATGCTCTTTTTAGTTGACTGAATTATTTAAACCATACGTGTTTGGATACCAATGAATCTGTGGTGCAATGGTAGCACGTCTGACTTCAAGGCAGAAAATGCGTGTTCGATTCACGCCAGGTTCACTCATTTGCATCTTTCATCAATGCTCTATTTGTAGTGCAAATTATTTAAATGCGTGAAATTTTTCGTGTGAAGGTTCATTTGGAACGGTGATGTGTTTCAGTAATGCAAATTATCTTTGGGTTAATTGGCTTTTGGTACTAACATTTGTCCAACCTAGGGGTTAGTACCTAGAAATAATGTTGACTTCAGTTGGCTTGGTTGAGTCCAAATTTAATTAAATTAAAATCTTATATGTTTATGCATTTACCATACTACCCTTCATTTTCTAAACATTTACATCGCCACTACTGCAACCACCATCTACATCATATCACCACCACTTCACATAAAATAAACCCACCCACATGTAGTTCATTTGATATCTTATAAATGATGTCACGGTATAGAATTTTCACCCATTTACAAAGCTTGGGCAGAACTGGTTTTTAATTTTTGTCGAGCACTTGATATGCCTATCAACTGTTGGTTTTGCTATCTTCATTTGGTTCGAGTTCCCTGTAAAGAATTCAAATCTAAAACAAACCCATTTTTGTTCATCTGGTACAAACACAGAAATAGCTCTCAGTCCAAAACATTCATGACCATAAACTAACGACATCAAAAGAATTTCTTGACTTGTTTTTCGGCAATAAACTCAACCCAAATCAATTCGAATCCAAAAAAAAAAAACGCATCTAAATCCCTGTATCAAACTCGAACAGACCCATCTCCTATTTCTTCGCTTAAAAAACTTTCATTTCCCTTAGATCTCTTCGATTTCTAGGGTTCATATCATATATTCTGAAGTATTGGGTTGTAATTAAATTACCTAATTGATTATGAGATCTGAAGAAATATAGAGAAGAGGAATATGATTGTTGAAGGTAAGTTCTAAATATTAGGGATTTTATGGATCTGAGGATGGTATGCAATCAATCCAGCACCATCTTTTATCGGCAGTAGCAGCAGCTATTCAACCGTATTCAACTCAAAACTCCACCCAAAACTCCAACACTTCTCTTACTCACACACCATTAATAACTAAATTGATGGCATCAAGTACCCATTCCTTCTCTGTATTGTCGGCTGCACATTCGAGTTTGAGGAGAAATAATCTGTACAGATCTTCTCTATATTTGCATAGACGATGGAAGAACAAAAGAAAATGCGATGGGGTTAAGTGAATAATGGACATTAATCTCTTATCGATGGATAAATGATTTAATCACCGTTAGATCTTAGACCTCCTCCAGGGTATATTTGTAATTTATTTATTATTTATTACACAAAATAATTAAAATTTGCTCAAAGACGTCAACGTCATTTCCAAGTACCAACCACTAAGTTGGACAAATGTTAAACTAAACACTAATTTTGGACAAAATGTTAGTACTAAACACAAACGTTGACGGTCAAAGACAGTCAACGTCATTTCCAAGTACCAACCACTAAGTTGGACAAATGTTAGACTAAACACTAACTTTGGACAAAATATTAGTACCAAACACAAATTAACCCATTATCTTTTAACTATACAAAAAGTATTCATTGTTTCACTTGGCTAATTCGGATAGTCCGGCAATCTGTTATTTAAACCAGCCTATCTTTATGAAACACAGAGGTAGTATAAGAGATTTTGATTTTGAACTAATTTGTAAGAATTTTGTAATTGTGTATAGTGAATTGATATCTATTTCGTCAATCTCGTTCAAAACTTACCAATTTTTTCAATTATTCGTAAGAATTTCGTAATTGTCTGCAAGAATTTAATTGATCTCGTATTTCTTCAAATTTTTCGTCAATTTCGTGGACTTACATCCATTTCATTAATCTCATTCAATCTAGACTTCCTTCAGATTTAAAATCGACACTTACTTTTATTTCCTCAATTCCGTTTTATAAATGAATTTCAAATTAGAAGTTAAATCGACCTTGGTATCTGAAACATACTTTTTGGCCTAGACATGTGCAGCTCAATTTCGTTTTGTAATCTCCTCATGACACAAGTTTGTATTGTTTCCAACAAAATATTCAATAGCCCATAGCAAAATCAAATTTTTATCTTATAAATTAATTAGTGGCTTGAAATTTATAGGTTTTGTGCACTTAATTACATTTCTTCCGTCTCGTTGTGGACCAAAACATGCCTTGTGGGTGAGGAAGATGATTCTTAAGGTTATTACAATTCAGACCTTTTTCTGGTTTCTCTAGATTTTGAGTAAAGTCTTTAAATCTTATCATCTTTAAGAAAGTTGGCATTTGCGGAATGAATGCTATCTCTGTGGACCTATGGTTAATATATGTATTTGAATTGTGAAGTAGAATAAGTACTCTAATCTGCTATTTAACCTCTCTAACCCCCCTCTCTGAAACCAGATAAATTCAACTTGAAACACAAGAAGGTGGTGAGGAGGGAAAATTTTGGATGAACTAACTTACGTAGATGAAGCCATTAATCATTGGCCTCCTAGATTTAAGCAAATACATGGTTGCTATATCTATTTTAAATTTATAGGATTTGTGTTTGTTAAGCTTTGTTTGTGGTTTAATAACGGTTTTGATGCTTTTTCTTGTTGATATTTCAGATGAATGATGAAACTCATACAGCTGGAACACCTAACCAATGCTGACAGGTGAGGCTCTGTGTAGTTGTAGGAAATCCTACACTACACCCTTGTTAGAATTTCATAAAAATCAACTCATACTTAAAGATTAAAAACGACTCTTTATCATTTAATTTTTAGAAATGTTTTACAGAAGTGGAAGAAATCAAGAACACAACTATTCCCTCAAAGTTTGTCTCTCCTCAAGACTTTCTCAACTCTCAAAAATGCATCATCATCTCTCTGGACATAATGGGTCTCTATATATAGGGTAGATACATAATAGATGACAGCTAAGTTGTTCTTTACTTTCGGATTTGATTTGCGATCTTATCGCTACAGCTATAATATGAAATCTCGCAAGCATTGTAACCGTCGCAGATAAATCATGCTCTTCTCGTGTTTCCTCAATCGTCAGCTATTACGTCATTCTTTAACCTACTCTTTGATACTCGCAAAGTGTTGTTGAAGAGCTCGCGGTATTCTCGAAGAAGTGTTGTTTAATCTCGCAAGAATATTGTCATGGCGATATTATGATCCTACATCTTGCCTCTTCTCATGTCGTTTCTGCGAAGGAGGAAAGATCATGAGAACTGAAATTTTTATAATGCCGCAACTGTTTATCTTTTGCATTCTTATGTTTTGACACGTTTCTGTATTCTTCGCCAGCTGTCTTCATGTATATTTTCTTCCATTCAATTTTTTACATGTCCTTTTCAACCGCTGCGATCTAACCGTTCATGTCCTTTCATTGCATTGATTGAATTTATCTTTTCGAGAGCTTTCTTCTTCTATAAATACTTCTTTCACTCTTTTCTTCCCCTCTTTTTATTTCTTTCTTCCTTCTTTTCATAACTTCTCTGCAAATTCACTGTTCTTCCGTAAATTCCGGATCTGTTTTCTTTCATAAATTTTCTCTCAATTTTTTACTTATTCAATCTTCATTCCCATACTCAAGTGGTTGTAGCTGGTCGCAAATATGAGGCTTCCTTCGAGAAGATTCAAAAAGAATATCAAGACAAAGGTTTTACTTTATCCACCATTCCCAATCAAAACCCTATGTCTGAACTTTCTGTACCATTATTTTCTAAATTTCAATGTAATCGCGAGAAAATCATAGTCTCGCTAGGTCAGCTTGAATCTGGTCTTCCCATTCCTTTGTATAACCCTGAACTTCCTCTATTTTATGAGATTCTTTCTCACGAGAAGTTCTCGCGAGCGATATATCAGTTGAGTAGAGACTGCATTCTTCTGTTGATGGAATATGTTACTCGCGGTGCTAATAAAAAATCTCGCTATCCTGAAACCGCGAAGAATCCTGAATTTAAGGATATTCCAATTATTCCTGCGATGTATACCGTAGATAATTTCTTCATAAATTATGACATTATCCCCATGAAGAGGGATAGCACTTGCTGGGTTGTCTGCTTGCAAAAGAAAGATAAGATCGCTGAAGATAAAGCTCTTATGATGGATATCGATTGGCATACAAGTACTAATCAAGGCCCTCGCCACTCTAGCGATGACAAATGGTTCATCTTTCCTTTATGTCTTGAAGGTCCTTACATCTCTGGTCTTCATACTTTGCCTGCGAATCTTACAAAATATCAACCGTGGGTCTTCAACTGGCCTGAGAGAAATAAAGAAGTATGTTCTTCTTAAGTCTTTGTATAGTAAGTTTTTATTATCAATCTTTCCATATCTTTAAACTCTCGCTGACTATCCCTTTTTATTAGATTGAAAGGTTAAAATCCATCTACAAGAAATCTGGGAAACCTGCTACTCGCTTAACTCTTCAATTACTCACAGATGAAGTAAGAAATACTTCTTTATAAATCTTAACAATATATTGTTGCCCCTGTTTCTTATCTTTATCTGTGTTCGCAGGTAATTGAAGAAATAGAACCTGTAAAAATTGTGAAAACCAAGGGGAAAGACAAAGATGCATCTCGGAAAGAAAAATCTACTGCGCCTCTCAAGGAAAAATATTCTACTTCTCGCGGAGGAAAATCTGGTGCTCCTCCCTTAAAGAAAAAAAAATTCAACTTCTTTCTTCTTCAACTCTTCAATCCAATGAAGGAACTTTGGATGATGATTTTAACAATGGCAACGATGATGATGATGAAGATAATAATGGTTCTTCCCCTCCTGAGTCTTCTATGACTCAATTATCCAAAAAAATTGGCGATGTTACACATGGCATCACAAATGATCATGGAGATAAAGCTCTTAATGGGATGTCCCAGGCTCTTGCTAAAGTTTGCGATGCTCCCATATTAGTTGGTAATGATTCTCTCCAAGGAATCTCAAGATCGCTGACTCCCAGCCTCTTAAATTCGCTTGGTATTCTGGTATGTTTTTATTTCTTCATCACTCTTATGTATTTATTTTATCATTATATCTTGACTTATATTATTCTCTCGCAGGTTGGGAAAGCTTCATTTGCTGCTGCCTCTGACTTGGATAGAAGACGTGCATCTTCCCATAAGAAGAACATTGCTCTTCGCGAGAGGAATGAACAAATGGAATCTGAACTTGCTAGTCTTCGCGAGAAGAATAAAGATCTTGAGAATAATCTTTCTCAACAATCGCTCAAAGTATCCAATCTTGATACTGCTAACAAACAACTCTTAGGTATGATAATCTTCTTCTTTTCCTTCATAATTTTATGTTTCATTATTCTTTCTTACTTGATTTATCATTCTCGCAGACATTTATGGTCTCACTGATGAGGCTTTAACCATTCGTTCTTTTCCTGAACCAATAGACAATGATACTCTTCTAGAACTTCTTAATAATTCTTTGAATAATCCTTCCAATATTAATTCCCTTTCCATAGATAAACTCGGATCTAAGTTTCGCCTTTTAGAAATTGATCACAGATCTTGTTTAGATATAACCCACAGATTCAAACAACTTTATCACAACTCCAAAGTTGAGATTAAAACATTAAAGGCCAGGAACAAGGATCTTTCAAAAGACAAAGACCGTATATCTAGACAAGGAGCTGACACCTTAGCAAATTTCCATAAGACCATTCTTGAAGTTCAAATTGAAAGGGATGGGCTTATCCGCGAGAAGGAAGGTTTTATTGAAAGAGAAAACCAAATTCGTTCCCGTCTTCTTATAAATAATGATGAGGAGTTTGCTTGGGCTGCGAAAGTTCTTGACAATGCAAGAACTAATTTAGGTGTAGATGTTAGTCTCCATATTGAACAAGCATCTTTAATTAAAGACTTAATTTCTGGAAGAGAAGGTTGTTAACTGTTCTCCCTTGTTAATTCCTTGATTTTGTTATTCTTCCTTTCAAAACTTCCAACTTATTGTTGTATACTCGCAGGAGCGGAAAAGAGATACTCTGAAAGAATTGGAGAACTTGAAGCTGATAAGAATCAACTCGCAAGTACCCTTGCTGCTCGCAATGAAAAGTATTCAAGATTAAAAGACCAGTTAAGAATTAACGCTGCGAATTTTAGTAGTACTCTTGTTGATGTTCGCAATGATTCCATTAAATTGGTATGCGATGATCATAACATCCCTCATTCTACATATCCTGATCTTACAAAAGAAGTTCCAGCAAAAACTCCAAACCTTGTTATTTCTGATAGTGAAGCTGAGGAATCTGATGAGGATGAAGATGATGGTAAGGATGAAGAAGGAGAAAAATCTGGCCACAATGATGGTGGATCTAATTAGATCTATTTTTTCTTTTATCTTCCTTGTAATTTTGTACACTTATTTTATGATTCTCATAATATTACTGCGAGTTTCTCCAACTTGATGTATAAATTTCTTTTGCTTCTATTTGTATGAATTAGAAAACAATTCTTTAACATAATCAATCAACATAATTATTATTTTTTAATAGCCTATGTAAATGTGTCATATAATAAGATCTACGTAATTTTATCGTATAATGATGAATAATAATTTCATTACTCTGTGCATTCCCATACTTTCCTCTATTATTCATATGCAATATGAAAAAATTGAGTAGAGCTTAAATATCCATTGTGAATAAAATTGAGTTGCGATTATCATCGTAAGTATTAGTTGTATACTTTTATGATCTATGCGTTAATATCGCAAATTTCATAATCTCTGCAGAAATATCGCAGTCATTCAACTTCTTGTGGTCTTATTATGCCTTCCTAGTTAAAGGTCTTACTTTGCCACTTTATGTATTTGCGAAAAAATCGCAGGACGTCTTTACACTTGTATGTAAAAACCCATTGATCTTGCCTTATCAGTATTTTTTCAATTTCTCTACGACAATATGACAAGTCTAAGTTCTCTCGCAAGAACAAAGCATTATAACATTGTTGTCTTGCGATGAAATCGCAGGATGTCTTTACACTTTCATGTAAAAACCCATTGATATCATCTCATCTTTTCTATTATGGCTTATTGCCCCTGTGTAATCTTTGTCACGCGATAATATGACAGGCCTAAACGCTCTTGCGAGCATAAAATCCCATGAAATTGCCGTCTTAAGACACTTATCAGCTCCCCAATAGAGGGTGCCGCCCTTATCTTCCCCCTGGTTGCCCCTTCAAGGAGGGTATATCGGCCATACAAGACTAGCTCCTCCCATCCGAATTTACCAACAACCAGTTGTTTTCGCAGCCTCTTGTCCTTTATGCTTATATGGCTTATAGTTACAAGATTGCACCCTAAGTGGGGTTTTCTTCAGGCCGAGTGCATCATATCCAAGACTTACCAAGAATGGCCAGGGTAGGTTCGTCCATCCCGGGCATCCTTGGATCAACCGTGTACCTCAACGTCCTAGTCATACTCAGCACTCCTTAGAAGAGATCCTCAGTCATCCAACCAGGGTATAACCTTATATAGTTGGAAATCCAAGGTACCTCTCCTGGATAGGTTTTCTTTAACCCCCAACATCTGCATGACCCAGGTTTCATCAGTGGTATAACCTTATTCCCGAGTCATGTAAAGAGATACCCCCTTATATGACGTACTTTAGGTCTTACATTTGCCTCTTGCGAAATTGTATCCGCGAACTAGGGTGTACGCCATAAAGGTTCGTCCCGTTCTTTGTTTCTTTTGCAAATATCGCAATCTTTTGTTCTTTGAGTAACCTTGAATAATCTTGCGATTGTACTCGCTGCTTCTAATGAAATTTATTTTTTTGATCTTATTTCAGCTTTTGCATAATTTTTTCAATTTCATCCTTCTCATTCAAACAAAATAAAACAACAAAAAATTTATAGACTCCATCATTTTACCTTCCTACTCACTTCTTTTTGCATCTGCTCTTTTGTTGCGTTTTGTTATTTTTGCTCCATTTGCGATACGCTCGCCATCTATTTTCTGCTGTACATATTGATTTTGTAGCATCTCATCTTCTCGCTGCTCTATTGTATCTACCATTAACTAGTCACATCTTTGTCTTTGTTTGACGTTCTGCTTCCAATTGCTATTCTTCGCAACTCTATCTTCACAAGACTTTATATCAATCTCATAACATTTCTACTCTCACCCCAATCTCCTTTGATGACCCCGATACCATGTGGATGTGGAAATTTAATACATTGATGATAGGTTGACGCCACACCTAAAATTCCGTGTAACCATGGTCTGCCAATTAAGGCATTATATGGTGTCTCCACATCTACTATACAAAATAAGACTTTGGACTTGATTCCCTTTAATGGTATACTCATTGTGATCTCTCCATTTGGTTTATTGGCGCTACCATTGAAACCATATATTTTGTATGTTGAGGGTATTAAATCCTCGTCTCTCCCTCCCATGGTATTATAAGTGTGATAAAATAAGATATCCACCGATCTACCTGTATCAATCAACACTTTATTTATTGCCCACGAATCTTCATTTTCACCCTCTTCAATTTTATCTTCATCCTCACCTTCATCTTATTTTTGTTTTTGGTTTATCTCTAATCTCACAACCAATGGTTGATCATGCATTTCTCCAGGTTTAGGTACCTCTTGTGCGGTGAAAGAAATGGTTTGTTTTTGCCACTCCTCTAATGGAGAGACTCTCGCAATGTTCATAATATCTCTTCCATCTGTATCTCTCGCAAAGACTCGGCTAAGAACGTTGTCGTGGAAGTGCTCAATAGTCTTGTATGAATGTACGATGGAATTACAAAACAAATTCTTTGCCTTTGCTCCAACCTCTATTACGAATGTTTCTGCTCCTTTACAGTATTCACTCTGCGAATTTCTGGTGCTGATGGTAGCTGCCGGGATTGTGGATGTCCTATTAGAAAATGATTTAACTTTCCTTGATCAATCATCCTCAAAATTATTCTTTTTACATTCCTGCAATCGTTTATTGAATGTCCATGGAAATGATGATAAGGACAAAATTCTTGATTTCGATTATTCTGATGTGGCTATTTTCCCATGTTCCATGGTGATAGTATATTTTCCATCAAAATGATTTCTTCCAAAATATTTTCTATGCTGGCATTCAAGGGTGGCATCTTAATTTCTTCCCATATTACTCTTTGATTCCCTTGTCCTCTGAAATTATTTTGCCTCTGACCACCATAATTCTCTTGCGACTGGTCCAATATTTGAATTTTATTATTTCCACCGCGATTGTAATAATTCCTTTCACTTTCATACTCCTCATGATCTCGACTTCCCATAGCTACTAACTTCTGCTGATTTTCAATCATCACTTTCTCTTACTTTGGCTGCGAGGTGCTCGCCACGTTGTTGATCATTTTAGGAAGTAAACTCCCGTTCGCTGCTATTGATCCGGTGTTTGCGATTGGGTATGATTCCATCTCATTTTGTTTTTCCTCCAAAGCAATGTATTATTCTTGTAGTTCTCGTAGCTCAGTCATTGTGATGGTATTTTTGATTCTGAAAATTTGTATGTACAACAGATTGGTTGCGAACATTGCATTGATAAAAGATAAAATAAGATATATCTCATCCACTTTTCCTGCCATTTCTCTGCACATTGTTTTCCATCTTATGGTTAGGTGTTTCAGACTCTCGCCAATCCTCTATTTTAATCCAAATACATCTTCAATACCGGGTCGTGAAGAATTGTTGCTTATATATGCTCCCAGAAATATAGCTTGCAAATGGTCGAAAGAAGTTATTGTATTTTTAGGTAAGCCTTCGAACCATTTTAACGCCTCGCCAGTTAAACTAGATGCAAAGTATTTGCATAACACAGCATCATGGTTTTCCCATTGTAGCATACACCTGACATAATCTTTGACATGTTGAACAACACAGGTAGTCCCATCAAAGATACTGTTTAGCGCTGGTAAATTGCATTTTGGAGGAATTCCTCTTAGTTGTACTTCTCGAGTGAATGGAGTTCTCGCAGCTTCTTCAGTGGCTTCATCAAGTTGCCTTCTGCCTCCTTCTCTCCTATTATTCAACATTCCCCTCATTTCTGCTAATTCTCTTAAAATTTTTTCATTTCCAGCTGAATTTTGCTCCATTGGCCTTTTTAGCGCAGCTTCTCTTCTTCTACGTTCATGCCTTTCTTGTCTTGCGAGATTTTGTGTATCTTCATCTGCATCTTCATTTTGTCTTCCTCTGCGATTTTTCTCTTCTCTTCCTTCCTGGATTCACAACTGGTTATGTCTTCCAATTTCTTCTCTGCGAGTTTCTTCATTTATCACTGTTTCTCTTCGCTGTCTTTCTATTCTTCTTTGTATTCTATCATATTCCTCATTTATATCATTGTTATGGAGATTTTTTGTGCATCTTCTTTCTCGATTATCATGATTATTCTATCGAATCACTTCCTGAAATTCTTGTTCTTCCACTTCTGCTCTTAATATTTCCCTCTCGCAAGCCAGACGTGCTTGTTCAGCATAATGTCTCTCAATTTCATCCTCAATGATTCTTTGATTTATTTGTATTTCTCGCCCATGTAATATTCTTCTACCTTCTTCTCGATTTTCTTCATCGTTTTGATTATTTCTACCCTCTTGATTTTGTCTACCATTTACAGCTTCATCGCGTGGAATATGGCAACCATCAATTATCTCTTCTTCTCTATGATGTTGTTCTTCATTTGGATTTTGCATTCTTTCCATATTTCTCATAGGGGAATTTCATCTTGGTTCTTCTCTAAATTACCTTGAACTTGATCTAGCAGTACTTCTTGATCTCCTTCTTTGCAATCTTAAATTTTCCATTCTTAACTCATGATTTTGCCTTGTTAAATTCGCATGTTCTTCTGCTTCTAATCTCCTTTCCTCCTGTATTATTTGTCTTAAATCATTTGTTGTTTCATTTTCATTTTCTCCATGAATTAATCCTTCAACCACTCCTCGATCTCTTTCTTCTCTTCTTTCATTTCTTAATTCTCGATCTTCTTCTTCTTCCACTATATCTGATTTCCAAGTATGCACGCTAACTCTATCATAATCCACAAATCTATCTTGTATTAGTGTTTGCTGATTTGATTGTTGAACCTGATTTCCTTCATTATTCCTTGTTCCATTTTTTCTTGTTCTTACTCTTGAAGATTCTCCCATTTCATTTGTTCCTCCACCTGCAAGCCTTTTACTCCTCCTTACGGTTGTTGGTGGTTCTGATGTGTTTCTTCTTATTCTAGCCATTATTGCGTTAGATATTTCACTAATTGTTCCAAATTCCTTTCAATTACAATGTCAATTTTTATATTTTTCTTCAAGTAATCATCAATTCTTCCCTGTTTCGGGCGCCAAAATGTAGTTGCAGGAAATCCTACACTATACCCTTGTTAGAATTTCATAAAAATCAACTCATACTTAAAGATTAAAAATGACTCTTTATCATTTAATTCTCAGAAATGTTTTACAGAAGTGGAAGAAATCAAGAACACAACTATTCCCTCAAAGTTTCTCCTCCTCAAGACTTTCTCAACTCTCAAAAATACATCATCATCTCTCTGGACATACTGGGTCTCTATATATAGGGTAGATACATAATGGATGACAACTAAGTTGTTCTTTACTTTCGGATTTGATTTGCGATCTTATCGCTACAGCTATAATATGAAATCTCGCAAGCATTGAAACCGTCGCAGATAAATCATGCTCTTCTCGTGTTTCCTCAATCGTCAGCTATTACATCATTCTTTAACCTACTCTTTGATACTCGCAAAGTGTTTTTGAAAAGCTCGCGGTATTCTCGTAGAAGTGTTGTTTAATCTCGCAAGAATATTGTCATGGCGATATTATGATCCTACACCCTGCATTTGTATTGTCTTCAGTATTTTTGTATATCATTCATTTATAGAGACCAATATGGATTTGACGTTTACCTTTTCTTCCTTGTCATTGCCTCATTCAGTTAATGAAATACATGTTAGTTTTTTCCAGAAAATACCGGTTAAGCTGTCCATGGAATCCTTTTGATACAACTGCAGTTTATGCGCTGAAGCTCGCTTGTTAGTGAATCTACTGCTGGTGCTGTTAACAAGCTGTACAAATATCGCTCCCTGGAACTGGTGCTATTTGGTAAAATTCTCCCTCTTTTGGCTTGCCTTTTATTATTTTCCAATGGATCTAAGGTCTAATGATTGCATTATGAGTTTGTAGTTCCTTAAGTTTCTCAGTAATTATTCGTTTAAGCTCATCTAAGGATAATGTTACTGGTGTGGTTAATTTAATTGCCCAAAGCATATTTTACATCTGCAATCATGGCTTCTAAAGTTTGGTCCGCAAAGCAATTGTCCAAAGGATTATTATGTTGCAATGTTTTAGTTAGTATGTGAATAGATTGTTGTGTGTGACAGATACTTGGGTTAGCTTCCATGCAACCTTTTATTTGTAATCACTTGACAGAATCTGAGCATAATTTTTTTTTGAAGGATTGAGATGTGATATCTGATGACCCCTCCTAACTATCTCCCTAAGTGTGTCTATTTTCTATTGTCAAGTGCTTTAGTTGAATAAGGTAGCCATTCTAAAAGAAATATCTCGTGTGTGCTGCAGATTCTTGTCAGTGTCATTGTTGTAGTGGCAAAAAGTGGGATTTTGGAAATTCCTCTCTGTAATGACGCAGTTAGGCTACTTATTTTTCTGGTTGTGGCAATGGAAAGTGGGTTACTTTCTTGGACAATCTATCAGTTTCATCTCTATGGTTTTTAAATTGAACCAGCCCAACCACTTCCGAAAGATTCCTGACTGATTCAAATCCAGTTTGTGTCTCTCTCCTCTCTTTTAGTTTTAGATATGGTGTTCAATTCCTTGTCTCTGTATCTGTCAATCTCATTTTGTGTAAATGACTAACATGTTAGTAACTTGTATACCTATCTACAACCCAACTCCACAAGGAAATAAAGAAGTTATACGAAGAGCAGCAGCAGGTAATATCACAATCAATATAGTGAAACATCATTTCCAGTTCTTTTTTTTTTTGTTTCATTATTCAAATTGTCTGTGCTCGTTTGTTGTTAGTCAGTAGAATATGATCTGATTATGTTTCTTGTTGATTAATAAGGAATCATTACTCACAGTTCCTTCTATTACTTCTATTGTGCGAATTTACTTGCTAAAGTTTGAGTTCTTTTTTTCATCTTCAATTATGAAAGAGATATCTGATGTGCTTCAGTTGAACAAGCTAGTTATTCTGAAAGCAATATCTCTTGTTTTCTGGATGAGGAAATCGATTTGTAGTTCCCAAATGTTGTGTTGTTGAATTATTTTCCAAAATGAGCTTATTTGGCTCAAGCCATATTCAGCTTATAAGGTTTTGCTCAATGTTTCATGTGTGAATTAACCAAATGTTTTTTGCTCCTTGCTACAGGTATGGGGAAGTATCAAAGGAAACCGACATCCTTCCAACAACAATCCAGTCCCCCTGCTTTCATTTTGAGCAGCCACTTTTATGTAAAATACTTGAAGTCGTTAATTTGTAATTTTTGCATTCGTTTTTCTTGTAATTTTTACATTCGTTCTTCGATGTAAACTTAAGGGAGTGTTCTGTGCTCCTTGATTATGATTACGTAATACATGTGTTTTTCCTGTGTTCAAACCTTTTTTCTTGATTACTTCAAGTGTTCATGGATGGATGGTAGCAAGTTCAAAAGTAATACTTATAATCAGGTGACCGGACCTTTTCAGGTCTCGGTCGCCTGAAACTTTCTGGCGACCGGAAAATTGCAGGTCCGGCAACCTGAAACATAAAGATACATGTTATTTTCTTAGTGGCCATGTTAATAGTTATAGAAAAAGTTAGCAAAAATTATAACACAATCTCTACATTAGAAAGTAAATATCAAGTGTAAGATGTTAACAGTTAGGATAAATATTGTAATGAAAATCAAGTGTTAGGTTATTGAATTTCCCTAATGAAATAAAAGAGTTGGGAAAATTCTAACACAATATATAACACCCTATTGATAACCATTTTTCGTAGTTAGGGAAATTAGCTTGTATTTTTCAATAACACTTTGTTTCCATCAGGAAATCCTGGATTTGGTGTTGTTTTAGTGCCTTTGCCAATTTTTATTGACAAAAATGGGGAGAATTAATTAGTAATTTCGCACTACATACATATGGTTTACAGATCATTATGGGGGGGGGGTGAATCAACATCTATAGGTTTCACATATTATGCAAAAGATGTAAGTACCGACTAAGGGGGAGAAACATATCATCGTTATATTACTTCTAAGTTGTGATACAATTCAACTCTGGAGAAGATAATAATACTATGTTTCTGTATAACAATGATTGAGAATATCTTTCTTCAAAGTTGTTACCGCTACGAACCTTAAACAACAACGATGCTGAGCTGATCACATTCAGTACCATTGGCAACTTGAAATAACGAAGAATTCAAAGAGTTAGAGAACCAATGAAATCAAGCATGATGGATTCCAGAGTTTTGAAGCTTTAATTTTTAATCCATATGTATTGATAGTTTTGATACTAAAATTGACAAAGGGGGAGATTGTTAAAGCATTACTCGATCGAACTCGCAAGTGTTGCTATCTCAAGCTTGTTGTCAAATTTAGTTAATAAAAACTATATCTTGATTTCTAGTCTATATTTAGTCAAGTCTCGAATTAGGATAGAAGTGTGTAGTTAAATAACAGACATCACTGTGTTCTACCATTTGAAGGCGAAGATCAACATAAAATTTTGGAGAATTTCATCAACAAAAGGTAAGTTAAGACTGAACCACCTATTACTCAAGTTTTCACATTTCTATCTATGAAACTAAGTCGCATGACTAAAGTGGACTTTACATGCACAACAGAAATTTAAAGTCAAGTTTATCTTGTTAATTATTCTCGAAAAATATATGACTAAGCTTAAGAAAATTTGTTCATACTTAATGAATTTGGTTAAGAACAATTTATTGTTTATGACCTAAATCACGATTCAAGTTAATCATTTAAAAATAGCATGGAATAGTGATGTGTGTCATTGATGTTATTCGGGAATGTTTCAAATTGATTATTAGAGAGATATAAAACTACTGTAAATCTGGACTCCGAACAGTACACATACCAACTTACATACTGGCGCAACTGTTTTAGGTCCGGAGCCGCAGTACACGTACCGGCGTAGCTATGGTTCGGAAACGACTTTTGGTACACATACCAAGTATACAAGCCCAAAAAAGTATGTTGACTCGTGAACTCAGTATGTTACACATACCTAGTATGTATACCGAAAAATTTATGTAGACTCCTGAACTTGTTTTGTCTTAAGGGTATACAAACCTAGTAAACATATCATGACAAAATAACTCACGAACTGGAAAGTATGTATACGTACTTACCCAGTCGAATATTTTCCGATGCATCAAAATTATTTTTATGAGATAATCGGCATTTGAACAACTCTCTAAAAACATATCTCGACATATTTGATCACATTATAACCTATGATTATGACTCAAGATTAAAGTCTTAAAGTGTATATGGAAACGATTAAGCTTATAGTTCGGCTGGCTAGTTTCGGCTAACCTTTAATGAACATGTCATTATACACGGTTCGGTTGCGGTTCATCCTAACCAGAGTGTATATAATCTCAAATCAAAGATTCATCTAACGGTGGATATTGATTGCTTAA
Organism: Papaver bracteatum; assembly: GCA_023529315.1. Taxonomy (NCBI): domain Eukaryota; kingdom Viridiplantae; phylum Streptophyta; class Magnoliopsida; order Ranunculales; family Papaveraceae; genus Papaver; species Papaver bracteatum. The sequence continues at coordinate 100,870 of JAJJWX010004494.1, forward strand.
TTCCAAAGCTATCTTAGCTTAAATCTAAAGTAACCTTTGATTTTGAAAGTCTATACAAGGAAAACCTCAAGCAACTAGGATATTTGAATCTCCGAGACTTTTCTTGTGTGTCCTATTTGTAAACTAAAGTCATCATCTCCTTTAAACCTTTTTAGGTTTAACGACTAAAAAGACTTCGCTTAGGCATTCATGAAGTCAGGTCCGACTATCTTTATCTTGATAGTTCGTGTATCCTGATCTTGCTACTGATTATTGAATCTCGCTCCGATTTGGAAAGATAGATAGAAGTCACAAAGTTTCTTCGTCTCATACTTTGTGATTTCACAAGTATATTCCTTTATAACGATTCTTTGTTGAAATCGGAGTAGGTTTTACTTGTGAGGTGAATAATAATCTAGGATGCTCTTTAGAGTTGTAAGTTCCGAATTTTGAGGTTTGCTAGACTTATTCTATTGAAAACGATTTCTTATCTCACCTTGATCTTTTGATCAAAACATAAATCACATATAGGCTTATCTGCGGGAGGTATATTGGTTTAAAGTTGAAGCAACTCTTAGGCTGGATGTCAGCTAAGGGAATCAATTGTGCAGAGTCTTGCGAGATTCAAAAGGCGTAAGGAGCGCGACTGTAACTGAATTACTATGTGGGTGGATTCAGTATCAACTATATTCCATTCCGAAGAATTGATAGTAGGCTAGAGTCTATAGCATCTTAATACAGTTTGGTATTAAAATCTGGACAAGGTCCCGGTTTTTTTCTGCAATTGCGGTTTCCTTGTTAAAAAATTTGTTGCTGTATGTGTTATTTTTTTTTTGTATTATATTATTTATCTTTATTATTGTAATATCACAAGTTATACGTAAATCAATCAAAGTAGATACGTCCATCATAATTATTGCATACGACTTGATTGATCTTGGATATTGATATTTAGAATCGTCTAAGAAATCTCACGACATAATCAGGTTCACGGACTTGTTTCGTTCACATGTTGATTGTGAGAAAAAGAGATATAAACTTTTAATATAATTCCTGATTGAGATTCATTAAGTTGCAACTCTCGAAATTGTGTTTGAGTTTGGTCCATACAGGTTGCTTAAGAAAAAGTTGGTGGTGTATTTTGGTACTCCCGCATTTTCAGAAGGCGATGAAGCTAACATCCCCAGTGGGTAAAGAAAAATAAAGCGATAAGAGAGAAAATAGCTAAAAAAAAAACAGTGTTAAAGAAACCTACAAAAGAAAACCGTGATCAAGAAGAAGAAAGGCCGAACTGAAGCAGTGACTCCCATAGAAAAGGGAAAGCTTCAATTTTTTTTTAGTAAACACCTGAAACAGATGAGTAAGATTACCAAGATACTTGAACATAAGTAGTCAAGTGTAGGCTTGAACTAAGTTCAAGTATTTGAGCGAAGGCTTGAACTAAATTTGACCACGCTAGATACATTATGTTCACCAAAAAGTACCCATGTTATAGTTATTTCCGTTGACTGTAAAATTTACAGTTGGAGTATTTCCATAATTCAGTTCTTCAAAGAAAAACGATTTATGCAAAATATTGATGTCGTTATTCGAACCGGTAGTAAAAAAACAACAACAAAACATGACATATTCGATAATCATAAGAAGCCACCGCTTCCTGAACAACAATTAGTTTTTAGTAGTGTCCCGAGCTTGCCAAGCATAAGGATATCCATGCCATACGTGCATGCAATCAAGGTTACCTAGCATTCCGGGAAAGCCTCTCTTCGTATTTTCAGCTAGAAGTCGGTCGACATAATCTTGCGTTGGTTGTCATAAAAAACATGTACCAAAATGGTTAACTACAGTTTCGCAAAATATATTGAGATTTTCGTATGCTGTTATTTTTGGCATACGAACGTAATCATCACATGCATCCGCTAGTATACCATAACCTAGAATCCTTAAGGATGTAGTGACTTTTGTTCAGGACTATGTCCTCGTACATTTCGTGCATCAAGTTGATAGTTGAATTTAAGATTTACCCGAAAAAGCTGTCCGATAAGCATAATAACCAACTGTTGTGGCATACGGAAACGACGTTGAAAATCTTCATCAGAGTACTCATATCCCTTGATAAAATAATCATACATTAGTTGTTGATGTCCTTCCTCTCGAAATCTCCACGCATATCTTCTTGTCAATACTTCTCTTGGTTCTGGAGCTCACGGTACTTGCCCCATGTATAATTGTATCATGGCGTTCGTCATCGTTTTCTCATTGTCTGAATTTTCATCCATTTAATCCAACTGGCGTATCCACGCTTACGTTTAATGGAGAAAAAGTAATGCAACTTTCTGCGCTTCCTCATTTTCCAAATCAGGATCCATAAGAAAAAGTAATTGATTAAAACGACTGAAAACAAGGAATATAATGAAGAAATTTGATGAATTTCTGTAATAGAAGTTGTACGATTTTATTGGTGAATGAATGAAGATTTATATAGGCAAGACTGACATATAGCCGTTGGATTAATTATTAGAAATTTATCCGTTGACGTCAAAAATAACGAAGATCGACTCGAGTTTAACGGAGACTCCGCTAATATTGGCGTCCCAACTAAGGCCGACCGTTTCAATCTTCACCGTTATTCTCTTTTCTCACTGTGAGAGTCTATCTATCCACGCGGGCCATCAGATATGTTATTTTGGTAAGTCCCATTCTTTAAGAAATTAAATAACGGTCTTTCTCTGTTTTCGGCTCTGGTTTTCTTTCAAACCGTGCCAACCCATAGGTTTGTGCAGCCCTCCCTGCAGCGCAGTAGCAGCCTCACCGGAGAATAACGTCTTCCTCCAAACAAATTTAGGCAGCCTTTTCTTTCTACGCCATTGTACGTCTTACTGCTGACGTGCATGCGGCCACCATTGTATGTATGCTCGGTCCCATTCTTCCTTCCCCACAAAATCAAAAGATCAAACAATTTTAAACCCAAAAATATCAGAAAAAAAGAGATCAAAATTGACAGTTTTCTTGATCTTTTCTGTTGTTCAGGTTAGTCGTTATACAACCCATATTCTATATTCATATTTTTGAATTTTGATTATTGAATTGTGGTTCTATTTTCCATTTTAAGATCTAATTATTGGAGTTGCACATTGATGCCAAAGAATATACCTAGTATTCATTTTGTTATTCATCTTCTCTTTTCAATTTGTAGGACCATTTCTTTTGGATTCCAAATCTGAATTTATTTTAACTCATATTCTAGTTAAAAAAGAGGTGATAAATCTTGGTGGGTTTGATTTATTTTTCATGAAAATTCAATGAATTTTGTGGATTTTCTATTGATTTTTGACAAGTTTTCTTATAAATTAGATTTGAGTGTTATTGATTTGTGTTTAAAAGCCTCACAATTGGGTGAGGCATTTGAAAGTGTAAGCACTTTTCGATCAAAAGATCCGGGAAAATGTTTGCAGTCGAGAAACTCAGTAGCTACATTACACAAGGAGTTTATACGGTATCAGGTCCATTTCATCCATTCGGTGGGGCTGTTGATATTATTGTAGTTCAACAACAAGATGGGAACTTTAAGTCATCCCCATGGAATGTAAGGTTTGGGAAATTTCAAGGAGTTCTGAAAACTAAAGAGAAAGTTGTTAATATAAGTGTTAATGGTGTCGAAGCAAATTTTCATATGTATTTAGATCACAAGGGAGAAGCTTACTTTCTAAAAGATGTCAAAGAAGATGAAGACAATTCTGTTGCATTGTCTTGTAAGTCCTCTGACTATGAGACGGAGGATCCAAGTCAGAATGGGAAGTTAAAACAATCTAGAAGTTGTGATTTGGATTCTGATTTACGAGGTTCAGTTACTCAGATTAATGCAGGCAGTCAGAAGATTGTGCTGACAACTAATTCTAGCCGAAAACCGATTTTTGGCTTCATGTTTGGACGAAAATCTGTGGAGGGTGATAAGCAGGATGAAGGGAGTGGTGTCGGGATGGTAAGGGCTAGTTCATTAGAATGTGCAGAGATGGCGGCAGACCTCTTAGAGCTTAATTGGTCTACTAATAGATCAAGTTCGGGTAACTCTTCTAGGTTGTCTGCTTCGAGTCTGCCTGCTGAGGTTTATAATGATTTTCAGATTAACGATGAGAGCAGTTCTGAAATTTTGGGTGTCTCAGATGGGAAAATGGATGATTGTTCTGAGCCTGGTATTCAAAAGTCTGATTCCAATAATGAGGTCAGTAAGCCAGGAGGTCCATCACCAGCATCACAGGACCAAGATGTAAAGTTGTCCGTATTGGAGGGAAGTGCTTCAAGTCAGGGGGTAGCCGAAGCATCAATAGGGGTCGGCAAATTTGATGTGCACAATGTAGAAGTTGAAGAGAGAGAGGAGGTTTCTACGTCCGAGTTTGCTATTTTTTGCGAACAAAATTCACATTTAGACAAGCTGGAAGGAGGGTCAGGTAATACGCCGGACAACATAGAAGAGTCATTTGTTGAAACAGATGGATATTCAAGTTGCAGCGTTTCTCATGAAGAAGATCTCTACACGAGATTTGAATCTTCAGACAGTCCTAAAATTGTTGTTGATCTTCGGCTTGAAGGAAGGTCGGGTGATATGCTAGGAGACTTGGAACAATCTCTTGATGAAACGGATGGTTATTCCAGTTGTCGTGCTTCACATGATGAAAGAGAAGCTGTCTGCCTGAATACTGAGTCTTCAGAGAGTCTAAGTATAGCTACTGATGTAATGTGTCAAGGAGGATCAGGTAATACGGTGGTTAATAGGGATCAGTCTTTTGATGTACCGGATAGTTATTCAAGTTGTTGTGTTCCTCACGAAGAGAGAGAAGGTCTCTGCATAAAGGCTGAATCATCAGAGAGTCCAAAAATAAATGTTAATGTTCCCGATGAACAATGTCACGAGAATGTGAATAGTTGTGTAAGTGACTGTGAGGTATCCATAGTGAATGTGCATCCAGAAGTTCATTTTGAGAAAGCCGAGACAATCCTGCGTCCTGATTCCGGTACACTCCTGATCAAGGAAATAGCCAATGGTGAAACTGAGAGTATTTCTGTTGCCAAAGATATGGATGTTACTACTCTTGAATCACCTTTGCCTGTTGCTATTCACCAAGAAGCGGAAGATGATATAATCACCATTACAAAAAGTTTTGAAACAGATGAACTTGAAGCTTCTACCAGTCAATCTCCAGTAACAGGCTTCTCAAATTCTAGTTTGTCTGACATGGGTAACCTTGAAGAATCCTCTATACGTGAAGTTCATTTTTCAATAGTCACCAAGAACCAAATGGTTGGTTCAGCTGAAGCATCAGATTCAATAGGCACTTCAATTTCCTCCAGTTTTAGCCCCTCTATTCATAGACATAAAGAAGATGATAATGTCAGGGGAGAAAATGATAAGCTCCATCCTTCACTTGACGTTGATTTTGGTCAAGGATTGACTATTGATGATCTCCATGAAAAATTATCAAACTCAAGCATGGCAGCGTCAGATGGTTCAACCGAAGATCAGTTTCTTTCCAGTGACATTGATGATTTCATAACAGATGGTATGCAGTCCAAGGATGACTCCATTACTCATCCCATGGTTTCAGTGGATGATGCTGTAGGATTGCAAAGTTCAGGTGATACAAATACTGATGCATCCTTATCCAAGGATGAATTTTCTGTGAAGTGTTCACCAGATGCTTTTACACCCCTGATTGAAGAGTCAAAGAATACATCGTCACCGATGAGTATTCCAAGAAGTCAAAAGGTTGCTGCAGAAGAATCTATGAGGAGGATAGAGTCAGCACCCATTCTTCGGTCTCACATTGGGGATTTGGAGGCATCTGATCATTCTATTCCTCTTAGCCACTCACTTGGTTCTAGTTCTGAACTAAAGGATAATCTTATTGCTGAAGATATTCAACTATTAGAGAGACTCAAAAGCATGCCAGATAACTCTGGAATTGGTAAGGCATCTGTGTTTCTTCATTTCAACTCAACTTTTGATAGTGCTCGAGGACTTCAATGAACTTATATAAGATAAATGTTGTAATCTAACTTTGCGAGTCATAAACGATAAGATACATCTGTTTTTGCTTCTGTTTTCATTTCTTTTGCTTCATACTTAATAGGACTTGTAAATCTTACCTATTGTAGAAACTCATTTTAAATCCTTTTGTCGGGTGTAGAGATATCTCTATGCAGACACTTGCTCTTTGAGGGGATGGGGGTTCTTGCTGCTTCTCAAGCATTTGAAGCTGAAAAGATGGCTTTTACTTCTCTACTGCCTAGCCTTTTGAAAGACGACAGGCTCGCCGTGAAAATTGGAGGACAGTATTTTCCCTGGGATGCTGGTGCACATATTATTTCACAGATATACTCATCTACTCATGAACAAATTTCTGAGCCTAAAGGTATGATAGCTGTGGATCAAGTTGTGAAAAGCCTCGAAGATGATGCATCAACCACCGTAGCCACCTCTGGTGGAAGCTGGGGAATTTGGCCTTTCACTTACAAAAAATCAGCATCAACAAATTCCGTCCAATCAGTTTTAGATGGCACAAAAGAATCTCAAGCTGATCATGTGGCCGAGAGCATTAATAACATAGCAGGGGATAAAAAACCTGAAGAGGCCAAAATTTCTAAAAAGAGGACAAAAGCAAAGTCCATTGTTCCAACATCGGAACAATTGAAAACCTTGAAACTGAAGGAAGGACAGAATGAGGTTACCTTCACATTCTCAACTGCAATGCTTGGGAAACAGAGGGTTGGTTAATATCTGTTTGTTAGCGTTTAACTCAGGTTCTGATTCTTTGCGTAAATATGTTTCTATTAAGCTCACTTATTAAGAAATGTTCTTGAACAGGTGGAGGCGAGAATATATTTGTGGAAATGGAACACTCGTATAGTTATCTCTGACGTAGATGGGACAATTACCAAGTAATGGTTTTTTAGTAATTCAATCAAAAGGGAACTTTTGTTGGTTCTTCTAATCTGTTTTGGTTACAGCAGTACTATCTTTATCGACCTATTCTGATTCCCCTTTTTGTTGCGTTCTTATTAAAGATCGGATGTTCTTGGGCAGTTCATGCCTTTGGTTGGAAGGGATTGGTCACAGACAGGAGTTGCCCATCTGTTTTCAGCAATAAAGGTACACTTTATCTTCTCTTACAATTTTTTGCACCAGAAGGTCTAATTGTATGTTTTTAGGTAAACCATGGCATCATCTGTTATTGTATTATTGCTCTTTAATTGTTCACGTGTGACATTCAATGTCTTGTAGGAAAATGGGTATCAGTTACTTTTTCTTAGTGCACGTGCCATCTCACAGGCCTATATAACGAGGCGATTCCTTCTCAATCTCAAGCAGGTGATGCATTAAACTCCAATGCGAAGTTCTGAAGTCTATGCCTCCGAATTGTGAAAACTGACCAAGTCTACCGTCGTAGAAGAACAATCACATGATAATTTTTTTAATGGAGAAACTGTTTGTGCATATGCAGGATGGAAAGGCACTTCCTGATGGGCCTGTTGTTATTTCCCCTGATGGGCTCTTTCCTTCCTTATATCGTGAAGGTAAATTTTCTCTTCAGTGCAAATTTATGTTGTCAGTTTGGTCGTATGCAGTTTATTTGATGCTGGTCAATTTTCAGTTATCCCACGCAATTTCTTCGAGTCTGATGGGATGCATTAGCCTGGATTTGTTTGATTTAACTTCTAACTTCCGTTTTCTATCTTTGCCTTTTGGTTTGATAAAGATGCAATTCTCTTTCATTGTTAACAGTTATTAGACGGGCTCCTCACGAATTCAAGATTGCGTGCCTCAGTGTGAGTTCTCTCCTACAATAGTGATCTTTATGCCAAACATTTTTGTTACAAAATACGACCCACTATTGCTGTACTGTTGGAAGATTTATGGGTCCTATCGATGTTGTTAAAATTATTGATATGTCACCTGAATATATGATGTTTGAGAAAATTGTGGTTAATGAATCTGGTTCTCCAAATGTCCAGGATATCAAGGCATTATTTCCACCTGATTGTAATCCGTTTTACGCTGGATTCGGCAACAGAGACACCGATGAGTTTAGCTACCTTAAAGTTGGAATTCCGAAAGGAAAGATTTTCATTATTAATCCTAAGGTATCATTTGAAAACTTTAATGTTTCACTTGTATGAAAAATGAGATAAAGAGATCAGCAAGGATCCTGATTTGATTTTCTATTCCTCCTTTGATGCTGTTGTAATTACAGGGTCAGGTTGCTGTGAATCGTCGGGTTGACACGAAATCTTATACTTCTCTTCATGAACTAGTCAATGGCATGTTTCCACCCATGTGCTCTTCAGCTGAGCCGGTATTTGCACAACTCTGCACTCTCCTTTTCGTATTTGTAACACAGAACTACCATGCATTTGTCATGGATATTAGGCAAAGTCTAGTTGCAAGAAATAGAGCTGGCTGATGAGCTTTACCAATATTTTATATTCGGTTGAGGTTTACCCAATACTTCCTTCCCTTTTCCTGGTGCAGGAGGAATACAACACATGGAATTTCTGGAAAGTGCCTCTTCCTGATATCGATATCTGAAGATGCCACCAAGAGACTACTATTGTATAGGCCGCCATTGGAATTAAGGCAAAAGGAGGTTATCATGTTGGTTCTGATATCATTTAGGTAAATCTACCCTCGAAAATGTCCATATTCTCTGTACTACCTAAATGCGCATTTAGGGGGTATCCTGAGAACATATTGTATTTCATCACAGTGACCAACCTCAAAAACTCATATACATTTCATTCTGCAATTATTCATAATGCATGGACCCAGCTCTGCGAAACCAGCAAAGTTGTGCGATTCGTAGATGATGGACAACATTAAAAGGCTAGCATACTCCTTGTGTTGATGTATATATGTATATCCACGGCTGCAGAAACTGATGGGATGTGTAAAGATCTAGGGTAACAGAGAGATGCAATCTCCTTAGTTCCTTGATAATACCTTTTACCGTATTGTTGCGAACTTATGCAGTCTGTGTAAAGAGCGAATAATGCTGGGCAACTCAACTGTATCTTTGTAGAGGTGAACTGTTTCAAAGGTGAAGGGGGATTTCAACTGTCTTTGTAGATGTGAATTGTTTCAAAAGTGAAGGTGGATAAAGAACTAGAGAAGAAACATATACATGTATCCTTGTTTATGTAATGCAAATTTTCTTTAATATTCATTGATTTAAGTTTCCGGTATCCTTCAAGTTTATTTCTGTACTTGCATAAATGTTCTCCTGGTTAATTACATGTACCGATAGCCAACATAAAAAAAACCCGCACTTCGATACCTTAATCTTGTAAATCAGTTTCAAGAATTATTTAGCGCATACATAATAAAGTCTGACACAACACTCATTACAACCCAATTAAGCAGCTATCTAGTTCCTGAATGAAATACCATCAACACACGATTATTAGATACAGTAAAGGCTTAGTAAGCAATAATCTTGAAACCCATGCACTGCTCGGCAAAATCCAATAGATTGTAAATTTCCTCGTCATCAATATACCCATCACCATTTGCATCAGCATAGTTTCGACCCTTCTTCGTGTTCTTCCAAGCACTAAACCAGCCTCCGACACTTCGAATAGCCTTGCGAAGTTCATCTTTGCTTATTCGTCCGTCACGGTTGGAGTCAAATTCCATGATCCATAACTTAAATTCATCGATGGTCATCTCGCGTTGTTTACCACCACCCTCGCCATGAATATGTGTATGAGTGGCAACTGATCTGGTCGTAATTGCCATGGATCTAACGTTAAAGAAGACAGGAAGTGTTTGCCTAAATTGATTGATCTTGCACTCTATCTTCCTTTCACTAATTTGGACATACACTGTGTTTATATAACATTTCTCTTTCAGTTTTTATTCTTTCTTATCTATCAAGAATCAATCGCCAGAAATAAAGAAAAAGAGAGCATATCTAAAGAAAAAGAGAAAAAGCTTATTCCCTACTCAAGTACAAGTTGAATGTAGGTAGGAGAATTTCATTCTCGTCCACAGTTCAGGCAGCATAAAACATGCGTTAATTATGTTTATTTCCCATTTTTTGGATGATTAATTTAAGCTGGCAACAGAGACCAACCATTTTTCGTTTTCTTTTTGGGGTACTAGATTCTGCTTAGTGCAATCAAAACCGAATTATGTTTGATTAAACAATAGATTCTGCTTAGTGCAATCAAAGCCGAATCATGTTTGATTAAGAAAAGCCAATTTAGAGTTGGGTTGGTTGTGACTTTTCAGTGCAAGTACTGTTGGATCATGAGATTATTCAAAATGGACCAAGAGCTAATGTCGCATCAAAGGGTGCATTAAGCCAGTTGGGAGGATGGTTTTGAGCAAAGTGACGCTAACATAGCACATTACACAGGTCATTGGCCTATGGCCAATATCGCATCACAATGATGCATTAAGCCAGAGCAGGCTGGCCGAAATAATGTACAACCATCATTGTTGTAAATATTGGAATTGGCCTAGAGCTAATATCGTACAATAGTGGTGCAATATGCCAGAGCAGGCTGGTCAAGCTAAAACACAACAACCATAGCGGAATATGGAAGTTGTCCTATGGGCCAGAACGAAGACACAACAATCATATTTAAAAATGTGACTTGGTGAATGTAAAAGTGGTCCCCGGGTTTAAGTTGTAAAAATGTCATGAAGACATATATAGGGAGGGTTAGTTGGTTGAAGGTGCATATGCGGACTATGCACCAAGTAAGCTTCATAGCTTAGCTGGAAAAGCATAAACGATGCTTAAGCCTCATGTAGAGCTGACCACATCAGCCATAGAGAAGACAACATTCAGCCATGGATGCTTAACAGGGATCATCGTACATCGTGAATAACCAAATTCCAATTGAAATGAAATCTGAAGGAGAAATCACTGAAACAGGAATCAATGAAACGACATCGGTTCTTTAAAGCTGCATAGCCTTGCCAATGGGTCGTATGATGTGAAGGCATCACTGTGCCATATTGCGGATTAAATATGCGCAATCTTTGGGCATTTTGATGAAATGGCCTATACGGACCATGCCATGATTGCTTGGCCATTGCCTTGCAACACAAGTTGGCTTAAGTTTCCATCCCTTTGGGGATGAACTACGGTATATTCTTGATCCCTTTAGAACTGTGTTACACCGAAACGAACATGGTGTCAGTGTCTTGTGTCCAATACGGTACCTTGACACGACAACTTAAAAAACTAGAAAACGGGGACACAGATTGCTAACTTAGAAAAATACATACATATATGTGCATGATAAATAAAAAAATCATTAGAAATACAGACTCCGTTGATATTTCTACATATCTTCATGATCTCATAAATATAACTATAGTTGTAGGTCAATATCTCTATTTTTTCTAATAAAATCTAATGGGATAAGTAGAAAGTTACAACACTGTCTCTATTTTTGGCACTGAAGATAAAAAAAAATCCTTATAGGAGATAAGAAAATATATTTTTACCAAAAATAAATGTTATTGTAGAAGTTTGGAATGAGAACCTTCTTTCCTAATATAAATATATATCTTATAAATCTATAACTAAGGTATTTCTTAATTTTATTTATATTCTTGGTAAATGAGCCGTGTCCGCCGTGTCGGACACACGTGTCCATGTCCAAACGTGTCGACACAGTTCAAAATAAAGATGGGCGTGTCCTTGTAACACAAGCTTTAGAGTAGGGGAGGGTACGTAGGAAGCCCAATGAGTTGCAGGATTGTCGGTCCAACACATTGTCGCTCATATCATTTATTTGCGAGATGATTGCGTCATATTGGCCTCCCATATCATCTGTCGCGGTATTGCGATGCAAGACATGATTGTGGCCAAACTTGATGAGGAGAGTTGTATTCCATTCCTTGGATGCTCATAATTCCTTTCAATATTTTTGACATAGGTTGGTGCATTGGGCATTTCCTGGAAACTAAGTTACATAAATATGCAAGTTAGTGGAGCTTGCATAATCCTAAGGAAAATATAGAGTGAGCCTGATTGATGTAATCGTGGCACGAGAAAGATAAGTGCATGCCTTCAGAAATTCCTAACCTAAGTAAAAATATGGAAATAAGCCTTCTATGGCCTATGGGCAAGTTCAAGGCATGTTCTATGCCTAGAAAGGACTCAAAGGCCAGTGATGCATGCACGATATGCATTGGACATAGCCTTCAAGGCTTTATACCTTTGTTCCATGGTAAGTTGGAATAACGTGGAAGCTAAGTTCAAGGTATCATGCTTACCAAGCATGCTTGCAAGGGAAAGAGAACATGCATTTTCCCTAATTTTAAGGCCCAATTAGTATCATCAGAGTGGCACATCGAGGAGTTATGGCCTGCATGCAACTGGCGCGCTAGGCGTAATTTTTCGGTCCGTCACAAAGTCCTTAAGTCGTAACCTAATTATATTTCTCATAGGAAACCAAGGTTTTTAGAGGATGACTCTATCAAGAAACTAAGACACAAAAGTGCCAGGTGGATTAAGAAATCATGTTGCATGAGTCTCTCTATTTATAGATTTTCAAGGCTCTTGGTAGGTTTGAATTCAAGCGAAGATAACTTGCCATCCAAGCAAACACTTTCTAAGTTTAGATGAAATTCATATTAAAAATTCATGTAGGCATGTAAAAGTGCGCCTTGAAATTACACATAAGAATGTACACTATGGCCCGGGGTTCCGAAACCGTATACAATGATAGTTCATATTGGAAAATATGCCTTTTGAACTTTGACGCATAAGGTGTGTTCATTAACACTCAAGAACTAAGACATAATTCAAAAACACAGAGTGATTTAGTGAACAAAGTTGTCTTAGAAGTGTTTATGAGAGTTTTATCAATCCCAAACATATTTGTGAAAATAGTTTATGAGCGTTTGCTTAGTTCAGTACTGGGTAGGTATGTATAGGGGAACACATACCTATGGGCCAGTATGTGAACTCAGGTTGTTGGGGTACGCGTATTGGGCATATGTAGCCTCAGTCATTCACGAACTCAGATCCCATGAGTACGTGCACTAGGTATGTATACCTCCATCCACTTCATGATCTCAAAACCATGGGGTAAGCATAATGGGTATGCGTACCTTTCCCACTTTCAAAATTCAGGCCATTAGGGTACACGTACAGGGTATGCGTACCTACGCTATGTCCAGTGTTCAATAAATGCTAAAAAATCTCTTTAAAAAATTCGAAACATTCTCGATCGCCATAGATAATAAATATCATTGCTTGGATAAGTTCCAAATGATCAACTTGAACCAAAAAAAAAATAGTTCATGAACAATAAATTGTTCTTAACCAAAATTGTTAAGGATCTATGGACATCCATTACTTGAATCATATTTCGAAAGATTTATCAAGAGAAGTTTGACTTGAAATTTCTTCTTTGTAATATTAAATATATTAAAATCATACGACAGTGTCTCATAAGATAGAACGGTAAATGCCGTGAGTAATTAGGATGGTTCAGTATTCACATACCTCTTTGTTGATGGAGTTCTTTAAATGTCTTCGTTTGATCTTCAATCTTCGAGGGTCCAGTGATGTCTGACACTCAACTACCCTACTCTAACTCTAGCCCGGGACTTGATTTTACTAGATTACAAAGTAAGATATAGTTCTGTGTATCTAACATTGACAACAAGCCCCTTTTCCAATTTTAGTAAAAAAAACTATCAATACATATGAATTCAAAATGAATAAATCTTTCAACTCAAAATCCATCATGCTTAATTTTCTTGAATCTTTGACATCATCTTCAATTCTTCGTTCTCTAAGTTCTTCTATGGATCTTCATATAACCGTTTTAGCACCTTTGTTGTTGAAGATCCGTAGAGATAACTATTTATGAGAATATTTGTTTAGATATTTTCTAGAATGACAAAGTCAAACTACACAATGGTTGTTACATTGGTACGTAATTTATTACCTCAAAGTTCAATTGTACAAAAACATTGAAGTAATATACTACGGTGATATGTTCTCCCATTTAGTCATTACTTGTCTCTTTTGCATAATAGGTAAAAACCTACAACTAGTATTCCACCCCCTACATAATGCTACAAAAATCCATATTATATAGAAGAATAATACTAAATAATTCTCCCCCTTTTTGTCAACATAATTGGCAAAGGCAAGAAAACAAAGGATTGTAATGAACTACACAAAAGAGTTATCGAGACTAAAGATAACATACCAAATTTTTATTTGGACGATTCGACTAAGTAAACTCAGTGTCTTCATGAAGTAAAGATAAATGTAAAATTATCTCCTACAATTCCACAGCCGCACTCCCCACAAAGATGTAAGCATAAGTTCAAATTTAATTCTCCCCCATTTAATTTCGTTCCCAAGAGAACAACATAGCAACCTTTTTAGAGAAAATGATTTATAACTGATCTTAAAATCATATATTAGTATTTTTAGGCAAGGATACTAGATGAAAGATCATCAGAAGACATATACCTTAATATTTTTTTAGCAAAAGTAGTATGCACAATCATGGATAGACAATGCAGGAATTAAAGTTGTATATTCTCAAAATTATTTTAAGAAAATAATTCTTATGAACTAGAGTTTTCATGTCAGACTAAGGTGAAAGATGTTCCTTATAATGCCGATGATATGTTGTAACTTCATTTCAATTTCCTAAGTATGTCGCAGATTATATGTCTTTCTGAGATTCGGACGAAGATTCCCCCGTTAAAGATTGAGACTGATAATAGAGTATGAGTATGGCTTGTGAGGGAATTATGTTCTCACTAGGTTCGCCTATGGGTTAAAGGGATTGTTGCACATTGCTAAGTGCATCCATGACGCCTACAAAAGTGAATTAAATTTTCAAATTTCAATCAATGTAATGAACCATACTGTTATAAATAAAGTAATAACATATTTTGAGTTTCACTTTTGTTGGGTAGACAAAGTGTCAACATGATATAACAATACATATGTAATTCCAACACTTTTCGCATGATGCATGCTCAAATATGTGTCGTTGAATGAGATGAAGTGTCATCCCAAGCTTGTGTTGCGCATTTAGGGCACGTTGGCTCAGAATTTTAGTTGCACCACCATGATGCATTACGCCAGTGGGAGGCTGGTCAAGAGCAATATTACAGCCCTATGGTGTAATTTTCAAGATGGATATCAGGATAAAACATGCTATCAACCACCATGGTGTAATTTCCGATGGCGTGAAAACATGTGGTACTTGGTACATGTCCATCATCTCCCCTTTCTAATTGTAAAAATGTCAATAAGACATACATAAGGAAGGGGTGTTGGTTGAAGGTGCATTAAGCGTAAATGTATCCTTAAGCTTACAAAGCTTGGCCAATGAAGAATATTTGATGTGAAAGTATCATTATGCCATGTTGCTTAGTTGATAAGATCTTCATGATGCAAAGGCATTATCGTTGCTACGTTGCTAAATTAAGAATGCACCACCATGGTGCATTCCATTAGAAAATCCAATGATGCACACTCTTTCACATCATTTGCAAAAGACCTTTTGGTCTATACTCAAAAGACGAGGGTACCTAGATATACCACAAACTTTTTGTTTCAACATATAAGTCCTCTACCAAATGTGGTCGTCTGTGGACATAGTCGAGACAATACGACAATTCGGTTCAAACTTCGTGTGATTGTCTATGAATATGATATCGAGACAATACAATAACAAGATAACTTGTATGATTGACTATAGATACTGTAAGGACCCTCAAGCTCGTCAACGCTATTAGACTAGTCAAGAGACGTCTTAGCCGCTAATTACTCGATTAGTGTAACTCGAATGTTAATTATTATGGATTAATCTAACAACAACTTGGATTCGAAACTAGTACCATTAGTTAAATCTCAAAAAGTTATGCGAAATGGACTACTCGAAATTGTGAACCGGATATCATACGAAGAAGAAAACATCAAGACAATACGAAGGGTAAAATCGTCATTTCTATAAAACGCTCTTGGTGCAACAAGGACACGTCGTGGATTTCGCTTATCAAATTTTTGGGTTCCTTTAACAACCTTGGTCGGCCTTATCTACCCCTAACCGAGAAGATTATTCTTTTTCTTTTTTCTATCTTCTTCTTCTTCTCGTTCTTTCTTCTCCTCTTTTTTTCTCCTTCTATGTTCTTCTTCTTCTGCATGTATTTGAAAGAAAAACTAGAGATTTCTATTATCTCAATATATGATGAAGATCTTATGCAGTAGAAGGTGCTGCTGGTGTTGACACAAAGTTGAGAGTTGTGTTGATGTTTTAGGAAATAGATTTAGGGTTTTGAGATGGAATTTTGGATTCGTATGAAATTGATGGGTTAAATCGAATTATAAATTGATATATAATGAAGGGTTGTTGCTTATTTGAAGTGGTAGTATTGCTTTGAAGAAGAATTGAGATGTTAATGGAACTGTGGAGAAATTAGGGTTCCTGAAATAATTTTGAGACTCGATTAAGGATGAATTAGAAGAAGTTAGAGGATGGGTTTGTACTTAATTGATGTTTGATTTAAGCTGTAGAGTTGTTTGAGGAATATCAGCGAGTTAGGTTTACAAAGAGGATTGAGAATAAATGGTAGAGATGAAGGCTAAGGTTTAATTCTGTTGGCAAGAAGGTATTGGAGCTATTATTGGTTTTGGATGAACTATAGTTGATGATGAAGATTGTTGGATTTGGTTAAGGGTTATTTGGTTTTTGGTACTCAGGTTTTGTCCAAAACTAGTGTTTGGTCTAACATTTGTCCAACTTAGTGTTTGGTACTTGAAAATAACGTTGACCGGCGTTGACTCTGTTAACTCTTGACTTATGTTTTATAATAATTAAAATAAATATATAAAATCCAAATATTGTATAAATTTACTATAGTACCCATCATTTAACTAACATTTACATACTTACCTAGAACTATATTTACACCCTCAAGTATTTCCCCCACCATCATTAACCTCCACCATCACCACCGAACAACAGTCGATATTAAACCACGACCACATTTTGAAAAATGTCTTCATTAATCTTCGGATTCTCTCCGATTCGCAAAACCATCTAAGACTATTAATTTAACCTCAATGTGAGGAACCTTTCTCTGATCGAAGTCCCAATTGTACAGCAATACTCCAAATTCCAAAAACCTAATTTTATTATTAGGACAATCAAACAAACAAAGAAATTCTGAGTGGAGGAATATCTGTCTTGAAATTGTTAGTAGTGATACGGTTACTTACACTCAACATGCTAAGAGGGAGATGTTACTACGTCAGATGTGAATTCTTCCTTGGAAAGACAGTGAATTCTTGTTCAGTGATATATACCTCTCATTAATGAAAAAACACGCATATCAATCAGACAAAAAATTCTTCATATTCCAATTATCTATCGCCATTTTCTTCCTTAGCATCGCTACCAATCCACCATAACCAATACCACTAGTTCAAAAAGTTAACAACAGAAATTGGGTTTTCCATTTACTGAAATTAGGTTTTGATTCAGGATTTGATGTTCCTATTCAAAAAATTGGGATTATCATTTGATGTAGCAAATGATGGTTTTGTTTGATTCAGATATTGGAAATTCGATTTAGTTTATTTGAGTTTTCAATTGGGGATTCAGTAAGTTAGAGTTTAGTTTGATTCAAAAGGGGATTCAGAAACTGGATTTTGTTCGGTAAATTAATGTGTTGTTGTTATTAAGATTTTGCATTATGAAGAAAATATTTTTCAATAATCCACCCAGCAAATGGTGTTCGGGTAAAGGGGAAGAAGAAGAAGAAAAAAGTTTGCAACTTTGTCTTGGAGGAGGAAGAAAACTAGTTTCGGACATGGAGGAAGAATAAGAAGTCGGGGTTAATGATAGTATATGATCTCTTACCATAGGTTAAATGGTTTCACTACAGCCGTTGGATACTAGGGAAACTTTAGGGTATATTTGTAAATTCATAATAATTGCTTACATAAAATTTCTTACTGTCTGGTCAAAAACGGTCAAACACAGTCAACATGAGTTCTAAGTACCAAATACTAAGTTGGACAAATGTTAGACTAAACACTAATATTGGACAAAATGTAAGTACCAAAAACTAAATAACCCTTTGGTTAAATTAAGATCTCTGCGGATATGGTTGGTGAAACAACAATTCAAAATGTGCTAATGTTTGGGTGAGCCTCTAAATAATCTTCTTGTTAGTGTTTTGATTTGAACTGTTTTAGTTATTGAGTTTATGAGTTATATTGAATAAGAATTGTGATAATTGAAGGTGAGTTATAATTTATAGGAGGTGGATTGTATGGATTTGAGATTACTCTAGAGAGTTTGGTTGAGCTTAGTATGATTGATGTGTTGAAGTTATTTGTGTTGATGGGGATGGTAATAGTGTTGTCTAACTAAGTTGATATTTTAGGTGAATGAATTAGGTTGCAAGAACTAGTTGGGGAAGAAGTTTGGTTTATGAGTGAGTTAGTGATGGTGATGGTTCTGCAGATGTTAGAGTTTGATTGTGCAGCTAAGAAGAATAAACAAGGGTTGTGGAGAATATGTTTGGTAGTGGTGGATGTGTATGTTGAACTGAATTGATTTTTGTTAGTGGTGTTGGTGAAATGTGGAAGTTGGTTGGTTGTAAGTGAAAGAGTAGTAGTAGATAAATATGGAGATATCAGTTGTGTATGAATTGAAGATGGTTGTAACTGAGTAGTGCTGGGGTTGAGGTCTGATGGTGTTGGAACAAGTGAATTTAGGTAATTGTTTTCCCTCTGTAAATTTAGTAAGAGTATCACTTATTGTTGGGGTTTTGATTTTTGTTTATAACATTGAAATAGTGATAAATGAGGATTATTGGGTTATGTTGATATTACAGGGAGAAGGACAAGTAATGTTAAAACTAGGTTTTAGGTTGATTGAAGTTATAGGTGGATGTTTAAGATATTGCAGGGGAAATGAAATGTGTGATGTAAACGGGATGGAGGTGATAAATGAATGTCAAAGCTGTATTTTTGTTGAAGCTTGGATGTGTAGTACTATATGAGTTAGAATCAAGAGTATTGTTGGTTTCAGTGGTTGTATTACATGGACTTGGAGGTGATGTTGATCGCTGTCGTATGCGTCAAAAATAAATTACACTTTCTTACTACTCTAAATATAAATATAGCAAGGGAAAGAAAGGATCGATCCCACAGAGAGGACTAGGTTTTCAAGTTGTTTCGGTTTCCTATAAGTAACACGGGGGATTTTCTGATTTTTATAAAGTAAAAGTAAAATAAAAACAAAGAAAAAAATAAGCAAACAAATCAAATAGAAGAGGTATTGGTTAAGGATTTCGTTTTCATTCACTAACATGTTCTTGTCATAATAACTAGAATTGATATTTTAGTCTCAACTTTTATCAAAAGCCCTAGGATACCTTGATAGCAAGAATATCCCGCTAATCTCCTTTTGTCATCAAAAAACACATTAAAAGATGCGAGTATGAGTTCTATCTAAGAGAACAACCTAACGTGTAAAAGCACTAATCAAGTTTAATTCCCTAGATGCATTAAGTTTTATGAAATCAGGCCAATCAAAGCAATTGAACGTGGAAAGCACACTAATCCAATTTAACAAAGGTCACGATTCACATATGATCATAAGAATATATCACTACAAACTATAATCATATTTATGCTACTTGTATTCAAGGATTATCACTTTTACGTATAATAAACCCTAAACTAGCAATAGATGTGATTAGAAGTTCTACCAATATGCAACTTGACAAAACAATCAATCAAATCATGTTATAATACGTCAATCATATAACTATATTTTCAGAGAATCGTAAACGATAAATATGAGAAAAAACTAATATATTGAATCAAAGAATCATATTATGTGAAATCCAATTATTCCATAACCAAAAGAAAACTAAGTACTCATGCTCAAGGAGTTCATAACAAGAAGAAAAAGAAATTATATCATATTTCAAACCCTAGAAACAAAGTAGAAGATAAGATATCCCATGATTAGAGAAAAGTCTTCTCTTTTATATGTTTCTCTTGTTCCAAAATTAGGTCTAGCCTTCAAAGGTCCAATAGATAGAAGTCCTCAAGCCCATGTATGATAAAACCCGTGTAGAAAATCTGTCCCAAAAGTGGTCGACGGAAAACTGGATTTTTGACCGGAATTATGCCGGAATCCGGTACCGGAATGGAGCTCAGGTGACCGAAATAAGTCAACAATCACCGGTCGCAGTTTAGTCAACCGAGTCAGGTACCTGACCAGCTCATTCAGATCGGAGTCATTGCTAACTCAGCTGAATGGCTTTGGCCTTAGACATTGCACATGCAAAAAATCTGTGATGCGCCAACAACTCGTATCCAGCCAGGATGGTTATGTATTCCTCACAGATGCAGCCTCAACTCTGTCCATCCAACCATCTCCAGCTGCATCAGTTCCTGCAACTCATTCCTTCACTGCTATTGCCACAGCATCACCATTGCTTCAACCACCAAGTTCTCCTAGCCATTTCTTCTCAGCTCTGTTTCATAATTTCACCATCTCAAATTCAGCTTCAAATCTCCTCCAACTGTTTTTGTAACTCAATGTCATTATCTACAGGCAGCAGACAATCCACCAAATCCACCTGCTCTGCAATTTCAGCTGCGACTCCAACTTCAGTTCTCTCTGCTAGCTCTCAACTGCATAATCCATCTTCTCAACCACCTGCAGTTCCATTGCATACTCATCATTACCTGCGCTTGCAATCACTGCAGAGCCACCACAAGCACCAACCTTCAATGCCAGCTGTAATTTCGCAGTAGCGCCAACACTCTCCCATTCACAACCATCTAGCCATGGCACCAATTCCTGCACTTGAATTCAGCTAACTTATTGCGCTCAATCACCAGCAGACCCATGAACACAAATTTCAGTTCATACCACCACTGCTATGTCTACTCAATCTTGCGTTATCCACTGCAAGTTGAGCTGCACAGTACCACCAGTTTTCAACCATGTCCCCTAAACCATTACCCTTTGTTCCAACTGCAATTCCACCATCTGAGTTTTTCTCAGCTTAAAACATCTCTTGCATACTTTATCAAGCATACCCAGCTCCATCCACCAATTACTGCTCTGCCTCAAGCCATTTACAGCTACACCTCTACCATTTCCATGATCAGATCATTACAGCTGCTTCAGTCCCATTTCTCCTTTGACCTGCACTAGCTACTGCTTCCATTCATCTGTTCCTTTCTTCTTGCATTTCATCTTCTACAAATCCTTGGTAAAAACCCATCAGAGTCATGGCTCGCAGCTGCAAAACTAAGGAAGAAGTAGTTAAGTCATTTTATCGAACAGTTTATAAGCGTTTTTCTCACTGGTGAAGGCTGTGTGGTGTTTGTATGGACATCACACACAACTCCTTCCCAACAACTGAGTTCAATTCAACCACCAACACAACATTCATT
Source organism: Papaver bracteatum (assembly GCA_023529315.1). Classification (NCBI taxonomy): domain Eukaryota; kingdom Viridiplantae; phylum Streptophyta; class Magnoliopsida; order Ranunculales; family Papaveraceae; genus Papaver; species Papaver bracteatum. The sequence continues at coordinate 122,337 of JAJJWX010004494.1, forward strand.
GGTCACTTCTCTAACAGCTCAATAGCAACAGAATCCTCCACTTCTTCCCATTTCTGACAGCTACAACTTCTGTTCCATAAATCACCAACACCAGCACCTTCTCAAACACAATTACCACCAGAGACTTAATCTTGAGACAAACCCATGTCTTAATTCACTACAGAGCTTCATTTTATAACTTCAAAACCCAAACTCAATCTCTGTCTCACCATCTAACCTTTCACAACAAGAAACCCTAACTCACCTCATGAGCTCAATTTCTGCTTTCCAATAGAACCCATGAATATCAACACAAAGTCATTATCTTCTGCCATTTATAAATCCCATGACCTCCGTCTCCAATTTCTCTTGATTTTAATCATCAATTCCTTCTTTCTTGTTCTTGGTTGCTGTATGAATTTGGAGAAGAACTGAGAGATAGATTTCTCTCAACTAAGTTTAAGTCTCAAGTATGGGAAGGCTATTTGCACCCCGCTATGCATTGATATGGCCACCCAATGGTGTCCCTTAACCTCAGCTGGATAGTTGTTAACCTTGGCTCAGCTCCCAATAATGTTTGCATGTGAAATGACCTTTCTGCCCATTTGGCTCAAATTGAATGATTTCTTCTCCTTTTGCTCCATATGACTCCAAAGCACCTAATAAACTCAATCTCACAAATAAGATACATAATTTACATGAAAACTCGCAAAGAAAGCGTAAATACTAAATATAAAATAAGGTGTTTTAGACACCTATCAAATTCTCCCACACTTAGACTTTGCTAGTCCTCGAGCAAATCAAACAAAACAATTTTAAAACATACATACAACTCCGTGTCGTCGAGGATACGGTCACTTTTAGCATAAATAATAAGCCTTTGAAACGAGTTTTAGTCTCGTGAAGGTTTACAAGAGGTCTACCTACAAAACCTATATTTTCAACTCCAGCTACATGTGACAAATCCATGAACGAATCCAAAGTGGCTATTGGAGGAGGTACCCATATGTGAATCCAAATTAATATATATGTAAATTAAGCTCTACTCAGAAAGTTGAACAAACCACAATACTCGGAAACTGACTAACCACAATCACAATGAAAATATTAAGAAGATGGATATAGAGGTAGATGTTTGCGAATGTTAACAAGTGATCGGTGTTTCCCATATATGTCTGAAGGTCACTGCCAATATAAACCTAAAAAAATCCTATTGGATTGAGCTACTGGTCTGAATTCTAGTGTCAACACACTGGCATATACAAGGGAACCAGTGGTCAACAATCTTAATTCTACATCAACTCAACTGGCATATACAAGGGAACCATGAGTCGACTTTATTCAACACAATAATAATAATAATTCTTTTTTTTAGACAACATGATTAGATATTTTGGATCCAAGCGCATGCTTCTTGTCAGCAGATTACATGATAATTCCCTTGGATCCTGCATTCCACGCTTGTTTAGGCGACGGAGACAGGGAGAACACACACATATTGCTATCCAAGTGTCTTTTTTTCTTCTTTTCAGATTGGTCTAATTGGTCGGTCTCTTTTTTTTTTGTTTTTTTAGCAACTCAATCACTCTATTTCATCCTAGTAGTAATAACAATTTGATGTTAGTGACCCACCAAATCACTTAGATAACAATAGATAAATATGGAAAAAATAAAAATAGAACGTTATATGGTGATATTCCGAGATATGGTAACAACTATCTTATTATTTCTAACATTCGAATAATTCTGTCCTTTTAGTTAGTGGGTTCCTCAACTCCTCCAGCCAATATGGTTCCATCCATTTAGATTGATAGTGTCATCCTAAAGGCACATATTTCTAGGTTTCAGAGTGTATAAAGCAAAAAAAATTTTACTTCTTTTTTTTCTTTCTATTTTTTTTTCATATGAACACAAGGGAAAACTAACAAGGCTAAAAACTCTATATGAGAACACTCCCCCACACTTAAACTTTACATTGTCCTCAATGTAAATTGAATCGTCCAAAGAAAGTCAAGATGGGAAATCCATAACATGATATATATACACAATATGAAAATAAAATGAATAATAAAAACTCATTACTCCAACTTATAACTATTTCGGAACAATAGAGGATAAACACTAAACAAGCTATTTAGTTGGCATCTAACCCCAACTCAGCCAATATATACACCTCATCGTTAAGAAAAAATTCCATCTACTTAGAAAGGCTAGTGTCTATTCTAAATTGTTCAAAAATCTCTAAAAGTTGGAGTTTTGATATGCAAATATCCAAAATAAGAAAATAAAGATAAAAGACTTAAAAAATAAATAAAAAGATAGAGATAGATACACAAAACCAGTGGGTTTCCTCCCATTTAGCGCTTGGTTTAAAGTCGCCATCCCGACATGCAAGACGAATTCCCCATACACCAATAGTCGGAAAAGTTGAGGATCCACCCATAGCACCTGTTTTGCAAACACTAGCTTCGCACAAATATTATAGTAATATAAAACAGAAACGAAGCTATTAACCGATAAAAGTTTCCCCTACACTTATTCTTGTCTACGCTTGGAAGTAGGTAAAGAATATAGGAGTCGGGAACTTCCACGGTTTCTTGTTCACAAACCTGCATAGTATGAGAATCAAGTATCTCTAATGACGGAAATCGAGAAACAAAGTCATTCAACAATATTATCGAAGCACATACGTTCAAACCAATAAGAGGTAAAGGAGAAGAATCAATATGCAAAGGGTTAGACAAACCTTGCACAATCTCTTTTATTACGGAATCTTCTTCATCCTTGAAAAACTCAAGTGAATTATTCACCTCTTGTATATCATGGTCCTCTATCAAACCTTGCAACCATTCTTCATCCGTTTCTGCCTTAACCAAAATCTCGGCATCAACATCATCATTACAATCATATGCAAGCTCAATTCGGTCTTCCATAATATTGGTCATAGCGGTCACATTCTCAACACACTCCTCTTTGTTGTAAGGCACATACTCCACTGCGGATTCAAGTCTCACCATAAGGAACTTTTTTAGAACACTCATTGCATCATCCTCAAGCTCTACCTTTTGAATAGGTTCTTGATCGTTATAAAGATCAATGCTTGAGTAAGCTACAATAGTGTCATCATATTCCTTTTCAACTTCACCTTGATCGCAAAAAGACTTCATTGCACACTCCTCGGGGATGTCACCATAAATTGGTTCAAGCGATGTATTTTCATAGTCATCATCACTATCATAGTTAACATAAGATTGACTACCACTTCCCAAAGATTGGTCTTTCGCAGAATTTTGGATGTCCTCTTTGTATTTTTTAATGCCTTATCTTAAATAGGAAACACCTTTTTGAAGCTCTTGGAGTGATCCATCCAAATTTTGAAAATAGGTTTCCATTTGTTGGTACAACTCATTCGACAAAGAAAAAGTAGAATTACTTACTTCAGTATTTCTAGGCCAATTATCTTCCCTTTGAAAGGGTGAATGATCATAACTACGATCAGAAATTGGGCCAAACATACTATTAGCATATTCGGTCAATGAACCTGGTTCCATGCTTGGTTGTCTACAAACGGACTCCATGCTGACCATAAATTGTTGCATCTCATCTACCAAACTAGATGAAATATTAAGAGAAGCACAACTATTCTCCCCTATTTGTGGTTGCTCACTTACATACCCACCGTAAGAAGGTTGGAATGTATGAGAGTAACTAAAAGGGTACGTGGAGTATTGATCATAACCAAAGGATTGGTTTTGATTGTACTCCCCATAAGGGTGATAGTTGTCATATTGTTGTTAAGGTTGAAAGCCGTGTTGATTGCTCCAATATGCTCCGTCCATGAGAAATAAGTACATGAAATAAGATTCTCAAAACTATGTTAAAAACCAGAAAAATAAGAAAAACAAAAATAAGAAACAAAACTAAAAGCAAAATTAAGAAGCCAAAAACAAGTGACAACCGTTGCCTCCTCGGCAACGGCGCCAAAATTTGATCGTTGTCGTACGCATCAAAAATAAATTACACTTTCTTACTGCTCAAAATATAAATATAGCAAGGGCAAGAAAAGATCGATCCCACATAGAGGACTAGGTTGTCAAGTTGTTTCGGTTTCCTATAAGTAACACGTGTGATTTTCTGATTTTTATAAAGTAAAAGTAAAATAAAAGCAAAGAAAGAAATAAGCAAACAAATCAAATAGAAGAGGTATTGGTTAAGGATTTAGTTTTCATTCACTAACATGTTCTTGTCATAATAACTAGAATTGATATTTTAATCTCAACTTTTATCAAAATCCCTAGGATACCTTGATAGCAATAATATCCCGCTAATCTCCTTTTGTCATCAACAAACACATTAAAAGATGCGAGTATGAGTTCTATCTAAGAGAACAACCTAACGTGTAAAAGCACTAATCAAGTTTAATTCCCTATATGCATTAAGTTTTATGAAATCAGGCCAATCAAAGCAACTGAACGTGGAAAGCGCACTAATCCAATTTAACAAAGGTCACGATTCACATATGATCATAAGAATATATCACTACAATCTATAATCATATTTATGCTACTTGTATTCAAGGATTATCACTTTTACGTATAATAAACCCTAAACTAGCAATAGTTGTGATTAGAAGTTCTACCAATTTGCACCTTGACAAAACAATCAAATCATTGTTATAATACGTCAATCATATAACTATATTTTCAGAGAATCGTAAACGATAAATATTAGACAAAACTAATATTTTGAATCAAAGAATCATATTATGTGAAATCCAATTATTCCATAACCAAAAGAAAACTAAGTACTCATGCTCAAGGAGTTCATAACAAGAAGAAAAAGAAATTCTATCATATTGCAAACCCTAGAAACAAAGTAGAAGATAAGATATCCCAAGATTAGAGAAAAGTATTCTCTTTTATATGTTTCTCTTGTTCCAAAATTAGGTCTAGCCTTCAAAGGTCCAATAGATAGAAGTCTTCAAGCCCATGTATGAGAAAACCAGTGTAGAAAATTTGTCCCAAAAGTGGTCGCCGGAAAACTGGGTTTTTGGACGGAATTATGCAGGAATCCGGCACCGGAATGGAGCTCAGGTGACCAAAATAAGTCAACAATCACCGGTCGCAGTTCAGTCAACCGAGTCAGGTACCTGACCAGCTCATTCAGATCTGAGTCATTGCTAACTCAGCTGAATGGCTTTGGCCTTAGCCATTGCACATGCCAAAATCTGTGATGCGCCAATAACTCGTATCCAGCCAGGATGGATGTGCATTCCTCACAGCTGCAGCTTCAACTCTGTCCATCCAACCATCTCCAGCTGCATCAGTTCATCTCAATTCTTGCAACTCATTCCTTCACTGCTATTGCCACAGCATCACCATTGCTTCAACCACCAAGCTCTCCTAGCCATTTCTTCTCAGCTCTGTTTTATAATTCCACCATCTCAAATTCGGCTTCAAATATCCTCCAACTGTTTTTGTAACTCAATTTCATTATCTACAGGAAACAAACAATCCACCAAATCCACCAAATCCACCTGCTCTGCAATTTCAGCTGCGACTCCAACTTCAGTTCGCTCTGCTAGCTCTTAACTGCATAATCCATCTTCTGAACCACCTGCAGTTCCATTGCATACTCATCATTACCTGCACTTGCAATCATTGCAGAGCCACCACAGACACCAACCTTCAATGCCAGCTGCAGTTTCGCAGTAGCACCAACCCTCTCCCATTCACAACCATCTATCCATGGCATCAATTACGAATTCAGCTAACTCATTGTGCTCAATCACCAGCAGACCCATGAACACAAATTTCAGTTCATACCACCACTGCCATGTCTACTCAATCTTGCGTTATCCACTGCAAGTTGAGCTGCACAGTACCACCAGTTTTCAACCACGTCCCCTAAACCATTACCCTCTGTTCCAACCGCAATTCCACCATCTGAGTTATTCTCAGCTTACAGCATCTCTTGCATCCTTTATCAAGCATACCCAGCTCCATCCACCAATTACAGCTCTGCCTCAAGTCATTTGCAGCTACACCTCTACCATTGCCATGATCAGCTTGTTGCAGCTGCTTCAGTCCCATTTCTTATTTGACCTGCACCATCTACTGCTTCCATTCATCTGTTCCTTTCTTCTTTCATTTCATCTTCTACAAACCCTTGGTGAAAACACATTAGAGTCATGGCTCGCAGCTGCAAAACTAAGGCAAAAGTAGTTTAGTCATTTGCTCGAACAGTTTATAAGTGTCTTGCTCACTGGTGAAGGCTGTGTGGTGTTTGTATGGAGATCACACACAACTCCTTCCCTGCAACTGAGTTCAATTCAACCACCAACACAACATTCATTGGCCACTTCTCTAACAGCTCAATAGCAACAGAATCCTCCACTTCTTCCCATTTCTCACAGCTACAGCTTCTGTTCCATAAATCACCAACACCAGCACCTTCTCAAACACAATTACCACCAGAGACTTAATCTTGAGACAAACCCATGTCTTAATTCACTACAGAGCTTCATTTCATAACTTCAAAACCCAAACTCAATCTCTGTCTCAGCATCTAACCTTTCACAGCAAGAAACCCTAACTCACCTCATGAGCTCAATTTATGCTTTCCAATCGAACCCATGAATATCAGCACAAAATTATTATCTTCTGCCATTTATAAATCCCATAACCTCCATCTCCAATTTATCTTGATTTTAATCATCAATTCCTTCTTTCTTGTTCTTGGTTGCTGTATGAATTTGGAGAAGAACTGAGAGATAGATTTCTCTCAACTAAGTTTAAGTCTCAAGTATGGGAAGGCTATTTGCACCCCGCTATGCATTGATATGGCCACCCAATGGTGTCCCTTAACCTCAGCTGGATAGTTGTTAACCTTGGCTCAGCTCCCAATAATGTTTGCATGTGAAATGACCTTTCTGCCCATTTGGCTCAAATTGAATGATTTCTTCTCCTTTTGCTCCATATGACTCCAAAGCACCTAATAAACTCAAACTCACACATAAGATACATAATTTACATGAGAACTCGCAAAAAAAGAGTAAATACTAAATATAAAATAAGGTGTTTTAGACACCTATCAGATGCTATTGAATTAGAATTGGTGAACAAGACAGAAATGAAAGAGGTATTTCCATGGAATGAACATGTTGTAGTGACAGCTGAGTTTGGATTATATATTGATGTCAGTGATTTTGTAATGCAGCTGAAGTGAGTTGCATTGTAATACTAAGGATGGTGGTGTTGAGTGTTGCGTGAGTTGAGCTGATCTGAGTTTGGATTAGAGCTGCAATTGCAGGTAAATTTAGTTGTTGTTTGTAAATGAGATTCATTATTATTTTTTATTTCAATTCAAGTTGAAATGTTAAATAAGAAGTTGAAATTATAAGAAATAGAGTTAAAGTTTATCTACATAGAAGTATGCCTGGTAGTCATTCCCGTCAGAAGTCTGACTAAATTATTTACCTGACTCAGACCATATGACTGAGTTAACTCATTAACTAGACTTGACCAGACATGACTCAGTGAATCCTGACTGAGTTGAATCATACTTTGGCTCAAATGACTTGACCTTGACCATTTGACTTTAACCATGGACTTTGACTGACGTTTACTGTTAGTTGACCTGTGACTGTTAGTTTGACCGTTAGTGACCGTCTTTTGACTAATTAGACTGGGCTTTAAGTTAATGGACTTGTTTAGTGTACTTGGACTTGGAATCATTAGTTAGACTTGTGTGATCCTTTGTATGAGCCTTTTGGCTAAACTCTTAGAGTGTTTGTATGATTAACTGTTAGATATTAACAACGATCGATTCAGAGGATGAACCAGTGGATCGTGGATCTCAAGGTAGGCGTGGCCTGTCATCAAAATAGGTGGGAATGCATTTGACTCTTTTGTAATCATTACTGTTGTTTTTATAAAAGTTTATGCTTAACAAACTCATGCATTGTCTGTCCGTGCATTCCATGCTTTGTTTAAAATGCATTATGATAATCCTGTTGATTCTGTGAATCTTTCCACGATTCGGAAAGGACTTGTAATGTTTTGTTGTCAATATGAACTGTTATAGGAAATGAGAATTTCCACTTGTGGTATATAGGATACGCTCCTTCACATTTATACCTACTTTAATTCAGCTTTTATTGTTTAGAGTTGGTCACCATGGTCTTGGTGGCATCCATAGCTATTGAGTGTGGTTAGCACGAATATTATTACATTGTTTGAAAGAAGGAGTTTGTTCCATATACATGTATGGTTATTTTAGTGACTTAGTCACTGTTTAATGTTTCGGAAAAACATGTAATGTTTTCCAACTCTTGCATATGATTACTTAGAAGTTAATGTTAATTATTCCTACTTTCAGTTTCAGTGACAGATCAGACTTGCGCAGCGAAAGCTCCGAGAAGTTAACTTAGTTAGTTGATTATATTCTGATATGTTTATTATGTTATATATTCTATTTGTAAACCAAATGATTATTTTATATGTATCATTGGAGAGGAGTTCTTGTATATATATTTCTGAGCGGGGTAAGCTTTGGGTTAAGTTTTTGAAGCAGATTTCTTAATTGAAAGTTTAAGTGTTTAATTAGGATTCTTAGTTCCTCTGTTTTTAACCAATTTCTTGGATTAGTCAGCTGCTAGCTTAGGGGGAGCTACAGATACAAGATCGAGAAAATACGCCAACAAAGTGTGTTACTTGATAATATGTTCGAACTTAACCAAACTCTATAGGTTCACTATCAAGTAATGCGGAGTTAACATATATGTGTATTTTACTTTATTATAATAAACAATTATAATGCGGAAATCAAAGTAAAATACACAACAAAATTTTGGTAATGAGGAAACCACAAATGCATAAAAACCCCGGGACCTAGTCCATTTTTGAGTAGCCTCAGAATTAAGCCGCTATACAATATCAAAACCAACTTTGTATAGTTGAGACTAAGCAGACTACCCCTAGCTACTTAGTTCCCTCAGTATCCCCATGCCTTCGACTTCTAAAGTCACGCACGTGAATAACAAGTCCTTTGGATTATTTTATAAGCAACAAAGGAAGAATCTATTTGGCAACTACTCTAATCAATCTTTGCTACAAGATATAGATGAGTTGTTGACAAAGGCTCTTCCCTCTAATCTAATAAACTCCTTTGCCTGGTTGGATCAATATAACTTTAACTACCGAAATAGTCAAGTATAGATTCACAATCAATCAAAATAAATCTCAAAGAGAAATATAGAGAATGCCGATCTCACGCAACTAATCAATCGAATAAATCTAATTCTAGTTGGATCCCATCCGATCAAGGTTAGTGCACACGATTTACAAGATACAAAAACCAATAAGAAATCTTATTCGTCTTCAAATCTTATTTAATCTTCAATAACCTGTACAACCCCACTTGAATCTCCTATGATCAATCACACACATAACAGAGTCTGTTAATAATAGATTATCACAAGATGTCTTTAGATCTAACAATAGTTCTAAAGATCATGTCGATACTTCCATCTACTTTGAGTGAATCTTATATCAAAAGAGAAGATTCTCAAGCATAAACAAACTAGGGGCAATCAAAGTTTCAAAAACTGTTAGTTAATCAAATCAATCGAAAACTAATAACACTGAAATTAACTAGCTTCCCACCAACGGTACTCGTAGAGCTTCTTAATCCCACATAAGTCTTTAAATGACCGGTCATAAGAGATTTCACCTAATTAGGATACATTCATCTCTGAATAAACGACTCCACCAGAAAAAACAAATAATGAAGTTTGCCTGGCTCTTATAGTGGTTTGCTAGAAATGCAAACTTAGGTATTTATAAACCAAGGATGTTTGGACACCAAGGAATTTCTCAATAGAAAATCTCCAATTAGTAAATGCACATTACTAATTTTTATTCTCTAGATATATGCATTAGTTGCTGGTAATTAAAGAATATAAAACCAAAAACCTTAATTAAAAGATTCTTAATTTATTTTGGTACAGGATCACCTTGAGTACTAAGGAATATCTTTGAACAATAAATGATAAGAGTTATTATTCGTGTTCAAAGTATGTTGACATCTTTTCACTGCAAATCCTTATTCATATTTACATGGACTTGCATTTTTGGAATCGGTTATACCACACTTCCAAACAAGTTTAGAGTTGGTTCACCTGTATTCCAAGACTACTATGTGATTGATCAAATAAAAAATCACATATATGGGTTCAATAGGTTCTACAAATCACTAGGATCAGTTATACCTAAATATAGAAACACTTGAGATCGATCACACTGGTCACTAGGATCGGTTACACCAGTTACAAGGATAGGTTCCATCTATACATGATATTACTTGTGATCGGTTATACCAGTTACCAGGACTGGTTACGCTAATTACAAGGATCAGTCACACATATACTTATGATCGGTCACACCAATTACTAGGATCGGTCACACCAATTACAAGGATCGATTATACCATCACATGGTGATTACTTAGGATCGGTTACACCAATTAATAAAAACCAGTCACACCAAATCATAAGTCAGTCATTGTGATTAGTTATACTAAGATACATAACAAAGTTAATATCAGTTTATCATCTCACACATATTGGTCATCCAAAGATTTGCAATGAATAGTCGGACCAATAAGCTTAATGATTTCCCTTTCAATTCACGAAACAAGTTCATGAAGGTACTTCCTTTAAACAAATGTAAAACATTGTTTCCTAGGATGAAATCTTCACCATAACCCATTAACATAATCATAAAAATTTATACAAGATTATGTCGATGTCATATCTACGAATTTCAAAAGATAAGCGTTATATTTCTTAGTCTAATTTCTTAATACTATGACAATACTATTATGATCATGTCACATCAATATAGAGTATTATACAATATGTACAGTATATACAGCTTCACAGTTATGTTTTTAATATAGCACGACTTGAAAGATACGTTAGGAATGAAACAGTTCAAGTCAATATTACTAACCTAAAGTGAAAGGATGACGTCGTCGTTGTAGTTCGCTACTTATTCACATTATTCAGGTATTCAGAGTAATACTTGTATGCCTCAACATTCCTAGACTTTCTAGTCTAACCTAAACAAAGTTGACTCTAGTATTTAATCAAGCGACTCTAGATGAGTTTTGATACGAAAATATGACAACCAAACTTGACATACCAACGCTTAGTGAGTTCAACCGAGCTATGCTCTAAAAATCCCCCCTTTGTCAATTTTAGTGACAAAACTCTTATTACATATGGTTAAACAAATTACAAAATAATTCATTTTACATACGCTTGATTCCAAGTTTCAACAACACAATAACATGCATATATTCAATCAATAAATGTCGTTGTTCACATTTGAAAAGCTTTGACTCCCCTTAAAGGTAAGCTAGCTAAATATTTAATCTGAACATCTTTGTTATTCCCCTTTTGTAGTCAGAATTACTACCCAACAATATGATATGTCCCCCCCCAGTAAATGCTTTACTCTTTCGTTAGATATAATGTTTAAGCACAAATGTCCTTTCCATAGTGATTAAAAATCATTTGTTTACTCCATATATTTCTCCCCCTTTTTGTCACAAAATGACAAAGGTTCGAGCAAATAAAGGAAAAACCTAAAGGATCATATAAATCTAAAAGACTTGTAAACAATCTATAAGAGTGAAGAACGAAGGTTTCACATATTAAAACCGAAACTACAAGTAATTTAGTTTTAATATGTTATTAAGGAAACAATTGACCGAAGTAATTTTCCCTAATAGTGTAACAAATTGACTAAGAATCTTAGTTCCCTTGTTAGACCGGTTGCATATGCACAACCGCTTATTCAGAATTAACTTTATTTCTCTCATCAGTCTCTAATTATTAAGATAATAACTTAAAACCTTTCCCTTTAGAGAAGACAAACACTAGGTTAGTTAACTAGTTTTTCTTGTCTAGGCATTCGATTAGACTTTAATAATCGAATCCTCCAATTTGACACGTCTAACTAAGATCAGAATTAACTTAGTTTCTCTTATCCAGAATCAATTGGAATAAACAAATAATCCCGTATTTTTTTAAGCCATAAACAATACATACAAACCAAAATAAATTGACTTGCATAATATTTTTCTTAACCAGAAGCAATTGCAACAAATATACACATTATAGCACCGCAGTTGCACCGAATTTCGTTAAGCAAAAACACTTGGTACCCAACAATAAACAAGATACCAAACAATAAGCCAAATAAATTGGTATAATTTTTCTTAACAGGAAACAATTGAATCATATACACACATCCATACACAATATAATGGAACATATCAATTGTACCGAAATTTTGTTAAGCAAAAGAAAAATATATGCAATATAAACAGGTTTTTCTTAAAGAGGAGAACGATTAACTAACAAATTCGTTACCTCAAATTCCGCAACCTCTTCTTCCCAGAAAAATATATCATTAAGCGCAAGTTAAAATAAAAACTCTCCCCCAGTGCGTTGTCATCCTCTCACATGAACAAAAGAACAACAACAAAAGCAACCTTTACTAGAGAAAGGTTGAATCGGTTTTAACTAATGTGTGCCAATAGCAAAAGTTGAGAACCCGAAACACATATGTTATGCTAAACACAACTCATGTAAACAAAAATTGATTTAATATATTGTGACTTTTCACATATGAGTTTTAATTGGAACACCTAATGATCCTTTGATAAAGCCTACCAACATGGGCTAGAACTTAATCCCGCTAAATCAAAAAGCCACAAAAACCATAAGAGTATCATAGAAGATCGAATATTAAGTTTAATAAAAACCGAAATCAGACATCCCATAAACCGAATACACATAGAAAAAATATAAACATTCATTCATAGGCTATGTAATCGATAACTATCACATGAAACAAAAATTATAAAATAATAATTTTATTCATAAATAATGATAGTTTCATTCAAAATAGACCTTATACAATAATTAAAGTAAATCAAAACTTGGATGTGTATTTTCTGTAAATAAGAATATAATCTTATTCTATTCATCTTTGTTTTCCTCAGTCTTCGTGATTTCATCAAGATTTTCTTCAAACATTTCCAGATAGGCAAAGTGAAACCTAATCATTTGAAGATCATTAAAATATCTATAAGATGCCCCTTCACAAAGACTAGCTACCCTAACTTCCGTAAGAGAGGGCATAATCTAGAACAAGCATAATTCAAAACAGAGTTCGAATCTTCCTTTGTTGGTGGTATCCAGAATTCTTTCTACTTACTGGACACAGTATTCTCCAACAAATTCGTTGTAAACTTTCTCATTCTTTGTGAAACGAATTATATGGATTTTTCTAGTTAAAAGATCTTGAAATCTACATGAATATATCAGATTTGATATAACATTCTTTAGGTATTTCATAGTTCTTCCAAGAGAATCATGAAAGATCAGAATATAAGTTGGATTCTTATAAGGCTTTGACCTCTTATAAAAAATATTTTTTTATTCGAAATAGTTGTATACTTTTAGGAAATCTTCATTAAGAGGGAACAAATAGAATTACCCATATTGTTCAAAAAAAATCTCTAAAACACAAAGAAGTGTTTGGGTAAGAAGAAATTTGTTTGTAAGTAACAGTGTATTATTTTTGACTGTTTTCCCTCTTCCATTTCTTGTGGTAACATAGCATCATATTCAAAAAATGTTTTCGAAACTATTCCTTTTAAAGGATAAGTAGTAGATCTTGCCCTTTTAAAATCATTTTTCTTGTACCACTTTTTAGGTGACTTTAGAGCATATTGAACAGACCATGGACTAGTGTAGTAGTTCCTATGTCTATTTATTGAGAAATCCGGATCAAAGCACTTAATATAAAACGAAGCTTTTACCAATTCCTTTGATACAAAACGGAGAGCATTTTGCATCATGCGAATCTTACATTTTCTTTGCAGATGATTTTTATTACCACAATAATAACAATGTTTAATATTATAAAAATTATAATTATTGTTGTTACCTTTCTGTGGATATTCTTTTGACGACTCTTTCCTTTTCTGCATTTTTTAAGGCTTTGATTTCTTCTCTTTTGCGAACGAGTTTGTCATCAATAGTTTCTTCACAAATACAATGACCATCATTGATATTAGAGACTTCTGTTTCCGTATAGAGACTAAAATATTTGACAATTTTTTTCCTCTTTGTGATAGATTGGGGTATTGCAACCTTAATATCCCAAGCCACGTGTATCACCATGACTTCTTCCTATTTCCAACAAAGAAGATCAATGATTTGTGCTATCATTAAGTTTTTTCAACTTAGAGATTTCTTCTTCTAATGATTTATTCTATTCAAGTGTCGAGTTGAGATTATCTTCTAAGTGCTTTATATGGGATAGAAAAGTACTCCCTTACTCCTTGAAGCACTCATTTTGAGAATTAGATCTTGCATTAGAATCAGAAAGTTCTTCCTCCAAAAGAAGATTTTTTTGGAGACATGCATCCCTTTATTTCTTAACGTTCTCTACCCGATAATGTTCATCACTTACTATTTCTTCGAGACATATCACTTGTTGAGAGAGTTTTTCTTTCAACAAATCATGCTCCTTACCAAGATTTTCATACAAGGTAGATGGGAGTTTTTCACTTTCAAGTGCTGAAAGAAGTTTATTAGAGCAAAAAATAAATTGTTTGCTTAACTCTTGTAGTTCAGAGGTTTTTACACTTGATTGTCCACCAGGAATTTCAAGCACAAAGCTCAGTAATATCTTGTCAGGGATATCTTCAATTGAGAAGCATGAACTTGAATAAATATCCCCTTTTAAGCACATATCCTTCAAAACGTTAATTGAGTCTTTTGACTTTTTCCGCAATCGCTTAGTCTTTGCTTGACCCATAATTTATAGGTTGGATCACACCAAACACAGATTGTTAGATCTTTTATCGTTTGCCTGCTTTGATACCAATTGAAAACACAAGGGTACACAAATACACCTGTTGATGGTGATTTTTAGCTTAGGGGTAAAATCGTAAAACCCTAGTCAGACAATGACGTCACAGAACTTGAGTAATAATGTCCAAACCAAGCACATTTATTGAACCCTTTAATTTGTCTGCGAGAAAATTACCAGGGTACATTTTTTAATGCTAATTAGGGTTTCGAAAATCCCAAACCCTAATTCTCACACCGCATGTGCCAATGGCTAACCATGCCAGCCACACCCACCGCGCTAAGGCATGCCAACCATGATAGCCGCACCCCTGTGCCAATGGAAAACCATGACATCCACACCTACCGCACCATGCCAAACGCACCTTGCCATGGCCCCATGCCAACCTAGCCGCTCCACCTTGCTGTACTTCTCTACGCGGCTACCAAAACGAAGGCGTGCGACAATCAACGGTCGCCCTTCAATCCCAAGAACAAATCCTAGATGTCCGAGGTTACCAAACGACCTTTGGCCCAAAACCCTAGCTTGGTCACGAACCTAGATTTGTCACGCCAAACCTTGGCCCCAGATGCCAAGCCAAACCGCACCTAGCCAAGCTAGCCACGCTATGCGCCCATGGAAAACCCTCGGCCCCACATGCGAAACCAAACCACACCACACCAATCCAAGCTAGCTACGCCCATGGCAAACCCTTGTCCCCACATGCCAAGCCAAACTGCACCTATCCAAGCTAGCCACGCCATGTGCCCATGGAAAACCCTTGGAACCACATGCCAAGCTAAACCGCACCTAGCCAAGCTAGACGCACCATGCGCCCATGGGAAACCCTTGGCCCCGCCATGCCAAGCCAAACACGCCTTGCCTTGGCCCTAGCCAAGCTATCCGCACCATGTACCCATGGCAAACCCTTGGCTCTGCCATGCCAATCCAAACCACACCCTTCCTTGGCCCTAACCAACATAGCCGCGCCACCATGCTGGCCTTCCCAACACTGATACCCAAGCGAAGGCGTGCAATAATCAACGGTTTCCCTTCAATCCCAAGAGAAAATCCTATCCATCCAAGGTTACCAGGCAACGAATGGTAACCTTTGGCCCTAAATCTTAAGCTTGGCCACGCCAAACCATGCAATGCCAACGACATGCCAACATGACCGCGCCACCATGGCATTCCAATGGCGTTTCAACCTAGTCGCGCCACCACGGCATGCCAACCTAGTATCGCCACCACGCTGGCCTTCCCTATGCGGCCACCAACGAACGAAAGCGCAACGATCAACGACTACCTTTCCTTTTAAGATGCAAAATTATCAACCGTCTAAGGTCACCAAGCTACCAAGTCTCCCAAGCTCGACTTTCCAGGCAACAACGATATGCTACATGTTTTCCATAAAAACATTCGAGACATCAACACATATCACAAACTGGGGGATCCTCTTTGGGTATTGGTTTGGCGATTTACAGCGTGCGGCGTACACAACGCCCATCATAAGGAAGTGTCATAAGGGTGAGGCGGTTAGTAAATACAGGTAGTTAAAGGTGAAACGTTCATGGGACATCAATTCCATAGGTTAACAATTTTATGGAACATCAATACCATGCATACGGTTACCACCTCGTCCCATTTACTTTCCCATTTTTCCATTCCTTAATGAGACCAAGGTACGTTTCACTTCGACTTGTATAAATAGGTCTTACCTATTTCCACAGAACAACAATTTCGTTCGGGAATATACAAGACTCAGAAAATACTTGCTAGCTTACCATTTGTTAGCCTTCCCACTTTTATGATACAAGTCGCAGTAACACAACTACTCTTCCAGAATCAACTATTCTGGTCTCATCACTTTCCTTGCTCCCTCCCCAAAACCAACCCATTCTCCTCCACTTTGTGACCGAAGCAAGTCCAGAACAACCATTTCTTGGTTTAGGATGGATTTGTACAAATTGATCTCTTGAATCTAAAGTACTCCATAGAAGTACATTGTTTAGTGTTTAAATTATTTCTTACTCGTACACCCGAAATTACCGAAATCAGCAGAAACCATTTTCACCTACAAACAATTGGCGACCACAGTGGGAGATTGATCTTTCGGTTACAATGTAAATTTTTGACCGTCGATCTCGTGCTTCGACCCAGACATCAAGATGGTAGAATAAGATGATCCACTCTGACTCAGTTACCTGATGACCCGATTATCAGTCATGACACGACAAGGGATGACTGGGGACTTCCCGGAAATTAGAAGCAAATGATCTGCCCAAGAACTGACGGATCGGTTATCAGATAACTCAGTAACGACTGGGGACTTTCCATAGTCACGATTGGGGACTTTCCACAGTCATGACTGGGGACTTTCCACAGTCACGACTGTTTTTCCTATGAAGTTCGGTCTTACACTCGGAAGGTTCACTTTTCATCAGTAGACCTAAAAACCGAGTAAGTCTTACCTAGAACAAGATAAATGGTTTGTTATTTCAAGTTTTCATGGGAATGATAAAATCGATAGCCATGTTACGCTTTACCACATGTCATCTACCAACACACGGTTCTAAGGTTTTTCTGGAATGTTTACATCACTTGCAATCATGACCAAAACAATTCATTCCTAAATGATTCATTCCAGAATAATAATCCAAAACCCTCATAGGTAATACTTGTCTGTCAACCCTAAAAATCCAGAAAATCAAAACCATAAATCGGGCGTTTCCATTTGCATTTCAAAAATAAAAAGCCTAAAAACAAGAAGTTCAAAAGACATGAATGTATTCAAGGAAAGTTTTCCAACAACGGCTTGCTCCTCTTAGAAAAGGCCTTCTTTGTTCTCTGGAGAGCCTCCCTCTTCAACTTCAGCTGCCGGCACAACTTCTTGAATTCTGCTTTCTGCTTCTTCACCATGTCTGCGGAGGGACCTTTGACTGCTTCGGCCAGTGACTTTTCAACATCAGAGAAACCTTCAACGAACCAAGGGACATTGAATTCAAAGCCCACGCACATGTCATGATGGAACCTCCATCTCGAAATCAAATCCTCAGAAACCGTATGACCAGTCACGTTGCACATGTTGTCAATCGAAGACAAAGCTTCCTCCACTCGCTTAACCAGCGCAAATTGGCTAGTAATTTTCATGGTTGTGGAAATATGACCGTAGCTTTCCCATATCTTGGTATATAACGCCACATATTTAGCTGGCACGCTAAATCCCCCGATCAACACATAACCCGAATGAGGGATGAGGTACGGAGGGTCGAAAGTGGCGCCTGCAACCGAACCAACAACCGACAAGATATCCCTAACTACGATTGCGCTAGCAGTCTTAGGAGAACTCTCCACCACCTGAGCCATGGCAATACCTTCATCATGATGAACTTCAATGTCCATGTCACCAGCCGACACAATTTCCGTAATTGGAGTTATGGATACACTTTCACTCGGGCGGGTTTCCACTTCAAAGCCATCCTCAGGAACGGTTTCCTCATAGAATATCAAGATTTTGGTTTTACTTCAAAAAAAAAAATGAAGAAGAAGAAGAAGAACATGGAAAAGACACACTGATTCCCTTTCAGACTGACTAGAGGAAGATTCAGAATTGTTATCAGAAGAACTACTCTCTTCATCGCCGGACTCTGAACTTTCATCCTTTTTAGATTCCCCATCACCATGGATAGGCTCTGCACAGCCACCCTCCGTCTCAAAAAACGATATTTTCTGACTACTTGCCAGTTTGGCAAAGGCATTTGTGCTGCTGAAACCCTAGACGAGACATAGGGATGCATGCTCAGAAAATAAAAAAGGATATAAATGATCTAGCTAAAGTCAAGAGGAAAGTCATACGTACCTGCATATTGGATGAACTAAAAGTCGGTAGAACTGTGGAATTTGACTGGAAACCGCCTGCACGATCTTTAGATCTTCGCTCATTCACTTGGGGACTACCTGCATTTGGACTAACGGATTTTCGCTTGGGATCCCTCAGCAGTGGATGTTCTGCTAAAACCACATGAGAAGGATTACCGCGACGTTTTTCTACCACACCATTCACGAATCCATGGATAACGAGAAACTCATCCTGCCAAAATGTGTTGTATTTGGAGGTTGTTGATGGATTTCGTTCCGCGAGTAGAAAAGGCAAACTTTTACCCGACACAAGAGCACTAACATCGAGAATAGTTGACAACGGGATTTCTGGAACAACCGGTTGACTTACGAGTGGGACCCATTGGTCAAAACCCATATTCCGAGCCGCTCTATCGATATTGTAAGAGATTGCTTTGCAAGATCCTCGAAAGAAAGACGGCACATGACCGGGCATGCAGCTACGCATGAACATCATTTCTCCAAAGCTCAGACCCTTTTTAACAGAAAACAAAGACATATTAGAAGCCGGAGCAAAGGTACTAATATGAGTTATAGACGTGTGCACCGGAGCCCATGGACGAAAATTAACTGCGTACGAGTTGTCAATAAGTCTAACCAGGTTCGAACCAGTCTTCGGGCTCCTGTTCGACCAGTGCATTATTCTAGAGCCACCCCAAGACTTGGGAAGTATAGCCAACGGTTTTGGGGCATACTTCTCGAAATGATCCCACAACCATGCTTGGAGAAAGGAGGCATGAATATACGAACCCACTTTCATGTAGTCGTTTGAGGCGCGCATGTCCGAAACCAGCTGATCCAAGTGTGCAAATAGAGAACCAAGAAACAAACCACCCAAAGGGAGAACGACGCCTTTTGTCATTTTTATGGAAAACTTGATAAGTTCATGTCTTATATCTTTCTTTCCCGAGTCGTCTTCAAAATTATCTCTAGATAGCCAAAGAGCCGAGAACTTCGCGACATGAAGTATGATATTCTTCTGGTTCGAATCCAACTCGTCAGGAAACCACTGAGACACCCACCAGCCATAGAAGCACTTCGTCTCATTTTCTTTCCGAATGAATCCATTTGACTTCGCAACCAAGGAGGTACACATTTCTTCTTCATCTGCAGACAACCTAACGTCGAGGTTTCCAATTATGGGAAGATTTAGCAACACAGCCACGCTCTCCAAGGAGATGGTCATTTTACCCCACCTGCATACGGCCGTGTGGGTGTCTGGACACCATCTAGAAACAAAAACAACAAAGCCTGGAATATCTTTCCTAATCTGAAGCACCGCGGAAGCCGCAACATCATCAACAATCTGCGCCCTGGTCAAATTAGTTTTTACATGCTCATGGTTCATCATGAATCGCACCCATTTCTCTAAGGAACGCAACGGACTCACAGGGATTTTGAAGTCGATAGGAGAGGAATGATATTATTTCCTGTAAAGGAAAAACCTTATTACCCCTCCTGGCCGAAGAGATCGGTCCTCTACCTCACTTTCCGAACCAGTCCGAAGAATCGACGCGTATTTGGGATGGTTTCTCTTAACCGTGGCTAATGTCGTGAAGAACTCATCATCTACGTTTGGCTTGGAATTACCCATATCCTTCGATATGGCAGACATTGTTGACATCATAAGGAAAATTATCTCACGATGTTTTCACCGCCGAGATAACTACAATGAAACAATACGAAGAGAAATTATTACAGAAAGTGCACGAAAATTATTTTTTCCACCCAAGACGAAAGCCAGTTTGTTTCAAGGCCGTACCTTGTAGCATAAAATTCTTGTCCGATCGAAGAGGTGCGCCCCACCATGGGAACCATGCACACAGACACACCAAAACAAGGAGTAAACCCTAAAAACTAGGTTTTTCGTGGGGAAGGGATGGAAATTACTATCGCGTTCTTACTTTTCATAGTGAGTTAAGGTGGTCAACATTACTATGGTATTCATGCCTAAGTACTACTACAAGTTCGTGCAAAACATACCTACGGCTAGGATTCACACCAACATTTTCTACAAGGTCATGATAAGGTACGCCTATAACTAGGGTTTACACCAACACAAAGGAAATGAGAAAACAAGTTAAAGAAGAAGTATTGGAAGGCATACCTAGGATTCGCTTGTCCGCTTTGCTTTACTGCTACCACACGGCTGGGATAAAAAAAAAGGCGTGAAACAAAAGAGAAGCTGGCCTTCCTTTTATATATACATGGTACGTGGGAGTTTGAACAAGGAAAGGATTTCCTATTTTGAGCCAAGAAGGGAAAAGAGGAAACCGGTCCCGCAAAGACCAATTTCCACGCCCAAGACCGCTCACGCCATGCCTTGGCCCCACATGCTAACACATCTGCTCTATTTGCCGCATCCCCACAACGCCTAGCCGTCAATGTACTCCTAGCCTTGCCATGCCAGGCCGCCCGCTCCATTATCGTGACCCTATCATTCCAAGTCATCCACACGCGCTTTGCCTCTCCAAGATGTCCGCGCCGTGAACATTCCAATAGCAACAAACTTTCCAAGACCGCGCCCTCTTTTCCTCGGTAATGTACGGCCATACCAAGCCAGCAACTTTCGTCTCACCACTCCACGGTATGCATCCCCAGTATAACTTAAGCAGGGCCGCCAACACGGTAAGCAAAAACTCTCTTCACCCCTCCAAAAGGTTAGTCGGATTTTCCTGACCATATTTGCAATGATTTACATCTTGATTCCGTCCTTATATGTCACCATCATATGCTTACTTCGAAACAAGGCACCTGTTCCGATCTAAGCAGGGGACTTAATGTTGATGGTGGTTTTTAGCTTAGGGGTAAAATCGTAAAACCCTAGTCAGACAATGACGTCACAGAACTTGAGTAATAATGTCCAAACCAAGCACATTTATTGAACCCTGTAATTTGTCTGCGAGAAAATTACCAGGGTACCTTTTTTTAATGCTAATTATGGTTTCGACAGGCCAAAACCCTAATTCTCACACAACATGTTCCAATGGCTAACCATGGCAGCCACACCTACCACGCCAAGGCATGCCAACCATGCTAGCCACACCCCTGTGCCAATGGCAAACTATGCCAGCCACACCTACTGCGCCATGCCAAACGCACCTTGCCATGAACCCATGCCAACCTAGCCGCGCCACCTTGCTGGCCTTCCCTACGCGGCTACCAAAACGAAGGCGTGCGACAATCAACGGTCTCCCTTCAATCCCAGGAGAAAATCCTAGTCGTCCGAGGTTACCAAACGACCTTTGGCCCAAAACCCTAGCTTGGTCACGAACCTAGCTTGGTCACGCCAAACCCTGGCCCCACATGCCAAGCCAAATCGCACCTAGCCAAGCTAGCCACGCCATGCGCCTATGGCAAACCCTTGGCCCCACATGCCAAGCCAAACCGCACCTAGCCACGCCATGCGCCTATGGAAAAACCTTGGCCCCACATGCTAAGCCAAACCGCACCTATCCAAGCTAGCCACGCCATGCGCCCATGGAAAACCCTTGGCACCACATGCCAAGCCAAACCGTACCTAGCCAATCTAGCCTCACTATGCGCCCATGGCAAATCCTTGGCCCCGCCATGCCAAGCCAAACACGCCTTTCCTTGGCCTTGGCCAAGCTATCCACACCATGTGCCCATGGAAAACCCTTTGCCCCGCCATGCCAAGCCAAGCCAAGCCAAGCCAAACCACACCCTGCCTTGGCCCAAACCAACATATCCGTGCTACCATGTTGGCCTTCCCTACACGGCTACCCAAGCGAAGGCATGAAACAATCAACGGTTTCCCTTCAATCACATGAGCAAATCCTAGCCATCCAAGGTTACCAGGCAACAAATGGTAACCTTTGGCCCGAAATCCTAAGTTTGGCCACGCGAAACCATGTCATGCCAACGGCATGCCAACATGACCGCGCCACAATGCCATGCCAATAGCGTGCCAACCTAGCCGCGACACCATGCCATGACAATGACATGCCAACCTAGTGTCTCCACCACGATAGCCTTCCCTATGCGGCTACCAACGAACGAAAGCATGCAACGATCAACAGATACCTTTTCTCTTAAGATGCAAAATCTCGACGTCGAAGGTCACCAAGCTACCAAGTCTCCCAAGCTCGACTTGCCAGGAAACAACCATATGTTACATATTTTCCAGAAAAACATTTGATACATCAACACATATCACAAACTGAGGGATCCTCTTTGGGTTTTGGTTTGGAGGTTTACAGCGTGCGACGTACACTATGCCCGTCATAAGGAAGTTTCATAAGGGTGAGGCGGTTAGTAAATACTGGGAGTTAATGGTGAAACATTCATGGGACATCAATTCCATAAGTTAACGATTTTATGGAACATAAATACCATGCATACGGTTACCACCTCCTCTCATTTACTTACCCATTTTTCCATTCCTTAATGAGACCAGGGTACGTTTCACTTCGACTTATATAAATAGGTCTTACCTATTTCTAAAGAACAACAAGTTCATTCGGGAATATACAACGCTCAGAAAATACTTGTTAGCTTACCATTTGTTAGCCTTCCCACTTTTCTGATACAAGTCGCAGTAACACAACTACTCTTCCAGAATCAACAATTCGGGTCTCATCAGTTTCCTTGCTTCCCTCCCCAAAACCAACCCATTCTCCTCTACTTTGTGACCAAAGCAAGTTCGGAATGACCATTTCTTGGTTTAGGCTGGATTTGTACAGATTGATCTCTCGAATCTAAAGTACTCCCTTGCAGTACATTGTTTAGGGTTTAAATTGTTTCTCACCCGTACACCCGAAATTACCGAAATCAGCAGAAACCATTTTCACCTACAAACAACACCACAATCTTTTTGTTTCAACCTAAAAGTCCTCTACCGAATGTGATCATCTATGGAAAGAGTTGAGATAATACGACAATTCGGTTCACACTTCGTGTGATTTTCTATGGATATGAGATCGAGATAATACAACAACAAGATAACTTGTGTGATTGACTATGAATACAAGATCGAGACAATATTATGACAACAAAGTGTGTTACTTGATAATAGTTTCAGACTTAATCAAACTCTATAGGATCACTATCAAGTAATGCGGAGTTAACGTATATGTGTATTTTACTTTATTATAATAAACACAGCAAGATTTTGTTAACGAGGAAATCGCAAATGTAGAAAAACCCCGGGACCTAGTCCAATTTTGAATACTCTCAGAATTAAGCCGCTATACAAAATCTAAACCAACTTTGTATAGTTGAGACCAATCAGACTGCCCCTAGCTACTTAGTTCTCTCAGTATCCCTGCGCCTTCGACTTCTAGAGTAACGCACGTGAATAACAAATCTTTTGGATCGTATTCCAAACAACAAAGGAAGAATCTGTTTGGTAACCACTCTAATCAATCTTTTCTACAAGATATATATGAGTTGTTGAAAAAGGCTCTTCCGTTTAATCTAATAAACTCTTTTTTTTGGTTAGATCAATATAACTTTAACTACAGAAATAGTCAAGTATAGATTCATACTCAATCAAAATAAATCTCAAAGAGAAATATAGAGAATGCCGATCTCACATAACTAATAAATCATATAAATCCGATTCTAGTTGGATCCAAGCCGATCAAGGTTTGTGCACTAAATTCACAATATGCGAAAACCAATAAGAAATCTTCTTAGTCTTTAAATATTATTTAATCTTCAATAACTTGCACAACACCACTTGAATCTCTTGTGATCAATCACGCACAAAATGGAGTCTGTTAACATTGTATTATCACGAGATGTCTTTAGATCTAACAACAGTTTTAAAGATCCCGTCAATACTTCGATCTAGTTTGAGTGAATCTTATATCAGAAGAGAAGATTACCAAGAATAAACAAACTAGGTGTAATCAAAGTTTCAACAACCGTTAGTCAATCAAATCAATCTAAAACTAATAAAACTGCAATTATCTAGTTTTCCACCAACGATACTCGTAGAGCTTCTTGATCCCACAAAAGTATTTAAACGAGCGGTCATAAGAGATTTCACCTAATTAGGATAATTTCTTCTTCGAATAGACGACTCCACCAGAAACAACAAATAATGAAGTTTGTCTGGATGATGGTTTGCTAGAATGCGTATTTATAGACCAAGGATGTTTGGACACCAAGGAATATCCAAAATCAAAATTATTCTCAAGATATGGAATGAATGGCAAATTCGGTTTTCCTAATTCCAATAAATGCTTGTCCCATATTTCCGAAATCTCTCAATAAAATCTCCAATTAGTAAATGCACATTACTAATTTTTATTCTCTTGAGATATGCATTAATTGTTGGTAATTAAAGCATATAAAAACAATAACCTTAATTAAAAGATTCTTAATTTATTTCGGCACATGATCACCTTGAGTACTAAGGAATATTTTAGAACAATAAATGATAAGAGTTATTGTTCGTGTTCAAAGTATGTTGACATCTTTCACTGCAAATCCTTATTCATATTTACATGGATTTGCATTCTTAGAATCGGTTATACCAAACTTCCAAACAAGTTTAGAATTGGTACACTTGTATTCCAAGACTACTATGTGATTGATCAAATACCAAATCACATACATGGGTTCAATCGGCTCTACCAATCACTAGGATCGGTTATACCTAAATATGAAAAAACTTGTGACCGGGAACACCTGTCACTAAGATCGGTTACACAAGTTACAAGGATCGGTTCTAGTTACATATTGTATTATTTGTGATCGGTCACACTAGTTACCAGGACCGGTTACACCAATTACAAGGATCTATCACACATATACTTATGATTGGTCACACCAATTACAAGGATCGATCATACCATCACATGGTGATTACTTAGGATAGGTTACACCAATTAATAAAAACCAGTCATACCAAATCATAAGTCAGGCATTGTGATTAGTTATACCAAGATACATAGCAAAGTTAATATCAGTTCTACCATCTCACACATATTGGTCATCCAAAGATTTGCAATTAATAGCCGTACCAATAAGCATAACGATTTCCCTTTAGATTCACGAAACAAGTTCATGAATGTACTTCTTTTAAACAAATGTAAAACATTATTTCCTAGGATGAAATCTTCACCATAACCCATTCACATAGTCATTATAATATATACAAGATTATGTCGATGTCATATCTATGAAGTTCAAAAGATAAGCGTTATACTTCGTAGTTTAATTCCCTAATACTATGACCATACTATTATGATCATGTCACATCACTAGAGTATTATACAATATGTACAATATATACATCTTTGCAGTTATGTTTTCAATATAGCACGACTTGAAAGATACGTTAGGAATTTAACTATTCAAGTCAATATTACTAACCTCAAGTGGAAGGATGATGTCGTCGTTATAGTTCACTATTTTTTCACATTCTTCAGGTCTTCAGAGTAATACTTGTATGCCTCAACATTCCTAGAATTTTTAGTCTAACCTAAACGAAGTTGACTCTAGTATTTAATCAAGCTACTCTAGATGAGTTTTGATACTAAAATATGACATACCAACACTTGGTGAGTTCAACCGAGCTATATATGCTCTAACATACATGGACTAGAATTCACTTGGATTTGGAGTTAAAACACAAGTTTGCTTTAGTTGATAGCCCCAACGAGGATGAACTACAACCAATGCTTGACCCCCTTAAGATACATAGGAGGGTGCATAGCCATCTGTAATGATTTGCAACATTAGTGGTCCAACACCATGTCACTCATATCATCTAATTGGGAGATGATCACAATATTTTGGTAACTCATATCATCTGCCCCGATAGTGAAATGTAAGAGATGATTGTTGCCATACTTAATGAAGTGGTTTCATTCTATTCCTTGGAAGATCATACTTCCTATCAAGTAATCCGACGTAGGCATGCACCCATTATGAATTGGGCATGCCCAATAAACGAAGCTAACCAATATGCTGGTTAGGAAAGCTTGCATTAACTACTTGCATCATAAATATGATGCCCGACATGAGCTTGACTGATGCACCCTTGGCATGAGCAAGATCGACGCATGATTTCAACTTAATGTCGAATCGAAGTAGAAGTTGGAAATAGGCTTGCAAATGCCTATGTGCAAGTCTAAGGTATGCACTATGCCTGGATAAGACTCGAAAGCCAGTGATGCATATAAATGCATCAACATTATCCTTCAAGTATATATACCCTTCGCAGAACAAAGGGTAGTTGAAAATGTATGAAAGCTACGTTTAATGCGTCATGCTTTCAAAGAACGTTTGCAATGGAAAATGGACGTGTGTTTGCTTGGTGATCTAGAAGCTTTTATACATGGTAACTTTGTTTACAAGGTTACGACCTACACTACTAGGCGTCGTAGGTGTAATTTTCTGGTACATCACAACATAACATGACAAATAAACCAGACTCGTCAATATTTTTTCTGTGCAGAATAACGACCCTGACAATATTTTTTTTATAAGTATCAAAGCCTTCACTATGAAAAATCATATTTTAGACGACTCTGGAATAGTCGGCATGTTGTGAACTTAATACCACAACGACGGTTGAGGCATATATTACACTAATCCATGAATATAAAATCTCAGATTGAAGCATGACGATAGTCCAAAATTACTAGGATGGTTGTAATAAATAAACATTGATTATATTTGGTTTCATTATTAAATGTCGTCATTTAGATTTAATATCATCTTGCCGACTAGTGGTTGCCGACATATTTTTCTCAGTCGAGTATGGCGACTTTTGATGGATATAATTTTGAAAGACCGAATTCCTTATGTGATTAGAAGAATTAAACCGACAAAACCATCCGGAAGTCGATTTTGAGAAGTGTTTGAATAGTGCAATTCATTTCCGTACAAAATTCTCAAATACCAAAAAATTTACAATTTTTTTTTCCAACAAAACTTATAAGTTAAATCTAACAAAAACATAATCCAAAAGTTTACTTAACTAATTTAATCTAATTATATTAACTTAACTAATTAAATATATTAATGTTAATTAATTAGGCGCAGTTTTTCCATTAGCAAAGATATATGTCTAAGGAGCTTTGGATTTTACTTCCAAATGACTATGTTTTGTTTTGTTACCTAGTCCCCGTTTAGTTTTCCAGTTCCCAATCCGGCGAGTTAAAACTAGTACAACCGTTTCCACGGTGGGAGGGCCGACCGAAAAAGAATCTGAAGATGGGGTATGTCTATGACGACTTTCTCCCCGTTTAAGAAAAAGTGATATTTTCGCCTCGTTTCAGAAAAAGTGATACTTTAGCTCAGTTTCAGAAAAAATGATACTTTCGCCCCGTTTCAGAAGCGGAGCGAAAGTATCACTTTTACTGAAACGGAGTAAAAGTATCACTTTTCCTGAAACAGAATGTGAAAGTATCGCTTTTCCAAAAACGGCAAATTAGTCGATCTATAAACCAAAATATGGTTGCATGATGTGTTATGCATCCTTTGTGGTGGTTTGCATAATGACCATGTATTCAATTTTCAAAAATTGTGTCTAAAGTGAAAATATCACTTTTCTTGAAACGGGAGGAGTACATACATAATTATTTATTTATTTTTTGAAGCAAATACATACATTTTATTAGGTGCAACGGAAAATCAGTTGATGTATAAACCAAAATATGGTTACATAAAGTATTATGTATCATTTGTGGTGGTTTGCATAATGCATATACATTTAATTTTCTAAAATTGTGCCTAGATGATAAACACTTCTGAATTTTTCGTAAAAACTCTAAATTTGATATTGTTGTTTGTGCTCGTTGGGTAGGTTTTTTTATTAGCTTCCAACGAGATAAAATTTGTAAAATTCCAAGGCACGGATTTTTAGATATGTTATATTAAAGTTTATTTTCCAATTATACCCCTAAAAAAATAGGATACATAAGGAAAACTAGGATACATAAGGAATTATATGAAAAGGCTTCACCAAAATAAGCCTTACCAAATTCAATCTTTTTATCAAATTGAACATTTTTGTTAGGTTTCAATTTACAAAAAAATGGCCATAAAAGAGACTCCCTCCATTCGGGCCCTCCGGTCGGTCGGCCCAATAAGTATTCGTCCGAGTTGTTATTTTATTACTTGGTCTTATTTGGTGAGACTCCATTTTCTATTGCTACTAGATCACTACCATTTGGTGAGACGAGGAATAACACTGTTCAGAATGTTAATAAAATGTAGATTGGATTCACATGTAAGAGTCAGCTATCGATAAGATCTTTGCTGAAAAATTTAAAAATAAATAAATTGAAGCATGCATTTATAAATAAAGGATCAGGTTACAATTTCACATGGATATTCGGTACCCATATAGTCATAGAAAATAATCTGACGAATAAAATATTAGATTGCCTGGTTTCAAATTTTGGTTGAAAGATTTCTCATTTGACTTTCATCCACCACATGATTGACTATGCCATATGCTACATGATTTCCTTCGATGTAGTTGTGTTGGATAATAACTTGCGGAATCTGTCACATTCTATTCTTTATTTCATCGACCATCCCTGAGATTACCAAGGTAAAGCAGTGAGTGAGGTGATGAATCATAGGAGGCTTTCTGAATCCATTGCTGAAATAACTCTTTGCCATTGTCTATCTATTACCGTTAAAACATGATACTCCCTCTGCCCCATTTTAGATGAAGGGGAAGGGATTTTTTCAAGTCCCAAATTACATGAAGGTTTTCATATTTTCTCCCTAAACCTTCCTAAATTGTCCATGCTTTGAAATAATATATAAACATAAAGTATAATATAAGTTCAGTTTCCCCGAACGAATTTTTTAAATAATCCACTAGATTCCAAATCCACGCTAAAAGCTAGGAATAAAAACTAAAAATTTAAATATTTTAGGAGATATTAATGAACGCGCAATTGGGGATATGAGAATTAATTAGGGGATATGAATTACTTCCCCCAACCCATGGTGGATGATAAGGGGTGACTTTTGGGGGCTAAAATACCAAAACACCCTTAGATTAATTAAAAACATAATGAAAAGACTGTTATGCCCTTTCCCATAAAACAATAAAATCAAAAACCAAAATAATTTATCCCCCATTTCAAGTTACTGCCGGCATAGTTAGGGTTCTGAAAAAAGAAAATTTCCTTCATCGTTCTTCATCGACGATTAATCGTTAAATCAAAAATTTCTTCGTCGATTAACCTACCCGAATCATAACCATGCCTCCACGAAGGAAAACAAAAGACAAACCGAAGACCAAATCGATTGGTCAACAAAAACACGAACAATGGATTGCTGAAGAACAAGGAGAGGACGAGGCGTCGAACTCGGACGATCAACCACTCGCAGCAAAAATGGCTTCTGTGAGAAGGTTAGTTATTTTGAACTCATTTATGATTGTTTTAATCGATTTATAGAAATGGGTTTAGGTTAGAATCGCCAAACATAGATGAAACAGTCGAGGTACACAGAGTACCGGCATTTGATATAGGATGAATACCACGCCGATTTTAAGTACCGGCGTGGGATTTGGGATGAATACCATGACGGTTTCAATTCCTGAAAGTGAATTTCTAGTACCGGCATACAAACTTGGTTGAATACCATACCTGTTTTAGGTACCGACATAGGTTAATAGTATTTCGTGTATGTCGGTAGTATACTTAACACACACAGAAACATTATAAACTTTGTCACCAGTACCAGCATTGAATGTAGATTTCATGTATGCCGGTATAGGAGAAACGACATATATTTTATTGAATTCTTGTACGCCGTTAGTAACCTTTAAACATACAGGAACATATATGATTTGTTGATCAGTACCGACACTCTATTTCTCTTCCATTGTATACCGGTACACTGTTACCGGCACGGAATTGATTTACTTTGAGAGTGCTGGTAGTTGTCTTTTGGTATTCAGAAGACACCCATTTATTTACTGGCATTCTCGATAGCTAAGTTTGAATGCCGGTAGCACTAAACCTGTTTCGTTTGTTTAAGAGTCTCAATGCCGGTACTTAAACTTCCAATATGACTTGTCTTATTTTTGTTTCGTGTGCTTATGTTATAGGTCAAAAGCCAGGGAAGCTAACAAAGGAAAAAATAAAGATGCTCTCACTAAGAGAAAGAGGAAGGACAGTCTTGATACTACTCAGTCTCTGCCTCCACGAGGAAAAGACGTAGGTCGCAAGCAGCGTTTGGGGTTTGAAACAAGAGGGCCAATTTAGGAGAGTGGTGGTGACCGTAGTGCACTTGTAATCCGTGAAGGTACTGGAACAGTTGAGGACAGTAAGCATGATGAACGTGAAAGTGAGGAGGAAATAGTGAGGTTCCACCAAGTCAATTAGCAAGCCAAAGTGAAGTTGGTGGGACGAGTGAACAACTAACACAAGGCAAGGGCAAGGGGAAACACAAAGTTAAAGGTTGAAACCTTCCTCACATTAATGACATGATACCCAGCCTTGAACGTGGTAAAATTTGGGGCGAAGCTCCGAAACCGGAAGTACTATTTGGATACAAGCACTCCTCGGCTCGTACTATCTATCAAACCTATGTAAGCATTTTTTATTTTGTGCATATGTACTGTTTTGGATTATGCAAAATCTCATAATCGTATTATATTCTAATTGTAGGATCATACTAAGGATGTTCGTGTTTGTCGAAACCAAGCCGCGGCTCATTGGGATTTGTCTTTGGAGCATGATGATGTCCAAAAAATAGTAAAGGATTCTGGTCTATATGCTTTGGTTGAAAATTATGTGAAGCCAGATATTATGACAATCAATTGCTTCGTCGAAAGGTACCATGGTGAAACTGATACAATGCACTTACCATGGGGAGATATGACCTTGATCCCTGATGATGCTCAGAACATTCTAGGCTTGAACGTTATCGGCAAATCAATTGCAGAGGGAGTTGAGTGTCTGGACCTTGAATGGTCGAAGTTGCACGCTTTGACTAACAAGCTGCTTGGTTGGGACTTCAAAACTTCTACGGAGAGATTTTATGAATCTCATGCTAGTAAGACGAAGACATTCAAGCTGACGATGCTTAAGAAGAGGTTTGAAAATACAAAGCAAAAAAGTTTGGAGGATGGATGGGACCCTGTAAAGATTCGTTATACAGCCGCTGCATACCTGTTATACATATTGGGCACTAGGGAATTCCCTGAAACTAATGGCAATAGGGTAAGTGCAAACATTATTCAGTACTTGGATCCGTTGGAAGATGTTTATATATATTCTTGGGGCACCGCGGTAATAACACATCTGATGGTGGAGATGAGAAGGGACTCTTTGGCTAAAACAAACCAATTTGTCGGGAATTTCACTCTACTCCACGTAAATTTGTTTTCTTAACTTATTTTCTTATGTATATTGTTCACATGTATTTATCATGAACTTATAATAAAAATTTACTGCTTCACATTGGAATAGGTGTGGTGTTATGAACACTTCCAAACCTTATTCAAGAAGTTCCCTTTCTTGAAGACCATTGACCTTCCCGAACCCGATACTCCTAGAGCTAAGAAGTTCGAGTATAACAACATTCCAAATCCCGGTAACAATGGTCGACTGATCGAGATGAGATTGTCTCTCGAAGAAATGAGTACAGAAGACGTTGTGTTTGACCCATATAAGCAGGCTAGAGAAAACCGTCAACTTGTGAGGTTTGGTAATGTTGCATTTTACAATGGGCCGTTGTTCCATCCAAAATGATATATCATGGCTGATCCATGCTGTGTGATGCGCCAACATGGATATAAGAAATTATCACGTTTTGAGTCGGCCTCTGATGATAATTATCTTCTTCACTTTTCTCTGTGTAATTCAACTCCCAACAAGTTGCATGTAGTGTATGATCCAGATCCGGAACCAACACACTGGAGGGATAGGGAGCCACGTCGTTTGGTAGATATTAGTAATCGGGAGATTGCGGAAAATGGTGATGAAGTTGATAACGACTACATGGAAGATTACCTAGAATGGTCACATCCTTATGTCGTGCGCCCGAATGACTTCCAAGTTCCACCCCAGAAAAAATCTCCTGTTGAAACTCCTACACCTCCACCACCTACGATGCCCCAACTTCTTAAGACCGTTGGATTTCTAATAAGTTTTATTAATTTCTTAGTCGTTTAATGTAAACATAATGTCATATATTAGTATATACTAATTATGTGTTTCATGTATTAAACTAGAGCCATCGGCTTCGCAAATTGAAGAAGATGTTTGGTTGCAAGTACGATGAAGGAGTGGTGCTATCCCTTCAAGAAATCAAGGAAGTCGAGCAAAAGCTTGATAGAATTGAAGAAACCGACCCAGTGCAAAAGCTTTGTTTGGAAAAACGAGGAAGGCGCCCGCCAAAAAGAAACAAAAGACCAAGTGAACAATTAGTGATTATTTTAATTGTGTTGAACATGTCTAGATTAAACTTGTTTTCGTTTGTACCTCAGGGTTAACTCTTTGGTTGTTTGGTTTGCTTTTGGTTTATGCTACCTGGATTAAAAACACTTAAGAAGAATCCAGTTGTTTGGTTTATGTTGAACATGTTTGGATTTCTAGTGAAAGATTATAATTTCCGGCATATATGATTTCAGTTCCAGAAACGCCAGTACTTATACCGGCATCCTAGAAATTTACAATTCAATGTCGGTTCCAAAGTGCCGGCATTGAAATTGTCTCTAATTCTATTCCGGAATAAGAAGTTTAAAATTTTCAGGTTACTGTATAGATATTGGCAACTACCGGCATGGTGGTATTTTATAAGACCATTGCCGGTATTCTAATTTTTCAATTTCCTACATTGTTGACAGAAAACCGGCATGGTTATGTCGATTCAATTGATAGAAACATTTTTGTGTCTGAATTGTCCTCAGTGTCTCTATTGTTAGTCTCGATTTTTGTACTAATTTTGGTGTTTTTATGTTTGTGTAGGTGTTTTTGGAGAAATACACTTGTGTGGAAAAAGTTGCTCGAAAAGTGCTTTTTGGACCCCGGGAGAAAAGTAATAAGGGCACCCTCATTTTGGATAAGGGCACCCCCAGGCATCCAGTTGTTAAAGGCGCCCATGTTTTGGATCAGGGCACTTCATATTTCAGTTTTGGCGGGAAAATGGCAGCAGGATTAGGGTTTCGGTTTTGGAGGTGTTTGGGTGAGATTAAATGGCTGAAACTGTTAGGGATAACTTTAATCAGCGTAACAGGAATGGTATGGTCTTCAAAATCAGCTGGATTTGGTTGGATAATCGGCAGTAAAGAAAACAGAGAGTCTCGGGTTTTTATTCTTCTTCCCCGAGTTCAACAGAGGATGGCACGAGTTGTAAGGTGCTCCGCTTGAGTTGGAAACGTGTTTAGAGCGTGTAAGAGTTAAATAAGGAGAGTTATATGGCAAGCAGACGCGTGAAGAACCTAAACATGGAAATTATTCGCATGTTACTTCCGTGAAGAATAATGAATTAATTGAATATATTCTCGAAGATTTATTGCCCCTGTAGAGTATAAAAGAAGTGCTTGGAGGTCAGAGAAGGGGGACGGAGAGTTTGGAAGAGAATAGAGAGCTGTAGAGAGGAGTTTGATCGAGTTTCAGAAAATATTTTTTTGCTCCTGTGGAAGACGAAGAACACGAAGAACAGACAGCCCAAGACCGTCGTTATTGAACAGTATAAACGACAGAGCTGTTAGTGTCGTAAAGATACAGTGTCAGTGACGCAGAATTGTTATCGTTCTTTGTAACAGCGTTTTGCAACATTTATAAACGTTGCAAACACCCGGTCTTAATCTTTTTCACTCTATTCATCTTTTAAGCACATTTGAGCAATGAAATCGTACTTTGAGCGTGTTTCCAACATAATGTGCTAGACCCAACCTCTGGGAGATGGAGGAAGCTATCTTGCCAATGAAAAAGTGGTAATTCTTAATAATTTAATTTGTGCAATTTTTAATTATGATTATTTGCCTAGATTGAAAATAGATTTCATGATTTTTGTTAAACAATTGTGTTTTCTATTGATGGAATATGCTTGGCCAAGGGTTTTTGATATCCCATGCTTTGGATTAACATTTGTCGTTTCTAAAAATCTACTTTTGCAATATTTGAGAATCAAATTGAACGTGTGAAATTGCATGATTGTAATTAGTATCACTTTGGAATTGGTGAATAGCGGAATCCTATCCCCAGTCTCTCCATAATTCTCACAACACTTTTAATTTTGAGTTGGTTATATTTTTTCTTTAAAATTAAGTCTAAAAATATGCTTTCACAAGTCTCAAGAACCTTATTACTACAACATCATTGAAAATACCATCAATTTTTTGGCGCCGTCGACACAGACTTGTCTTTAGGCTAGATTTTTTAGGTTTTTTATTTGTTCTTCTTTACGTTTTTGAGTTTTTTGTATTTTCCTTACAAAATTTGGAATTTGGAGCGAAAGAAAATTGTGCCAAAGCTTTTGGTGAATACTTAAAGACTTGGAGTAAAAGGCAAAGCGAAAGGAGCGAAAGAAGAAGATTTTTTTTTTATTATAAAAAAAAAGAGAAAAAAAAAGAGTTTATTTATTTTTTTAGATTGTATTAGGATTTCTTGTAATTTTTTTTTTTTTTTGCACTTTACTTTTTGGACTTTGGACTTGGACATTTGGACTTTTTTTTTAAACCCTACGGAAGGGTATTATTAAATATTAAAATTGTTTACAGAGAAGGACGGTGATTACGATATCACCTCGGCCCCTCGGGTTCGTACATGACATAGGAGTTTTGGCCCGAGTCGACTATAACGGTTCATACCCCGTCAGGTACGAGAGGTAAGTTTATCGAAACACTCGCGAATCCCCTGTCAGCGAGTTACTGTATTCCTTCGTTTGCATATATGTCGAGGAACTGAATACGGCTGTTTTAATTTCCTAGTAAAGGGAAAGGACTGGCCATATAAGATAAGGGTTCGGATTTCATCACCGTTCTCTTCTTGCCCGCCTTAGGAAAACGAGACTTAACGCGAACTTAATCCTTAAAATTTGGAATAGAACGAGATCGATATGGTAACGATCTTAATAGGAAAGTCGTTCGAAAAATATTGGTTACTCTTTTGAGCATGCTTTTAAGTTCATGATGGTTTCCGAAAGTTGAATGCATGACTGCGCCGCCTTGTAATGCGGTGAAGCCTTGGGTATCAAAGCTCCATGTAGCTTCCCTCGCCTCTATTCAACTTACTTTGACTCGGATTGATTCCAGAGAGGTTTGCTCAGATTGTAACGAATTCCCTTCGAAGTATTATAAGCTGGTCCAGAAAACAATCTAAGTGGAGCCATCATGCTTTTTGTTTGCTAGAAATCAGTAGGGTTGTTGTGGTTGAGTCAGCCTTGTTTTTGTTTGCATAGAACTTCCCTTCCTTTTAGGATTTTTATTTTTAATTTTATTTTTGTTAGTGTATGATAAAATCGCTCGAGTCCATTAGAGAGCGTGCTTGGAAAAGAGATACTTTTGGCCGTTTGATTAGTGACGAGCCTAGAAGTTCTTCTTTTATAAACAGGGAGCTCGAAGACTCTTCTTTGGAGAGCCCTGTTTTTGGAAACTTCAGTTTTGAGAATTTAAGTCTTAGTGAGGAATTCACCCCTAAGATTACTATGCTAAAAATGACAACTTTGAAGGAGTACATGTACCCAACTAGGACCAACCGAGCATCGTGCATTAAATTTCCAGCCTCTACGGCTACTTATGAGTTGAATACTGGTATTCTTCAGATGATCCCTATATTCTTAGGAAAAGATGATGAAAACCCTTACTTTCACATTAGGGACTTTGAAGAAATTTGTGGAACAATTAAGATTAAGGACCTTACTGATGAAGTCTTGAAACTTAGGATGTTCCCTTTTTCCTTAAGAGATAAAGCCAAGTCTTGGCTGAATAACCTACCATCTGGGTCTATAGAAACATGGGACCAACTTACTGCTGCTTTCTACTTAAAGTGGTTCCCTAAGCATAGAACCGCATCTTTTAGGCAGAAAATTAGTTCCAATATGCAACAAGAAGGACAATCCCTTTATAGGTTTTTAGAGAGATTTAATGATCTTTTGTCGCAATGTCCCCACCATGGGTTCGAAAAAATGAAACTAGTCGAAATTATGTATGAAGGTTTGGACTATTCGATCAAAGCCATGGTCGAGTCTATGTGCGCTGGTTTATTCACGAGTAAAAGCGCTGATGATGCATTTTCCTTCTTAGAAGATGTAGCTGAAAAATCCCAACAGTGGGAGTCTTGTGTTGAACCCCCTAAAAGACTCTTGGTCAATAGAAGTAGCACCAATGTGGTAGATACAAGCTTTGGGTCAGATGCTAAGTTTGCTGCTTTGTCTAGAAGGTTAGAATCTTTGGAAATGGGTCAGTCTAAAAATAGGTCCCTTGTTGAACCTAATGATAGAATTAAAGCCTCTCAAGTCTCTAGTTGTGGAATAGAACCCAATAGATCATTTTGGGAAGGTCACGTTAGTGAAGAGCAAGCCCGTGCTGTTTATAACAACACTAGGTTTTGAAAACCATCAGAAGTTTGACCCATACTCAGAGACCTACAACCCTGGTTGGAGAAACCATCCTAATTTATCTTGGTCTAAGGGTCAGAATCAAGGTCAGTCTAGTAATTCTCATCCTCCCCCAGGTTTTGGTTATGCTAAGAACTCTTCAGGTCAACCCCAGTTTCAGAACCTTTCGGATAAAAAGATCACAAGTTTAGAAGAAACTCTTGCCTCGTTTATTAAAAGTCCTGAAAAAATCAACCAAATGGTTGCGCAAGGGATAGAAGAAAGTAAGAGTATAGGTTATGCTAAATCTCAGGCTATTTCCGAGTTGAAAACCCAAGTTAGTCAGATAAATGAGACTTTGATAAAAAAAGGAAAGTTCCCTAGTCAACCACATCCCAATCCTAGAGGAGTCCATCAAATATCTTTAGCTGGTGAGAAATCATCAAACCATGTGAACTCTATAACAACCCTTAGGAGCGGTAAAATGGTAGACAATAAGGTAGCCATGCCTAGTGAACATGTTGTAGTTCCACCTTCTACTTCCCAAGAGGAACCCGTAGCTGAGGAAACTGAAACAATTTCTAAGGAGTCCCAAGAAATTCCTGATAGGACTATCTTTGTGCCTAGAGCACCATATCGAAAGTTGTTAACCCCAGGAAAAAGGAGTCGACCTTCAACGAGATAATGGAGACATTTAAGCAGGTGAACATTAATATTCCATTATTATAAGCAATTAGGCAGATGCCTGCTTATGCCA
Organism: Papaver bracteatum; assembly: GCA_023529315.1. NCBI lineage: Eukaryota > Viridiplantae > Streptophyta > Magnoliopsida > Ranunculales > Papaveraceae > Papaver > Papaver bracteatum. Next base: position 160,398 of record JAJJWX010004494.1, read on the forward strand.
AGTTCCTTAAATATCTTTGTACACGAAAGCGTAAGCTCAATGTCCAAAAGAAAGCCTTTTTAGCTGGTCAAGTAAGTTCCATTCTTCTGAACCAAACACCCCCTAAGTATAAGGACCCAGGATGCCCCACCATATATTGTGCGATTGATAATCACGTGGTCGATAAAGCTTTACTTGACTCCCGTATCATTTTTACACCCAACTAGGTCTTGGTAAGTTGAAACCGACTACAATGACACTACAATTAGCTGATAGGTCTGTCAAAGTACCTCGTGGTGTCATAGAGGATGTTCTGATTAAGGTTGATAAGTTTATTTATCCATTGGATTTTTTTGTTCTAGACACCCAGCCTGTTCAGGACCCAAGTGCTCAAATCCCGGTGATTTTAGGTCGTCCATTTTTAGCCACAGCTAACACTGTTATCAATTGTAGGACCGGGCTTATGAACATATCCTTTGGTAATATGACCACTGAACTAAGTGTCTTTAATGTTACTAGAAATCTTTCTGATGATATAGAAGAAGTGAATATGATTAGCACTTTAGTTCAGGATAATTGGCATGACACTTTACTTGGAGATTCTTTAGATGAATTTGAGGAAACCATTCTCTTAGACCAAATGTGTGATTAATCTTTAGAAGAATCCCTTGAGTATTTTAAAGACTCTACGGACCCAGAAATCCAGGCAATAGTGTTAGGTCTTTCTGAGAATAATGATGACCCTAAGTTTGGGGGTAGAGAACTAGAAGAAGCTCTTGAGTACTTTAGGGACTGTGAGGATCCAGAAATACAAGCAATAGTTAGAGGTTTGTCTGTGAGTAGTGAAAACCCTAAGTTTGGGGGGTAGTGATGGTTCTTGTGATCGTCACATATCCCTAATTGAAGTCCCTAACTTGGGACTCGAGCCTTGTGTGTCTGAGATATTACTTGAGTCTATTCAGACTCCGCAATCCGATCCTCCTAATACTGTCCAGGAAGTGACCCAGGTATTAGAGGCCAGTATTTCAGATGAATCTCTTTATCAAGACACACATATGAAGCTTCGTTATTTTCCCCAGATAAACCCAGTTGTCTTGACAGAAACCTTAGATGAGGATGTGCTCCTTCTATTTATTTTTCTGAACCAGTGCAGTTGTTTCATATTGGTGTTAACTCTATTTGGTCTTATGAACCCACAACTATTTCGTCTATTGGTGTATGACTTTGGAAGGTGAAGATCCTTTTTGAGGTATTTGATGTATGGCTGAATACTTTAAACTTTGCACTCCTTGGGAGGTATCCCTTGCTCTTACAACATGGTAATATTTTTCCTCATTTCCTTCTAGTGGTAACGGTTTCTCCTTGTTCATGTTTTTAATTTCATCTTTAGAACATTGAGGACAATGTTAGATTTAAGTTTGGGGGTATGGGAGAAACTTTTTAGTTGGAGTATTAATAAATAAACTCCAGAGCCTAGAAATTTATGCTTATTAAGGTCAGCACTAACCAATCTAAGTGGATGGAAACATTTTGGTTGTAGGAGTTGAGGAACCAATCTGATTAGATGGAAACATCTAGAAGAGTCTATTCATAAAAGCACAGAGCTCAGGTGTTAGAAAAAAAGCATGGTAGTTTCGCCATATCCTCGTGATGGAAACATCGAAAGAATCCTGATCACTTCTTTTATTTTTACCATTGCTAGGGTGAAATAGAGTGACTGAGATACAAAAAAAAAAAAAAAATTAAGAAAAAAGAAATTAAGAAAAAATAAAGAAATTGAGACCAGACCATCAGACCAACCGTAATAAATTCAATAAAGTCGACCACTGGTACCCTTGTATATGCCAGCTGAGTTGACCTAGAGTTAGGGTTATCGACCACTGGTTCCCTTGTATATGCCAGTGTGTTGATATTAGTCCAGACCAGTATCTCAGTCCATTAGGATAGGTTCACCTTAGTCAACATCATCCACGTTTTTCTCTACGTCCATCTTCTTAATCTATCCATGTGATTGGTTGACTCCGGTTTATGATGTCCATAAACTATCTGAGTAGAGATCTGTCACTTTATATGAATTTATGCTTGAGTGCAAACTCGTGTACAGCAATTGGAATTTCGCATCAGGGTACTTCCTCCTGTAGTCAATAAGTATGCCAACCAAGGAGATTCTTTAGTGCCTTCCAAGGTTCTGCGTAGATAGCTAGGGTATGAAGTAAAGGTTTTGTGGGTACACCTCTGGTAAACCCTCCGGAGACAACACTCCGCCACTAGGGCCACCTAGCGGTTTAACGGCTTGCTGCACGTGCTAAGTGTAGTCATTTTATTTTTTAAATTAGATTTGCTCAGGATTAGCAAATAATAAGTTTGGGGGTATTTGATAGACACATTTTTTGTGTCTGAATTTTCCTCAGTGTCTCTATTGTTAGTCTCTATTTTTGTACTAATTTTGGTGTTTTTATGTTTGTGTAGGTGTTTTTGGAGAAATACACTTGTGTGGAAAAAGTTGCTCGAAAAGTGTTTTTTGGACCCCGGGAGAAAAGTGATAAAGGCACCCTCATTTTGGATAAGGGCACCCACAGGCATCCAGTTGTTAAGGGCACCCACAGGCGCCCATGTTTTGGATCAGGGCACTTCATCTTCAACATTCAAATTTCAGTTTTGGCGGGAAAATGGCAGCAGGATTAGGGTTTCGGTTTTGGAGGTGTTTGGGTGAGATTAAATGGCTGAAACTGTTAGGGATAACTTTAATCAGCGTAACAGGAATGGTATGGTCTTCAAAATCAGCTGGATTTGGTTGGATAATGGGTAGTAAATAAAAAATGGAGTCTCAGGTTTTTCTTCTTCTTCCCCGAGTTCAACAGAGGATGGCACGAGTTGTAAGGTGCTCCGCTTGAGTTGGAAACGTGTTTAGAGCGTGTAAGAGTTAAATAAGGAGAGTTATATGGAAAGCAGACGCGTGAAGAACCTAAACAGGGAAATTATTCGCATGTTATTTCCGTGAAGAATAATGAATTAATTTAAGATATTCTCTAAGATTTATTGCCCCTGTAGAGTATAAAAGAAGTGCTTGGGGGTCAGAGAAGGGGGGCGGAGAGTTTGGAAGAGAATAGAGAGCTGCAGAGAGGAGTTTGATCGAGTTTCAGAAAATATTTTTCTGCTCCTGTGGAAGACGAAGAACACGAAGAACAGACAGCCCTAGACCATCATTATTGAACAGTGTAAACGACAAAGCTGTTAGTGTCGTAAACATACAATGTCAGTGACGCAGAATTGTTATCGTTTTTTGTAACAGCGTTTTGCAACATTTATAAACGTTGCAAACACCCGGTTTTAATATTTTTCACTCCATTCATCTTTTTAAGCACATTTGAGCAATGAAATCGTACTTTGAGCCTGTTTCCAACATGATGTGCTAGACCCAACCTCTGGGGCGATGGAGGAAGCTATCTTGCCAATGAAAAAGTGGTAATTCTTAATAATTTAATTTGTGCAATTTTTAATTATGATTATTTGCCTAGATTGAAAATAGATTTCATGATTTTTGTTAAACAATTGTGTTTTCTATTGATGGAATATGCTTGGCCAAGGGTTTTTGATATCCCATTCTTTGGATTAACATTTGTCGTTTCTAAAAATCTACTTTTGCAATATTTGAGAATCAAATTGAACGTGTGAAATTGCATGATTGTAATTAGTATCACTTTGGAATTGGTGAATAGCGGAATCCTATCCCCAGTCTCTCCATAATTCTCACAACACTTTTAATTTTGAGTTGGTTATATTTTTGCTTTAAAATTAAGTCTAAAAATCTGCTTTCACAAGTCTCAAGAACCTTATTACTACAACATCATTGAAAATACCATCATCAATCAATGCCGGTACTCTGCTAAAAATTAATTTCAAATGCTCTTTTATTACATTCCTAAGTAATCTATTACATTAGATTGGATACTTTAAATTAAAACATGATAAAAGACATTCAATGGATTGCACTTTGTTAGAGATAATCTATCCCTTTTCAACAATTGCGGAACCTTTGAGCCTTTCCCGAATTTGTTCGAAGACATCGTCCAAGATTGGGGTGTCAAGGATCATCTTCACTGGTTCTTCTTCTTTTTCAACATATTACTTTCCCTTCATATAACACCCATCACACCCATCGATAGGCTTGCATTGGCCCTTGTGGTTTTCTCTTGTCTCTTCTAGTTCAACAGCATTCTCAAACCATTGAAACTCATCACACTTTGGGTGATTCAAACACCTTAGAAATATTCTTCCATTTTCAGCATCATCAGTTTTTGCAATCCAAAACCGGCGTGTCCCATCACAGCTTCTACACTTTGAATAAATAAAAGGCAGTCCATTGCTAGATGAGATGGTGACTTTTACAAATTTGACACTTGCAATGATGACTCTGTAAGAGAAAATTATATTAGTTATGCATCATGGTAGTGAATATTATATTGTTAGTAATGATTAATCTACTTACTTTGCAAATAGAGCTAGATGATGAATCTCCCATCGCTTGTGAAGCTTTAACCGTGCTTGCTTTGTTGAGAGAAGGATTTTTATTATCTTGTGGGTGATTTGTATAGATTTTCGCCAAGGAATGGGGGTATTATATACAAATGATTCTCCAAAGGTCTTTTTTTTTTTCAAAAAACTAGTCGTCTTTTTTGGAATTTCACCAATACCGGCATGTTCGATATTGAATATTCAATGCCGGTATTGGTTACATATTTGGCCGAATCTCTGTGAATAAAAACCGGCATGGTAAGCTTATGGAAGTGAAAACCGAAATTTAGTGCCGGTATAGTTGTTCACAATGACATCAATGCCGGTGTTGGTTATTTTCAAAAAAACTAGTCGTTGAGGTTTCTCACTATATAAAGAGAGCTAATACTTGGACCCAAAAGTCCAAAACCATTGTGTTCTTATATATCTCCTTTAGCCTCTTAACTTAGAAACCCTACACCCTAGTATAATACCTAACTCCACATTCAACAAATGGCATCGTTTGACTCGGAGGAAGATTTAGCAATCACCCAAGCATGGTATGCCGAAACTCGTCCTTCAACTATAGATAACAGCATGCAGGATTCCATGTGGTTGAAGATTTTTAACAAATTTGTTCATGATTATGGTAACCCAAAAGGAAAAACTGCTAAACAAATCGATCAACGACACGACATCATCCTAAATGCGGTGGTTGAGTATCTAAAATTGAAACACCGGATTCATCAAGCTAACCGCAATAGATTATTTCCTCAACAACTTGTAAGTATTTTTATGATTAATTCGACATAATCCACTATTTTTGAATTTGTATGTAACAAACATAATTTGTGCATTGTTTTTGTAGCATGAAGCCGTGAAAACGCGTTACTTACAAGAAAAGGGAGAGGCATTCTTGTTTGAAGCCAACGTCAACCATATTGTAACCAAAGTCATGGAGTACCACCAGCTGGGTGAATCGGAGACGGATTCTTCTTAAGAAGATTGATAGTTTAGTGGTAATTTCTTAGGTTTTTAGGGTATTCTATTAGGTTTTTTCGTAAGGTTTTGTGGGTAGATCTCTATGTAAACCCGTAATACACTGCCGGCGTAGACTTAATATATATTTGAATGCCGGTAGTAGGTGCCTATTTTTTTATGTTCCTGTGTACAATTTACGTATTTCCAGCACACTCTTTTGATACTATACATTGCCGGTAAAGTGTGCCGGCATGCACGTAAACCATATCTCAGTACCGGTACATAAGATTCAATGCCCAACGACTATTTTTTCAAACTATAAACCTGTAAAGTAAACTTCCGGCGTAGATTTGAGGTTACAGACAATGCCGGTACCATAAGGTGTAAAAGAGCCGTTGTGTACTCATCCATTTAAAGTGGCTACACCTATTGCAGTTGATACATTTCTATGATGGCAAAAAACTCACCGACTACCCTTAGGATCAGAATATCGCCAAGACATTATTTCTATGAAATTAACAACACTTCTGCGAGTACTTCTGCAATACTTTGCGAGCATCACAAGATAAATTAAAGAGTAACGTAATAGATGACGATGGGAAAAATACGAGAAGAGCATGATGATCCTGCGAGGATTACAACACCTGCGAGAATTGACATTATAACTGTTGCGGTAATACCGCGAGTCAGATCCGAAATTAAAGGACAGCTTAGCTGTCATCCATTATGTAACTACCCTATATAAAGAGACCTAGTAGATTCAGAGAGGGGAATAAATTTTTGGAGCGTTAAGAAAGTTTTGAGGAGAGAGAAAATCCAAGAGAGCGGTTGTCTTGATTTCTTCCATATCTTGTAAATATTTCTGAGAATCAAATAATAATGTGTTGTTTTTAATCTTCAAATATGTGTTGATAATTGTGAATTCTTATGAAGGGTGTAGTGTAGGTTTTCCTGCAACTACATTTTGGCGCTAGAAACAGGGATTGAATTAACGAAAATCATAGAAAAAGCGAGGTTGAAGATGAGAATTATTCAAGACTAAGATGATAATTGAATAAATCGGTGAAATAGTTAAAGGAAAAATGATTAGAGCCAAAGAGAATTATAGGAAATTGTAGTGTGATATGATAACAAGAACAATGGTCGATAAATTCCATGAAAACATTAAAGGGAGGATACATAAATGAGATTTTGAAGGAAAGAAAATTATGACGGTGGATAAAATATCACCGTTGAAGGAGTGGGAAAAGCAGAAAATCACATTTACAGCAGCAGAAATACCAACAGAAAATTTGAATCATACATCTCCTTTGGTAATTACGGTATCCGTTATACAAATGAAAAAGGGAAAATCAACAAGATATGGGGAAGAATGGGTTGTAAATAGAACTTTGGTGGATGCAGGAAGTTCTGTAGATATAATATTTTATCATGCATTTAATAAAATGGGATGCAAGGATGAAGAAATGTCTTGTTTAACATATCATATTCATGTCTTTGGAAAATCTTTAACAAAACCTAAAGGCGAAATAGTGGTACGAATTCCGCTAGGAAAAATTGAAACACAAGTAACATTATGTGTGGTAGAAGTGGAATCGCCGTATAACATGATACTGGGAAGACCATGGATACATGCAATCAAGGCTGTAGCATCAACATTGCATCAATGCATCAAATTTCCTATGCCCAGTGGAATTGGTTAAATTAGAGGAGATACTGATCTTGCGAAGTTTTGTTACCAACAAAAGTTGCTATTCCTACAACAAAAAGAGAGGCTTGGGAGAAAAATCTTAGTGCTGGTATGATTCTAAATAAACTTGATGAGTTAGAAGAGAAGAGATAAAAAGCTTTACAACAAATGGAAAATTATCAGCGGAGATTAGCTCGCGAGTATAACAAACGTGTCAAAATACGTGAGTTCCAACCGGGTGATTTAGTGCTGCGATAAACACTAGGTTATCAGCGAGAAAATGGTGGAAAGATTTCGAGAAAATGGGATGGACCATATATCATTAAAGATATAGTTGGAACATGGGCATATAAATTGATGGATCCGGAGGGTAGAGACGTTGGTCAAAGACTTGGTAGACCATGGAACATACTATATCTAAAAATATATTACCAATAACAAATTTTGAGAAAACTTTATATCGCAGACGCAAGAGTATTCAAGATTATTTTATCGCATCTTTTTACCGCGGTTGCAAGAGTATTCAATATTATTTTATCGCAACTTTTTACCGCAGTTGCAAGAGTATTCAAGATCAGTTTTATCGCAGCTTTTTATCACAGACGCGAGATTATTCAAGATTACAATAAGAAACAAAAATTTATTATTTCGTTACTTCATAAGATCTTTGATTATTTCACAAAGGAAAGAGTCAATGATTATTTCGCGTAGATATCTCACAAAGAATTGAAAGAAATGACAGAAGTGGAAGAATAAATGAAAGAATAAAGAAACGCGAATAAAATTTCGCAGAGACATTAGAATGGGACGAACCTTTATGGCGCACACCCTAGTTCGCGAATAAAATTTCGCAAGAGGCAAATGTAAGACCTAAAGTACGTCATATAAGGGGGTATCTGTATGCATGGCTTAGGGATAAGGTTATACCGCTGTTGGAACCTGAGTCATGGAGAGCTGGGGTCCATCTCCATGAGAGATACCTATCCAGGAGAGGTACCTTGGATTTCCAACTATATATAAGGTTATACCCTGGTTGGACGACCGAGGGTCTCTCCTAAGGAGTGCAGAGTATGACCAACGCGCCGAGGTACACAGTTGAGCCAAGGGTTCCTGGGGCGTACGAAACTACCCTGGCCATTCTTGGAAAGTCTTGGCTATGATGCACTCGGCCCGAAGAAAACCCCACTTAGGGTGCAGTCTCGTAAATATAATCCATATAGGCAAAAAGGATAAGAGGCTGCGAAAACAACTGGTTGTTGTTAAGACCGGATTGGAGGAGATAGTCTTGTATGGTCAATTTGCCCTCCTTGAAGGGGCAACCAGGGGGAAGATAAGGGCGGCACCATCCATTACGGAGCTGATAAGTGTCTAAATACGGCAATGTCATGGGGCTTTATGTTCACAAGAACATCTAGTCCTATTATATTTTCGCGTGACAAGTATTATACAAAGGCAACAAGCCATTAAAAAAAGTTAAGATGAGATCAATGGGTTCTTACATGAAAGTGTAAAGACGTCCTGTGATTTAATTGCAAGACGGCAATGTCATGAGGCTTTGTTCTCGTAAGAGAGCTTAGACTTGTCATATTGTCGCAATACATTGAAAGAATAAAGATAAGGCAAGATCAATGGGTCAATACATGCAAATATAAGGACATCCTTTTGTCGTAGAAATAAAAAATTGGCAAAATAAGACCTTTAACTAGGAAGGAAAAATAAGACCAACAGAATGATCCCAAACATTAACTATTTTCTTTTAAGAATGTAGGAAAGATTTGTTCATCACAATGTACTATTCAGAATTTCTCAGAAGTATTATTCAAATTCTCTCAGAAGGATTATTTAAAATTTCGCAGCACTATCCATAATTTCGCAGCACTATCCATAATATCGCAGTCCTATTCGCAACACTGTTTGCGGTAATATAATAAAATGCAGGAAACACTTGTCCATTACAAGAAAGATAACAGGGGGCAAGTATGGGAATTGATAAATAAAATATCATTATCTTTCTTGAAAATATTCAAAATAACAGAAATGTAATTGAATTCCAAAGTTGCATAAAAGTACATTACTCGCAAGAAAGAGGAAGTAAAGGAAAACAAAAATAAAACTCAAGCTTCAGTATTGGTCTCGCCAGCTTCATTGTTTTTTCTAATGTTATCAACTTCACCAATATTCTTCTCGTTACAATTGATTCGAGCTTCTTCTTCTTCTAACTCTTCACCAGCAATTGCTTCACCACCAGTAGCTACTTTTCTAGGGGGGCTTTTCTTCTTCTTCTGTTGGGTCTTCTTGAGAAATATCTTCTTCACCGCTTGCATAATCTAGATCATTATCTATAAGACGAGGAATTTCATCATCATCTACTTCTAGAGGCTCAATGGATACAGGGGAAGAGACTCGATATCTGAATATCATTCACAAGAACTTCAGCACTAAGATGAACTTTATGAAGGAAACCTCTATCGCGATTTCTAATCTCCATATTCTTGAAGTATTCAATATAGTCATATATTCTCTCTACTCGATCGCGAGATTGAACAAGATGAGAAGTGAGAACTCCATTTTCTTTGCGAACTTTAGCCAATTTGTCAGTCAGATCAGAAATAGTAGAATAAAGGCTTTTTTCAGATTCTGCGAGAAAAACAAATTAACAGAAAAGATATTCAGGTAAAGATCTCGCAAGAAGTATAGTAGAGAAATTTAACAGAGATATTAACAATTGTGGCAGTCAAAATGACTACCTTCCTTTTGCGAAGTTAAATTTTGAATTAGTGTTAAGCAACAATTCTCCCATTGGTTCATGGCATCATCAAATTTATCCCCAACTATACCCTTCAGGCGATATTTTATATTTTCTTCTTTGGAAAGGAGATACGAATTTTCTTTTGATAATAAAGAGTAAGATTCTTCTAATTGGGAATATTGATCTTGGTGTTTACTGGAATTTAAACTTAGAGTTATCGTGCCCTTAATAAGTTTATCTTTCTCAGTGGCAGATGATTCAGTTACTTCCTTGAGTTCATCTTTTAGTGAACGAAGAGATTGCTCTTGATTATCACACACTTTTTGAAGAATACTCAATTATTGCGAGGAAATCGCCATTATGTTCGAAAAACTAAGTTTCTCCTGAGACAAAGTTTTATTTTCACCTGATAAAGATTCCATCGCCAAGTTAGCCTGGATTAACAAATATGAGAGGCGAGTAACTTCGCTACTTAATAAAATTTGCCTTTGCAATAATTGGCCATTCTCATTAGTAAGATTATCTATCTTATCGATCGAGTATGTGTGAATATTTTTTAGTCTATTATATTGGTCCATCCAAGAATCTTTCTCAGCAGGGGCTTCTTCAGCAATAGACTCAAATTGAAATCTCTCCATGAATTGTTTCTGATTTAAAACTAAATATGCGAACCAAGGATTTAAAAAGGGAACTGAGTACAAAAAAGATGAAAATTTGCTAGAACATAAAAACAAGAGACAGAGGCATGGAAATTATACCTTTTAGTTCATTGTTTTTACCGCGAAGATTTTCGCATTCAAGTGAAGAATTGCGAAGCTTTTGGAAAAGAGTGTCACATTCTGAAGTCTTGGCTTGGAGACTTCTTTTTAAAGTTTCAACTTCATTCTCTAAAGATGCCTGTGAAGCCATTTGGTTAGAACCAAAATACTTACCTAAAACCTCGCAGACACCCTACTTGACAGGATCAGTAGAAGACTTCCTAGCATCATCTAAAATATCAGACTAGATTTTAAAAGCAACATCTGCTCCTACTGAAGTTTCCTTAGAAGAAGGGAGAGATGCAGATGGTGAAGTAGTGATAGAAAAAAGATGGAGATTTGAATCATTCGAAATAATTGTATCACCAGAAGGTGGAGTGTATGGAAAAGTAACAGTTGGAAGTGACATAGGAGTGGAAGAAGTTTTGTTCACAACAGCTTTAGGAGTCTCATTTATCAGAAGATCAGCTGAGACATGGATATTGGTAACGATATTCTCGCAGATAGAGGATGGAGGCTCCATTTGCGAGGTTGTCGGAACAGAACTCGCATATGTTAATTTGGGAATGATAATGTCAATCTCAATAGTTTTAGCTTGGAGAGATCGCTTGCGAGGTTTAGCAATACTTTCGTCATCCTGCGAATAATAATTTAGATAAAAAACAGAGGCAACAATATTGTTATTAAGAAAACAAATGTTTCTTACTACCTTATGACTCGCAGGATTCCTTTTCTTTTCAGCTAGTTTTTTCCGCGAATCTTTAAGAAGATTAGGTTTTGGATTACAGACCGGGTGTCAGGAGTAGTTCCACTGAAAAGAAAACACAGTATGGGAATTACGAAGAATCAAGTAGAGAAGATTGAATAATGTGGATGAACATAGTTCAAACAAGCAAAATCGAGTCTAATAACGTCAGAAGAACACATACCTTGGTGATTCCATTAAAGCAGTAGCAGGTGAATTTGTAGAAGAAGAAAGTTGCAGGTGGGAAAAGTTTTCAGAGAAATAAGAGGTGAAGAAGACGAAGAAGTAAAAGAAGAAAAATATTTCTTTGACAGATTCTCTCTTTTATAGACAGAAGAATGGTAACCGGATAATAAAGGATTAACCGGTAAAGAAAAGAATATTCGACACGTGTAGGCGGTTACACTTAATTTACGGAGTTTTGTCGGAAAAAGAAAATGAAAAAATGGGTAGATGCGGCATTAAGAAGAGATAAGTTTCTCATGATATTCTCCTCTTCGCAGAGAATACATGAGAAGAGGAAAGATGTAGGATCATAATATCTCTATGACATTATTTCCTATGAAATTAACAACACTTCTGCGAGTACTTCTGCAACACTTTGCGAGCATCAAAAGATAACTTAAAGAGTAACGTAATAGATGACGATGGGAAAAACACCAGAAGAGCATGATGATCATGCGAGGATTACAACACCTGCGAGAATTGACATTATAAATGCTGCGGTAATACCGCGAGTTAGATCCGAAATTAAAGGACAACTTAGCTGTCATCCATTATGTAACTACCCTATATAAAGATACCCAGTAGATTCAGAGAGGGGAATAAATTTTTGGAGCGTTAAGAAAGTTTTGAGGGGAGAGAAAATCCAAGAGAGCGGTTGTATTCTTGATTTCTTCCATATCTTGTAAACATTTCTGAGAATCAAATAATAAAGTGTTGTTTTTAATCTTCAAATATGTGTTGATAATTGTTAATTCTTATGAAGGGTGTAGTGTAGGTTTTCCTGCAACTACACTACCGATTTCAGAGAATATTTATATGAAAAAAAAGTCTCAACTCCGGTAGGGAATCAATCATCATCCACCACCAACTCAATTCCCATGATACTAGAAAAACTTAGAAGGAAGGACCAAACCACCAAGTCAATTTCCGCAATGGAAGAAGAGATACTTATAAGGAAAAAAGAAGAAGAAGAGGAAGCAAAGGAAGATTACTATCGCGAAGAAACAAAGAGAATATTCGAACGTGTAAAACAAGCGAAGATTGAAACGAATGTTGAGGAAGAAACCGAATGGATCAAAAATTACTACATAGTATCTGATTTTTCAGAAAATCACCGCCCTCAAAACCTTTTTTTGGGTCTTGTTGTGAATGGTCCTTATATGCCGGAGTTCGTGGACGGTAAGTGCAAAAAATGTAAAATAGATTACGGGGATGAGTTTGTATCGCATCGGAAAATTTCCATCATAAAATTATGTTGCAAATACAACGGGTTTCTCGCAAGATACCAAGATAATAGGTTTCAAGCTCAGGCCGCATACACCAAAAGGAGAAAATAGACTTTTAGGCATTTCGAAGCTGTTTTGTTTGTTGAATCTCGTACCAAGAAATGATGTTAGTTGCAATTAGCTTGAGATCTTTCATTTTATGTGTAAGGTTGTTCAAGTTTTTAATGTTTTTAAGTCTATTTCCTTTTGATTAATATGAAGTTTCTTTGGTTTGTGGTTAATGTTGTTTATTTCATCAAGTTTATTTCACATACCGGCATTGAAGGGTGCACCAGAAATTATGCCGGCATCATATTGACGATTTAAAGTTATTGTCAGAGTGACGAAATTGAATTGTTTCATGTGTCAATGCCGGCATTATGACGGTTACAATTGAAACTCCTTCATTCCACTGGTTTGACGGTTACAAACTACTTCAACCCAGTATTTGGACGGTTACAAAATCCCTCTCGTTTTCCATTAAACACCAATCCAATGTGAATGTTACCTTGTACGATGTTTTCCCCACGATGTTGAACAAAGGCATGCTGTATTTGTTTATCTTGTAGGTGCAGTCCATCATAAGAACATCACAACACGTATGATCCAATTGTGAAAGCAAAGGATGTGCAATGAATATTTGAAGGGGTTTATTGTCTGGTCCTCTTTTAATGATACGCGTGTATTTGTGATCCCAAACTCTCTTCTCAAATTCTTGCATAACGGTCCTACCTTTCCATTCCAACCTTCTAATGGTTTCTTGTGTGCTATAAATTGTACTTGGTGAAGAAACGTTCATCTCATCCTTTTCCTTGAAGCCTCTGCGAATCACTCTTGGTTTGATACATACTTTGGTCATTATCTTTACATCCTCGAATTGATGAGGTTTTAGCTTCGCAACTAGGGAGTGACCAACAAAATCTTTCGGATCTCGATGGTTATGATGCCCAAACCACACCCTACAATCCCATTCTTCTTATTTTTTTCCTCTATCTCTTAGATAGAATACTAGCTTAAAGGGGAAGTCATCCTTCCTCGTACGAGTCTTGTATACCCTATTAGTCTTCTTTTCATATACATAATACTTTCTCTTATGGCTATTCTCCTTGTATTTTCCGCTTCTCTCACAAACCATCTCAAAACGAACATGTGAACGCTGGTGTTGATGGTGGTTTTTAGTTTAGGGTTAAAATCGCAAAACACTAAACCCTAGCAGACAGTGATGTCACAATATTTAAAGCAACAAGCATTTACTAGGCACATTTACTGAAACCTTTAATGTGTCTCTAAAATAATTACCAGGGTATATTTTTCAAATTAGGGTTACGACAAGCCAAACCTTAATTCCCACGTGTGCCAATGGCAAATCATGCCAGCCACACCGACCGCGCCAAAGCATGCCAACCATGCTAGCCGCACCTCTGTGCCAATGATAAATCATTCCAGCCACACCAACCGCGCCAAAGCATGCCAACTATGCTAGCCGCACCTCCGTGCCAATGGCAAATCATGCCAGCCACACCGACCGTGCCAAAGCATGCCAACCATGCTAGCCGCACCTCCGTGCCACTGGAAAATCATGCCAGCCACACCGACCGTGACAAAGCATGCCAACCATGCTAGCCGCACCTCTGTGCCAATGGAAAATCATGCCTGCCACACCAACCGTGCTAAAGAATGCCAACCATGCTAGCCGCACCTCTATGCCAATGGCAAATCATGCCAGCCACACCAACCGCGCCAAAGCATGCCAACCATGCTAGATGCACCTCTCTGCCAATGAAAAACCATGCCAGCCACACCAACCGCGCCAAATCATGCCAACCATGATAGATGTACCTCTGTGACAATGGAAAATAATGCCAGCCACACCGATCGCGTCATGCCAAACATATCTCTCCATGGCCCCTCATGCCGCGCCACCATGCTGGCCTTCCCCACGCGGATACCAAAGTGAAGGCGTGCAACAATTAACGGTTGCCATTCAATCTCAGGAGAAAATCCTGGACGTCTAAGGTCACCTCACGACCTTTGTCCCAACACCCTAGCTTAATCACGCACCTAGCCAAAGCTAGCCACGCCATACGCCCAAGGAAAATCCTTGGCCCCACATGCCAAGCCAAACGTCATTGCCTTGTCCCTAGCCATGCCATACGTCCATGGCAAACCCTTGGCCCAACATGCCAAGACAAACAAAACCTAGCCAAGCTAGCCGCTCCATGCCAAACGCACTCTGCCTTGGCCCTAGCCACGTCATGCCAAGACAAAATGCCCTTACCTTGGCCCTATCTATGCCATACGTCCATGGAAAACCCTTGGACCCACATGCCAAACCAAACCTATCCAAGCTAGCCGTGCCATGCCAAACGCACTCTGCCTTGGCCCTAGCCACGCTAGTCATGTCATGCCAAGCCAAAACGCCCTTAGCTTGGCCCTAGACATGCCATACGTCCATGGAAAACCCTTGGCCCCACATGCCAAGCCAAACCAAACCTATCCAAGCTAGCCGCGCCATGCCAAACGCAATATTCCTTGGCCCTAGACATGCAAGTCACGTCATGCCAAGCCAAGCGCCCTTGCCTCGGCCCTATCCATGCCATACGCCCATGGAAAACCCTTGGCCCCCACATGCCAAAGCTAAAATCGCACCTAGCCAAATATATCCACGCCCAAGGCGAACCCTTGGCCCCACATGCCAAGCCTAAACACACCCTAGCCGCTCAACCCTGTTGGCCCTCACTACGCGGCTACCAAAACAAAGGCGTGCAACAATCAAGGGTTGTCCTTCAATCCCAGGAGAAAATCCTAGCCATCCAAGGTTACCTGACGACACATGGTAACCTTTGGCCCGAAAACCTAAGTTTGGCCACGCCAAACCATGCCATGCCAACCTAGCCGCGCCACCACATTGGCCCTCACTAAGCGGCTACCAAAACGAAGGCGTGCAACGATCAACAGTTTCCCCTCCTCTCAAGATGCAAAATCTCGACCGCCGAAGGTCACCAGGCTAGCAAGTTTCCCTAGCTTGACTTTCCAAGACACAACAACATGCTCTATGTTTTCTAAAAACATTCGAGACATCAACACAAACTGAGGGATGCTCATTAGGGTTTTGGTTTGGTGGTATATAGCGTGCGGGATACACAAATGCATGTTTCAAGATAGTGTAATAAGATTAAGGTGGTTAGTAAATGCAAGAAGCAACGATGAAACGCTCCTTCATTATGGGACATCAATTCCATCAAATCCCATCAATACCAGGCGTTACCACCTCTTCCCATTTAACTCATCCGTTTTCTTTTTTTAAGAGGCCAGAGTATGTTTCTTTTTGGACTTGTATAAGTAGGATTACCTATTTCCACCAGAGACACGAGTTCTTGGTCAGGGAAAATACCAAACTCAAAAAGGAAACTCTTGTTTGCTTTTTCAAAGCTCTCACGTTCTGATACAAGTCAAGCACTGTTCTTCCAGAATTATTTTGGCATCAACACTCTCTTAGCTTCCGTCCCTTAACCAACCCTTCTCCTCTTCTTTGTGACCGAAGCAAGTCTGGAACAACCATTTCTTGGTTTAGGCCGGAATTTTACAGATTGATCTCTCGAATCTAAAATTACTCCCTTACAGTACATTGTTTAGGGTTTAGACTGTTTGTCACTTTCACACCTGCAATTATCAAAGTCAGTAGAAACTATTTTCACCAATAAACAATTGGCGACCACAGCGGGAGGATTGATCTATCGGTTACAATATCAACTCCAACTCCTGATTTCATTTCCCGAACGTCAATCCCAATATGGTAGAACTCAGGTCTGGAGCGGCTGCCGAGAATGCCAGCACAGAGTTCGTCCCTGATGTTAACGTCTCTCCAAATAACGTCGTTACATCACCTACTGCCAACAGTAACTCCGAAGGCACTCCCTCTAGCGTAACACCGCCAATCACCAGGGCCAGAGCCGCCGCCTCCTCTAATGTCTCTGCACAACCCTCTAATCACAGTGACGAAAATGCCTCTTCGGGTGTTACACCACCAGTCACCAGAGCCAGAGCTACCGCTACGGCTCTTAATGCTTCGTCTAACATGGCACCCCCGACCACAAATAAGGTTCCAACTACCCCACCGACGGTACGAAAGACCAGAGGGACCATAGGAAGACGTCCTTATGTCACCATCACTGATTTGATGGAACAATAGGAAATGCTCGCCAGAGCTCAAACAGATATGGTTTCGACACAAAAGGAAGTACTGGTCTTTCTTAAGGCTCTGACAGAGTGGCTACCATGCGAGTCACGCCCTCCAGAGCCGTTTAGGAATGTCTCCAACCCCCAGCGCTAGCACCCCGGCAGAACACGCCTCCGCAGACGAGGAGATTCACGCCAGAATCCCATTGGGAAGAAGTCAACCGTCCAACTTCGTCACGTGAGAAGATCTGGAGAAACTTCTCCGCAACCGAGTCAAGAATGATGAAATGGACATGCATCAGCACTAACCCCCTTACCCATCCGAAATACAAAGAATCCCTCTGCCAAGGGGGTACTCCTCTCCTCAATTCACCCTATACGATGGTACCCGGAATGCACATGAGCATGTTTCCCGTTTTTTGGAATCCCTAAGTGAACATGAATATAATCACGTTCTTCGTCTAAGGGAATACTCAAAATCACTTACCGGAAGGGCATATACATGGTACAACAAACTCCCGCCGAACATTATTCCCAACTGGAGTAGTATGGTTACCGCGTTTTACAGGAAGTACTTCTTCGTGTCTGAACAAGTTACTCTCTCAGACCCCGGAAGGATGTACCAGTAGGATAACGAACACCCGAATGATTTTTTCAAAAGATTCAGGGTTCAAGCACTGGACTATCATGACCCAAACGTGACCGAGCAACAGCTGGTGAACGCGTGCATCAACGGTATGGTTCCTATTTACCACACCTTGATAGAAAGCTTGCGTTTCCATACATTCTCAGAACTCCATGAAGCCTCCAGACGTTCTGCAACGACAGCACCAGCGTTACTAGATAGGTCTAGACCGACTCGAGCCGAAGACCTGTGCAAAACTCGCGGGAACAGACGTCTCACCAGTAAACAATTTAACGCTGGCCCCTCCTATGTAAACATAGTAAATGAGAGAGGGAAAAGGAAGGCCCTAGCTGTAGATTATCAGCCTAAAATTGAATCACCGATACAACGGGCAACCCCGCCTCGGAAGGCCGCCCCTAAATCTCCCATGCGTCGACAAGAAACTGAAGGGAATGCCCAAGATTTCCCGTTTCCCATCGAGGAGGTGATTGATCTCCTAGAAGCATGGATTCAAGACGATGTTATCAGACTGCCACCTCTCAGACGCCCACCGAATGAGACCGAGATGGCAAACCCCAAAGTACTATCACTATCACAGATTTGTTCACCACCCAACCAGTGATTGCAACAGACTAAAGCATATCTTCAAAGAGAAGATAAAAGCAGGGGAGCTCCAACTAGGAGACGAGGGAGTACATCGAGACCTACTCCCAATAAGAAACTGTGGGTTATCTGGGGACACCGTGCACGAGATTGTACAATCCATGATGCAGCATGTATGCGAAATTCTCTATCTTTCCAAGGTGCAACGCCAAGATATTTTCGCAGCTCTCAATCGCGTTGTATCCGGCAAACGACTTTTATCTCCCCGGAAACCACACTAGGGGCCCAAGCTTTCCAAACAGACGTAATCAAAGGGGAGAACTGGGGACTGCTGACCACGTCCCATTTAAGAGGTATCGAATTTGACAACACGCTCATCGACGCGGCCTCTGACCTCAATATAATTACTTTCAAGACACTAAAGTCTGTGGGATTTACAAAACAAGACGCTACCCATTCCCCATCTGTGATTAAGAGCCCAAGAGGGGAAGCTTTGAACACGCGTGGCTACATCAACCTCGAGATCAAGATATGAGACGTTATAACAGCATATCAAATTCCATATTGTCAAAGAACTGGGTCACGACATGATATTTGGGCACTTATGGGTACTCAACAACAAAGAGAAACTAGATGTGCACCCCCTACCGACGTCCACGCACGAAGGAATCTCCAACAAATCATCTCGCTGGTTATCGCATTGACGAGTTATCAATGGATCCCTGACATCTGGAGAAGACCTGTTGGAGCTAGCTCATGGATTTTAAACGCAAGTAAGTCTGGCCGAGCGGCCGTCTCTACAACCAGTCATTCCTCCCCCTATTCCATCATGGGGACTCTGCGCGATTATTGGCACGGGCGCTGTCAAGAAATGTGAATGGGGTGCTGTTCCATTTGAACACTTTGCCAAAATATTGGAAACTTCCATCGAAACCAATGAATCCAAGACTCAAATGGTTACACAACGCCTGAACCCGTTTTCAATCGGAGATATAGTGATTAAGGTAAATTCGTTTCAGGTTGGGAAAATGACAGTAAAAATGTCTATTCAAATTGATTCGCCCAATGGAAGAGAAGACGAGCCGTATCTAGCGGCAGACACCCTTATAGGAGGATATCTAGCTCATCAACACGGACACACCTGAAGGCGTGATCGTTCACTCACAATGGCTCAAGGCCTCCAATCCCTAAAATGTTGTACTTTTCTAGCCACTCTCCCTATAGTACTTCCTTTAACAATTCCTCTTAGTATTTGTATTTCCCCAAGATGAATACACCGTTTGTATTCTTCCCTGGAATTTCATTTTTCGTCAAAAAAGAGAGTATAAATACATCTATTTCCAAACTAGTTCCCCAGACATTAGAGAAATACATCAAACTAACCCGGAAAACCACTGCAAAGCCATCATACCACAACCAGAAATACCTCATTCAATCATTCAAAAAAAATATATAAAGCGAAATGTTGACTGATGAAGAAGAAGGTAAAGATGAGTTTACGAAAAACATCAGGGGAACTAAGCGACTAATAGGAATAACAAAAGGGATAAATTAGCCCTTGAAGGATGGAACACGAGTCCCCATGGTCAATGCCACCTTCAAGCACTTCCCCCAACAATATCTCGGGTAACAAAGATTCCATTCAACGGTGTTAGCAGCAGCAACCTCAACGTCCCATCTCGAAGAAACCACAACAGCAACAGTATCCGCTTCGACGACCGGTTCAGCATACGCCACCATGACCCCTCCAATATCGCCAACGACACCTCTGGCATCAACTCCAAAGTATATTTCGGTACCTCAGACGCTTCCTTGGAGGTTCTCTTATTGACCATTCGAAGAAGATTTTTTGATTCATCCATATCAAATTCGAGAACCATGGAGCTTGCCTCCAAAAGCTTCACATGCTCGATTTTCCGCTGCTCCGACCTAGAAAAAGTTTGATCCGCCCTATAACTGGACCGAGGGGAGGTTTTTCCGCATTAGAACTTCTCAACATGCCAAGGTTCTTCCTCATTCTCTCGTCCCTCCTCCATGTTCACCGAATCCAAGAAAGTCCGAACACGTGCCTGCACTTCATGAATATAGATGGAAGGGAGGTCCTTGACGATTTTTCCAGCTTCATGGAACAGATATTCGATTCTATGTAATGCCTCCTCATGAGAAGAAGAGCGGTTTCCGCCAATCCTGAAGTCCTTATCCGAAGAATCAAAGACATGGATATCCCCACAGGGTCCCATCATACACTACAAAGAACAAGAAAAGTGGTCAAGTTCCATCCTATCTATACACATAAGAAAGAGAATAAAAAAAATAAAAAAATAAGGAAACGCGAGGCGATACCATTAAAGAGGATGGACGAAGACAAACTACGCGAATCTAGAGTTCAAAATCATCTTTTATGTACAACAAGGTGATGTAACCTCAAAACGGAAAGTTTTTATACCGGTTGTGAGTTAAGGCATGATATCCAATCCTAATTAAACCTCATGCCTGGCTGTGAAAAATAATTATGGTTGGTAAGAAAGCGTGGAAGAACGTGCTCGAGGCCCACTAGATCGTGTGTTCCTTTCCCACCGCCAACGCCAAGCTTCGAAAGCAAAATCGGCAACATAACCAAAGCAGAAAGAGTAACGCTTTTCCTATTTTGTGGGCGTAACATTTTGGGTTGAAGAGAAAAATAGCTTCCTGGTCGAGTCAAATAAGGAAAGAGGCAACCAATCCCTTGAAGATAAATCACCAAGAAGTCCGTGCCATGTCCCATCCTCACCACTATTATCCATATGTGCACGCCTCACCCCATCGAGCCGCGCCCTGCCATGGCCGCACCAGGCTAAGACGCATGCTCCACTGACGCGACCCTATCATCCACGCGCGTTCACCTTACCAAGACCATGCCACCTCTTGGCCCATCGAGCCAAGATGTCCACTTGCATTTCCTCCCAAGACCGCGCCCCTTTGCCTTGGAGATGTAGGACCAGACCAAGCCGGTAACTTTCGCCTCACCACTCCACGGTCTGCATTCCCAGTACAACTTATGCAGGTCCACCAACACGGGAAGCCAAAACTCTCTTTACCACTCAAAAAGGTTAGTCGGATTCTCCTGACCATCTTTGCAATAATTTACACCTCGATTCCGTCCTTGTATGTCACCATCATATGCTTACCTCGCAACAAGGCACCTTTTCCGAGCTAAGCAGGGGACTTAATGTTGATAGTGGTTTTTAGTTTAGGGTTAAAATCGTAAAACACTAAACCCTAGCAGATAGTGATGTCACAATATTTAAAGCAACAAGCATTTACTAGGCACATTTACCGAAACCTTTAATGTGTCTCTAAAGTAATTATCGGGATATATTTTTCAAATTAGGGTTACGATAAGCCAAACCCTAATTCCCACGTGTGCCAATGGCAAATCATGCCAGCCACACCAACCGCGCCAAAGCATGCCAACCATGCTAGCCGCACCTCTGTGCCAATGGAAAATCATGCCAGCCACACTAATCGCTCCAAAGCATGCCAACCATGCTAGTCGCACCTCTGTGCCAAGGGAAAATCATGTCATCCACACCGACCGCGCCAAAGCATTCCAACCATGATAGCCGCACCTCTGTGCCAAAGGCAAATTGTAGTTGCAGGAAATCCTACAACTACACCCTCAATAGAATTTGTAAAACTTTAAGAAGTTCTTGATGAAAAATGACAATTTTGATTAATATTCTCAACTGATTACAAAGAAATATGTTAATGGAGATTAGAACAGTTACAACTTTCTCTGTTCTCTCTCCTAAGACCTTTTCTAACACTCACTTGAAGAACCTCTTAAACTTAACATTTGAACTACTATTTATAGTGAAATATGTACAACTGTATATAGCTTGTGAAGTATCGTGACCTCTATTCGTAAGTTTATTCTATATGTCGCAATATCTTCATATTTTTCCCGTGTTTCTTATATCATCGCATTTTCTTGCGACACTTTCCTCTTGTCTTTGTTACTTCATTCGTAACCCAACCTCTTACGATATTCGGTACCTACATCTTGCCTCTTCTCATGTCATTTCTGCGAAGAAGTAATGATCGTGAGAATATAACCGTTACATAATTCGAACACGTCTTTTATAACCGTCTTTTCCTAACTATTCCCTTATATATATATTCCTTTTATTCCCTTCCTTATCTTTTCTACTTTCTCTTTTTACTTCTGCAACTTCATCTTCTTCTCTCATCACTTCTTCAATTATCTCTTTCTCTTCCTGTTAATACCATCATGAGTTCTCTGGGGTAATTTTCTTTTATCTCTCGCATCTTTCACTTGTTTATCTCTTTTATTTCTGTTTAATCCATTGTTTGACTTTGATTTCTTTCAGTAAAACTGTTCCTGAGGTGAAATCTTCAACTAGAAGCTCAAACCCTAACCCTCGAAGAAGAAAATACGAGAATCAAAAGGAAGTTAAAATACTCTGTCTTCCTTCTGAAACAATATATTGTTGCCTCAGTTTTTAATCTACATTTTGATTCGCAGGTCGGTGAAGAATCCAACCTTACCAAGAGATCATAATATCAAATCCAAGCCATCAATTTCAATCAGTGATTTCCTTCCTGTGATGGATAAAGAATTTCCCTCTCCTCCTCGTGAAAGCACTTCTTTGCAAACTCCTTCCTCTACTCCATTACCCAGTTTTCAGTCTCCTACCCCTGTCAATTTATCAACACTTCTTCAAGATCAACCTTCGCAAGTTACCTTCTCAACCCCTTCTCGTGAAAAACCTATTTTAGCTCCTAATCCATTGAGTGCCGTTGCTCCAAGCAATTTACAACTTTCTCTTATTCCTTCGAATTCTTCTCCTCTTCCTCAAGAAGTTCGAGATGGAATTTATTCAGCTTTCCAGATGTTATCTGATGTTTTAAGTAATACTGAGAGGTCTTCAAATGTTCGCTCGCAGTCTGAATTTTGCGAAATGCTCAACAACTTCATCAATCCTGATATTTCTATTTCACGTCAAGCCCTGGAAAAAAAAGTTGAATTGCTTCGCCAAACTCAGGAGTATTTGAAAGCAGAGTGTGAGAATCTTCGTAAAGAGAATCATCAGCTTCAAAATCATTCTCTAGATTGTGCAATCCTTCGTAAGAGGAATGATGCATTAAAAGGTATTGCTATTATCTTTATATTTTCTTCTTTTGTTTATTTCCATTCCTCGCATGCTTGAAACAACCATTAAAACCCATTCCCTTTTATAGAATCAATCTAGGAATGTAGAATGTTGATACTTCATCATAAATCAAACGCAAAAGAATCTCAAGCCAAGCATGAAAGTCTTTTGAACCAATTTTCCCATTTATCTAGTCTTCATTCATGTGCTCTTGATAATTTAGATGCCCTTTTCCAAGAGAATACCCAACTAATTTACGATCAAAAAGTTTTGAATGATGAAATATCTAAGCTCACTTCTTCTTTAACTAAAGCCGATTTAAGAATATAAACCCTATTAGAAGAGAATGAAACCTTATCAGAAGAAATATGTTCGTATTTGAATACAATGGCCGTTTCTTCGCAATAATTGAATATTCTTCAGAGTAAATGTTGCGATCAAGAAAATCTCATTTATTTGTTAAAAGTTGAACTTGAGAAATTAAAGAAGTCTTCAGATGCAGAGAGAAGTTCTTTTGCTGCCGAGAAGGAATCCCTTCTTAATAAGAATATAATCTTGAGCATTCAGAGGAAGAAACTTAAAGAAGATTATTCCCAACTAGAAAACCTTAATACAAAACTTGCAAAGAATAAAAAATTTATTCTTTCCAAAGATCAAAAGCTTTAATCCAGACTTGAAGGATTAGTTGGTGATGGTTTTGATAAAGCTATGGATCAAATGAAGAATTGTTGTCTATCTTTAGCTCAATTTCTTACTTCACAAAGAGAAGGTAGTCATCAAAATTTGACTGCCTTTATTATACCTTTAAATTTTGTTATATTCGCAGAATTGATTCTTTGAATTTTATTTCACTCGCAGAATCTGAGAATAATCTTCGCAATGCTAAATCTGGATTGGAGACCACCTGTTCTGAGCTTCGCAAGAAGAACGCTTTGATTTCTACTCGTTTGGTCAATTCTCGTGATCGTGCCAATCGAAGATTCAACCATCTTGCTTATGCCAAAGATATTGAAGATATTAATCACCAGAAAGCTCTAATTCGTGAAAGTCATCGGAAAGCTCAAGTCTTCGTAAACAACATTCTCTTATCAAGATCTTTGCCTCCAGTGAAAGCTGAACCTCTGGAAATATCTGATGATGAAGTTGCTCGTGATCCTAATAGTGACTTTGATTACGAGAGTGATGATGAAGAACTTGATGGTGGAAAAGAATCTGTCCCTCAAGGAGGAACTCCTGTTGAGGGTTCTTCAAAGGGTAATGTTTCACAAGAATTGAACACTGCTGATGATCCTACTCATATTAAAGATCCAGCACAAAGTGTTGATGAAGAGCACCAAGCATGATAAACTTCTTTTCCCAAGTTATCGTTAATCCTCTTGTTTTTATTTCTTTTGGACTCTTTCTCTTGGTTACTGTTGATTCTCTTTTTACGAATAATTCTGCTTACTGTTTATATTCCTTAAGAAGTATATTTTATATTTTGCGATAATGAATTGACCTTTCTCTAGTTGAATACTTTCTTGATTTGCATAAATTGAATAAATTGATCATATGAAGAGAAATTGAATAAATTGATCATATGAAGAGAAATAACATATCTTAAAGACTTAGCTTAGTATTCCCTTTCCCCTTATTGCTCTTCAGATGATCAATTATTGTTGTAAGTATTAGAATATCTTCCTCCGTTTAAGTTGCGTAGTTTCAGTTTGTTGCGAAGTAAATAAGAAATCTCCCCCTTGAAGTATAAGAAGTATGAAACTTCCTTGAAGAATTATGAAACATCCTTGGAGAAGTATAAGAATTATGAAACATCCTTGAAGAAGTATACGAAGTAATCAATCCTTGAAGAAATATAAGAAGTATTCAATCCTTAAAGAAGTATAAAAAGCATTCAATCCTCGTAAAATTTAATGAGTATAAAATATCCGTCTTTGATTGCAAATAAAATTGCCTTTTTTGGTATGGGTATAAGAAGTATTCTTGTTGAAAATATAAAGAATCTCCAATGATATTGACTTCATTAGTTTCTGTGGTCTTATCATGCCTTCCTAAGTAAAGGTCTTACTTTGCCACCTCTTTTGCGATAAAGTCACATGACGTTGGTGCACTCGCATGCCTCAACCCCTTGACTTTATCTTAACAATATTTTTGTGTTTGCAATAATATGACAAGTCTGAATATACTTGCGAATATACAGCCTTATGACATTATCGTCTTGCGATGAAATCGCAGAACGTTATCACACTTTCATGTAATAACCCATTGATCTCATTTTAACTTCTTTGTATTTAATTATGCGAGTATATATATATATATATATATTTTTTTTTTTTATTTTATTTTTTACTCGCAGAAATACGATTGTTGCACAAATATGACAAGCCTTTATATTCTTGCGAACAAAAAGCCTCATGACATTTGCGTCTTATAGCACGTATCAGCTCCCTAATGGAGGGTGCTTCCCTTTATCTTCCCCTTGGTTTCCCCTTCAAGGAAGCGTACATCGACCATACAAGGTTAGCTCTTCCCATCTGGTTTTGCCAACAACCAGCTTTGTTAGCAACCTCTTATCCTTTTTGCCTATAGGGCTTATAGCTACGAGGTTGCACCCTATGGGGTATCTTTGGGCCAAGTGCATCATTTGCTAAGACTTGTCAAGAATGACAGATGTGCTTCAAACCCATCCGACACTCTTGACTCAACCGTGTACCTCGGCGCCTTGATCGTTTTCTACACTTCTTGGGAAAGACAGTATGCCTTAGTCGGCCAACCTAAATCATGTTACATCGCAAGATTAGGTTGAGAATCCAAGGTGTCTTACCCAGATAGGTACCCCGCTTTTGGGTTATGTACCCCGCAATGTCCATGTACTCAGGTTCCGTGGTGGTGTTCCGTTTCCCCTGAGCCATGCTTATAGGTACCCCCTTAAATGACGTACTTTAGGACTTTGCCTCTTGCGAAATGTTGCTTCGCGAACTAGGGTGTACGTCACAAAGGTTTTCCTGTGTAAAATTTCTGCGGCTTTCTTTCTTTTTTGAAAGCTGATCACAGTTTGCGGATTTCTTCTATGAAAGCTGATCGCAAATAAACTTTTGCGTCTTTCTTTAATGAAAGCTGATCGTAATAAGAATTTAAAAATTTGTAATTTTGGTAGTTTCTGTGGGAGTAAACGATATTCGCAAAATTATCATGAGTTTCATGGATAGTACCTTTTTAAATACAATCTATTCCAGGGTCGACCAAGTATTAAACCCATGTCTTTCCCTTCTGGATCCATCAGCCGATAAGCTCCACTTCCCACAACCTCTTTAATGACATATGGTCCATCCCATTTTGGTGCTAGTTTTCCTCCATTTTCTTTCTGGTAGGGAGGTTTTTCTCGCATGACCAAATCACATGGTTGATACTCACATTCAATAACTCTCTTATTATACTCTCGAGCTAATCTTTCCTGATAAATTTTCATATGTTGCAACACCTTTTCCCTTTTTTCTTCCAAATCATCCAGTTCACTTAAGATCACCCCTGCACTTAAATTTCTTTCCCAGGCTTCTTTCTTTGTTGTCGGAATTACAACCTCTGTTGGCAATACTGCTTCTACTCCATATGTTAAACAATAAGGAGACATTCCAGTTGCCTCCCTTCTAGTTGTATTGTATGCCCATACTGCACTAGGAACTTTCTCGCACCATCCTTTGAGATGTCCTTCTAATTTATTTTTGATTGTATCTGCGATTGTTTTATTTGTTGCCTCTGCCTGTCCATTAGCTTGTGGATATAATGGAGTTGATTTCCCACATTTTATCCTAAAAGAACTGAGTAACATCTCTATATTCTTCCCTTCAAATTGTTTCCCATTGTCGGATACTAATTGTGCTGGAACTCCATACCTACAAATGATTTTCTCAAATATGAATGTAAAAACATCCTTATCGCGAATATGTTGTACTGCTTTTACTTCTGCGAGCTTCGTAAAATAATGTTGCGACTATTAAGTATCTTCTCTGCCCAGATCCAGGTAAAAATGGACCAACAATGTCCAATCCCCATTTCCCGAAAGGCCAGCAGCTTGTTGAAGAGGTTAATGGTTCCCCTGGTGCATGAGTTCTTTTTCCATGTCGTTGACATTATTTACATCGTCTCACCAACAATTTTGCGTCTGTGTGCATATAAGGCCAGTAATACCCTTGTATTTTTGCTCTATATGCTAGAGATATTCCCCCACTATGATTACCAGCTTCTCCTCCATGTAACATCTTCAATATTTTCTTCACAAGTTAAACATCTGAGAGGTGGTCCGCTGAAAGATTTTCTGTATAAAATTCCTTCTCGTAATTCATAATTTGTTGCACGAATCTTTAATTTATGTGCTTCTAGCCTGTTCCTGGGTATTTCTCCTTTTGAGAGATATGCATGAATTTCCTTTCTCCAATCTGCGAGATCTTCTGCGATGTCGTCTGATAGTTTCTTTTCTACTTCCATCGCAATTGCTTCCTCAATTTCTTCTTCTTTATTCACTGATGGATGTTGGATTGTCTGGACTTTGATATTTCTTGCATTAGGGTTTGTCATCATACTTGGAATGAATGCAACAAAATCTGTGAGTCGATTGTATTTTCTTGTTATATGCCTCCATTTTAATTTTGGTATCTTCGCAGATAATTCATCAACGGGTTTCTTGTATTTCTTCAAAGAAGACTCATTTGTGGTATATTCCCCTTTAATTTGACAAATCACCAGCTGAGAATCACTTGTTATTCTTATATTTTCGAGCTTATTTTCTATTGCGATCTTCAATGCATGCACTACAGCTTCGTACTCTGTTTCATTGTTCGTGGATGCAAATTCTAGTCTGAATGAGAGTGCTATTCGTTCTCCTTCTGGTGAAATCAACACAATTCCTACTCCATTCCCATCACTGCTGGATGATCCGTCTACTAAAATTTCCCATCTATTTGGTTCTGTTAATAGGTCTTTTGGATTCCCAAATTCTTCTTCAATATCCATCATTTCTTCTACTGCCTCATCTTCTTCCAAGGTAAATTCTTCCAAGAAATATGCGACAACTTGTGACTTTTGCGATGACAACACTTCATACTTTATCTTGTAATGGTTTACTTGTGCATTCCACCTTTCTATTCTTCCTGATCTTTTTGTGTTCTTCATGACTGACTCAATGGGGACTTTGGTTACCACTTTTATCACATGCGCTTGAAAGTATATTCGCAACTTAAATGATGCATAAACCAGGGCTAAGATTAACTTCTCAATTTTAGAATAATTTCTCTCTGCTGCATTAAAAGTTTTACTGATGTATTAAATGGGCCTTTCTATTCCTGCATCTGTTCTCAATAGAACTGCACTTAAAGCATATTGAGTTGTTGCGAGGTATACCAATAATTCTTCATCTTTCTCTGGTTTCTGTAATATGGATGTATTCGCGAGATATTCTTTGATTCCTTGAAAAGCTTTTTCACATTCATTAGTCCACTTGAATTTTGCTCCCTTCTTAAGTATATTGAAGAAATGTTTGCACTTATCTGACATTCGCGAAATAAATCTTCCAAGTGAATCCAAGAGTCCATTTAGCTTTTGCACTTCTTTTACCGTTGCAGGTGTTGGCATGTCACGAACTGCTTGTACTTTTTCTGGATCGACCTGTATTCCCTCCTTTGATACTATGTATCCCAAAAATTTCCTGAAGCAACTCCAATTATACATTTTTCAGGATTCAATTTGATGTTGAATTTTCTCATTTGCTCAAATATTTCCTTTAAATCTTGCACATGGTCTTTGGCCTCTTTACTTTTTATCAACATATCATCCACATACACCTCTAAGGTTTTATGTATCCACTTTGCGAACACCTTTTCGACCATTCGTTGATATGTAGCACCCGCATTTCGCAAACCAAATGGCATCTTCACATAACAATATAAACCTCTTGGAGCAAAAAAGGCAGTATGTTCTTGGTCTTCTTCTGCGAGTGATATTTGATTGTACCCTTTATATCCATCGAGTGAAGTGACTCTATCATGTCTTGCAGCTGATTCCACCATTTGTGGTATGTCTGGCAATGGAAAACTGTCTTTAGGACAGGCTTTGTTTAGATCAGTGAAATCTATACAAATTCTTATCCCTTTATTCTTATTTGGAACAATGACCATATTCGCAATCCATTCTGGGTATTTTGCTTCTCTTATGATTCCTGCATCCAACATCTTATGTAATTATTTTTCTATTTGTGCATGATAATTTTGCGAGATCTTTCTTATTCTTTGTTTGAATGGTCTTACGCTTTTATCTATGTTCAATATGTGACACGCCACTGATGGATCAATTCCTGGTATTTCATCTACACTTCCTGCGAATATATCCTTGTATTCTCGTAAGAGATCAATAGTTCTTTTCTCTTCTTCTTCGTCCATCTTAGTTCCAATTCGCAAGATTAAAGTCTCTTCTTCAGTTCCAATATTTATTTCTTTGGTTGGTTCTGCTGCAACGTAACTAGGACTTTGCTCTCCCATAGGTGTTGGTTCTTTGATTACTTTCATTGGTTCTCCTTCTTTTTCTGGGATCTCACTTGGTATTATTTTTCCCTCTCTTGCTCTTATTGTATACACTCTGAACTCCTATTCCTTTTTCGCTTCTTTCGCAAGTTTTCTACGAAATTGTTTCTTTCTTGCTCTCCCTCCACACTGTTTTACTTCAATCTGATAACAAAACTTTGCACTATCAAAATCCCCTTTTATTTCTTGTATTCCGCTTGGTGTAGGAAACTTAATTGATTGATATAATGTCGAAGAAACATCTTTAATCGCATGAATCCATGGTCTTCCTATCAGCATATTATATGGATATTCCATATCTACCACACATAAAACTATGTGTGTTTCGATTTCTCCCAACGGTACTCGTAACATTATTTCCCCTTTGGATTTTTTTGTAGATTTTCCCAATCCATGGACAAGAAATTCTGAATTTGTAATCTCTTCATCTTTAATCCCCATCCCCTTAAGTGCATGATAGAATATAATATCAACAGAACTCCCTGTATCAATCAAAACTCGGTTTAATTTCCATTTTTCTATAGATTTTGTAGCTTTCTTTTCTTCTCGCATGATCGGAATTGTGACCACTAATGGTGAAGTGTGGTTCAAGTCTTCATTTGGGATCTCTGCTACTGAAAATGTGATTTTCTTCTTTTCCCATTCTTTCAAATTTGTTATTTTATCCACTTCCATGATCTTTCTTCCTCTACAATCTCGTTTGTGTATCCTTC
Organism: Papaver bracteatum; assembly: GCA_023529315.1. Lineage (NCBI taxonomy): Eukaryota > Viridiplantae > Streptophyta > Magnoliopsida > Ranunculales > Papaveraceae > Papaver > Papaver bracteatum. The sequence goes on from JAJJWX010004494.1 coordinate 191,126, forward strand.
CCTTCATGTTGTTATGAAATTCATCAATCATTGTCTTTGTGATCATATTACATTCTTCTCTTTTGTAATCTTCATCTACTGACTCCATTTGATCTTCAAATTTCCAAAACTCCTTCAAATTTCTATTATCACAATCCCTGTTTCTAGCGCCAATTATGTAGTTGCAGGAAATCCTACAACTACACCCTCAATAGAATTTGTAAAACTTTAAGAAGTTCTTGATGAAAAATGACAATTTTGATTAATATTCTCAATTGATTACAAAGAAATATGTTAATGGAGATTAGAACAGTTACAACTTTCTATGTTCTCTCTCCTAAGACCTTTTCTAACACTCACTTGAAGAACCTCTTAAACTTAACATTTGAACTACTATTTATAGTGAAATCTGTACAACTGTATATAGCTTGCGAAGTATCGTGACCTCTATTCGTAAGTTTATTCTATATGTCGCAATCTCTTCATATTTTTCCCGTGTTTCTTATATCATCGCATTTTCTTGCGACACTTTCCTCTTATCTTTGTTACTTCATTCGTAACCCAACATCTTACGATATTCGGTACCTACACAAATCATGCCAACCACACTAACCGCGCCAAAGCAAGCCAACCATGCTAGCCGCACCTCTGTGCCAATGGAAAATCATGCCAGCCACACCAACCGCGCCAAAGCATGCCAACCATGCTAGTTGTACCTCTGTGCCAATGGCAAATCATGCAAGCCACACCGACCGCGCCATGCCAAACATATCTCGCCATAGACCCTCATGACGCTCCACCATGCTGGCCTTCCCCACGCAGCTACCAAAGTGAAGGCGTGCAACAATCAACGGTTGCCCTTCAATCCCAGGAGCAAATCCTGGCCGTCTAAGGTCACCTCACGACCTTTGACCCAAAACCCTAGCTTCGTCAAGCACCTAGCCAAAGCTAGCCACGCCATACTCCCAATGCAAACCCTTGGCCCCACATGCCAAGCCAAACTCCCTTGCCTTGGCCCTAGCCATGCCGTACGTCCATGGCAAACCCTTGGCCCCACATGCCAAGCCAAACTAAACCTAGCCAAGCTAGCCGCGACATGCCAAACGCACTCTGCCTTGGCTCTAGCCACGCTATCCATGTCATGCCAAACCAAAACGCCTTTACCTTGGCCCTAGCCATGACATACGTCCATTGAAAACCCTTGGCCCCATATGCCAATCCAAACCAAACCTAGCCAAGCTAGTCGCGTCATGCCAAACGCACTCTACCTTGGCCCTAGCCACGCTAGTCACGTCATTCCAAGCCAAAACGCCCTTACCTTGGCCCTATCCATGCCATACGTCCATGGAAAACCCTTGGCCCCACATGCCAAGCCAAACCAAACCTAGCCAAGCTAGCCGCGCCATGCCAAACGTACTCTGCCTTTGCCCTAGCCATGCTAGTCACGTCATGCCAAGCCAAGCGCCCTTGCCTCGGCCCTGGCCACGCCATACGCCCATGGCAAACCCTTGGCCCCACATGCCAAAGCCAAAATCGCACCTAGCCAAAGCTAGCCACACCCAAGGCGAACCCTTGGCCCCATAAGCGAATCCTAAACACACACTAGCCGTGCCACCCTGTTGGCCCTCACTAAACGTCTACCAAAACGAAGGCGTGCAACAATTAACGGTTGTCCTTCAATCCCAGGAGAAAATCCTAGCCATCCAAGGTTACCAAATGACATATGGTAACCTTTGGCCCGAAAACCTAAGTTTAGCCACGCCAAACCATGCCATGCCAACGGCATGTCAACCTAGCCGCGCCACCACATTGGCCCTCACTAAGCGGCTACCAAAACGAAGGCACGCAACGATCAATGGTTGCCCTTCCTCTCAAGATGCAAAATATCTATCGTCGAAGGTCACCAGGCTAGCAAGTTTCCCTAGATTGACTTTCCAAGCCACAACAACATGCTCCATGTTTTCCAAAAACATTCGAGACATAAACACAAACTGGGAGATGCTCATTAGGGTTTTGGTTTGGTGGTCTATATCGTGCGTCATACACAAATTCCCATTTCAAGATAGTGTAATAAGATTAAGGCGGTTAGTAAATGCAAGAAGCAACGGTGAAACGCTCCTTCATTATGGGACATCAATTCCATCAAATCCCATCAATACTAGGCGTTACCACCTCTTCCCATTTAACTTATCCGTTTTCTTTTCTTAAGAGGCCAGAGTACGTTTCTTTTTGGACTTGTATAAGTAGGCTTACCTATTTCCACCAGAGACACGAGTTCTTGGTCAGGGAAAATACCGCAATCAGAAAGGCAACTCTTGTTAGCTTTCTCAAAGCTCTCACCTTCTAATACAAGTCAAGCACTGCTCTTCCAGAATTATTCTGGCCTCAACACTCTCTTCGCTTCCCTCCCTAAACCAACCCTTCTCTTCCACTTTGTGACCGAAGCAAGTTTGGAACGACCATTTCTTGGTTTAGGAAGGACTTGTACAGATTGATATCTCGAATCTAAAAGTACTCCCTTGCAGTACATTGTTTAGGGTTTAGACTGTTTCTCACTTTCACACCTGCAATTACCAAAGTCAGCAGAAACCATTTTCACCTATAAACAGCTGGCTATTCCTCACTAAGACACACATGTTATTAAGAGCCGTCTCATTTTCCCAAGTAATTGCTTCCTCTGGGGATTTTATTCCCTACATAAGGACAACAATGGGAGATTATAAGGACAATTTAAAGCAATCCCAACACAAAATTGTAAAAACTAGGTGAAAGTATTGTTTGGTAACATACCCGAGGCATTTTATAGTATTCGGACGTATCTCGAAAGAGAGGTTTGGAATTTGGATTTATGTATGTCATAACCTAAGGCATGAATGAAAAGAAAATTGAATTAGTTCCACATAATAAAGTTCCGGCATTGTATGTTATTGAACTGCAATGTCGGGATTGCTCATACCAGCATTGTCGAAAAGGTGAAATCCGCGCCGGTATCGAGTGCCAGCGTACACGATAATTTATAATAGACACCGGTACTGAAGTTCAAAATATCATTAACTCCTGTATGATTTTATTGTAAAACCGACATGTTATATATGTAAGGTTCCAAGCCGGTACTGACTGCCGGCTTGTACCATAATATACAAACTATGCCGGTACTAAGTGCCGGCGTTCACGAAAAATTAAATTGGAAGACGGCATTTAAGTTCGAAAATCAAAAACTCATGTATGTTTTTCTTGTGGTACCGGCATAGTTAGTTTAGAGTAAACCATGCCGGTATGAATATTACATGGAATATTCGGTGGTAGGTAAAAAGTGTAAATGTGTACCGGCATATATTTTTGGTTTGAATACCACGCCGGCACAATTTTTAAAATGGGGGATATCTTGTACCGGCATAGCAAGGAGTATGAATACCACGCCGGTGGCATTAGTTCCGGCGTAGTATTCATACAACAAGCATGCCGGTACAAAGCTTTTTCAGACAAAAAAATGGCGGTTTGAAGAAGAAAAATCAAATTTTCGACCTCTTTGAAGCATTACCAGTTTGTTGGGGTTGCTTGTATGATGAACATGTTTACTTTCTTGGGTTGGTTCTTCACAAAACACTTCATGCTCACCAAAATCATGATCCAAGGGTGCTGGTTCATCATATAACTCCAATTGTGAGTTGTTATCATTAACCGAAGATTGAAGATATGATTGTTGTTGTAGTTGAGTTAAGGATTCAAAGAAATTTGCAAGTCTCTCATCACAATCATCTTCCATTTTCAAAGAAAAAAAATTCCACTCAATTTTTTTTCCCTCCTTCACTCTCAACTAACCCACACAAATTCAAATAAAAATAAATACACACTAATTTATCCCCAAATACTTAACATTTTACTAATTATAATTAATCACTAATCCTGATTAGTAAGGGCTAGATTAGGAATTAAAAATAATTACATAGGGGGTCACACAGAATTGCTATTGGGACACCGTTTTTATCCTGTAGCTATATCCCCCAATTAATTCTCATATCCCCAATTGCGCTTTCATATTAATGAGGGTAGAATTTAAAAATATATAGTTTTTTTTTTTAATACGTGTGAAAATACTTTCCCCTTCATCTAAAATGAGACGGAAGGAGTAATAAATAAATATTTACGAAATCAAGATAATGTTTTATTCTAAGAGATTTTCCAAACTCTGCCTTTATATGATTGTAAGTTACCTGAGATTCGGGTGATACGAAAAATCAAAATGAAAAATGATAGGGAAAAGCGGGTTTCCTTCTCATAAAAGTGATTTTCCCCTTAACAAAAGAATTCCTATTTCAAAAATGAAAGATATGAGTTGGAAACTCCCCCCACCCCACCCCTAGTTAGCAATTCGGAATTCGGAAAATGTACGGAACGGTAAACGTACGAGTATTATACGGTTTTGTAAAATTCAGATTCGGTCCAAAATTCGGTCAACGAGACGTGATTCGCCAGTAATTCGGGACGGCATACGTACGTGTATAATTCGATTTATAAATGTGGGTTCGGCTCCGAAAATTCGGTATCTATATATACTAAATAATTTATATTTATAAGGTTATAGACCAATTTTTATGCATATGTGTGAGTTATTTAAAGAAAAAATAAAATTAATATGATGATATTAATAATATATACAACATTAGTCATCCAAGAGGACGTTGTATAGTGGTTTAGATGCTTGGTCAGTTAGTTTGAGATCTCTCTCACCTTCACCTTCAAAAATTTTCAGTCATTTTTATTTCATAAAAATTACAACATCTAATATTGGGTCGTGTATGCCCGGGAGGCAGTAAACTTCAAAAAGTGGGGCCTTTAAAAACGTAAAAGCTAAAGAATTTATGGCGAATTAAGCTGGCGTATCATTCGGGATTCGGGATACGTAAAATTCGTGAACGATTCGTGAATAATCCGGGAATGTCACATAATACACGACTTGGGTTCGGAGTTGCAAATGTACCCGAATAAAACGGTAAAATTCGTGATACGAAAAAATTCGTGAATTATTCGCGAACTTACTAACTAGGCCCCACCCACCAGTTTTCTTTTTTCTTCTTAGCGAAGGAGTACGGAGTATTTAATTCTTAAAACTTAGATTCAAACTTCGATTTCAGAGGCAATATTAGAAAAGCACATGCCAGGAAAGACCAGGAGTAAGGAGTATTTATCTTCTTTGCCGTTGTTGTTGTTTCCCTATTCGCATCGACAATGTAAATCTGGACAAATTGCATTAAATTCAACGCAAAGAAATTTGAATTTCTCATTGGAGACTGCTTATTTTGCAATTGAAGTAATAAACTTGTTCTTGAACCAAAACAAAAGCATACTCCAACTGATTCTTTAGTACATTAAGATATTGCATATTTCATTTGGAAGTGATAGACTCACCGCGGGCTGGTCCCGCGGTGTGTCCCGCAACACTAAAAAAAGGGCACAACCCTAATGGCTCGGCCGGTTGGTAGGGGGGGTTTTGGCGTGGGTCCCGCCTCAGTGTGAGAAGCGGGACAGACCGCGGGATCCCAACCCGCGGTCAGTTAATTATTTTTGTATTTCATTTATATATGGGTTTTGTTATCTTGTGCACCCATACACAAGATAAAAGGTGGAAATTGAATTATTGTCCCTCTTTTTAATGGGCTTTACAAATATCCTTATCATACAATAAATATATCCTTCTACATCTATTAGCTCACCTGGTCCACTAACGTTTTTTTATTTCTTTCCTTATTTACCCTCCCCGCATTAAATCAATCGTTTTTATTATTTTCTTCGCAGATCGAATTCTCTCTTCGTTTTTCTACAACGACAACCACCACTATCACCCACTTAGCATTGCAGTAGCCTTAAGAACACCTCCTCCTCCATCACCTCCACCTCTACAAATAGATTAATCAATCAATCAATAACCCTAGAACTCAGATGTATCTATTGATTGATTCATATCCCTGAATCGATCTCAGATTTTAATTCTGAGGTTCGATTTTGATATTGTTCTTTCATTTTTTTGCATATTTTCTTTAGGTTTTCGTTTCGGAACTTTGTTATGATAAGTGTAATTCAAGAAATGTTGGAGCTTGGATACTGATTTTCCAGTGCTTTTGTCACTATCAAACACTTGAAGCAAATGTTTGATGTTGTTAAATCGATTCAATTAGGGCTTGTTTTTTCTGATGAGGATTGGAATTTACTAATAGGCAGTGATTTTTGTTTGGTTATTCAATTTGAAGGAGTTTAATGTGAATGATGATGTATTTGCTACCTATGTGTGGGATTGATTTTGTGGTAATATTTATATGTGTAGCTTTTCTTAGTGCAAAAGAGAGGGAAAGTAGGATTAATTAGTCCAGGAAGAAGTGAAAAGTTTGTGTAGGTATTTCAAGGAGGGACTAACAGTAGAAAAGTTAAATTTTAATACGAAAGGTAGCTGGTTATCTAGAAGTTTTCTATATGCTAGGTTGATTGAATGGAGCTGAATACCATTTTAGAAACTAGTCAATGAATAAGATCTATGAAAAATTGAAGATTAAGATGGGGTTGGTAATTCTAATGCTAATGTTAATGTGTTGGCGGATGATAGTTGTATCTATGGTTGTCTTGTTTAGTACTTTATGATATTTTCGTGGGTGTTGATGAATCTTGAGAAATTGTTTGGAATATATTGAGCAATTTTTATATATTGTTTTTGATCATTATGTTGTTTCAGATGTGGATTCTCAGTTTCATTTTGTTTGTGTTTTTAACTCTTATCTGGAGGTTTAGTAATTAGTATTATTTGCCTAGTGTCATAAATTCTTTTGGCTCTAGATTACTCTAAAATGATGGGATGAAAAATTACTGATAACCATTTTTAAATGTGCGGTGTTTACACATAATGAAGTAAAAGCAACTGGCCTAAACAAAATTCAAACAATAACACCCTGCAAGTCAGCATTTTATCACTGTTTATGGCATGAGGTGAATGCTACTTTCTGTTAATAAGTAAACTTTTGTATTTTACCGTGCTCGAGGATTGGGAAACAAATAGAAAATGCTAATTGGGGAGACGAATTTCCCATTCTTCTCAAAAGCTTTATTAATCTCAGTTCACTAGGAATAAGCATTAGATCCAACTGTTCATTCACATAGTAATTTGAATAGTTGTTGACACATCATCTTAACTTTAAGTTTCCTAAAAAGTTTTTACATGCTTTCCCATATAATAATATGTCTGCTTTTGAGCATATTTGTATATAATCATGGCTTTAGTAATTTTTTATGTCGCTTAATGTTAATCATGCTTTACTTCTACTGTTGATCCAACTGAAATTTATCAATTTCATTTTTATGGCACTTAATGTTGATCCATCATCATGGATAAACATCCACTGTTGATCCAATGAAATGGATAAATATCCAGTGTTGATCCAACTGCAATGGATAAACATCCACTGTTGATCCAACTGAAATGGATAAACATCCATTGTTGATTCAAGCGAGGTTGGTTTTGAAGATGGTCTTGGAGTGTTGGTCTTTATGAAGCTACAGGTAATGAAATATGATGGTTATATGGGTTGAAGCAGGCAGTGATATTGGATCAACTATGGTTGTTGATCCATATATTTTGGATCAACTATGGTTGTTGATCCATCTATATGGGATCAACTACTGTTGTTGATCCTTTGAACTCATGTTTTGTAGTTTAAATTATGTAAATTTGTTCTAATGTTGAACTTGTGGTGCAATGGTAGCATGACTGACTCCATGTCAGATGATGCGTGTTCGACTCACGCCAAGTTCACTCCATTTTACATGGATAAACTATCATTATTGATCCAATTTTACATGGATCAACTTCCATTGTTGATCCACTAAAATTGGATCAACTTCTACTGTTGATCCTTTTTCTTGGATAAACTAGATAAACTTCTCTTGTTGATGGTTTTGTTGGTGGATCTAAAAGCTGCGGTGATGAACTGGTAGCATTTTTCCATCGGCATGGATAAACATCCATTGTTGATCCAAGCTGCAATGGATAAATTTCTAATGTTGATCCAACTGCAATGGATAAACATCCATTGTTTGATCCAATGAAATGGATCAACTACTTTTTGTTGATACAAAAAAATTTGAACCGATGATGGTGGTGGCGGCAGTCGGACGGTGGTGTGGTGGCGGCGATTTAATTTGTGGTGGAGGAGGACTAGTGGTGGTGTAATGTGGTGGTGGTGGTGGAATATTGGTGGTGGTGGTTGGTAATTTGTGGTGGTGGAGGACTAGTGGTGGTGGTAATGTAGTGGAAAAATTTGTTGTAAAGAAAAATAGTGGTGGTGGAATATTGGTGGTGGTGCATAAGGTTGGTAGGTGGTGGTTGTTGAGCGGTGGTGGTGGTGGTGGTGCTAGTGGTGGTGGTGAAGTGGTAGTGGAAAAAATTTGTTGTATTTTGAAATAAATTTAAAAAATATTATATTGATAGTGTTTAACCAGGTGTTTTATGGGTAAAAATTTAAGGTAATCTAATATTAAATGGATAAGGTTATAAAAAAGGAGGGACATAATTATTGTTGCATAAGGATATATTTGTAGGGAGTTAAAAGTAGGGACATATAATTAATATACCCAGATAAAAGCCAATCATTGGTCTTGGAAATGATAAAAAACAATAAAAAATTATTATAAATAATATATTTTGCATTGGAGAAAACAAATGTTCATAGATTTTTTGAATTTTTCTTCATAGAAGTCCAAAAGTTACATTCTCCAATGCAAAATACATTATCTCTTGTAATTTTTTATTTTTTATTGTTGTTTATCATTTCCAAGGTCAATGATTGATTCTTATCCAAGGTCAATGATTGACTCTTATCTTGTGCATGTGTGTACAAAATAACAAAACCCTATATATATAATGAAAAATTGTTGTTTACAATATTAGTGTACGTTTCAGTTCTTGACTTCTTGTAATATAAAATCTAGCCAAGTTTCAGCCATTCATTAGTTGCATTGGTATTAGCTTCAAGGAATATGTTATTGCAAGTGGTAAGGTTTATCCTTTGTCAAGCAAAGCTAGCTTTAGCCAAAAGAGGTACATCCTCATCGTTACAAGGTCGTCTCTGAAACCGACTTTTTGGATATCTTCACTGAGAGTTAAATAAGATCATCAAATGTATCCTAATAGTACTTCTCAACATGATCTTCATAATGCAAACTATGTTCCTGCTGCAGATTCAAATCTGCGCCCAGTGCCACCTCAAGGAGTCTTAAGTAGCTCTATGCAACAATACTACCCGCCGTTTAACGCATCATCTAATATGATGCACGTTCAAGGTCATGCTGCTACTAGTTTACGACGATGGTCTACTGGCCTTTTCCATTGTTTCGATGATCCAGGAAACTGTAAGTAGCTACTCATTTGGATCTAACTAGTTGAGTGATTGATTGAATCCTAATTTTTTGTTTCTTGGTGAAGGTCTGGTGACTTGTTTTTGTCCTTGCATCACGTTTGGGCAGATTGCAGAAATAGCGAATAAAGGTTCCTCAAGTAATATACCCAAAAAATCTCATTAATTAAGTTTTTAACGGTAGAGATTATGTAAAAAGAAAAGAATGAATAGTATGTTTTATGCGTGGATGATGCATGATGTGCAGGTTGTGTGACATACGGTGCTGCATATGCACTTTTAGCGTTGATAGGGATGCCTTGCTTGTACTCATGTTGTTACAGATCTGAGTTGAGAGCTCAATATGATTTAGAAGAGGCTCCTTGTGTGGATTGTTTAGTCCACTTCTTTTGCGAGTTTTGTGCTTTATGTCAGGAATACAGAGAGCTCAGAAACCATGGCTTCGACATGGGAATAGGTACCACACCATTTGATGATTACCCTTGTCCTAATATGTTTCTCCTTTTCATATTTTCTTTTCAAAACGAAACTCGGTTAATTTTGATTTATGCATTCTACTAAGGCTGGCAAGCGAACATGGATAGAAGAAGTCGTGGAGTTACAACTGCTCCAGTCGTGAATGGAGGTATGATGAGATGAAAAATTAATTGTGAACGTGGATTGACGCCTTATCTCGACACTAATGGTACAATAGACATGTTTTCATATCTCAGTGCTACTGTTCAGAAGACTGTTACACTTGTTCTCATTTAATTGCTTTAATCAGTAAGAGAAAATTTACAATGCAACTTCATGTGCATTTCTTTCTATTTGCATTTTGCAGTCATGCAAACAATGTTTAAGATAAGAGTGACCGATTAATAGACTGAAATTACCAATATCATATTGCCGACATATGTCCTGAACAGGACTTCTTTATGGCATCCATACAGAAGAAAACAGGAGAATATATAGACCAAGGAGCCAGCAACAACGAATGATGTACAATATGCATGAGATACATCACTATTACACAGCGGCGCACGGGTTATAACTCCAAAGGTGTCACTATCCATGTACAAAAACCCCAACAAAACAAATTGTTCACAAAAACCCCATTTAACATAAACTTTCTATATTACCCTTTTAATTTAAATCACCCCAACAAAAATAAAAATCAACCTCACCTTTAATTTTTATTATAATATTCTCACCACCAACAACAACACAGCACAGTAGCACCATCGCCATTGCACCGCCGCCGCCACTGCACCGCCACCGCCACTGCACCACTTCCACCACTGCACCACCACCACCACTGTACCACCACCGCCGCCAATGCACCACCGCCGCCGCCGACCACCACCACTGCCAACCGCCGCCGCCGCCGACCACCACCACTGCCAACCACCGTCGTCACCAACCACCACCGCCACCAACCACCACCACCATTGCCAACCGCCGCCGTCACCAACCACCGCCGCCACCACCACCGCAGCCAACGACCACAACCACAAACGACCACCACCGAGAAACACCATCATTATCACCGACCACCACCACCAACCAGCCGCCGCCACCACAAACAATTACTTTGATTGATCAATGTTCAACAAAATGAGAAAAAATGATGCAACCAAACTGAAAATGAGAACAAATGATGAAACCAAACTGAAAAAATGATGGAACCAAAATTTCTCGTGAAAAATGATGTAACCAAACTGAAAAAATGATGGAACCAAAATTGGTTTCACCAAAAAATAGATGAAACCGAAATTGGTTTCATCATTTTTCAACATATTGATGTCATTTCACCAATAATCACCGCGATCAACACCATCGCCAACCACCGTGACCAACTACCACCACCACCGCGCCGCCACCACCATCGTGCCGCCACCACCACGTCATTGCACCGCCTCCATCATCCAGCACCACCACCAGCACCACAACCGTCCAACACCTGCCACACCACTAACACCACCACCACCAATACTGAGCAATTGCATCACCACTGCCAGCCACCGCTACCAGTCAGCACCACGACCTCCCACCACCCAAAAATACGATAAAACCGATTTTGGTTTCATCATAAATAAGATGAAACCATAATTGGTTTCGTCGACTGCAACTGCTCCTTGGCTCAGTTCTTTCCTGCAACTTCATCTGCTCCTTGGCTCAATTCCTGCCACACCACTAACACCACCACCACCAATACTGAGCAATTGCATCACCATTTCCTTCCACCGCTACCAGTCAGCACCACCGCCAACACTTGTCGTACCGCCACCAGCACCACGACCTCCCACCACCCAAAAATACGATGAAACCGATTTTGGTTTCATCATAAATACGATGAAACCATAATTGGTTTCGTCGACTGCAACTGCTCCTTCGCCAGCACCGATAGTTCAGATGAATTTGCCAGTGTTTTTGGCCATTATCACGATAATAGTTATTGGATAGAGAACCTTGCACTACTCCTGATGGTCCCAACTTATATTTATACACTAATGGGGGCGAAGGGGAAGCTGTAGGTACATTTTATTTCACCTGAACTACAGATCTGTGCTTCTCTGTTGACCAAGATTTAGAAGCTCTCTCAGAATTCCCATGAACACTACTACGCTCTCTTAAAGGAGTGACATTAGATCAGACTCTTTCATCTGAAACAAGTTCCATGTACTGAGATTTTGCTTTTGAACTAGTCTTGTAAAAGAGAAAACATACGGTTGAAGGGTTAAATGTTTATAGATTATTCGATGTCTGGGGAGGTTCAGCCCAAACATACATATTTGGACTCCAAGATCTTATGTACATCATGTCACAGAATTTGAAATGAATATCTGAAATATCAACATAATGCAGCTAAACAAACCTTGAAGCAAAATATCAGAGTCATGAGAATATCCTGGCAATCTCCAAAATATGTAACCATTTCCATACGAAACAACAGGGTTTGTTCTAACAACATATGATCTTTGTTTCTCTGCAGATAAGATACAAGTTTGTGTTTTCCTATCATTTACTAGATGTAAACATAAACAAATCCCATGAGGGTATATATACCTACTGAGTGAAAGTAAATAACTACATGAGAAGGGAAAAAATAAACAATAAATTAGCAGAGTCAGTAATTGTGATAGATGAAGAGACAAACATACTGTTAACCACCATGCTTATTGCTTCTAGCACCTCTGCATGAGTTTTTTTTGTGTCATCCCTTATTGTTGAAAGGGAGTCATCAGTCTCAGTGGTACAAGGATGCTTTTCCATCTCAACCAAAATCTGCTGCTTTATATCCTTCTCCTGTTACATGTTTCTCGCTTAAGAATACCACTCAAGGTAAGATCGCTCAAGGCATAAGAGAATGAAATTACCTTATTTTTAGCAGCAAGAACTTTTTGTCTTGCTTCCCTCTCTCTTTCCTCAAGTTTGAGGTTTTGCTTCTCAATCCAAGCCCTGAGCTCACTGTAAGTAGGAATTGTGATAAATGAGTTCTCCAAAGAGGTTTTGCTATGTACAAATTTCTTACGAAAGAACTTATGGACCATACAGAAAAGTACAACATATACAATAACGTAGCCATATTTTATGGACCATACAGAAAAGTACAACATATACAAGAATGCAGGATTGTGAACTGAGTCAATTGAGTGCAAACATAAAAAGTTTCAACAATGCTTCTTCTTCAATAATACATAGGCACCGACTCCTGGATCGCTTACCCACATGCATCAAATAATTTTGCTTTTCTAAATACCACGATTCTAAGGTAGAGGTAACGCATAATAGAGTTATGCATTATGAATTTCAATAACTAATTCAATGTCTTAAGTCTGTCATTGCAAATCAAGAAGCATGCCTTACTATTAACATTCTTTTAAGCTAACTCGCACATAACTACACATGAAAGAACAGTGTATTATTGCAAAACGGACTTGGTATGGAGAAACTAAGACAACTTCCCATGAATTCCACCAAGCGAAAAATGATATACATTAACCCCAAAAATTCCAACACAATAAAGCATGGTGTTTACTTGGGTCTACCAGAACTACACACCGCGCCTGTTTAGGTTCTCATCCTAGTCTCTTGCAGCTTGTTAAGCCCTCCTATTTATAGTCTCCCAACTAATAAAAATCCATAAACTATCTATTATATATGCTTGTACAGTAAAAATAAAAAAGAATAAATGAGTAATTTACCTTCATACGCATCATAAAACTCAAAACTGAGCACTAGTATAGGGCAAACCAATCTATAAACAATCAAAGATTTGCAAATCCTAGAGACTCAAAACTGAGCACTAGTATAGGGCAAAGTTTTCCATAGGTGACTGCACAATAGAAATAACAAATGAAATAAGAATTTACATTATCAACTTCACCCAAATCTGAATTGTAAAAGAGTTGAATCTTGAAGAAATCAAAAAAGAACTGACTAATGTAGATCTGAAAAACGAAAATCAACAGAAATAACAAATGAAACCCCTATTTTTCGAATCAAATCAAAACTCCAATTTACCGATTCAATTCGAAACCCAATTATCGTTAAATCGAAACCCAAATTTCACTGAATTAAAACTCAAATTCAATTTCATATCAAATTAACGATTACTTACTATCGCTTTTAATAGAGGAATTAACCTCTGTCGAAAACATACGAACGAGAACAGAAGACGAAGAAGATTCATTTCGCAGTAGCTTTAACTGCAAATTGAATGAAAAAACCATGAAAAATTAGGTCAAAAATCTGAAAATGGTGAATCAAAAATTGAGATTCTGAATACAAATCGATTGATTGAAAGAATCTGAGATTATTACCTTTCTGGAATGATGAATCAGATGAGATGTATATGTCATGGTGATAGATGATGATTGAAGATTAAAGATCTTCTTTCAATTTTTCTTTCTAACACTAGCGATGTTTGAGTGGTGTTACAACGATTGAGGTGGTGGGAAAAAAGACATGGAAAGTGGTCGGCGCGGTGAAGGAGACGAAGAAAGAATAAAAGGAAATGAGAGAAGAAGAAGAAGTGAAGGTAAAAGGGTATGTTTGGCTTTTTTAAAAATAACAAAAACTAAATTTACTCAAAATTATTTGACCTGGGGTTTTTGTGCCACTTTATTTTGAAACGGTTTTTATTTGTTAAAAATAATATGACCGGTTTTTTCTTATCACTAGTTTGTTCACTTAGGGGTCTTGTCACTAGTTTTGTTAATTTAAACTCCTTTACTGGGTCCCGCAGAGATTTTATTAATAAAAAAATTAAATATATACCCGGGAGGCACATCTTGTGCCGCTTGGAGAGAATTTTTCTCTCCAAGCGGCTGAAAATCAGACGCTTAGTTTGTTTTTTTTGGTTTCCCATGGTTAGAAAAATCCTCATTCACCCAGTCCCTCATTCATTATGGCAGTGAATGAGTGTTTTTCACACTCATTCCATAGCCCTTGCTCTTAGAGATAGAGAGTGTCCTGTTACGAATATAGAAAGACTTGAGAGCAACTTACAACATGATTGCAAGCAGGCAGCAGCCTTGCAACACACATATATAGTTGTAGCTAGTTGGTCGATAGGCTGTCCTTAAACATCAATGGATAACTCTTTTTAAAGCATTCAAATAACTTACGCTGCTCAATGTCGCCTTGAATGACCTTATCATGAAAGACAACGTGAGACTTATTCCTAATAAACCATGCTCTAAACTTTGGGAACGATACGCCTTTTTGGAGAAGGATAAACTCGATCTCCGCTCTGGTTATCTTCTGGTCGCCATTTCTGTCTACCATTCTGATAAACTCTTTCAGTTCATGATTATCATCATCACCAGGATCACACCTTATCGGCTTCTGATTATTCATGCCTAATAAGTCGATGACCTCTATCTCTTTCTCTCACTCCCTTTGACAAAGCACTAACACCTGCACTTAAACAATGAACCTCGAGCTCCTATTTATAGTAACTGATTGTCTAATGCACAAGTAAATAGTCAAGTTATTCCTCCGTATCTTCGTTGAGCCCTCGGAATAGAAGGGCAGAGTGACATTGTTATTTCACTTAAACTATGTACTGTTGCCAGAGGTCAACAGTCGGGAGAGAATGCTGTCCAATCAATTAACCACCGTGTATATTATACTCACTCCGTCCTGGTTTACTGGTCAAAATTGGGGATTTTTTTTGTCCTAAATTACTTGCCAAGTTTCATATTTTTCCACTTTTTATCATAATTTACCCCTCTGTTGGAATCAAGTCATATTATTGAGAATTGTGTAATTATATTTCCTATACACAATTTTAAATTCTCCTCTCTCTATATATCCTTTATCTTTTTTTGTTTTGAGTTCTTCAAGGAGTATGTAAAAACTATGTATCTTAAATACTAACTTGGGGTAATTTTGGAAAAAAAATTCACTCTCTCTATATTTCTTAATCTGTGTGCAAAAATCAATTTTGGCAAGTAATCTAGGACGGGGGAGTATCTGACAGTAACTATTCAATGCTTTTTCCGGATAAGTTTTTGATTTGCTCCCTGACCGAACACGTGTATATAATATTTGTCAAACGAGGCAACTCAAACATTCAACATTATGTTCTTAAATTCCTTAAATACTTTACCTTTTGTTCAGTGGGAATGGAGAGATTCAGAGTGATGGAACTGAAAGACGACGACCAGAATCAATTATTTCTAGGGAGAATTTATAAAGTACCCCCGTTTTTATAGGGTCGTTTCAAAAGTATTCCCGTTTTTTATAACTTCTCAAAAGTACCCTAAGTTTGACAATTTTTTTGATAAAACAGGAAACAAAAAGTTAGAGCCGTTAAACTCCACGTGGCAGCTCCATAAAGTCTTTAAAGCCCCTATAAATTATAGATATTCCAAAAGACACCACACAATCTGAAGATGCAAAACAAAGGTGAAGATTCAGTCACAAATTTTAAGGATATTACACAATTTTAAGAATATAAAAAAGACATAATTCAAATCTAATCATTATCACCATTCAAAAGACACCACACAATCTGAGACTAGATTTCCAATACAAAAGCATGACATTAAGCTGTAGGTCAAAAACACAATTTCACAGGAAATTACATAAAACTTGATTCTATATAAAAGCATGACATTAAGCTTAAGGTCATTAACACAATTTCAAAGGACATTACACAAAACTTGATTCTAAATATACTGACATAATCTTTTTGACCATTATCAAATTTCAACCGAAATGACACAAACCTATTAAGGACCAAAGATAATACTTAAGGAATTCTCCCTAAGACACTATCCCATTTCCTAGATGAAATACAGAACAAGGGGGAAGTCAAATTCCTAAAAGCACTTTAATAGAATTCCTAATTTAAGAGAAACAGACAAGCAAGGGAGAAATTATTGTCCAATTGAGAAATTCAAAGAAGAACCCCATCCAAAGATAATGAGTAAACATTACAAATCCTTAAAAAATGTAAGCATAACATAAGACTATGATTCCCGAAACCAGCAATCAATCAATCTAAATAATTAAGAAAAACAGAGAGGAAGGAAATCCAGAAGATTAAATTAGCAGACCCATTAATTATCCCTCATTCAAAATCAAATACCGACCCATTAAAAGACACTAAATTCCAACCTTAGATAAAATCCCTAGAGAAAATTACTAAAATCTAAAAATAGAAACCCAAACAAGCAACACAGGATCATGATTAAAAAGAAATTACTTAAAAAGAATAGACGTAGCAACTAAAACCCTAACAGATTACTCATGCGACAGAGACAAGGAAGAAATTGAACAGAGAAAAGAAAAAAGAATAAAATAAACCTCTTCCCCGTTAGCAACCTTTCGTGCCATAATCAAATTTAGGGTTTGTAAAACCTTACCTGGACATGGCCTTCCGCTTTGCCTCCATCGAATTAAACGAAAAATGGAATCAAAAATCTAGAATTGATTGAAGATGGGGTACGAATTTTGGGGTCGCCTCCTTCACCATTTTCTGTTCTCTAAACCAAAAGAGAGTGAAGACGAAATGCTCCAACATTTCTCTCTCTATCTGCCTCTTTAGGTTTAGGTTTGTCCCGTTTAGTAATTTTGCATTATTTTGTTGACCTAGTAAAACTGATTTGACTAATAAATATAACTCCTTCCCGTTTTATACACATTGGGGGAACTTTTGAGAAGTTATAAAAAACGGGGGTACTTTTGAAATGACCCTATAAAAACGGGGGTACTTTATAAATTCTCCCTAGTGGTTCCAGATGAATTACAGTTAAGAAGAAGAACATATGAACTCCAATTGGTTGGGTGGATGTAATTGGTACGAACATATAGCTATGCGTGTCATCGTGGGACAGCTTCCCATTATTTATACTAGTAATACCCCATGTGCGATGCACATGTTTGAATTTGATTCTTTTTAACAACACCAAATTTGATAATAATGAAGAAAAAAATATTCTTGTTTATACTCATTATGTAGATAATTCAAAGAGATTTCCAAATATACTAATTTTGCAAAAATCCGATATGTATTTTTAAAGATATCTAAGTTTTAATTTTTTTGATCTCTTTTTAAAACAATGACATTCCTGTAAATATATAAACATTGATTAAAGACTTATTTAATGGGGGTATTGTTTTCATGTGAAAAGGCTTCACCAAAATAAGGCTTCACCAAATAATTACCTATTTTCTTTATATTAGTATAAGATAAAAGGTTTTCTAAATGTTAGTGGTAATTGAATTATTGTCCCTCCTTTTGATGGACCTTCATAAATATCCCTAAAACTCTTTAAAAATATCCCTGATGGCATAATTGAAAATTCTATTAAAAACAAAATTATCATAATTCCTTATTTACCCTCCCCCTCTTATTTCCTTCTTCTTCACTTCTTCATTTTTATCACGAAGAAAAACAAATTCATCGCTCTCAACACCATCATATCCAGCGCCTCCCAGCGCCACCACGATCTCCATCGGCGCCACCGCAACAAGCACCATCTCCTCCATTACGTCCTCCATTAGTATTAGCAGATCTATGGCGAGTTCCATTTCAACTTATTTTAAATCAAATTTAGAGATCGATTTGATTTTTGATTGTCGATTTGGTAATTTCGAGTTGAGATTTAGATCAACTACTACTGTTGAATAATAGTGATTCGTTGGTGGTGCTGGACTGGTGGTGGTACGTAGCTAGATCTGCGTCACATTTGGTTATTTAAATGTAATGGAATCGTTGATATTATTGAATGTATATCATCAATTGAAGAAGGAGAAGGTCCTGTTTGTACCAATTCTAGATACCCACATATTCATCAGGTATGCTTTCTTTGAGGTTTCTTTTAGTGATGGATTGGTGTATTTGTTAAATTTCATTATAAGATTTGATTATTTTTTTACACAAGGTTGAATTTAGGTATTAATGGTTATAGGTTTGATTTTTTTCTCAATTTGAAGGGCTCTCTATAGCTACAGTTTCATGGATTCATTGGTGTAATGTTTCCTGATTAACAGTGCTCAATTTATTTCATATTCATTGGTGTAATTTCATATTTTGTGGTTTTTGAAAATTTTAGTTTATGGGTGTGGTAATGGTGTGATGTTGGTTGTAATAGGGGCGTTGGACCGGTGGTAGTGTAGGGATTGGTGGTTGGCTTATTATGTTGGTGTTGGACTAATGGCAGTGGTGGTGCAGTTGGGGTTGTGTTGCTGTTGGTATTAGTGATGGTTCATTTTCCTCAAAAAAAGACGATTTCAAGCTCTTGTGCTCAAATCAAATGTGACCAACGGGGAATAGATTGCTTCTGCTGGGTTAGTAATGGACATGATATTTGGTGTCATTTCATAGTTACTTTCCAGCAGAAGAAGGCGCCAACAGGTGAGCTCAAGTACATTGACATGACTTGACAACTTTGTGAAGGCCTAGAGTCCTAGACTCCTAGCTATACTCCCACGTCATAGCTAATGTCTTCAACCGAGGTGAAATTTGACTATTATTTTCATTTTTCTAATCAAATCAAAAGATTAAATTTTGTTTTTACAAGAACGGTAACTCTGGTTGATGTATTACATTTACCGCTGGTAAGTGTCTATAAAAGAATTACCATCATAACTAAGATTATAACACCATTAAGATTTCCGGAAGGTCGTCCATAAGGTTATCTTGATCTTTGCTTTTCCACCCGATGGTAACCCTTTTTCACTTTAAGGTCTTTGAATCATATTCTGCTAGCTAGTTATATACTGTGTACATTTTGTCGATATCCTTTTTTTATTTTTATTTTCTGTTATGTCAGTTGTTTCTTTTTGTTTTCTATTGAGTATTGGCTCCTGTATGTTGTGGAACATCTGGAAGTTGATGAAGCTGTATTCAAAGTGGTGGTGCAGTTGGGGTTGTGTGGCTGTTGGTATTGGGGTTGTTTTTGGAGTTAGTGGTTGTGTATTTTTCTGTGTTGAACTAGTGGAAGTGTTGTTGGTATTTGAAGTTGATATTAGAGGTTTAGTGAATTTTTGTTAAGTCGAATCCTATGACCAATTTGGTTAGTTGACGACTTCATTCGGTAACAAAGTTTTCTATGTGTACTAGTTTAGTTGTTTCCAGCCTCTAAATCAAATTGTTTCTCTTGGCTTCACATTATTGTCAAAACATACGCATCTGAAAGATAAGCATTTGTAGTTTTAGGGAAGTTAGAGAAGAGTTCTGAGCAACTGTTCCTCCTGGTTTCCTATTCTTGCTTAACATAGTGTATTGAGTAGGTTTATTTCTCTTGGTTTCTGATCCGTGTGAAGTTTACAAGTCAGGAAGATAAGCATTTGTAGTTTTAGTGATTTAGAAAAAAGAGTTATTGTGTAGCTGTGCCTTTTTACTATTCTTGTTTAACATACTATATGAAATAGTTTTTTTTCTCTTGACTTCACCTGATTTGTGAAGTTGATGAAAAGATTGGTATTTCTAGTTTTTGTGAAGTCCGTAAAAAAGAGTAATTGTGCAACTATGCCTTTTGATTTTTAATACTTGTTTATAGTTTTCTTTCTCTTTTTTCTGATAAGTTGTAGTCTTTCTGTGTAGAGCAGTAAAATTTGTATTATGTTGCTAATGAATGTTGGAATATGGTTTCTTCATCTGTGATTGTGAATTTGATGAATATTGGAATATAAATTCTTCTTCTCTGATTGTGAATTTGTATTTGGTGCAGAATGAATGGAGAAGCATGGGAGTACAGCAAAGCCGTGGGTGGGTTCACTATGGTTGTTGATCCATATATTTTGGATCAACTATGGTTGTTGATCCAACTGCAATGGATAAACATCCACTGTTGATCTAACTGAAATGGATAAACATCCATTGTTGATTCAACTGAGATTTGCTTTGAAGCTGGTCTTGGAGCTGTTGGTGTTTATGAAGCTACATGTAATGAAATATGGTGGTAATCTGGTTGAAGCATGCACTGATATTGGATCAACTATGGTTGTTGATCCATATATTTTGGATCAACTATGGTTGTTGATCCATCTATATGGGATCAACTACTGTTGTTGATCCATCTATATGGGATCAACTACTGTTGTGGATCCTTTGAACTCATGTTTTGTAGTTTAAATCATGTAAATTTGTTCCAATGTTGAACTTGTGGTGCAATGGTAGCATGACTGACTCCATGTCAGATGATGCGTGTTCGACTCACGCCAAGTTCAGTCCATTTTACATGGATCAACTATCATTATTGAACCAATTTAGGGAATAAACATCCACTGTTTATCCCTTAAATTGAATCAACTTCTACTGTTGATCTTTTTTTTTTGATCAACTACCGTTGTTGATCCCTTAAATTGGATCAACTTCTACTCTCTTTTTTTTTGGATCAACTACTATTGTTGATCCAAAAATATCTGGTGGTGGCGGCGGCGGGTCGGTGGTTGTGGCGGTGACGGTGACGGCGGTGACGGCGGCGACATACAAGTGGTGGAGGACTATTGGTGGCGGTTGGTAGGTGGTGGTGGTTGAACGGTGGTGGTGGAATGGTAGTTGAATGTTGGTGGTGGTGTTGCTAGTGGTGGTGGTGAAGTGGTAGAGGAAGGAATTTGTTGTATTTTGAAATAAAGAAAAATATTATATGGGTGAGGGTATTAAGGTAATCTAATATTAAATGGATAAGGTTATAAAAAAGTAGGGACATATTTATTGTTGTATAAGGACATATTTATTGGGTGTCAAAAGTAGGGACATATAAATAATATACCCGTTATGTTAGGACTTGGGTGGGAGTCTCTTACATCTTCTTTCCTTTTTTGAGCATCCGGTACTACAGAGCATATGAACATTTTTCGAGGTGTAGTTTTACCTAACTGAATAGTACTAGGAAGAATCTGGTCTTTGCGGAGCAGTAGCAATAAAGTGGTCTTCGGAAACTTTAAGGAAACCCATTCTAATGTTGTTAATAGAGCTAAGAGCAAACGCAGTGGGCGATCAAGACCAAAAATTTGGGAATAAATAGAGGCGTAGTGGAACGGACTAAAGATTAAATACCAGACTATACCAAATTTTCAGACTAAATTTGGTCCCCGACTAAGACCAAAACCCAAATTTAATCGAGGGTAAATATAGTTAACGCCCCACACCGAGCGCAGATATAGTTAACGCCCCACACCGAGCGCGGATATAGTTAACGCCCCACACCGAGCGCACGTGAACTCTACGCCCCACACCAGGTGTGGTTTATACCCCGCCCCATTTTTATTTTTTTTAATTTATTGTGGGGCGTGGATTATACCAACGCCCCACTCAAAAATTTGCAGTGGAAATTTGGGGCGTGGTTTTTACCAACGCCCCATTTTTTTTTTTTTTTTTACATTTTCGCACCAGGCGAACTTATCCCTCCGCCCCACATAAGGCGAACGTATACTTCACGCCTCACACCAGGCGTTGGTATAGTTTACGCTCCACCAAAAATTTAGTCTTCCTCCCACTGCGTCACTCAACGTACTAAACCCAAATTTAGTCTTTTTTTTTATTTTTTTACTTTTTACTCTTTAGTCTTAGTCGCACCGCTGCAGATGCTCTAAAGCGATGTTCCCGACTAGAAAGGAAATTTTTCAAATCCCCCAGTATAACCATATCTATCCTACGATGATTTCTGGATGCCCCCAACTTTTGAATGGATAAAATGTAATACCGATGGAGCCTTTGATGACACTACTCTGGTAAATGATGTAGGCTATGTGACGAAAAATTTCTCCAGGAAAGCTAATTTTTGTGCATCTATTGTCATTGAAAGTGATGATAAGGATCTTATTGACCAGTTTTCCTCAGGAAGGTTTGATGGAAATCCAAAGACAGACGCGATATTTAAAGAAATCCAATTTTTTTGCTTCCTCTTTAGTCGGATATATTTTTTTCTTTTTAACCTAGAATTTGTAATTCTGTTGCTCACGAGCTAGTGCTTTGGGCTAAAACAAACAACTCCTCTATGTATTGGTTTGTTCCTCCTGTTTGGCTTATGCCAACAGTTGAGGGATCATTAGCCTTTTTGAAGATCGTTTCCTAAAAAAAAAACTGAATTCAGAACCAGGACAATAACATCCTTTCGCATTAATTCCCATGGCGGCCTACGCAGTAGTTTCTTGCTGGCAAGGAAGAGGCGCTTTCCTGAAATTTCATGGGTTGTTTTCTTCCTGCACCAGGAAAAGGGAAATCCACTCCCTTTTCATTTAGGGGGTCTCTTCTACATGGACAAAGATAGTCCACCCCCTTTTCATTTTGAGATTTATCTTGTCCGGCATTCGGTTACTATTATTGTTTTATTTATTTTTTATTTTTTGCATTATTCATTCATTCATTCATCATCATCAAAGAAAGAAAAGAAGTTTTTACGATGAGTGAGTTACTTGCCTAATAATAAGCTGGATTCCAACACGTATGATTATTGATTATGATAAAAACAGCGACATCCCCAGTATTTAACAATCTATAAAATTTCATCCTTGCACATAAATTTAGAAAAGGTTTTCTACGTGCTCAACTCCCTTTTTTACCTCTTAGAATTCTAGAGAGACCAAATCCAGGTTCTCTCAGTCAGTCCCATCCCACGTGTAAATTCACCTCTTTTAATCACATTTAAAAAACCATTAATCCTCTTTTAATTAGACTACTGAAGGGAGTTCTTTAGTGATGAAAAAATTGTAATGTGTTTGTCACAATAAATGTCCTAGGAAATTAAGGTTTTTTCAAAATTTTAATGCATAAATCATCCACCGGAGAACTTCTAATCATTATAGTACTACATTTTATAAAAAAATAGAGAAATTTGATCGATGCTGGAACATCATTTGAGTTTAAAATTTCACCCAAAACAACGGGTAAAAACCAGGTTAACTTAGACGTCAATGAAATGATAAGGCATATGATGTAGTTCAAGTGTTCAACCCAAAACTAGACTCGGTTACAGCTGAGTTGAACCAATGATTCAATTGTTTCAGCCGAGTAGACCCAGTGAGTCAAAAAAAATTCCCACATTCTCTATATAATAAAGAGTTTTTTCGAGCGCCCACATTCACCAGAGCTTGTGGTTGATTCTTGCTTCTAGTTGATTATGGTCCCATTTTTTTTAAATTTTTTTTGTTGGTTATATGTGATATTTCGGGTAAAATAGTATCAAAAGTAGTCACTACAAAGGGATAATCTTTGTTGTTCTTGCATGGTGAATATTCATGTAGCTCACAAAGGTACTTAGAAAGTTAATTTGTTCGAATAATAATTGGAAGAAATATTCGAATCATAATGATATACCTTAAGAGCAACAACATCAACTGTGGGAGCAGAATGAACTTGCACTTCATCGCTATAGATTGTTCACATAGTAGGAAAGGTTTCTCACTGAAAGATATTACTGCCAAGACCAGCATGACGATCATTGAGACTTTAAAAAATTATGTAGCCCTGTCTTTATCAATAAGTTCAAGGGTCTACTTACTGGCTCCACAAATACAAGAAGCAATGAATCAATCAGTGAGCAGACAATGATTGAATTTTTTTTAAGTGGAGCAATAGATTGCATATGTTAAAATATTTTTGGAGCATTGGTCTGGGAGAAACTTTCTTTCAAATCCTTCCAAACAAGTAAAGAAGATGATAAATATAGCAATAATATTGATTTCAGCGGTTTACAGAATAACATATCTAGCTTGAAACGAGATCATAAGTTTCGTTTCCTGTTTCGATGATTTACTGGTTCAAGAGGGTTCAAATAGGACGCCATTGTTACAGCAGTGCTTGGTTAAACCCACAATTTTTGACATCTCGAGTTTGTTGTCAATGTTAGATGATCAAAACTATATCTTGATTGTAGTCTACTAAATTAAGTTTCAGACTAGGTTAGAATTTGGTAGTTGAGTATCAAAGATCACCCTCGAAGACTGAAGATCGACTAAGACATTTGGAGAACTTCTGTATCAGGTTTGTGAAAACTGAAACCATTCTATTTTACTCACTATCTTACTGTTCTATCTGTTAAGACTATATCGTATGTCTTTTAGTAGATTTACATAGAAGAAATTTCGAGTCAAGCTTGTCTTGTTAAAATTTTCGAAATATGATTCTACCAAAGATGTTCAACGGTCCTTAACAATATTAGTTCAAAATAATTTATTGTTTGAGAATTAACTTGTGGATCAATTGAAAATCGTCATACAGTGATTTTATTATTGGGAATGTTTCAAACATCATAAGAGAGAAATTCATGAACTTCTGATATTTCTGCTCAGAGAAGGTTGGTGAACCATTTCGCAAACCATAGATATTTGAGTTTTGGAAATACAAGGAAGGTTGGCGAACCAGTTCGCAAATCGTAGGTTCAGTTGGGGACAGTTCACGAACCTGATTCACGAATCGTGTTTGTGTTGGTACTAAAACGCTAGTAATTGGCGAACCCTGTTGTTTGTGGGTGAAAATGGTTTCTGCTGATTTCGGTAATTTCGGGTGTGTGGGTGAGAAACGAATTTAAACCCTAAACAATGTATTGCAAGGGAGTACTTTAGATTCGAGAGATCAATCTGTACAAGTCCGGCCTAAACCAAGAAATGGTCGTTCCAGACTTGCTTCGGTCACAAAGTGGAGGAGAATTGGTTGGTTTTGGGGAGGGAAGCAAGGAAAGTGATGAGACCAGAATAGTTGATTCTGGAAGAGTAGTTGTGTTACGACTTGTATCAGAAAGTGGGAGGCTAGCAGATGGAAAGCTAGTAAACGTTTTCTGAGTGATGTATGCTCCTGACTGAACTTGTTGTTCAGTGCATATAGGTAAGACCTATTTATACAAGTCGAAGTGAAACATACTCTGGTCTCATTAAGGAATAGAAAAATGGGTGAGTAAATGGGAGGAGGTGGTAGAGGTTAACGCATGGAATTGATGTTCCATAAATCCGTTAACGTATGGAATTGATGTTCCATAAAACCGCGAACGCATGGAATTGATGTTCCATAAAAAGAGCGCTTCACTATTAACTCCCTTTATTTACTAACTGCCTCATCCTCATGACATTTCCTTATGACGGGCGTAGTGTACGCCGCACGTTGTAAATCTCCAAACCAATACCCAAAGAGGATCCCCCAATTTGTGATATGTGTTGATGTCTCGAATTTTTTTGTGGAAAACATGTAGCACGTTTGATGTTGTCTAGCAAGTTGATCTTGGGAGACTTGCTAGCTTGGTGACCTTCGACGGTCGAGATTTTGCATCTTAAGACTAAAGGTAGCCGTTGATCGTCGCACACTTTCGCTTTTAGTAGCCGTATAGGAAAGGCCAGCATGGTGGAGCGGCTAGGTCGGCATGCAATTGGCATGGCATGCCTTGACGCGGTTTGGCATGGCCAAACTAGGGTTTTGGGTCAAACATGTGTTGTCTCGTAACCTTGGACGGCTAGGATTTGCTCCTGGGATTGAAATGCAACCGTTGATTCTCGCACGCCTTCGTTTTGGTAGCCGCATAGGGAAGGCCAGCATGGTGGCGCGGCTAGGTTGGCATGGCACGCCTTGGTGTGGTTTGGCGTGGCCAAACTTGGGTTTTGGGTCAAAGGTTACCATGTGTTGTCTGGTAACCCTGGACGGCTAGGATTTTCTCCTGGGATTGAAGGGGGACAGTTGATTATCGCACGCCTTCGTTTTGGTAGCCGCATATGGAAGGTCAGTAGGGTGGCGCACCTAGGTTGGCATAGGTCCATAGTAAGGTGCGTTTGTTTTGGCATGGAGGGGCCAAGGGTTTGGCGTGACCAAGCTAAGGTTTTGGGTTAAAGGTTACCATGCGTTTTCTGGTAACCTTGGACAGCTAAGATTTGCGTCTTAGATGGAAAGATGGTCGTTGATTGTTGCAGGCCTTTGTTTTGGCAACCAGAGTTGTGCATAGCGTGTTGGAGCGGTAATCATGGTTGGCATGATTTAGTGAGAAGATGTGGTTGGCATGGTTTGTCATTGGCACAGTGGTGCGGCTAGCATGGTTGGCATGCCTTGGCGCGGTAGGTGTGGCTGGTACGGTTTTCCATTGGCACAGGGGTGCGGCTAGCATGGTTGGCATGCCTTGGTGCGGTAGGTGTGGATGACAAGGTTTGCCATTGGCACAGGGGTGCGTCTAGGATGGTTGGCATGCCTTGGCGCGGCAGGTGTAACTGGCACGGTTTTCTATTGGCACAGGGGTGAGGTTAGGATGGTTGGAATGCCTTGGCGCGGTGGGTGTGGCTGGCACGGGTTTCCATTGGCACAGGGGTGCGGCTAGCATGGTTGGCATGCTTTGGAGCGGTGGGTCTGGCTGGCAGGGTTTGCCATTGGCACAGGGGTGCGGATAGCATAGTTGGCATGCCTTGGCGCGGTAGGTGTGGCTGACATGGTTTTCCATTGGCACAGGGGTGCGGCTAGCATGGTTGGCATGCCTTGGCGTGGTGGGTGTGGCTGGCACGGTTTGCCATTGGCACATGTGGCATGGGAATTAGGGTTTTGGCCCATCGAAACCCTAATTAGTAATTAATTTTAAAAAAAGGCACCCTGGTAATTTTCTCGCGGACATATTAAAGGGTTCAATAAATGCATTTAAGTCTTGTGACATCACTGTCTGACTAGGGTTTTACGACTTTACCCCTAAGTTAAAAACCACCATCAATATTAAGTCCCTTTCTTAGCTTGGAAAAGGAGCATTGTTGTGAGGTAAGCATATGATGGTGACAGGCAAGGACGGTATCGAAAAGTAAGTCATGCAAGATGGTCAGGAAAGCCCGACTAACCTTTTTCGAGAGGTAAGGAGAGTTCATGATCTCACTTTCGGCAGCCTTGCATAGATTCTATTTGTGGTGCAGACCATGAAGCGGTGAGATGGGGATCGTCGGTTTGGTCCGGCTACGCATCATCTTGACTGGGTTAGGAAACATCATAACGCTGGCTTGGCGAGTTGTTGGTGTCGGCATGGCAAGTCATGGAATGGACGGCTTGACATGATGGATCCACGATAATGGAGCGGACGGCTTGGCATGGTGCGGCCATGGAAAGGTGCGGTTTGGTGAGGCTAGGCGTGTACGGATGGCTTGGAGAGGAAAAGCATATGCGGTCTTGGAGAGATAAAGCATGGAGGATGGTTTGGAATGTGGGGCCATGGCAACGGAGCGGATTTGGAGAGGCAAAGCATGGCAGACAGTTTGGCATGTGAGGCCAGGGAAATGGCACAGACGGTCTTGGCGTGATAATTTTGTATTCGCGGGAACGGTTGCCTCTTTTCCTTACTTGGCTCAAAATATGAAATCCTTTCCTTATCCAAAACTCCCAAGTATCACGCCTATAAAAGGAGGTCCGGCCTCTCCTTTTGTTTCATACTTATTTTATTTTGGCCGTGTGGTAACAGTAAAGTAGACGAGCGAATCTAGGTATGTCTTCCAACACTTCCTCTTTAACTTGTTTTCTTTTTGCTTTCTTGTTGGTGTAAATCCCTAGTTGTAGGCATACCTTTTCATGACCTTATAGAAACTATTGTTCTTCTGTGTTAGTGTGAATTCTGGCCGTAGGCATGTTTTTCACAAGCTTGTACTAGTATTTAGGAGTTAATACCGTAGCAATGTTGACTGCCTCAACTTATTGTGCAAAGTAAGCACGAGATAGTAACTGTCACTCGCTTCCATGAAAACCTAGTTTCTAGGGTTTGCTACTTGGTGTGGTCGTGTGCACGGTTCCCATGGTGGGGCATGCCTCCTTGGTCGGGCACGAATTTTATGCTGCAGGGCATGGTCTTGGCATGAGGTGGTGATGCAGGGCACATCAGTCCCAATTTATTTGTGTATATGTATTATGACCTCGAAACAAACTGGCTTGCGTCTAGGGTGAATCTCTTTTGTCTGGAAAAATAATTTCCATGCACTTCTGTAATAATTTTTTTTCCTTTGTATAGTTCCATTGTAGTTGTTTGGAAGGTGGAAGTACGTGGGAGAATCTTCGTTATGACATCACTTGAGAAAAGTTCTGCCGTACCAAAAGACATTGGTAATTCCAAGCCAAACGTAAGTGATGAATTCTTCACAACATCGGCTACGATTAATAGGAACCACCCCAAGTACATTTCGATTCTTATGGTTGGTCTGGAAAGTGAGGGAGAAGACCGGTCGGTTCGGCCAGGAGGCTTAATAAGGTTTTGTCTTCAGAAAAAAGAATATCGTGCCTCTCCTATCGATTTCAAAATCACTGTGAGTCCATTGCGTCCCTTTGAGAAATGAATGCGATTCATGATGAGCTAGGAGCATGTAAAAACCAATTTGACTAAGGCGCAGATCATTGATGTTGTTGCGGCTTCCGCAGTGCTTCAGATTAGGAAAAATATTCTACGCTTGGTTGCTTCTATTTCCAGATGGTGTCCGGACACCCACACGGCCATATGTAGGTGGGGTGAAATGACTATCTCCTTAGAGAGCGTGGTTGTATTGATGAACCTTCCCATAATTGGAAACCTCGATGTTAGGTTATCTTCAGATGAAGAAAAAATACACGCCGCCCTAGTTGCGAAATCAAAAGGATTTGTTCGGAAAGAAAACGAGATGAAGTTATTCTAGGACTGGTGTATGTCTCAGTGGTTTCCTGATGAGTTAGTGTCGAACAAAAGAACAATACGCTTCATGTTGCGGCGTTCCTGGCCCTTTGGTTATCCAGAGACATTTTTGATGATGGCTCAGGTAAGAAGGAGATAAGGAAGGAACTTATCAAGTTTTCCATAAAATTGGCAAAAGGCGTCGTTCTCCCCATTGGCGGTTTGTTCCTTGGTTCTCTGTACGCACACTTGGATCAGCTGGTCTCGGATATGTGCGCTTCAAATGGTTATATGAAAGTGGATTCGTACATTCATGTCGCCTTTCTTCAGGCGTGACTATGGGAGCACTTCGAGAAGTACGCCCCAAAACCGTTGAATGTACTTCCCGAGTCTTGGGGTGGCTCCAGGATACTTCTCTGGTCAAATATGCATCCAAAGATCGGATCGAACCTGGTTGGATTTCTTGACAACTTGTACATGGTTAAGTTTCGTCCATGGGCTCCGATGTATGCGTCCATAAGTCAGATCAGTACCTTTGATCCTTCTTCAAACATGTATTTGTCTTATGATAAAGAGGATCTGAGTGTTGGAGAGATGGTGTTCGTGCGAAGCTGCACGCCTGGTCATGTACCGTATTTCTTTCGAGGATCTTGCAAAGAAATCTCTTACAACATTGATAGAGCGGCCCAGCATATGGGTTTTTACCAAGGGGTCCCACTATCTTGTCAGTCAGTTGTTCCAGAAATCCCATTGCCAACTGTTCTCGATGCTATTGTTCTTGTGTCGGGTAAAAGTCTCCCTTTCCTGCTCGCGGAACGAAATCCATCAACAACCTCCAAATATAACACATTTTGGCAGGATGAGTTTCTCGTTATTCATGGATTCGTGAATGATGTGGTAGAAAACCTCCATGGTAAGCCTTCTCATGCGGTTTTAGCGGAACATCCACTGCCGAGGGATCCCAAGCGAAAATCCATTAGCCCGATATTTATGGGTAAAAACTATTTTTGCTGGTTTTGGTAATTTGGTGTGTGTGGATGAGAAGTGAATCTAAACCTTAAAAAAATGCACTGCATGGGAGTGCTTTTGATTCGAGAGATCAATCTATACAATTTTGGCCTAAACCAAGAAATGGCCGTTCCAGACTTCTTTCGGTCACAAAGTGAAGGAGATGGGGTTGATCTTAGGGAGGGAAGCGAAGAAGGTGTTGAGATTGTGAAGGTGTAGGCTTGTTTATGACTTGTAACATAAAGGTGAGCAGGCTTACAAATAATGCAAGCAGGCTCTGGGTGTTTGAAATACGTGTTGTATTAACACTTTGTTTCTGTGTTATCTTGTCTGTTGTGTTGGAAATTGGGATGAGAACCTATTTATACAAGTCATTTGAGACTTATTCACGTTTCTCATGGGAAGTGGAGGAAGTAGAGTGACGGAGTAGTGGAGTTGTGTGTTAGCGTCAAACGATCAGTCTTTCCCACTTCTCCCACCATCACTAACCGTCCATGTCTTCCTGACACGTTCTTGTGATGGCGCGTTGCACGCTGCACGATGTAAACCGCCAGACCAATACCCCAATATGTATCCCCCAGTTTGTGACATGATTGATGTCTCGAGTGTGTGGATCGTGGGACCCACAGAAGGTAGCATATAATGCTAGTTAAATAACTAAGTTATTTAGGAAGTCAATACTTGTTATGCATCGAATGTATTCGGCATATATGAAGCATCACTGTTGAGCATTATGCCCTGCCTACTTCACGTGAGGGTTTGGAGGTTGCGCTAGAAAATCCTCCCTTGGACGACCACATGATGTGGCAGAGTGGCAGACGGTGATCACTGTGATACCTCACTGGTCTCCTAACTCCTATCCTAGGCCGTCCATCCATGCTAGCGAAGTTGGACAGACAAGATGACTTGCGACCCACATCTGCGACCATCGGATTAGGGTTTAGGAGATGCGCGAGTGCACTCCTTCAGCTTGGTCGAATCCAAGCCTAGGAGATGTTTCATGGAGGACCGATCAGGCATGCGTGTAGACGGCATACTGATGTCCATGCCCATGCTTCACTCTCTCACGAAGGTTCGATCTAGGCCACTGAAATTTACCGGTGAAGTTGAGTGGCTGAGATGGATTTGCGACAGAAATCCCATGTCGCAAAGGATTCCTAAAGGGGCGCGATATGCCACCTTCAAGGCACGCATTTCAAGACGACCAAGCTTGGTCGGTCTCGGCCGATTGGTTCGGCGTGTAGGTGGTAGGATGATATTCATGCCTATACCTGACTTTCCCATGGAAACGTGATCTAAGCCACTCAATTTTTTTGGCGAAGTTGAGTGGTCGAGATCAGTTTGTGATTTGGGAAGTGTGACCACGCTAGTTTGTGAGTGCGATTTGGAGAAACCAGGCATGGTATGCCTTGGTCGGTCGGGTGAGGAGATAGATGGGTCCATGGTGATCATGTTGATGCTCACTGGACCTGTTCAGTTGTCTCCTAAGCCCTTTATTCGATCAGGATAAATCGGACGATCGTGATCGTTACAAACCCTAATTAGGGTTTTGGCCGGTCGTGCGTCATACTTGGTTTTTTGCGCACTAATTGGGACAACCAATCATGGTTGGTCCTGAACGATTGGTCATGTGTGTAGGCGGGCCCACATTGATTGCGTTGACATGCTCTGGGCCCTTTGGATCTACATCTACACACTCCATATATGCCTGCGAAGATGGATGGTTGAGATCGTTTTGCGACACATGTAATGTGACACAAACCCTAATTTAGGGTTTCTTGTCCATTCCGCTTGGTTTGGACAGTTTGGCAAGCTTTTCCACCCCTTTTGGGGGGGTCGACCATGCGAGGCCCGCGTTGGGTCGGCAGTGAATATTCCAATACCTGATTGGGGGTATTGGATTCGATCTGGGCCATCCAATCACGCTGGTGAAGTTGGATGATCATGATCGTTTATAGACTGCTATGGACAGTCTAGATGCTCAATCGGGCTAGTATAACACACCGAGAGTTATATGCTCAATCGGGCTAGTATAACACACCGAGAGTTATATGCTCAATCGGTCTAGTATAACACACCGAGAGTTACATGCTCAATCGGGCTAGTATAACATACCAAGAGTTATAGCCTATACGGGAATTTCGTGCATGCCTCACTGTTGGTACTTGGATATTCATGCTACTCTTCTGCGAGTAACAATCAGTCATCATGCCGCACCAACAATAAGAGTCATGCTAGGAACAACACAGAAAATACAAGTCGTTTTATGCATTAATCAATAATGCTAAAATTCACAGAATATTCGTGGGATTGTTGCTACATGCTCTATTCTAGGTAAATTAATAAATCGAAGAAGTATTCATCACTTATCAAATGGCCTTATCCTTTGCAGGACGGCTTGTACAAAATATTGGTTTTAGAACTTTAGCCCTGAACTAAAATCCACCATCAACACCCGAATGCAGATAGTCCCCAAGTGAAGGAGTGAAGATCTAAAAGTCATGCTGGTGGTTTTCAGTCGAGTCTGACGGCTCTTTCGACTTTTAGTTCTTCTAATATATGAGTACGTATAATTTTCTTCCTGATTCGGTCAGATTACATATACTTTTGTCTCATTTCTGAGTGTCTATTCTTGTGCCTTTCCCAGGGTCTTAGCAGTATGAATGCCTTTGCCAAACTCGCATGTAGTCAGAAGACATCACCTCTTGAGACGCAAAGCGGCGATGCTGAACCTACCCATGGTGAAGGGGAATCCGAGAAGGAAGAAATTTTGGAGTCCAGCAACTGGGAGGATAGTTCTTCTGGTAGCAGCGTTGAATCTTCCTCCAGCGAGTCCGGAAGCGAATCAGTGAGCCTTCCATTTTCTTTCTTTCCTCTTCCTCTTCCTCTTTTTTTTTTTTTTTTTTTTTTTTTGAAGTAAAACCAAATCTTGAATTCTAGGAGGAAACCGTTCCCGGGGATGGCCTTGAAGTAGAAATCCACCAGTGTGAAGGCGTATCCATACCTCCAATTATGGTAACCGTGACAACTGGTGACTTGGACATTGAAGTTTATCATCCCGAAGACATTGTCACGACTCGAGTAGTGGAGAATACTCTAGGGACTGTTGGCGCGATTGTAGTTAGGGATCTCTTATCGGTTGCTGAATCCGTTACAGGTGCCACTTTCAGCCCTATGTACCTGGTCCCTCATCCGGGTCATGTGTTGATCGGGGGATTTAGCGTGCCAGCTAAATATGCGGTGCTATACACCAAAATATGGGAAAGCTACGAACATATTGCCACAACCAAGCAAATTACTAGTCGATTTGTGCTGGTTAAGCGGGTGGAGGAAGCTTTATCTTCGATTGACGAATGTGAAACGTGACTGGTCATATGGTTTCTGAGGATGTAATCTCGAGCTGGAGGTTCCACCGTGACATATGTGTGGACTTCTAATTCAATGTTCCTTAGTTCGTTGAAGGTTTCTCTGAGGTTGAAAAGTTGCTGGTGGAAGAATTCGAAGGTCCTTCCATAGAGATGGTGAAGAAGCAGGAAACGGAATTTAAAAAATTGTGCAGGCATCTGAAGTTGAAAAGGGTGGCCCTCCAGAGCACGACGAAGGCCTTCTCTAAGAGGAGCAAGCCGCTGTTGGAAAACTTTCCTTGAATACATTTCTGTCTTTTGAACTTCTTATTTTTTAGTTTTTTTTTTTGAAAGGCAAATGAAACGCCTAGTTCATGGTTTTGATTTCTTGGATTTTTGGGTTGATAGAAAAATGTTACCTTGACGGTTTTGGATTATTCTTTTGGAATGAATCGTTTAGGATTAAATTGTTTTTTTTGGAAATGATGTCATTTTTGGTTATGATTGGTTATGAACGTTGCGTGTTGGTAGATGATATGGGAGGAAACATAACATGGCCATCGGTTTTATCATTCCCGTGAAAACTTGAAATAACAAATCATGTATCTTGTATAGGTAAGACTTACTCGGTTTTTTAGGTCTTCTGATGAAAAGGGAACCTTTCAGGTGTAAGACCGAGTTTTATGGGAAGCATCACCGTGATTGTGGAAAGTCCCCAGTCGCCTCATCTGATAATCGAGTCGTCGATCCCTGGTTGGATCATTCGCTTTTAATATCTAAGCAGTCCCCATCCATCCCTCATCGTGTCAAGACTGATAATCGGTTCGTCTGGCAACTGAGTCATCGATCCCTGAGTGGATCGCCTGCTTCTACCATCTTGATGTATAGGTCGAAGCATAAGATCGATGGTCGAAAATTGACATTGTAACCGAAAGATCAATCTCCCATTGTGGTCGTCAATTGTTTGTGGGTGAAAATGGTTTCTGCTGATTTCGGTAATTTCGGGTGTGTGGGTAAGAAACGAATTTAAACCCTAAATAATATACTACAAGGGAGTACTTTAGATTCGAGAGATCAATCTGTACAAGTCCGTCCTAAACCAAGAAATGGTCGTTCCAGACTTGCTTCAGTCACAAAGTGGAGGAGAATGGGTTGGTTTTGGGGAGGAAATCAAGGAAATTGATGAGACCATAATAGTTGATTCTGGAAGAGTAGTTGTGTTACGACTTGTATCAGAAAGTGGGAATCTAGCAGATGGAAATCTATTAAACACTTTCTGAGTGGTGTATGCTCCTGATTGAACTTGTTGTTCGGTGGAAATAGGTAAGACCTATTTATACAATTTGAAGTGAAACGTACTCTGGTCTCATTAAGGAATGGAAAAATGGGTGAGTAAATGGGAGGAGGTGGTAACCGTTAACGCATGGAATTGATATTCCATAAAACCGTTAACGCATGGAATTGATGTTCCATAAAAAGAGCGTATGCATGGAATTGATGTTCCATAAAAAGAGCGTTTTAACTCCCTTTATTTACTAATAGCCTCATCCTTATGACGGGCGTAGTGTACGCCTCACGCTATAAAGCGCCAAATCAATACCCAAAGAGGATCCCCCAATTTGTGATATGCGTTGATATCTCAAATTTTTTTGTGGAAAATATGTAGCACGTTTGTTGTTGTATGGCAAGTTGAGCTTGGGAGACTTTCTAGCTTGGTGACCTTCGATGGTCGAGATTTTGCATCTTAAGACGAAAGGTAGCCGTTGATCGTCGCACGCTTTCTCTTTTTGTGGCCGTATAGGGAAGGCCAGCATGGTGGCGCGTCTAGGTCGGCATGAAATTGGCATGGCATGCCTTGGCGCGATTTAGCGTGGCCAAACTAGGGTTTCGGTTCAAAGGTTACCATGTGTTGTCTGGTAACCTTGAACGGCTAGGATTTTCTCCTGGGATTGAAGGGCGACCGTTGATTGTCGCACGCCTTTGTTTTGGTAGTTGCATAGAGAAGGCCAGCATGGTGGCGCGGCTAGGTTGGCATGCCATTATCACGGCACGCCTTGGCGTGGCCAAACTAGGGTTTTGGGTCAAAGGTTACCATGTGTTGTCTGGTAACCCTGGATGGCCAGGATTTTATCCTTGGAATATAGGGGGGCCATTGATTTTTGTACGCCTTCGTTTTGGTAGCCGCATAGGTAAGGTCGGTATGGTGGCGCAGCTAGGTTGTCATAGGGCCATACTAAGGTGTGTTTGGTTTGGCATGGCGGAGCCAAGGGTTGGCATGCCATTGGAACATGGTGCGGCTAGCATGGATAGGGCCAAGGCAATGTGCGGTTTGGCTTGGCATAGTGGGGCCAAGGGTTTGGCATTCCGTTGGCACATGGTGCGGCTAGCATGGCTAGGGCCAAGGCAAGGTGCAGTTTGGCTTGGTATGGTGGGGCCAAGGTTTTGGCATGCCGTTGGCACATGGTGCGTCTAGCATGGCTAGGGCCAAGGAAAGGTGTGGTTTTTCTTGGCATGGTGGGGCCAAGGGTTTGGAATGCCGTTGGCACATGGTGCGGCTATCATGGCTAGGGACAAGGAAAGGTGCGGTTTGGCTTGGCATGGTGGGGCCAAGGGTTTGGCGAGACCAAGCTAGGACCGTGACCAAGCTAGGGTTTTGGGTTAAAGGTTACCATGCGTTGTCTGGTAACCTTGGACAACTAAGATTTGCGTCTTAGATGGAAAGTTGGCCGTTGATTGTTGCATGCCTTTTTTTTTTGTCAACCAGCGTTGTGCATAGCGTGTTGGAGCGGCAAGCATGGTTGGCATGCTTTAGCGAGAAGATATGGATGGCATGGTTTTCCATTGGAACAGTGGTGCAGCTAACATGGTTGGCATGCCTTGGCGCGCTAGGTGTGGCTGGCACGGTTTTCCGTTGGCACAGGGGTGCCTCTAGCATGGTTGGCATGCCTTGGCGCGGTAGGTGTGGTTGGCACGGTTTGCCATTAGCACAGGTGTAGTTGCAGGAATTCCCACACTACACCCTTGTTAAGATTCTATAGAAATCTATTGGAAATCAATTAAACTTCAAAGATTTAAACGACACTTTACTATTCAAATCTCAGAAATGTTTACAGAATTGGAAGAAATCAAGATTACAAATATTCTCTTGAAGTTTCTCTCTCCTCAAGACTCTTTCAATTCTCAAAAATACATCATCCTTTTCTGGATCTATCGAGCCCTTTATATAGGGATTTACATAATGGATGACAGCTAAGTTTTCCTCTTATTTCGGATTTATTCTGCGATCTCATCGCAATCGCTACAATATTCTCTATCGTAAGAATGATGACCATCACAGGATCAACATATTCTTCTTTTATTTCTTCCATCGTCAGTTTCTTTTGGATATTCTGTGACGCTCGTGAAACGTTGTTAAAGAATTGGAGTGACGCTTCATGACGTAAACGTTGTTAATATCGCAGGAATAGCGTTGTAGCGATATTCTGGTCCTACATCTTGCCTCTTCTCATGTCTTTTCTGCGAAGAAGAGAAGATCATGAGAACCAATATTCATTACTATCCTCGCAATTTTCTTTCCCTTTTATACTTTCTCCTCGACAAGATTCCGTTAATCTAGCCTTTCCTACACGTGTTGTGAATTCCTCCATTTACTGACACGTCTCTGCTCAATAGGTCCACTCCCTTTTGCCTATAAAAGGTAGAATTAAGTTTCAAAACTAATTTTCTTCTTTTGTTTCTTCATCTTCTTTATTTGTCTACTTCATCTTCCGTCTGCAACTTTTCTTCTTCTTCATATTCTTCTGCTACTGTTCTAATGGAGTCATCAAGGTATGTTTCTTGACTTATGACATTTATTTAAGCCAATTTTTACTTTCATTCTCCAATATTTCTTATTTGATTCTTCATAACTTCCATGTTATGTCTTCTCTTCAGCGGAACTATTTCTAACACACAATCCACGATTCAAAACCCTAATACTTGCAAAAGACTAGTAGAAAAGAAGAAGAGGAGTTCTGCGAATGATAAGGTAGTAAGAAATATATTCTATTTAATAATAACAATATTGTTGCCTCTATTTCTTATCTGAGTTATTGTTCGCAGAATGACGAGAATCCTGTTAAGCCTCCCAAAAGATCTCGCCACTTTAAGACTCTTGGGGATAATCTCATGATGCCCACGCTAACATCCGTGAGGATTTCTCCCACACCATCGCAACCAAATCTTTCTACTTTTGTTTGCGAGAATATCGCTACCCATACTTCTACTTCTTCTGACCCTTTGACAGATCAAGCTTCTAAAATTGCTGCGACTGAGACTCCTTATAGTCCTTTACGGCCTTCAACTGTTGTTTTTCCACATACTCCTCCTCCTAACAACTCAACCATCACAAATGATCGTCAACTTTCTCTCATTACTACTTCATCTTCTACACCCCTTCCTTCATCAAACAAAATCTTTGCAGGTGTTGATGTTGCTTTTAAAATCTTGTCTAACATTTTAGATAATGCTAGAAAGTCATCCAATGATCCTCTCCAACATGAAGCTTGCGAGACTCTGCTCAAGTATTTTGGCTCTGACTGTAATGCTTCACGAGCGTCTTTGAAAAATGAGATTGAAGCTCTGAGGAAAATCCTACAAGTTAAAACTGCTGAATGTGATACTTTGAATCATATGCTCCGCAACTCTTCTCTAGACTGCGAGAATCTTCGCAGAAAAAATGACGAGCTGAAAGGTACATTTTTCTTGCCTCTACCCCTTGTTCTTCTGTTTTATTTTCATATTTTCTGTACTCAGGCTTCTTTCTTAAATTCTTGATTCATATATTAGTTTCAAATCGGACTCGTTTCATAGAAAGACTCAAATTTGAATCTATTGCTGAAGAAGCTCGCGTTGAAAGAGATTCTTGGATGGATCAACATACTAGACTAGACAATCTTTACACTTATTCAGTTGATCACATAAATAATCTTACTAATGAGAATAATCAATTATTGCAAAGGCAGAATTTATTAAGTGGCGAGGTTGATCGCCTCTCATATTTGTTTTTTAAGGATAATTTGGCGATGGAATCTTTATCAGATGAGAATAAAACTTTGTCCCAAGAAAAACATAGATTTTCAAGCTTGATGGCGATTTCCTCAAAGCAATTAAGTAATCTTCAAAGCACATGTAATAATCAATAGCAATCTCTTCGTTCTCTCAAGAATGAGCTCAAGGGATTAACTGAATCATCTGCTACCGAGAAGGATAAACTTATCAAGGGTAGATTAACTCTTAGTTTAAGGGCCAGCGAACTTCAAGATCAATACTCTCAATTAAAGGAATCTCATTCTTTATTAGCAAAGGAAAACTCATATCTTCGCAACAAAGAAGAAAGTATGAAATCTCGTCTGAAGGGTATGGTTGGCGATAAATTCGATGATGCCATGAATCAATGGGAGAACTATTTATTTTCATTAATCCAAAACTTAACTTCGCGAAAAGAAGGTAGTCAATTGACTGCCTATTTTTTTGATCTTCTCATAAAATTTTGTGTTATATTCCTTGTGAGTTTTTTGTCTAATTGATCTTTTATTATTTTGTTTCTCGCAGAATCCGAAAGAGATCTTCATTCTACCATTGCTGATCTGACCGCTAAATTGGATAAATTTCGCAAAGAAAACAAGTCTCTTATTTCCAATTATGTTGATGTCCGCGACAAAGAAGAAAGAATACTTGATTATCTGGAGTACTTTAAAAACATAGAGATTAGGAATCGTGATAGAGGTTTCCTTCGCAAGGTCCACCTCAGTGCTGAAGTTCTTGTGAACGAGATTCTGCTCTCCAATTCTCTTCCTCATGTATCTGTTCCTCCTCTAAAAGTTGATGATGATGAAATTCCTCTTCCCATGGATGAAGATTTAGAGTTTACTAATGATGAAGAAAATACCACCCAAGAAGATGGTGAAGAACAAGAAAGAAGTCCTCCCAAAAAAGTAACTACAAGTGGCGAAGTAATCGCTGATGAAGAATCCAAAGAAGAAGAAGCTTGTGGTGAAAAGGATGCTGATGAAGTTGATAATTCTGGCAAGAATAATAAATCTGACGAGCAAGAATAATGAATTTTGCGAGGCTTGAACTTTATTTTTGCTTTCTTTTCCTTCTTCTTTCTTGCGAGAGATGTAACTTTTGAAACCTTTTTAGAATTTAACTTTCAACTTAGTTTACTTGGAATATTTTCAAGGAAGATAATGAAATGTTGCTTCTCCATTCCCCTATATGCCCTTTATTATCTTTCTTGAAATGGTGAATCTGCCCTTTATTTGTATCTGCGATGCGATGAATACTGTTGCGATGTTCTGAAAAATTCTGAAGGAATCTACAATGTTAAGAATTTGCGTTCTTATACATTGCTCTGCGATGAATGAATATTTCCTGCAATCTTAAAATAGAATAGTTAATTGGTAAGATTATTCTTTTGGTCTTATTTTGCTTTCCTAATTAAAGGTCTTATTTTGCCAAACTTTTTCTTTCTGCGACAAAATCGCAGGATTTCTTAACATTTGCATGTAAAGACCCTTTGATCTTGTCTTATCCATGTTCTTTCAAAATCTTTGCAACAACATGATAAGCATAAACTCTCTTGCAAGAATTTAACCTTATGACATTGCCGTCTTACGATGAAATCGCAGGACGTCTTTGCACTTTCATGTAAAAACCCATTGATCTCATCTTAACATTTCTCTCATGGCTTGTTGCCTCTGTATCATTTATGTCACGCGACAATATAATAGGCCTAAATGTTCTTGTGATCATAAAGCCCCATGACATTGCCGTCTTAAGACACTTATCAGCTCCCTAATGGAGGGTGCCGCCCTTATCTTCCCACTGGTTGCCCCTTCAAGGAGGGCACATCGGCCATACAAGACTATCTCCTCCCATCAAGATTTGCCAACAACCAATTGTTTTCGCAGCCTCTTTTCCTTTATGCCTATATGGCTTATAGTTGCAAGACTGCACCCTAAGTGGGGTTTTCTTCAGGCCAAGTGCATCATAGCCAAGACTTACCAAGAATGGCAAGGGAGTTTCGTACGCCCTTGGCACCCTTTGCTCAACCGTGTACCTCGGAGCCTTGGTCATACTTTGCACTTCTTGGAAGAGATTCTCAGTCGTCCAACCAGGGTATAACCATATATAGTTGGAAATCCAAGATCTCTCTCCCGGATAGGTTTTCTTTAACCCCAACATCTGCATGACTCAGGATCCAGCAGCGGTATAACCTTACCCCTGAATCATGTCAAGAGATACCCCTTCCTATGACGTGCTATTAGGTCTTTCATTTGCCTCTTGCGAAATTTTATTCACGAACTAGGGTGCACGCCATAAAGGTTTGTCCCATTCTATTAATCTCTATGAAATTTGTATTC
Source organism: Papaver bracteatum (assembly GCA_023529315.1). Lineage (NCBI taxonomy): Eukaryota > Viridiplantae > Streptophyta > Magnoliopsida > Ranunculales > Papaveraceae > Papaver > Papaver bracteatum. The sequence continues at coordinate 232,279 of JAJJWX010004494.1, forward strand.
GCTTTTCTTGCGATAATGCTCGTTGTTTTTGTTGTGCTTTGTTACCAGAAGAATTTTTCAGTTGTAAATAGAGATAAAAGAATTTATTACCTGTTTCATCATATAACATACCAGTATCTCTTATCTTGTAGAAGATGTCATTGATAATACCTTTTCAGAAATAATCTATTCCATGGTCTATCGAGTCTTTGACCCACATCTCTTCCTTCAGGATCCATTAGTTTGTATTCCCCAGTTCCAATTATCTCTTTGATGATATATGGTCCATCCCATTTTCTCGCCAACTTTCCACCACTCTCTCGCTGATAACTTGGTGTTTCTCGCAGCACTAAATCGCCAAGTTGAAATTCGCGCTTCTTAACACGTTTGTTGTACTCGCGAGATAATCTGCGTTGATAATTCTCCATATGTTGTAGAATTTGTTCTCTTTTTTCTTCTAATTCATCCAACTTATTCAGTATCATACCGGCACTTAAATTTCTTTCCCATGCTTCTCTTTTTGTTGTAGGAATAACAACTTCTGTTGGTAATCTGACTTGACCCCATATGTCAAACAAAATGGTGACATTCCAGTTGATTCTCGTCTAGTTGTGTTGTAAGCCCATATTGCATTATGTACTTGCTCGCACCATGCTCTGTGGTATCCTTGTAACTTCTTTTTCAAGATGTTTGCGATTGTTTTATTAGTTGCCTCAGCCTGACCATTTTCTTGTGGGTATAAAGGAGTAGACTTTCCACATTTTATCTTAAACGCATTGAGTAACAATTATATATTCTGTCCCTCAAATTTCTTTCCATTGTCAGATACTAATTGTGCTGGAATCCCAAATCTGCAAATTATATTTTCAAAGATGAATGTAAAAATATCTTTATCGCGAATATGTTGTACTGCCTTTACTTCTCCTCATTTTGTGAAATAATCTGTTGCGACAATCAGATATCTTATTTGTCCAGAACTAGGTACAAATGGTCCCACAATATCCAACCCCCATTTCCCAAAAGTCCATACACTTGTTGAAGATGATAATGGTGCTCCTGGTGCATGTATCTTTTTTCCGTATCGCTGGCAATCCTCGCAACGCCTTGAGAGTTGCTTTGCATCCTCATGCATATACGACCAGTAATAACCCTGCATTTTTGTTCTATATGCTAAAGATCTTCCTCCACTGTGATTACCAGCGTCACCACTATGTAACATATTTAATACTTTTTGTCCTTCTTCTCTCGTCAAACATCTTAGCGATGGTCCATTAAAAGATCTGCGATATAACACTCCATCTCTTAGCTCATAATTGGTTGCCCTACATTTCAACTTGTGTGCTTCTAGTCTATTTCTTGGAATTTCTCCTCTCGCCAAGTATGCATGAAGATCTACTCGCCAATCCGTGATATTGCTCGTGGGTTCTCCCTCGCCAGCTTCTACCATCATTACATCTGTCTCTTCTTCTTCTTTGTTTATCGATGGAAATGAAAGTGTTTGAATTTTTATGCACCTCGCCAATGGATTTGTCATCATACTAGATATGAAAGGGAAAGAATCTGCGAGCCTATTATCTTTCCTTGATATGTGTCTCCATTTTATTTTTGGAATTCTCGCAGATAATTCTTCAACGAGTCTTTTGTATTTTCTCAGGGATGGTTCATTTGTTGTGTATTCTCCTTTTATCTGACGAATAACCAATTGCGAATCGCTAGTGATTCTGGCATTTTCCAAATTCATTTCTATCGCAAATTTTAAATCATGGATCATAGCCTCATACTCTGTCTCATTATTAGTGGATGCAAATTTTAATCTAAATGAAAAAGCTATTTTTTCTCCTTCTGGCGATATGAAAACAACTCCAATTCCATTTCCTTCTCCGTTGGATGATCCATCCAATAATATTTCCCATCTGTTGGGCTCTGTTAATAGCTCTTTTGGATCTCCACATTCCTCTTCTACATCCATCATCTCCTCCACAGCTTCATCATCTTCTAAAGGAAATTCAGCTAAGAATTCTGCGATGACGTGTGATTTTGGCGAGGATAAAATTTCATATTGTATATCAAAGTGCCCTACTTGTCCATTCCATCTCTCAACTCTGCCTGATCTCTTTGAAATTTTCATTACTGACTCAATTGGCACTTTTGTTAACACTTTGACCTTATGTGCTTGAAAATAGATGCGAAGTTTGAAAGTTGCATGTACCAATGCTAGAATTAGTTTCTCAATCTTTGAATAATTTCTCTCTGCAGAATTGAATGTTTTACTAATGTAATAAATTGATTTTTCTACCCCTGCATCCACTCGCAGCAACACATCACTTAGCGCACATGTGGTTGTTGCAAGATAAATCAATAATTCTTCTCCCGGTTCTGCTTTCTGTAAAATAGTTATGTTCGTTAAATGTTCTTTTATTCCTTGAAAAGCTTTTTCGCATTCATCTATCCACTTGAATTTTGTTCCCTTCTTGAGTATATCGAAAAAATGTTTGCACTTGTTTGAATATCGCGAAATGAACCTTCCTAGCGAGGCTAAGAGTCCATTTAATTTTTGCACATCTTTTACCGTCGCAGGTGTTGGCATATCGCGAATTGCTTGTACCTTTTCTGGATCAACTTGTATTCCTTCTTTTGATACAATATGTTGGAAAACTACTGGGCTGCAATGGAGATGAAAACAGAAACAAATTGTGGTTGTAATATAAAACTTTCAAGGCTCTGGATAATTTCTTTTAGACAAATATTTCTACCCTCCCAACGAATTGGCGATTGTAACAAGTATGTGAAATACTTCCTTCAAGATACAATGAAAGCCCTACAACCGGAAATTGGATTCAAGGTTTGCACCCCTTGACCCAATCAAGAACACATGTAAAACAGATTCTGATGATGCTTTGTTTAAGAAAGAAAACAGAAGAGATTTTCGATTGATATGAAAACGACTCTGGGAGATGCTACTTATAGAGGTTTTCACGTCTGTTGGAAACAGACAAGTTTCTCTTCACGAAACGTCAGGTCCCTTCATAAACAGACATTAATGGTGTCTGTTGGATTTAGAATTTTCTGGAAACGTTTTTTAACTGTCCAGGACCCCCCTTCGTAGCGCAATTGAAAATATTCCAACACAATATACCCCAAAAATTTCCCTGAAGCTACTCCAAAAGTACACTTATCAGGATTCACTTTAATATTGAATTTCCGCATTTGATCGAAAATCTCTTTTAAATCTTGCACATGATTCTCAGCTTCTTTGCTTTTGATCAGCATATCATCTACATATACTTCTAATGTTTTGTGGATCCACTTTGCAAACACCTTCTCCACCATTCTTTGATACGTTGCACCAGCATTTCGTAAGCCAAATGGCATCTTTGTATAACAATATAATCCTCTTGGAGAAAAAAATGCGGTATGTTCTTGATTCTCCTCAGCGAGAGGGATTTGATTATATCCTTTATACCCATCCAACGATGATATTCTAGCATTTCCTGCTGCTGGTTCAACCATCTGTGGAATATCTGGTAATGGAAAACTATCTTTTGGACAAGCCTTGTTTAAATCAGTAAAATCTATACAAATTCTTATCCCATTATTCTTCTTTGGGACCACTACCATATTTGCAATCCACTCTGGATATTTTGCTTGCCTTATAATTCCTGCGTCGAGCATCTTATGTAATTCTTCTTCTATTTGAGAATGATATGTTGTTGCGATCTTCCTTATTCTTTGCTTAAATGGTCTTATGTTTTTGTTGATTTCTAATTTATGACATGCTATTGACGGGTCTATCCTTGGCATCTCATCCATGCTCCACGCGAAGATATCTGCATACTCTCGCAAAAGATTTATAGTTCTTTATTCCTCATTTGCCTCCATTCTAGTCCCAATTTTTAGCATTTTAGGCTCTTCTTTACTCCCAATATTTATTTCCTTTGTTGGTTCTGCTACGATATAAATGGCTTCAGGTTCTCCCATTGGTGTTGGTGCTTTCATAATTCTCGCGAGTTCATCTCCTTCTTGTGGGATTTCACTGGGTATTCCTTTTCCTTCTTTTGCTCTTATCATGTAAACTTTAAATTCTTATTCCTTCTTTGTTTCTCTCGCCAATTTTCTGCGAGATTTTCGCAGTTTTGGACGTTCTTCGCAATTTTTCACTTCAATTTGGTAACATAATTTTGCAAAATCCGTATCTCCTCTAATTTCTCCGATTCCACTGGGCATAGGAAATTTAATGCACTGGTGCAATGTTGATGCTACAGCTTTGATTTCATGTATCCACGGTCTTCCCAGTATAATATTGTACGGCGATTCCACATCTACCACACATAATGATACTTGTGTTTCAATTTCTCCTAGTGGAATTCGTACCACTATCTCGCCTTTAGGTTTTGTTAAATACTTTCCAAAGCCATGAACATGATATGTTGAATGAGACATTTCTTCATCCTTATATCCCATTTTCTTGAAGGTATGATAAAATATCATGTCTACAGAACTTCCTGTGTCTACCAAAGTTCTATTCATAGCCCATTCTTCTACAGATTTTATTGATTTCTCCTTTCTCATTGGTATAGTGGTTACTGTGACCACCAATGGAGATGTATGTCTTAGATTTTCTTCTGGTATTTCTACTGCTGTAAATGTGATTTCTTGCTTTTCCCAATCTTTCAATGGTGATATTTTTTCCGCCGTCATAATTTTCCTTCCTTCAAAATCTCATTTGTGTATCTTCCCCTTAATATTTTCATGAAATCTATCAATCATTGTTCTTGTTACCACATCACACTCCAATTTTCTACAATCCTATTTGATTCTGATCATTCTCCTTTCAATTATCTAACCAATTTGCTTAATGCTTTCCTTAATCTTGAGCAATTCTTATCTTCTTCTTCACTTTTTCTTCAATTTTTGTTAATTCAATCCCTGTTTTGGGCGCCAAAATGTAGTTGCAGGAATTCCCACACTACACCCTTGTTAAGATTCTATAGAAATCTATTGGAAATCAATTAAACTTCAAAGATTTAAACGACACTTTACTATTCAAATCTCAGAAATGTTTACAGAATTGGAAGAAATCAAGATTACAAATATTCTCTTGAAGTTTCTCTCTCCTCAAGACTCTTTCAATTCTCAAAAATACATCATCCTTTTCTGGATCTATCGAGCCCTTTATATAGGGATTTACATAATGGATGACAACTAAGTTTTCCTCTTATTTCGGATTTATTCTGCGATCTCATCGCAATCGCTACATTATTCTCTATCGTAAGAATGATGACCATCGCAGGATCAACATATTCTTCTTTTATTTCTTCCATCGTCAGTTTCTTTTGGATATTCTGTGACGCTCGTGAAACGTTGTTAAATAATTGGCAGTGACGCTCGCAGAAACGTTGTTAATATCGCAGGAATAACGTTGTAGCGATATTCTGGTCCTACAAGCACAGGGGTGCGGCTAGCATGGTTGGCATGCCTTGGCACGGTAGGTGTGGCTGGCACGGTTTGCCTTTGGCAAAAGGGTGCGACTAGCATGGTTGACATGCCTTGGCGCGGTGGGTGTGGCTGGAACGGTTTTCCATTGGCACATGGGTGCAACTAACATGGTTGGCATGCCTTGGCGCGGTAGGTGTGGCTGGCATGGTTTGCCATTGGCACAGGGGTACGGCTAGCATGGTTGGCATGCCTTGGCGCGGTAGGTGTGGCTGGCATGGTTCGCCATTGGCATAGGCTAGCATGGTTGACATGCCTTAGCGCGGTGGGTGTGGCTGGAACAGTTTTTCATTGGCACAGGGGCGTGGCTAGCATAATTGGAATGCCTTGGCGTGGTGGGTGTGGATGGCATGGTTTTCCATTGGCACATGTGGCGTGGGAATTAGGGTTTTGGCCCATCGAAACCTTAGTTAGTAATTAATTAAAAAAAAAGTCACCCTGGTAATTTTTCACACGGACATATTAAAGGGTTCAATAAATGCGTTTAAGTCCTGTGATGTCACTGTCTGACTAGGGTTTTACGACTTTACCCCTAAGTTAAAAACCACCATCAACACTTGTTCACAAACCGTAGACATCTAAGTTTGAGAGTCTTGCAGGGTTGGCGAACCCGGTTCACGAACTGTAGCTCCTTGACAGGTAAACAAGCCTTACAGTTCACGAACTGTTTCACCAAGGATCCTAGTAGAATTCGCAGATGCTCAAAGACTTATCTTTTAAATGTGTTTAACATTGTTATGACTCTCTGAATAATTCCTAATACTTCATTGATCACTTAAACCCTTATGTGTGTACATTATGATTAATTTTTAAGTGTTTTAATGAACATCAATTTGCTTATTGTTCACATGGCATATTTGCCAAACCGAATAGTCAGTATACACGGTTCCCTAACCGGACCATAGTTTATATTCTTTTATTATATTTCCAAGACTAATTCCCACACATTTTGATTGAAACCTGATTAGAGTTTCATCTAAATAGAGTAAATGTTTGCTTGATTCTCAAGTTATCTTAGCTTGAATTCTAAGCAACTCTCAGTCTTGAAAAACTATAAATAGAGATGCTCTTTCAGGTGGAAAATTGAATCCCTGACAAATTATGTCCTAGTTTACTATTAGAGTCGTCCTCTATTGACCTAAGCTTCTTATAAGATATATAATGAGGTCTACGAATAAAATACTTCGCTTTGGGGATTCGTGAAACCAGATCTGACTTTGTTTGCCTTGATAGTTCATGTATCCTGATTTTGTTTTTATGTTATCGAGGGTTTCGTAATCTCTTTCAGGCAAGATAAATTGAAATCTCAAAGTTTCTTTCGTCTTAGACTTTGTGATTCCTCAAGATAGATATCTGAAAATTAATTTTAAGTGATTTTTCAAAGATTTTTCTTGAGAGGTGGTAAAAGATCCAGGCTTCTCATCTAATTGAGTATAAGTATTCCATATTGTGAGGTTTACTAGCTTTGCCTATTGCAAATAGATTTCCAAACCTTGACCTTTGATCCAAACGGAAATAAAATAGGCTTATCTGTTATAGGAGGATTGGTATCAAAGGTCTTCACTTAGATTGAAGAAAATCTTAGGCTGTAAAGGACGTCAATTAAGGGAAGAAATTTCGTAGAGCCTCGCGAGGTTCAAGAGACTTAATGAGAGCGACTATAATTGAATCGCTTGGAGGGTGTATTCAGTCTCAACTACATTCCAGTGCGAAGTCTGATAGTAGGCTAGTTTTTATAGCGGATTAATACAGTTTGGTGTTCAAATATGGACGAGGTCCCAGGGTTTTTCTGCAGTTACGGTTTCCTCATTGACAAAACTTCTGGTGTCTTATGTTTTTAATTTTCCGCAATTTTTTATCTCTATAATTAGATTTACGCAAGTTGTACGTATTCAATCTTAGTATATACGTCCATCTAATTGTGATCGATTACGAAACTCGTTTCTCATAAAATTCGTATCTTGAAAGATAGATAACAAGTTTTATTACTTGGCAGAATTCCGATTGGATTATTTGGATACAAATAGATTGATCTTAGATATTTATTTTTGAGATCGTCCAAGTGCTCTTCTCGACAATCAAGTTCACGAATCGTATCCATCTGAGTTTGAGAGTCTTGCAGGTTGGCGAACCTGGTATACAAACCATAACACCCTAACTCACGAAAAATCCTTATGGTTCACGAACGGATTCACCAACTGTCCTAGTAAAATTTAGTAGATACTCTAAGACTTATATTTTAAATATGTTTAGCACTGTTATGACTCTCTCAAATAATTTTAAGACTTCATTGATCACTTAAACACTTATGTGTGTGCATCATGATTAATTTTTCAGAATTTTAATGAACATCAATTTGCTTATTGTTCACATGGCATATTTGCCAAACCGAACAGTCATTATACACGGTTCCATAACTGGACCATCGTGTATATTCTTTTATTTATTTTCAAGACTAATTCTCATAAGTTTTAATTAAAACCCTAATTAGAGTTTCATCTAAACATAGCAAGTATTTGATTGATTCTTAAGTTAACTTATCTTGAATTCTAAGTAACTCTCAGTCTTGAAAAACTATAAATAGAGATGCTCTTTCAACTTGAAAATTCAATCTCTGACATTTTGTGTCCTAGTTGATTGCTAGAGTCGTGATTCGCTTGGAGGGTGGATTCGGTCTCAACTACATTCCAGTATGAAGTCTGATAGTAGGCTAGTATCTATAACAACTTAATATAGTTTGGTGTTCAAATCTCGAAGAGGTCCCGTGGTTTTTCTGTAGTTGAGGTTTCCTCGTTAACAAAACTTCTGGTTTCTTGTGTTTTTCCTTTTCCTCACTATATTGTTTATCTTTATTATTGGATTTATGCAAGTTGTACATATTCAATTTTAGTAGATACGTCCATCTAATTGTGATCGATTACGAGACTCGTTTCTTATAGAATTTGTATCTTGAAAGATTGATAACAAGTTTTATTACTTGGCAGAATTCTGATTTGATTATTTTGATACGACTAGATTGATCTAGGATATTGATTTTTGAGATCGTATAATTACTCTTCTTCACAGTCAGGTTCACTGACTCCTTGTCTATATACATACTAATTGATAATGGATAAAGATATAAAATCTATATACATATTGTCAAGGATCATGAAGTTGGTCTACTTGCAGTTTTATTATGTTTTGTCCATACAAGCTGCCGAACAAAAACGTTGGCGGTGTATTTGGTACCCCCGCATTTTCAACCATTCATAAAACCTAGATTTTCTTTGACATTAAGTGTCCTTGTCATACTATAGTCCTAAGTGTTGTATTTTTTACTGCTTAAGAGAGGTTGGATTAACACATTTTAGAGCATAGCTCGGTTAAACCCACCAACCATTGGTATGTCAAGTTTGGTTGTCATATTTTAGTGAATCAAAACTCATTTAAAGTGTCGCTTGATTATATACTAGAGTCAACTTCGTATAGGTTAGCTTGAAAATGTTAGTATATGAGAATTACAAGTATTACATGAAGACTTGAAGAATGTGAAGAAGTATGGAGCTACAACGACAAAATCATCCTTCCTCTTGAGGTTAGTAATATTTGATTTGAACTGTTCCATTCCCTAACGTATCTTTCAAGTCGTGCTTATTGAAAACATAACTGCAAAGCTGTGTATGATACTCTAGTTAGACATAGTATTAAGGAATATAATACGCGATTTATTGCTTAACCATTAAACTTTGTATATAAGTGTTTGTGGGTGAAAACTGTTTCTGCTGATTTTGGAAATTTTGGGTGTGTGGATGAGAAACGAATCTAAACCCTAAACAATGTACTGCATGGGAGTACTTATGATTCGAGAGATCAATATGTACAATCCTGGCCTAAACCAATATATGGTCGTTCCAGGCTTGCTTCGGTCACAAAGTGAAGGAGAATGGTTGGTCTTAGGGAGGGAAGCGAAGAAAGTGTTGAGAACAGAATGTTTGATTCTGAAGATGTGCCTTGTTTTATGACTTGTATCAGAAAGTGGAACTGGCTTGAAAAGTGAAAAGCTATCAGTTCATGGTGATTTCTGGATGATGTGTTGTTGCAGACCAAAAACTTATTTTTTGGTGGAAATAGGTGAAGACTATTTATACAAGTCATATTGAAACGTACCTTGGTCTTGTAGGAAGTGAAAACGATTGAGTGGTGGAAGAATTGAGTAACGTATAACCGTTAGAAACCCATGCTTCCATGATGAAGGAAGTGGATCCGTTTACACCCGTTACTTCTTGCCGCCACTAATTGTACCGCTTTATGACACTTTCTTATAACGGGAATATTGCACGCCGCATGCTGTAAACTTCCAGACCAATACCCTGATGAGTATCCCCCAGTTTGTGACATGTTTTATGTCTCGAGTATTTTCGTGGAAAACGTGTAGCAGGTTGCTATGTGTGGCAAGTCAAAGTTAAGAGTCTTTCCGCAGAAAAATAGCATGTGATGCTATTAGGCATGTCATGTCTGGTCGCATAAAACTTGCCACAAGTCCATCAGTTCGGTGGCGAACTTGGATGGATGAGATTGCATCTTATGGGGAAGGACAGCCGTTGATTATGGATACCTTCTGTTAGCGCCTGGTAATGGCACAATGGCATTTTTCGGTGTATTATAGTGGCAGTGCGGCATGACTGGTATAGCTCTTGCATGCCAGTGGCACGGTGGTATAAGTGGCGCCTGACGTAGCCATGGCCACGAGATTTAAGCGGTTGGTTGCCTAAAACTTGCCACAAGTCCTTCATCTCGGTGGCGAACTTAGATAGCTGAGATTGCATCTCATGAGAATGGATGGCCATTGATTATGGCCATATCTTGTTGTACATCAAAGTGGTGCCATGGAATAGCGGCGTATGGCGTAGCCTTGGCAATCGTTGTGGCGTATTAGTGTTAGACCCAAATATGACTTCGGTAACATTGGCCCTATTGCTAAGTTAATCTTAAGGACTTATGAGAGTCACTGAACTCAGTTGGCATGGAAACTTTTGGCTAAATTAGGGTTTGGCGTATCGCAACCCTATTTAGCACGTGTGGCATGATGGTGGCGTGGCTGGCATGGTTATCACATGCCAGTGACACGAAGTAGCATCTAGTGTATCCATGGCTGTTAGACTTTGGCACATTGGCGTGGCATTGGCCATGTTTCCACATAAATCCTAATATTCTAGTAAATATTACTTGGCTTGGTTGGCGTAGCAACTTTGCCTAAATTAGGGTTTGGTGCACCAAAACCCTAATTAGCGCAAACGGCATTCGGCATGTGGCATGTGGCCAATGTAGAATGATGTTTCGTGCAAATGGTGCCAATGCCACGCCAAAGGAGCCATAGCTGGGCCATCATGTGGAAATGTTCATATGAGCAAGATTCCCACGGGTGGCCATGTCATGGCGCCATTATTAGGGTTTCATGGGTACTGTACGGTTCGTGGCATGTTATGGGCCCGAAGTGGCATGATTTGCACCACAACTGGAAATTAGGGTTTTGACCATGTAAAGTCGTATTTCTGGTTACATTAACCGTATTGAAGTCTATTATGGCATTGGCCACGAACAGAAGGTAGGTTGGTACGTTCGTGCACTATTTATGGTAAGTTGCCATGTTCAGCATGTTTCTGTGGTAAAGTAGCACATCGGCACGTTGGGTATCCATGTTTGGCATGCCAATTGGCGCATTGGCATAACTTTGGGAAAGCCAATTTGGTAATGGTGCGACTTTGCTTCTCTTTTTTAATATTGTGGCAGGTTTAGAGCAACATGATTGGTCAAACAAGAGAGAAATTCGGCCGGACACGAGTGGCCACACTTCTAATGTGACTATGGAAGGTTTGGATCTATCTGATTGGTCGAAAAAAGAGAGGGCCGACCAAGCATGGGCGTGGCTACACTTCTAGTGTGAGTGTGGCAAGTTTTAAGCGACCTGATTGGTCGATGAAAATAGGGCCGGCCAGTATGAGCGCATCCACAACTATCATGTGCGTGTGTCGAGTTTAAGGTGACCTGATTGGTCGAGGGAAAAAAGGCTGGTTTAGGATATGGCATGGCCAATGGAATATGGCGCCAGTTTGGCCTAAGGCATGGCCACGCCTCCCTTTGCTGATGTTCCTATTATGCGGCTCCTTCATTTATCGTTTTCTGATTCTGGGCAAGATTTTGCGCCTACTAATCCATGGAGGATTAATTACCTATTTTTCCTAGGCTTAGATTCGACAAGAAAGGTCTGATATATTACGCAAGGCACAAAATCCTAATTTTTGCAATTTAGTCAGGGTTATCGATCAAATTCTATGTGTTGACACGAAGTTCTTTTAAGTTCATTTCCAGAGAGAATCATGCTCTCTGATTGAATACCTTGTGCAAAGACCTTATCCTTGATATTTGGAAATTCGTGCTACTCTGATGCGAGTGAACACAAATTGTCATGCCATATCAACATTAAGGGTTCGGCCAGGGAACATAGCACAGAAAGCATTCAAAGAGACTTATATTAAGTGAATATAGGAAAGGTGCCAAAATTTACAGAATACCTGGGATTATTGCTACTTGCACCATTCTGGGTGAATTTCATGAGAAAATATTGAGTTGCTCAATAAGTGTGCTAGTGAATAGGCTGAACACTCATTACTTTTACATGGCTCTGTCTCTTTGCAGAGTGACGATCTATTAAATGCAGGGTTTTATAATTTTAGCCCTGAACTAAAAGCCACCATCAACATTAATTCCCATGCTTAGCATGTAACATTGATATTGTTATGGGGTAAGCATGAGATGGTGACAAACAAGAGTAAAACCGAAAGGGCAAAATGTGAAGAGATTGCCAGGGAAACTCGACTAACCTTTTAGCGGAAGACATGGGGAATTCGTTATCCTTGCGTTGGCGACTCTGCGTAATTCTAGTTTGGCCATAGGGTGCTGGTGTTGGCGCTAGAATTTTGGCTACTGATCGGCAGAGATGGTGCTGTAACATGGTCCGCGAATCAGTGGATATCGCTGGCTAGGTGACAGAACGTACGGAGACGGCGTTTGGATTCAGTCTGTGAAATAATGGAAACTGGCTTCAGTCCTTGGAATGGTGGGAACTAGCTTTAGTCCATGAAATGGTGGCAACTGGCTTCAGTCCGCGGAATGGTGGGACCTGGCTTCAGTCCGTGGAATGGTGGAAACTAGCTTCAGTAAAACAATGGGATGGATCCAGCTAGGTCACAAAATGGACAAAGATAGCGCGGCTTTGATCACGGAGTGCTAGAGTCATGGCGCTGCTTTTTTGGTGGAGCGCGTAGAGATTCCCCTGCTTTGAACGGTGAAGATGGCGCTCCTTCAGTCAAATAATGTATATAAAAGGCGTTGTCCACCCTTTTATTTTCGTATCATTGGCTTTATCTCTATAGCGGCAAGCCTCTTTCTATCAGTATTCAAGGTGAGCCAATTATCCTTTCTTTTATATAGATCCTCATAGAATTGCGTCCATCCTTTTCACATGAACCGTCTCGTGTCCTCTCATAGTTCTCCATTTGTCTTCTTCATCACGTAGATTGCCGATGCATACATTTTTTTTTTGTAGCATATAATGGGATATTTCGGTGATGATCATATCTCTGACTCTTCGGAGATTTTTTTTTGAAGTTGACGAACCCAGGTTTTCTTCACACGAGGAGGTATTAGATAAAATCAATTATTTATTCTGTGAAGCTGACCGAATTATACAAGGCATGTCTCTCACATATCTATGCATCATGAGGATGCGTGTTCAGGCTTTCATGGCTTCGATGTACATGGAGGAAAAGTGGATAAATGATGAAGCATCTCAGTGCATCTGTAAATCTCAACGTGATGGAGTTTCTCCACAAACCAGTGTCAGGTCTGAACAATTCGCCTCTTGATTAAAACGGCGAAGGACTGAATCCAAGTGACTTCTAGACGAGAGAAAGTTTAGTTTCCCTGTCTATAATGGTATCGTAATCCTCGAATCTGAAGTGGACGAACATGAGCATTCTCAAGAGGTTGTGGTTTGCGAGACTGAAGCAGCTTCTGAAGTGGATGTCAAAATTTCTATTGGGGAAGTCGAAGCGACCGCTGAGGATGTTGTCAAGGCAGATGGGGAGGCGGCGGAAGCATATGTTAGAGCCATTATCGAAACGTATTCTGGATGGGATGTTGAAGCTGCTGCTGAAACGGCTTCTAGATGGGATGTTGAAGCAGCTTCTGAAACGTCTTCTAGATGGGATGTTTAGGCTGTTGCTGAAACGACTTCTAGATGGGATATTTGTTGTTGTAGAGGGTGTTGGTGCAAGTTCTTGAAAAAGCTCTGATGGAGGCGTCATTGACCAAGGATTTCTTCATCGACAACTGGTTTTCCATTTTGTGATTTCCTTCCGTAGAGAAAACAATCTTTTCATAGCTCGTAGATATTTTTGATACTTCAGTTTTTTTTTGTTCGTGCGACTGAAATCATGTTTCACTGAGTAATATTATTTCCTTTATGCTTCTTAGAAAATTTTATATCTTTGATTGTGTGAATAAAATCTCCCGGAAGAACCCTAAAACCCCTTTTTCTGCGAAGAACCAATGCCTTCAAACCCATAATAATCCAGTGGAGGGGGAGCCAAGATAAAATAATGCTAATAGGTGTGTTATCTTCTTAATGTTAGATACTTTCATGTCAACGCCTTGCATGTCGTTGGCAACATTAACTCAAAACATGGGAAAACAGTAGCAATAATTAAGTATTTGACCAACCTTTTATTGGATTTTCCCTTGCAAATTATCCAGGGAATTTGTGGCGTGCCGCCTGAGTATATACAAGTGTGAGCTTCCACAAGCTGGACAACACGTCATAAGAGAAATAGGGAAAACCCTTCAGGTGAAAGATGAGGCTAGAGATTCTTGAAGGAAGGTGTCGGTGTCGCCGCTTGATGGTCTTCTTTCTTACATATTCCTTTCTTCAGTATCTTTGAATAAGATATTTCTTGTGGGTTTGATTTTTTCTGGTTTTCAACCGACGGGTAATGGCTCTGTGAGGGTTTGGGTTCACTTTGTATTTTTCCTTTAAGATGGTTCAGGAAAACTTATTTTTAAGGAAAGATGTTCTTAATTGAAATTGAAAACTCTAATTATGAATGCAAGCAGTGCAATCATTTTTAGAGAAGTTACAAATATCACATGAAAGGGGAAATTGCTGAAGGAAATGCTTAAAGGAAAACACTGGAGGAGAAGGTAGCACATCATCTTAGGTATTGAAGGGCTTGAGCCATCGTGAGTGAATTGTCACACCTTCCAATTTGTCGGCATTGATGAGTTTGCAGTAACCACCCAAGATAACATCTGCCACCAGATATGGCTCATCTTCCCTTTTCTTTAGGCGAAACAGGTTGAGCGGCTACCTTCACTGTTACATCTCCAACTTGAAACGTGGTCTCTTTGATTATCATATCTCAATTTGAAACGGGTTTGGGCTTTGTGCAACCACTTGATTTTTGAGCTCGTCATCTTTGACCGATTCAGCTTCCAAAATTTTGACAAAGCACTTGAAAGGCCCAGCATCCCATTCACATCTCTTATTGACGCTCGAGTTGATAACTAGACCGAGTCCCCATGCTTTACCGAGAGGAGAAGTGACTGGTTAGAGAAAGGATTGTTCAATAAGTTTTACTTTTGTTCGGAATCTACGGACGAATGACGACGGGCTTTCTCCAGGTAATTAAGTTACATTGGTAAGTTGTTGATACAACAACATGTGATCTTCAGGGTTGGACGACTTGTTGGAAATTCTTTCGGGCATCGACACCGGCAGAGTGGATACTCTTGATTTTTCTTTGTTGCCATGTACCCATGAGCGCCCCAGAATCATGTCGTAATTTGAGAGTTCTTTGACAATGTGGAATTTTCCATGTGTCAGATCATCTCCCACCTTAGTTTCAAGGTTGATGTATCCATATGCGTCTATTAATTCTCCTTCCAAGTTTTTGACCACATTTAGGGAGAGGGTAGCCTCCTATTTCGAAATTCTTGCAGCTCTCAGAGTCTTGATGGTAATGATGTTGAAGTCAGAGGACGCGTCGATCAATATGCTATCAAGCTCGGCGTTTCTCAGATAAACCGTGGTCAGCAGTCCCCAGTTTAATTTTCCAACACCGCTTCCTGAGTGAGCTTTGGATTCTGGCGTGGTTTGTTCAATAAGAAAAAGTCGTTTGCCAGACATAACGCGATTAAAGGCTGCAAATATATCATGACGATGATCCTTGGAGAAATAGAGAATTTCTCATACATGTTGCATCATGGATTGCACGGTTTTGTGAACAGAGTCCTCAGAGAGCATGCAACTCCTGACTGGAAGAGGATCTCTGTGAACTCCCTCATTTCCCAGTTGAAGTTCCCCTGCCTCCACCTTTTCTTTGAAGATACGATTTAATCTATTGCAGTCACTGGTCGGGTGATGGACAAACATGTGGTAGCGGTAATACTTAGGAGTTGAAACTTCCTCTTCAGTTGGTAGGCGCCTCATAGGAGGCATCTTGATAGAGTCATCTTGGATCCATGCTTCTAAGAGTTCAATTACTTATTCGATTTGGAACGAGAATTATAAGGACTTTTATCCGGCTTCTTGATGTTGTGTAGGATCATTAGTTGCAGCCTTTCGTGGTGGGGCCGCCTGATGTGTTGGGTTGTGCGTTTGGATTGCTGTTCTGCCGCTGGAGACTTCCTTTTCCATCTTTCGCTTACCATGCTCACAGAGGGGCCAGTGTTATATTGCTTGTTGATGAGGCGTTTATTTCCTCGAGTTTCGTGTGCGTCTTCAACTTTGGTTGGCCTGGTTCTTTCTAATAATGCTGGTGATGTTATGGCCGACCGTTTAGCAGCCTCATGAAGTTCAAAAGATGTCTGGAATCGCAGATTCTTCAGTAAGTCACGGTAGATGGGATCCATGCCATTGATTCAAGAATCCACTAAATGTTGTTCAGTCACATTTGGGTCGTGACAATCCAGCGCTTTAATTCTAAATCTCTTGACATAATCATTTGGATGTTCATTGTTTCATTGAAACATCCTTCCTAAATCTGAGAAGGTAACTTGCTCAGACACAAAGAAGTACTTCTTGTAGAAATCCATAACCATGCCACCCCAATTGGATATGTTGTTGTACCATATATACGCTCTACCTGTAAGCGACTTCGAAAACTCCTTCAAACGGAGAACATGATTGTATTCGTGCTCGCCCAAGGATTCTAGAAATCGAGAGACATGTTCACGCGCATTACCAGTGCTTTCATACAATAAGAATTGAGGAAAAGAGTATCCTCTTGGAAGAGGAATCCTTTGCACTTTCGGAGGATATCGAGGTAGATGCTGATGCATGTCCTCAGAGTCGCTTTTGTCTCAGTTTCGAAGAAGTCATTCCAAATATTCTCATGTGACAAAACTGGATGGTTGATTCCTCTACGCTGGATCTCCTAAACGAGTCTCTTCATCTACAAAGGTGCGCTCTGCTGAGGTATCAGCGCCAGGAGTATTGAAGGTGTTCCTCATTGGCTCTGGGTGGCGTGATGCCTGTGGTAGCCGCTCCGTTAGTGTCTTGAGGAAAATAATCACCTCTTCTGAGTCGAAGCCATGTCTGTATGAGCTCTATATAGAACTTCCTGTCTTTACATTAAATCAGCAATGGTAATATGGGATCGGCTTCCTCTGGCTCCCCCAGTTTCTCGTCCTGATAGTGGAGTAGAAGCCGCTCTGGTGATGGTTGTAAATGTCATATTTGAAGAAATATTGTGGGTAGCGGCATCGGCTCTGGCACTGGTGACCGGAGGTGTAACGCCTGAAGGAACATTTTCCACGGCGCTGGTGTTGACAAGTGGCCTGTTAATGCCACTGGAATGAACGTTAATACCAAGAGTAATTTCAGCGCTAGTGTTTTCAGGGTTTGTTGCTGATCCGGACCTGAGTTCTACCATCTTGAGGTCGGGATTAAAAATAAAATTTGGAAATTAGAAATTGATATTGCAACCGAAAGATTAATCTCCCACTATGGTCGCTAATTTTTTGTGGGTGAAAACTGTTTCTGCTGATTTTGGTAATTTTGGGTGTGTGGATGAGAAACAAATCTAAACCCTAAACAATGTACTTCATGGGAGTACTTTTGATTCGAGAGATCAGTTTGTACCATCCTGGCCTAAACCAAGAAATGGTCGTTCTAGGCTTGCTTCGGTCACAAAGTGAAGGAGAAGGGTTGGTCTTAGGGAGGGAAGCGAAGAAAGTGTTGAGACCAGAATGGTTGATTCTGAAAATGTTCCTTGTTTTATGACTTATATCAGAAAGTGGAACTGGCTTGCAAAGTGAAAAGCTATCAGTTCTTGGTGATTTCTGGATACTGTGTTGTTGCCGACTAAAAACTTGTTTTTTGGTGGAAATAGGTGAAGACTATTTATACAAGTCATATTGAAACATACCTTGGTCTCGTAGGAAGTAAAAACGATTGAGTGGTGGAAGAATGAAGTGACGTATAACAGTCAGAAACCCATGCTTCCATGATGAAGGAAGTGGATTCGTTTACACCCGTTACTTATTCTCGCCACTAATTATCCCACTTTATGACACTTTCTTATAACGGGCGTATTGCACGCCGCACGCTGTAAACCGCCAAACCAATACCCTGATGAGTATCCCCCAGTTTGTGACATGTTTGATGTCTCGAGTTTTTTCGTGGAAAACATGTAGCAGATTTCTATATATGGAAGTCAAAGTCAAGAGTCTTTCCGCAGAAAAATAGCATGTGATGCTATTAGGCATGTCTTGGATAGTCGCCTAAAACTTGCCACAAATTCGTCAGTTCGGTGGCGAACTTGGATGGCTGATATTGCATCTCATGAGGAAGGGTAGCCGTTGATTATGGCTACCTTCTGTTAGCGCCTGATAATGGCATTTTTTTGTGTATGCCAGTGGTATTGCGGCATGACTAGTATAGCTCGTGCATTCTAGTGGCAAGGTGGTATAAGTGGCGCCTGGCATAGCCATGGCCACGAGATTTAAGCGGTTGGTCGCCTAAAACTTTCCGCAAGTCCGTCAGTTTGGTTGCGAACTTGGATGGATGAGATTGCATTTCATGAGAAAGGATGGCCATTGATTATGGCCATATATTATTCTATAGCAAAGTGGCACCATGACATAGCCGTGTATGGCGTAGCCGTAGCATAGCGGCATGCCAGTGGCATAGCCGTGCCAACCGTTGTGGCGTATTGGTGTTAGACCCAATGTGACTTCGGTAACATTGGCCTTGTTGCTAAGTTAATCTTAAGGACTTAGGAGAGTCACTGAACTCAGTTTGCATGGAAACTTTTGGATAAATTAGGGTTTGGCTTATCGTAACCCTATTTAGAACGTGCGGCATGATAGTGGCGTGGATGGCATGGTTAGCACATGCCAGTGGAACGAAGTAGCGTCTAGCGTAGACATGGCTACTATACTTTGGCACATTTGCGTGGAAACATTGGCCTTATTTCCACATCAATCCCAATGCTCTGGGAAACATTACTTAGCTTGGTTGGCATAGAAACTTTGCCTAAATTAGGGATTGGTGCACCAAAACCCTAATTAGCGCAAACGGCGTGCGACATGTGGTATGTGGCCATTGCACATTGATGTTTCATGCAAATGGTAACATAGCCACGCCAAAGGAGCCATACCCAGACCATCATGTGGAAATGTCCACAGGAGCAAGATTCCCATGGGTGGCCATGTCATGGCTCCATTATTAGGGTTTCCTGGGTGTTGTACAGTTCGTGGCATGTTTTGGGACCGAAGTGGCATGATTTGCACCACAACTGGAAATTATGGTTTTGACCATGCAAGGTCGTGTTTCTGGTTAGGTTAATCGTATTGAAGTCTGTTATGGCGTTGGCCACGAACAGAAGGTGGGTTGGAATGTTCGTGCGCTATTTATGGTAAGTTGCCACGTTCAGCATGTTTCTGTGGTAAGGTAACACATCGGCACGTTGGTTTGGCGCGTTGGCACAACTTTGGGAAAGCCAATTTGGTATTGGTGCGACTTTGCTTCTATTTTTCAATATTGTGGCAGGTTTAGAGCAACATGATTGGTCAAACAAGAGGGAGATCTGGCCGAACACGAGTGTCCACACTTCTTATGTGAGTGTGGCAGGTTTGGAACGACCTGATTGGTCGAAAAAATAGAGGGCCGTCCAAGCACGGGCGTGGCTACACTTCTAGTGAGAGTGTGGCAAGTTTGAGGTGACCTGATTGGTCGATAAAAATAGGGCATGCCAGTATGGGCCCTGCCACAACTCTCATGTGCATGTGGGGAGTTTAAGGCTACCTGATTGGTCGAGGGAAATAGGGTTTAGCCGGGGAAATATAGCACATAAATTATTCAAAAATACTTATATTAAGTGAATATAGGCAAGGTGCCAAAATTTACAGAATACATGGGATTGTTGCTACATGCACCATTCTAGGTAAATTTCATGAGAAAATATTGAGTTGGTTAATAAGTGTGCCAGTGAGAGGCTGAACACTCATTACTTTTAAATGGCTCTGTCTCTTTACAGAGTGACGGTCTATTAAATGCAGGGTTTTACAAATTTATCCCTAAATTAAAAGACACCATCAACATTAAGTCTCATGCTTAGCATTTAACAGTGACATTGTTGCGGGGTAAGCATGAGATGGTGACATACAAGAGTAAAACCGAAAGGGAAAGACGTGAAGAGATTTCCAGAGAAACTCGACAAACCTTTTGGCAGAATGCATGGGGAATCTGTGATCCTTGCATTAGCGACTCTGCATCATTCCGGTTTGGCCATAGGGTGCTCGTATTGGCGCTGGAATTCTGGCTACAGATCGGTAGAGATGACGATGCAACTTGGTCCGCGAATCAGTGGATGTCGCTAGCTATCTAGGCCACAGAACGTATGGAGACGGCGTTTGGCTTCAGTCCGTGGAATGGTGGAAACTGGCCTCAGTCCGCGGAATGGTGGTGTAAAGACCCTCAAGCTCATCAATGCTATTAGACTAGTCAAGAGACGTATTAGACAATAATATCTCGATTAGTTTAACTTGAACGTTAATTAATAGGAATTAATCTAACAACGATTTACTCGAACGTGTCATTCGGATACCGGATAAAGAAGATTTCATCATATTAGTCGAAGGGCAAAATAGTCATTTTGATATCAAACCGACATTATCATTTGTCTTTGGCCTTATCAAAACCAAGCGAGCAGATAAACTCATTCAGTCTTCTTCTTTCTCTTTCTTTCTCGTTCTTCTTCTTCTTCTTCTTCTCTGCTTGTATCTGTTGGAATTGTAAGGTGAGTTTTGAGAGAAGGTTAGAGAGAAATAGATTGATGAGTATATACATATGGTAGAGATTGTGATGTCAATGTGTTTTAGGAAGGAGAAGATTAAGGATTCTTAGGGTTCCGATTTACAGAGGGAGAAGTAGAATTAGGGTTTCTGGAATTAGGATTCATGAAGAACTGATGATGAGATCGAGTTGACAATAGATGAATAAGAAGTGGGTTGTTGTCTGATTGCTGTTTTTAAGATGTTTTAATGGAGACTCGAAGAATTAATGTTTTATTTTAATTAGGGTTTCTCTGAATTTAATTCTTAGATGAATTTAAAGATGATGATTGAGAAAAATAGTAGATGGGTTTTGTTGATGTGAAGAATTAAGTTTTTGCTTGTGTTTGAATTAGAGAAGTTCAGATTTGTAAATTAAATTAAGGCTTGGTCAAGAACAGATGGTGATGAAGATCGATGGGATGCTGAAGTGAATCAATTGCTTGAGATGAACTATTTTTTAGGTAATTTATCTTAATTGAAGTAGTTTGAGTTGAATCGTTTTGATTTCAAAGTCTGTATGATTGTGAATTGAACTGAGATTGATGAGGGTATAGATTTGGAGTGAACTGGTGTAGCTTTGAGTTAAGAGAAAGAACAATAATTGATATTGGAGTTGTAATTAGTGTAATTGGTAAACACTGGTCTATTGTTGCAGGTGTTAGTATTGAACTGAAGATAATTGAATTGGTGATTTAGGGATTAAGATTGAGGCAGCTGGTATGTGATATAATGAGTGTTACTTAGCTAATAGTGGCGATAAGTATTATGTGTTGCAGTGGGAAATGTTATTGCTGTGGATGGCATGAAATTACAGATGAGAAGAGGGTGGTTCTGAAATAGTTTGGGATGAATGAGTGTTACCTGAGGTGAAGTGTTGAGTGTGTTTATGAGAATGAGGTTGAATTCCTTGTAGTGTGATGGTTAGAATGGATGTTTCAGGTGGTATGGTTGGTATGTGAAGTTGCAGGGAGTGGTATTTGAATGATGGTGCAATGGTAATACTGTGGTTGGTGTTCAGGTTGTTTGTAATGTTGGAGATGTTGGGGTTTACTGTTGAACTGAGTTGCAGGTGAAATGAAATGGTGATGTTGTTGGTGTTATTGAAACTGGAAAGTTATAGCTGAAAGGGAAGGAGAGAGAATTGAACTGAATTGGGTTAGGTTGTACTGCAGTTGAGTTTTATTGCAGGAACTTAGATTCTTTCGCAGGGAAGAGTTGAGTTGATCTTAGTAAATGAGAGTTGAAGGTGAAAGAGTAGTAATATTGAAAGATGTTTATACTGAGTTGTTGTTGATATGAGTTGCAGATGTAGTGATCTGAGTTGGCTTAAAGCTGCAATTGCAGGGTAGGCTTACATTATAGTTGTGTTTGTATATTGATCTTGAAGTTTATTTAGAATGAATAAATGAATTGCTATTGTAATGATTAAAGTTGAACTGAAATTATTGTTTTGATGTGTACTGAAGCTGTAATAGAGTTTAGACCTGTTAGTCATCCATGTCAGTCTAGCTGACTTACCTGACTCAGACTATCTGACTGAGTTGAATCAGTTTAACTCAGATGACTCGACCTGATTCGGTGAATCTTGACTGAGTTGAATCCTTTGACTAAGTTGACCACTTGACCGAGGACTTGACCAGGCTTTGACCTGGACTTGGACCGTGGATCTCAAGGTAGGCATGTCTTGTCATCAAAAGAGGTGGGAATACATTTGACACTTTTGTAATCATTATTGTTGTTTTTATAAAAGTTTATGCTTAACAACTCATGCATTGTCTGTCCATGCATTTCATGCTTTATTTAAAATACATTATGATAATCCTGTTGATTCTATGAATCTTTCCACGATTTGGAAAGGACTTGTATTGTTTGTTGTCAGTATGAATTGTTATGGGAAATGAGAATTTCCACTTGTGATATATAGGATACGCTCCTTCACATTTATACCTACTTTAATTCAACTTTTATTGTTTAAAGTTGGTCACCATGGTCTTGGTGGCATCCATAACTATTAGGTGTGAATTGTCGGTATTTAGGGATTCACAACCATATTAGTACATTGTTTGACGAAGGAGTTTGTTCCATATACATGTATGATTATTTCAGTGACTTAGTCACTGTTTAATGTTTCGGAAAAACATGTATTGTTTTCCAACTCTTGCCTTTGATTACTTAGAAGTTAAATGTTAATTATTCCCACTTCAGTTTCTGTGAAAGATCAGAGTTGCGCAGTGAAAGCTTCAAGTGTTGAGTTCGCTAGTTGATTAATTTCTGTTATGTTTATTATGTTGTATATTTTATTTGAAAACCAAATGACTATTATATATGTATCATTTAAAAGAAGATCTTGTATATATATTTCTGAGAGGGGTTAGCTTTGGGTTAAGTTTTTGTAGCAGATTTCTAATTGAAAGTTTAAGTGTTTAATTTGGATTCTTAGTGCCTCTGTTTTTAGCTAATTTCTTGGATTAGTCAGCTTCTAGCTTAGGGGGCGCTACAAAGTTGGTATCAGAGCTCATTATTAGATCTTATATGGGAAATAATAGGAATAGCCAGTGCCAATTAGTGAAATAGATTAGTTTAGAACTGGGTTGGGTTGTGAGATAAATCTTAATCACTAAAAGTTATTAATGATTAAAAGAATTGTTTGATTGATTGATTTGTTTGTTTGTTTACGTATTAAAGTAAAAAAAATTAGGGTACACCGATAACTTTAGCTAAAAGGATTTGAGAATAATTAATCTAAAAAGTATGAACACATAGATAATTGAATACTAAAAATAGTTAGATTAATATTATTAATGAATCTTGAAAATCACATAGAAACTTATTGAATACCTTGACTTGTACGTAGAGTTAATAAATTATAATTACATAATTATCAATAATATTTTTGGGACTCAATAATATTTGTAAGAATAGTTAGAATAATTCGACCATCAATGTTAATAGTAAAAATATTATAATAGTAATTATGGATGACAATAATAGCAATAATAATTTTAATAAAATAATGTTAACATTTATCGATTAGTATCATATTAAACTTAACTAAAATATCAATAAGGATATATAACGATAAAAATAATAATTATGATTAAACAACTATAGAAAATTAATAACGCTAATCTACGGTTAATTTTTTTAAATCAAACTAATTACAAATTAGAGATATATGTTTTGCGTTTAAATTAGATAGTTAATATATTACTTACTAGGTGTTAGACTTAAGAAGGTGAGGATACAATATATAAAATAAAAAGAATTAACTTGTTAATAATCATGTACCGAAATTATCTTTAGGCTAACAAATGATCCAGTAAATCTTTTGAAATGAAAAAAATATACATGAAGTGGTAATAATAGTATTCGGATGTTTAGTGTAATATTAGAATTAAAAGAAAATAAATTCGTATATTGATAGGATCCTTCTTCGTAAATAGATCCAAATCACCTTTTGAAATGAAAAATTAGTATACAAACATGGACTGTCAGAATTTAAATTAGTGTTATATAGAGCATAACTTAAATTAAAATCTCATTTACAAATATATATAGTCATAAAATAATGACTAGGATTAAATAGCTATGGAAAATTATTAGTGCTTGTCTACAATTAAGTTTTGCAAAGAAACTAATAACAAATTAGAATTATGTGTTTTGCGTTTAAACTAGATAGACAAATTAGACTTATTAAATAGGAATAAAAGAACGTGAGGTCATATAAGGCACACAATAAAAACTAATCTTGAAAAAGATCTTATACCTAAATTATCTTCAGTTCAATAAATGATTCACTAAATCACTAAATCATACACATGAAGTGATATTTATATTACTTGAATGCTTAATACAAAATTAGTTTTAAAGGAGAATAATTTTTCCTATGGATAAGATAATTATTATTGATACCAAATTCTATAGACTATCAAGACATATTAAAAAAATTATACAGACTAAAATTTAAATCGTATTAAAATACTAACGCCAATATTTAACAAGATATAGTATACAAATTCAATCTGAATAAATAAAATCTGTTATATCAATCTTTTCGTAAAAGTAAAATTAAATCTACAATATTAGGGCTTAAATAAAAAAAATTAAACTAAGTATCATTATTAAATAATTATTCTGACCGTATTCTAGTTACGCTAGTAAATAAATAGGAAGGATTGATAAAACAATAATGAAAATGATAATGTAATTAAGACAATAACTTCTGATAAGATAAGCAAATAATAATACTATGTAATACTAATTACTATAAAATTTAGAGTTATTGTAAATATCATTTGGTTAATAATTATTGGATTGTAATAGAAAAATGTAACTTTTATTAATAGTACAACTTAAGGATTATTTAACAATAATACAAATTTAAGAAAATAAAGTTAGATCAAATCAAGTCTAGTATTAATAATAAAATTAAACTTAGCGTTATGATTGATTAAGATAAACTATTATCAGTCTAAGAAATAAGAAATAAGAAATAAATAATAAATAATAATAATAAAACATTAAGATCAAACCACTATGAAAAAATTGTTAGCGGTTAATTATTTATATCAAGTTTCATGATGAAATAGACAAATAGATACATTGAAAATAAAGTAATAATGTAACATTTGGATAATATTTATAACTTTAAGTTGTTCTTAAATAGTACATGAATTTAGGAATTATCTAGTTATAATAATATGGTTACATTTGGAATTAAAATTCGATTTCACTAAAATAAATAAATAATAAAAATGTTAAATAAAAATAAAAATAAAATAAATTTTGATGAATAAATTATTTAAAATGATGTAAATTATTTATATATTTTATGAAGCGAATTTATCAGAATCACACAAGTTAAGTTAAAAGTTAAAGATTAATTAAAATTAATACTTAGTTAATCCAGCACTGGGGAATATGAGGTTGGTAATTCTAATGTGTTCGGGTGATACTTGTTACGTAGGAAGGAATTGTCATGCGTCGCGAACCTAGACAGGGCAACTGTATTCTTGTATCACTAGGCATTGAAGGGACACTTGCTTCTAGTAGTGAACTAATAGATCCCAAATTTTAATTAGAAACTTTATTATTGAATATCTTCTAAAAGTACTTAGAACCAGTAAGTTATTGACATAGAAATTAGTGTAGAAATTTAAATCCGAAAATTCGTAGTTTACATTATAGAGATTCATTCATGTAAGAAACTTAGACTTCCCTCTTGGATAGAACTTAAATCAGCGTAATTGAACCTAGAGCCACACATTTTAGTTGTAGAAAGCCATATAGGATTGTTCTTTGTTTTTTTGTTTTTTGCACTTAGACAAGAGATAGGATTATTCTTTAACGTGGGGAGTTTTGAAGACCAGAAGGATGATTTGATTTTCGAGGACGAAAATGAATAAGGTGGGGAGAATGTAAAGACCCTCAAGCTCGTCAACGCTATTAGACAAGTCAAGAGACGTATTAGCCAATTTAGGGATTAAGATTGAGGCAGGTGGTATGTGATATAATGAGTGTTACTTAGATAATAGTGGCGATAAGTATTATGTGTTGCAGTGGGAAATGTTATTGCTGTGGATGGCATAAAATTACAGATGAGAAGAGGGTGGTTCTGAAATAGTTTGGGATGAATGAGTGTTACCTGAGGTGAAGTGTTGAGTGTGTTTATGAGAATGAGGTTGAATTCCTTGTAGTGTGATGGTTAGAATGGATGTTTCAGGTGGTATGGTTGGTATGTGAAGTTGCAGGGAGTGGTATTTGAATGACAGTGCAATGGTAATACTGTGGTTGGTGTTCAGGTTGTTTGTAATATTGGAGATATTGGGGTTTACTGTTGAACTGGGTTGCAGGTGAAATGAAATGGTGATGTTGTTGGTGTTATTGAAACTGGAAAGTTATAGCTGAAAGGGAAGGAAGGAGAGTTGAACTGAATTGGGTTAGGTTGTACTGCAGTTGAGTTTTATTGCAGGAACTTAGATTCTTTCGCAGGGAAGAGTTGAGTTGAAGGTGAAAGAGTAGTAGTATTGAAAGATGTTTAAACTGAGTTGTTGTTGATATGAGTTGCAGATGTAGTGATCTGAGTTGGCTTAAAGCTGCAATTGCAGGTAGGCTTACATTATAGTTGTGTTTGTATATTGATCTTGAAGTTTATTTAGAATGAATAAATGAATTGTTATTGTAATGATTAAAGTTGAACTGAAATTAGTGTTTTGATGTGTACTGAAGCTGTAATAGAGTTTAGACCTGTTAGTCATCCCAGTCAGTCTAGATGACTTACCTGACTCAGACTATCTGACTGAGTTGAATCAGTTTAACTCATATGACTCGACCTGACTCGGTGAATCTTGACTGAGTTGAATCCTTTGACTAAGTTGACCAGTTGACCGTGGACTTGACCAGACTTTGACCTGGACTTGGATGTTGACTGTTAGTTGACTCCTCTGACCGAACATTGACCGTTAGTTGGCAAGTTAGACCAGGCCTTAGATTAATGGGCCAGCGTAGAGGACTTGGGCTTTCGACTATTAGTTAGATTTGTATAATTCTTGTGTGAGCCATTTTGGCTAGAATCTTAGAGTTCTTGTGTGATTAACAGTTTGTTATTAACAACGTTTGATTCAACGAACGAACCAGTGGATCGTGGATCTCGAGATATGCGTGGATTGTCATCAAAATAGGTGGGAATACATTTGACACTTTTGTAATCATTATTGTTGTTTTTAAAAAAGTTTATGCTTAACAACTCATGCATTGTCTGTCCGTGCATTTCATGCTTATTTAAAATACATTATGATAATCCTGTTGATTCTATGAATCTTTCCACGATTTGGAAAGAACTTGTATTGTTTGTTGTCAGTATGAATTGTTATGGGAAATGATAATTTCCAATTATGGTATATAGGATACGCTCCTTCACATTTATACCTACTTTAATTCAGCTTTTATTGTTTAGAGTTGGTCACCATAGTCTTGGTAGCATCCATAGCTATTAAGTATGAATTGCCGGTATTTAGGGATTCACAACCATATTAGTACATTGTTTGTCGAAGGAGTTTGTTCCATATACATGTATGATTATTTCAGTGACTTAGTCACTATTTAATGTATTGGAAAAACATGTATTGTTTTCCAACTCTTGCCTTTGATTACTTAGAAGTTAAATGTTAATTATTCCCACTTCAGTTTCTGTGACAGATCAGAGTTGCGGAGTGAAAGCTTCAAGGGTTGAGTTCGCTAGTTGATTAATTTTTGTTATGTTTATTATGTTTTATATTTTATTTGAAAACCAAATGTCTATTATATATGTATCATTTGAGAGAAGATCTTGTATATATATTTCTGAGAGGGGTTAGCTTTGGGTTAAGTTTGTGTAGCAGATTTCTAATTGAAAGTTTAAGTGTTTAATTTGGATTCTTAGTGCCTCTGTTTTTAGCTAATTTCTTGGATTAGTCAGCTTCTATCTTAGGGGACGCTACAGGTGGGAAATGGCTTTAGTCCGTGGAATGGTGGAAACTAGATTCAGTCCGCGGAATGGTGGGAACTGGCTTCAGTCCGTGGAATGGTGGAAACTGGGTTCAGTCAAACAACGGGATGGAGCCGACTAGGTCACAGAATGGGCAGAGATAGCGCGGCTTTGATCACAGAGTGTTGGAGTCATGGCGCTGCTTGTCTGGTGGAGCATGCGGAGATTACGTTGCTTTGAGTGGTGAAGATGGCGCTCCTTCAGTCAAACAATGTATATAAAAGGCGTTGTCCACCCTTTTATTTTCGTATCATTGCCTTTATCTATGTGGCGGAAAGCTTCTTTCTATCAGTAGTCCAGGTGAGCCAATTATCTTTTTTTTTACATTAATCCTTATTGAATTGCGTCCATCCTCTTCACAGGTACCATCTCGTGTCCTCTCATAGTTCTCCATTTGTCTTCTTCATCACGTAGATTGCCGATGCATACATAATGTAATTTTTTTTTGTAGCATATAATGGGATCTTTCGGTGATGATCATATCTCTGACTCTTCGGAGAATTTTTTTGAAGTTGACGAACCCAGGTTTTCTTCACATGAGGAGGTATTAGATAAAATCAACCCTTTGTTCTGTGAAGCTGACCGGATTATACAAGGCATGTCTGTCACACATCTACGCATCGTGAGGATGCGTGCTCAGGCTTTCATGGCTTCGATGGACATGGAGGAAAAATGGAGATATGATGAAGCATCTCAGTGTGTCGGGAAATCTCAACGCGATGAAGTTTCTCCACAAACCAGTGCTAGGTCTAAACCATTCGCCTCTCGATTGAAACGGCGAAGGACTGAGTCCAAGAAACTTCTAGAAGAGAGCCAGTTTAATTTCCCTGTCAATAATGGTATTGTAATCCCCGATTTTGAGGTGGACGAACGGAGCATTCTCAAGAGGTTGTGGTTTGCGATACTGAAAAATATTCTGAAGTGAATGTCGAAACTGTTGTTGGGGAAGTTAGAGTGACCGCTGAGGATGTTATCGAGGAAGATGGGGATGCGGTGGAAGCATATGTTGGAGCCGTTGTGAAAACGTATTCTGGATGGGATGTTAAAGCTGTTGCTGAAACGACTTCTAGATGAGATGTTGAGGCTGCTGCTGAAATGGCTTCTAAATGGGATATTTGTTGTGAGAGAGGGTACTGGGTAAAGTGCTTTAAAAAGCTCCGATGTAGGCGTCATCGACCAAGGCGTTCGTCATCGACAACTGGTTTTCCATTTCGTGATTTCCTTCCGTAGAGAAAATAATCTTTTCGTAGCTCGTAGATGCTTTTGATACTTCAGTTTTTTTTGTTCGTGCGACTGAAAACATGTTTCACTAAGTAATATTCTTTCCTTTATGCTGCTTTGAAAATTTCATATATTTGATTGAGTGGATAAAATCTCCCGGAAGAACCCGAAACCCCTTTTTTTGCGAAGAACCAATGCTTTCATCCGCATAATAATCCAGTGGAAGGGGATCCAAGATACAATAATGCTAATAAGCGTGTTATCTTCTTCTTGTTTAGATACTTTCATGGAAACACCTCTCATGTTGTTGCCAACATTAACTCAAAACATATGAAAACAATAGCAACAATTAAGGATTTGACCAACCTTTTATTGGATTTTCCCTTGAAAATTATCCAGGGCGTCTGTGGCATGCCGCATGAGTATGTAGAAGTGTGATCTGCCACAAGCTGGACAACACGTCATGAGAGAGAAGAAAAACCCGTCAGGTGAAAGATGAGGATAGAGATTCTTGAAGGAAGGTGTCCGCGCCAACGCTTGATGATATTTTTTCTTACATATTCTTTTCTTCGGTATCTTTGAATAAGATATTTCTTGTGGGTTTGATTTTTTCTGGTTTTCAACCGACGGGTAATGGTTCTGTGAGGGTTTGGGTTCACTTGGTATTTTTCCTTTAAGATGGTTCGGGAAAACTATTTTTAAGGAAAGATGCTCATAATTGAAATTGAAAACCCTAATTATGAATGCAAGCAGTGCAATCATTTTTAGAGAAGTTACAAATATCACATGAAAGGGGAAATTGCTGAAGGAAATGCTTAAAGGAAAACGCTGGAGGAGAAGGTAGCACAACATCTTAGGTATTGAATGGCTTGAGCCATCGCGAGTGAATTGTCACACCTTCCAATTTTTCGGCATTGATGAGTTTGCAGTAACCACCCAAGATAACATCTGCCACCAAATATGGCTCATCTTCCCTTTTCTTTAGGCGAATTAGGTTGAGCGGCTACCTTCACTGTAACATCTCCAACTTGAAACGTGGTCGCCTTGACTACCATATATCCAATTTGAAATGGGTTTGGGCATTGTGTAACCACTTGATTTTTGAGCTCGTCATCTTTGATCGAGGAGGCGTCCAAATTTTTGACAAAGCACTTGAAAGGCCCAGCATCCCATTCACATCTCTTAATGACCCCCGGGTTGATAACTGGACCGAGTCCCCATGCTTGACCAAGAGGAGAAGTAACTGGCTGGAGAAAGGATTGTTCAATAAGATTTACTTGTGTTCGGAATCTATCGACGGGCTTTCTCCAGTTAATTGAGTTACATTGGTAAGTTGTTGATACAGTAACATATGATCTTCACGGTTGGATGGCTTGTTGGAAATTCTTTCGGGCATCGACACCGGCAGAGTGGATACTCCTAAAACTACCTAGTTGTGTTGTTACCGGTGAAGTCGTCTATTCAGATAGGAAAGTAACCTAATTAGGCAAAATCTCTTACGGCCGCTCTGTTTAAAGAATTCTTTGGGATTTAGAAGATCTATTAGTACCATTGGTGAGAAAGTAGATAATTAGTTTTCGATTGATTTGATTGACTAACGGTTTTTGAACTTTGATTGCACCTAGTTTGTTTATGCTTGAGAATCTTCTCTTCTGATATAAGATTCACTCAAACTAGATCGAAGTTTCGACGGGGATCTTTAGACTGTTTGTAGATCTAAATACGTCTTGTGATAATCCAACGTTAACAGACTCCGTTCTGTGTGTGATTGATCACAAGAGATTCAAGTTGATTGTGTGCGGGTTCCGATTGAAGATTAAAGAAGATTTGAAGACAAGA
The DNA here is from genome assembly GCA_023529315.1 of Papaver bracteatum. Lineage (NCBI taxonomy): Eukaryota > Viridiplantae > Streptophyta > Magnoliopsida > Ranunculales > Papaveraceae > Papaver > Papaver bracteatum. Next base: position 263,714 of record JAJJWX010004494.1, read on the forward strand.
AGACTTTTTGGGTTCATAATCTTTGGTGTGAACAATACTTGTTTAGGATGGAAAGGGATCCAACTATAATCGGTTTATCTTTGTGATAGATTGTATTGAGTAGTTGAGTAGATCGGTATCAATACACTTATTTGTGATTAATAGTATTGATTGCATAGTCTAATAATTACTTCGGTAGTTGTTGAGAGATTGATCTAAAGACCCGACAAAAGAGTTTATTGGTTAAATGGAAGATCCTTGTCAAACTCCTATCATGTTGTTTGAAAATAGTTGTTACCTAATAGATTTGTTGTTCCTATACTGTTTGGAATACGAACCAAAGGAATTGTTCCAAGCACGTGACATATTACAAGTTGGAGGCGTGGGAATACTTAGGGAACTAGGTGAACTATAGGTTTAGTTGCTTGGTCTCAACTATACGAAGTTGGTTTGATTTTGTATAGCGTCTTAATTCTAAGAGTTTTCAATTCTGGACTAGGTCCCGAGGTTTTTCTGCATTTGCAATTTCATCATTAACAAAATCTTGTCGTGTATTTTACTTTTCTATTTCTGCAATTATAATTGTTTTATTATAATTAGAAGTAAAATACACATACGTTAGTTCCTATTTTACTTGATAGACAATCCATAGTGTTTGGTTAAGTCTGAACCTATTATCAAGTAAACATACTTCGTTTTTGTATTGTCTCGATCTCATATTCATAGTCGATCACACAAAGTGTGAACCAATTAGTTGTATTGTCTCGACTCAGTCCATAGACAATCACTTTCGGAAAAGGACTTATAGGTGGAAAAGTTTTAGATTGAGGTATATTTGGGTACCCTCATCTTTTCAACACAGATATAGTGTTACCGAAAGCGTGAACAAAATAATGCTCAACAAAGAAGATAAGAATAAGTGTTAGCCTAATATCTATTTACAACCGATTATGTTAAATTACTTTGACTAAGTTATAATTTTTCGATTACAAAGGAAATAAAACAATCTTCACTAACTTGTACTCTATCAAGTACAACAGAAGATATAAAGTGGAAGTAGATACCGAGAGTTGTTGTAGTGTATCTCACTACTAAATAACGACCCTTGGAAATGGCACATCAGTCCGAACCTCATAAACACCTTCTTCCAACCCTGAATTTATCCATAACAAATTTGCAGGCAAAAGGCATTGACCATAACGTTAATAACCACAAGAAGAAAGTAAAAGGTTGTCATCTCCGTGTAAGAAAATAGTCTGCGTTTGCAGTAACCCTCACAGTCATAGCCATTCTAATAGCATCCTATTGTAAAATATATAAAAAAAAAACAAAATTTATAGTAAATTTTAGAAGGGGAATTGTAGGACCAGAATATCACTACAATAGTGTTATTGTGATATTAACAACGCTTCTGCGAGCGTCACCAAAAGTTCTTTAAACAACGTTTCACGAGCGTCACAAAAGAATCCAAAATAAGCTGACGATGGAAGAAATACAAAGAGAGTATGTTTATCCCGCGATGGTTGTCAATTTGGCAAGAGAGAATATTATAGCAGTCGCGATAAAATAGCAGAGTAAATTCGAAAAAGGAGGAAAACTTAGCTGTCATCCACTATGTAAATCCCTATATAAAGGGTTCATTAGGTTCAAAAAAGGATGATGTCTTTTGGAGAGTTTGATAAGGTTTTGAGGAGAGAGAAACTCTAGAAAGAAATTTTTACTTCTGAGTTCTTATTTCTTTTGTAAAGAATTCTAAAATTAGAATAAGAAAAGTGTTGTTATTCATCTTCAAAAATTATCCAATTTCTATAGATTCTTATCAAGGGTGTAGTGTAGGAATTTCTGCAACCACATTTTGGAGCCCGAAACAGGGATTGAATTAACAAAAATTGAAGAGAAAGTGGAGAAGAAGGTAAGAATTGTTCAAGATTAAGGAAATCATTAAGTAAATCGGTGAGATAATTGAAGGCAGAATGATCAGAATAAAAGAGGATCGTAGAAAATTGGAGTGTGATATGGTAACAAGAACAATGATTGATAGATTTCATGAAAATATTAAGGGGAAGATACACAAACGGGATTTTGAAGGAAGGAAAATTATGACGGTGGAAAAAATATCACCATTGAAAGAATGGGAAAATCAAGAAATCACGTTTACAGCAGTAAAAATACCAGAAGAAAATCTAAGTCATACATCTCCATTGGTAGTCACAGTATCCACTATACCAATGAGAAAGGAGAAATCAATAAAATCTGTAGAAGAATGGGTTATAAATAGAACTTTGGTGGATGCAGGAAGTTCTGTAGACATGATATTTTATCATACTTTCAATAAAATGGGATATAAAGATGAAGAAATGTCTTATTCAACATATCATTTTCATAGCTTTGGAAAGTCTTTAACAAAACCTAAAGGCGAGATAATGGTACGAATTCCACTAGGGGAGATTGAAACACAAGTAACGTTATGTGTGGTAGACGTGGAATCACCGTATAACATGATATTAAGAAGACCATGGATACACGCAATTAAGGCTGTAGCATCAACGTTGCATCAATGCATCAAGTTTCCTACACCTAGTGGAATTGGAGAAATCAGAGGAGACACAGATTTTGCGAAACTATGTTGCCAAATTGAAGTAAGAAATTATGAAGGACGTCCAAAGTTGCGAAAGGCTCGCAGAAAATTGGCGAGAGAAACAAAGAAGGAAGAAGAATTTAATGTTTACATGATAAGAGCAAAAGAAGGAAAAGGAATACCCAGTGAAATCCCACAAGAAGGAGATGAACTCGCGAGAATTATGAAAACACCAACACCAATGGGAGAACCTGAAGCCAGTTATATTGCAGCAGAACCAACAAAAGAAATAAAAATTGGGAGTAAAGAAGAGCCTAAAATGCTGAAAATTGGGACTAGAATGGAGGCAGATGAGAAAGAAAGAACTATAAATCTTTGAGAGAGTATTCAGATATCTACGCGTGGAGCATGGATGAGATGACAGGGATAGATCCGTCAATAGCATGTCATAAATTAGAAATCAACAAAAACATAAGACCATTTAAGCAAAGAATAAGGAAGATCGCAACAACATATCATTCTCAAATATAAGAAGAATTACAGAAGATGCTCGACGCAGGAATTATAAGGCAAGCAAAATATCCAGAGTGGATTGCAAATATGGTAGTGGTACCAAAGAAGAATAAGGGGATAAGAATTTGTATAGATTTCACTGATTTAAACAAGGCTTGTCCTAAAGATAGTTTTCCATTACCAGATATCCCACAGATGGTTGAATCAGCAGCAGGAAATGCTAGAATATCATCGTTGGATGGATATAAAGGATATAATCAAATACCTCTCGCTGAAGAAGATCAAGAACATACCGCATTTTTTGCTCCAAGAAGATTATATTGTTATACAAAGATGCCATTTGTCTTACGAAATGCTGGGGCAACGTATCAAAGAATGGTGGAGAAGGTGTTCGCAAAGTGGATACATAAAACATTATAAGTGTACGTGGATGATATGTTGATTAAAAGCAAAGAAGCTAAAAATCATGTACAAGATTTGAAAGAGATTTTCGATCAAATGCGACAATTTAACATCAAAGTGAATCCAAAAAAATGTACTTTTGGAGTAGCATCAGGGAATTGTTTGGGTTATATTGTATCAAAAGAAGGAATACAAGTTTATCCAGAAAAGGTACAAGCAATTCGCGATATGCCAACACTTGCGACGGTAAAAGATGTGCAGAAATTAAATGGACTCTTAGCCTCGCTAGGAAGATTCATTTCGCGATCTTCAGACAAGTGCAAACATTTTTTCGATATACTCAAGAAGGGAACAAAATTCAAGTGGATAGATGAATGTGAAAAAGCTTTTCAAGGAATAAAAGAACATTTAACGAACATAACTATTTTACATAAAGCTGAACTGGGAGAAGAATTATTGAATTATCTTGCAACAACCACATATGTGATAAGTGCTGTGTTGCTGCGAGTAGATGCAGAGGTAGAAAAACCAATTAATTACATCAGTAAAACATTCAATTCTGCAGAGAGAAATTATTCAAAGATTGAGAAACTAATTCTAGCATTGGTACATGCAACTTTCAAACTTCGCATCTATTATCAAGCACATAAGGTCAAAGTATTAACGAAAGTGCCAATTGAGTCAGTAATGAAAAATTCAAAGAGATCAGGCAGAGTTGAGAGATGGAATTTACAAGTAGGACACTTTGATATTCAATATGAAGTTTTATCTTCGCCAAAATCACAAGTTATCGCAGATTTCTTAGCTGAATTTCCCTTAGAAGATGATGAAGCTGTGGAAGAAATGATGGATATAGAAGAGGAACATGGAGATCCAAAAGAGTTATTAATAGAACCTGACAGATGGGAAATTTTGGTGGATGGATCCTCAAATGGGGAAGGAAATGGGATTGGAGTTGTCTTTATTTCACCAGAAGGAGAAAAAACATCTTTTTCATTTAGATTAGAATTTGCATCCACTAATAATGAGACATAGTATGATGTCGTGATCCATGCTTTAAAATTTGCGATAGAAATGAATTTGGAAAATGCGAGAATCACCAGCGATTCACAATTAGTTATTCGCCAGATAAAAGGAGAATACACAACAAATGAACCTTCCTTGAGAAAATACAAAAGACTTGTTGAAGAATTATCTGCGAGAATTCCAAAAATAAAATGGAGACATATATCAAGGAAAGATAATAAACTTGTAGATGCTTTTGCTTTCATATCTAGTATGATGACAAATCCATTGGCAAGGTGCATAAAAATTCAAACACTTTCATTTCCATCGGTAAACAAAGAAGAAGAAGAGACAGATGTAATGATGGTAGAAGTTGGCGAAGGAGAGCCAGCGAGCAATATCACAGATTGGTGAGAAGATCTTCATGCATACTTGGAAAGAGGAGAAATCCCAAGAAATTGATTGGAAGCACATAAATTAAAAAGTAAGGCAACCAATTATGAATTAAGAGATGGAGTATTATATCGTAGATCTTTTAATGGACCATCGCTAAGATGTTTGACGAGGGAAGAAGGACAAAAGATATTGAATATGTTGCACAGTGGTGACGCTGGTAATCATAGTAGAGGAACATCCTTGGCATATAGAACAAAAATACAAGGCTACTACTGGCCATATATGCATGAAGATGCAAAACAACTCTCAAGGCCTTGTGAAGATTTCCAGTGATATGGAAAGAAGATACATGCACCAGGAGCACCATTATCATCTTCAACAAGTTTATGGCCTTTTGGGAAATGGGGGTTAAATATTGTGGGACCATTTGTACCTGGTTCTGGACAAAGAAGATATTTGATTATCGCAACAGATTATTTCACAAAATGGGGAGAAGTAAAGGCAGTACAACATATTCGCGATAAAGATATTTTTACATTCATATTGGAAAATATAATTTGCAGATTCGGGATTCCAGCACAGTTGGTATCTGATAATGGAAAAAAATTTGAAGGGAAGAATATAGAATTTCTACTCAATGCATTTAAGATAAAGTGTGGAAAATCTACTCCTTTATATCCATAAGCAAATGGTCAAGCTGAAGCAACCAATAATACAATCGCAGACATCTTAAAAAACAAGCTAGAAGGATACCACGGAGCATGGTGTGAACAGGTGCATAATGCAATATGGGCCTACAATACAACTAGACGAGAAGCTACTGGAATGTCACCTTTTTGTTTGACATATGGAGTTAAAGCTGTGTTACCAACATAAGTAGCTATTCCTACAACAAAAATGGAGGCTTGGGAAAGAAATTTAAGTGATGGAATGATTTTAAATAAATTGGATGAATTAGAAGAAAAAGGAGAAAAAACTTTGCAACATATGGAAAATTACCATCGAAGATTAGCTCGTGAGTACAGAAAACGTGTTAAGAAACGTGAATTTCAACCTGGAAATTTAGTGCTGCGAGAAACACCAAGTTAGCAGCGATAGAATGGTGTAAAGTTGGCGAGAAAATGGGATGGACCATAAATCATTAAAGAGATAGTTGGAACTGGGGCATACAAACTAATGGATCCTGAAGGAAGAGATGTTGGTCAAAGACTCGATAGACCATGGAATATATTATTTCTGAAGAGGTATTATCAATGACATCTTCTGCGAGATAAGAAATACTGGTATGTTATATGATGAAACAGGTAATAAATTCTTCTATCTCTATTTACAAATGAAAAATTCTTCTGATAACAAAGCACAACAAGAGCAGCGAGCATCATCGCAAGAAAAGCGAATACAAATTTCGCAGAGATTAATAGAATGGGACGAACCTTTATGGCGTGCACCCTAGTTCGCGAATAAAATTTCGCAAGAGGCAAATGTAAGACCTAATAGAACGTCATAGGAGGGGGTATCTCTTGACATGATTCAGGGGTAAGGTTATACCGCTGCTGGATCCTGAGTCATGCAGATGTTGGGGTTAAAGAAAACCTATCAGGGAGGGAGATCTTGGATTTCCAATTATATAAGGTTATACCCTGGTTTGAAGACGGAGAATCTCTTCTAAGAAGTGCAAAGTATGACCAAGGCATCGAGGTACATTGTTGAGCCAAGACTTCCCTGGGCGTACGAAACTCCCTTGCCATTCTTGGTAAGTCTTGGCTATGATGCACTTGGCCTGAAGAAAACCCCACTTAGGGTGAAGTCTTGTAACTATAAGCCATATAGGCATAAAGGATAAGAGGCTGTGAAAACAGCTGGTTGTTGGTAAATCTGGATGGGAGGAGCTAGTCTTGTATGGACGATGTGCCCTCCTTGAAGGGGCAACCAGGGGGAAGATAAGGGCGGAACCCTCCATTAGGGAGCTGATAAGTGTCTTAAGACGGCAATGTCATGGGGCTTTATGATCGCAAGAACATTTAGGCTTGTCATATTGTCGCGTGATGTAAATTATACAGATGCAACAAGCCACAAGAGAAATGTTAAGATGAGATCAATGGGTTTTTACATGAAAGTGTAAAGACGTCTTGCGATTTCATCGCAAGACGGCAATGTCATAAGGTTAAATTCTTGCAAGAGAGTTTATACTTATCATATTGTCGCAGAGATTTTGAAAGAACATGGATAAGACAAGATCAAAGGGTCTTTACATGCAAATGTTAAGAAATCCTGTGATTTTGTCGCAGACAGAAAAAGTTTGGCAAAATAAGACCTTTAATTAGGAAGGCAAAATAAGACCAAAAGAATAATCTTACCAATTAACTATTCTATTTTAAGATTGCAAGAAATATTCATTCATCGCAGAACAATATAAGGCAAATTCTTAACATTGTAGATTCCTTCAGAATTTTTCAGAACATCGCAGCAGTATTCATTGCATCGAAGATATATTCATATTTTCGCGAATAATGCAACAACACAATTCCCTAAAGAAGATACAAAAAATAATTCACCATTTCAAGAAAGATAATAAAGGGAAAATAGGGGAATGGAGAAGTAACATTTCATTATCTTCCTTGAAAATATTCAAAGTAAACTAAGTTGAAAGTTAAATTCTAAAAGAGTTTCAAAAGTTACATCGCTCGCAAGAAAGAAGAAGGAAAAGAAAGCAAAAATAAAGTTCAAGTTTCAGCGATGGCCTCGCCAAATTCATTATTCTTGCTCGTCAGATTTATTATTTTTTCCATAGTTATCAACTTCATCAACATTCTTTTCACCACGAGTCTCTTCTTCTTTTTATTCTTCATCAGCGATTACTTCGCCACTTGCAGTTACTTCTTTGGGAGGACTTCTTTCTTCTTCTTCACCATCTTCTTGGGTGATATTTTCTTCATCATTAATAAACTCTAAATCTTCATCCATGGGAAGAGGAATTTCATCATCATCAACCTTTAGAGGAGGAACAGATACAGGAGGGAGAGAATGGGAGAGCAGAATCTCGTTCACAAGAACTTCAGCACTGAGGTGGACCTTGCGAAGGAAACCTCTATCACGATTCCTAATATCTATATTTTTAAAGTACTCGAGATAATCAAGTCTTCTTTCTGCTTTGTCGTGGGCTTCAAGATAATTGGAAAGAAGAGACTTGTTCTCTTTGCGAACTTTATCCAATTTGTTGGTAAGATCAGCAATGGTAGAATGAAGACTTCTTTCAGATTCTGCGAGTGACAAAAGATCATTTAGTCAAAGATTTTACAAGAAATATAACACAAAATTTAACAGAAAGGTCAACAAGAGAGGCAGTCAATTGACTACCTTCCTTCTGCAAAGTCAAGTTTTGAATTAATGTAAAGAAATAGTTTTCCCATTGATTCATAGCGTCATCGAATTTATCGCCAACCACACCCTTCAGACGAGATTTCATGTTTTCTTCTCTAGTGCGTAAGTACAAGTTTTCCTTTGATAGTAAAGAATGAGATTCCTTCAATTGAGAGAACTGGTCTTGAAACTCGTTGGCCTTCAAACTAATAGTTAACCTACCTTTGATAAGTTTATCCTTCTCAGCAGCGGATGATTCAGTTACTTCCTTAAGCTCATTTTTAAGGGAACGAAGAGATTGCTCCTGATTATCGCATATCCTTTGTAGATTACTCAATTGCTGTGAAAAAATCTCCATCAAGATTGAAAATCTATGTTTCTCTTGGGATAAAGTTCTATTTTCATCTGATAAAGATTCTACCACCAGGTTAGACTTGGTTAACGAATATGAGAGACGAGAAATCTCGTTACTTAATAAACTTTGACTTCGCGATAATTGGTTATTCTCATTAGTAAGATTATCTATTTGATCAATCGAATATGTATGGAGATTATCTAATCTATTATACTGGTTCATCCAAGAATCTATTTCGAAACGATCTTCATCATCAATAGATTCAAACTTAAGTCTCTCCATGAAACGAGTCCGATTTGAAACTAATATATGAATCAAGAATTTAAGAAAAAGACTTGAGTACAAAAGATATAAAAGAAAAACAGAAAAACAAAAGAGCAGAGGCAAGAAAATGTACCTTTCAGCTCGTCATTTTTTCTGCGAAGATTCTCGCAGTCTAGAGAAGAATTGCGGAGCATATGATTCAAAGTATCGCATTCAACAGTTTTGACTTGAAGGCTTCTCCTCAGAGCTTCAACCTCATTTTCCATAGATGCTCGTGAAGCATTACAATCAGAGCCAAAATACTTAAGTAGAGTCTCGCAAGCTTCATATTGGAGGGGATCAGTAGAAGACTTTCTAGCATTGTCTAAAATGTTGGACAAGATTTTAAAAGCAACATCAACACCTGCAAAAGTTTTATTTAATGAAGGAAGGGGTGTAGAAGGTGAAGTAGTAACAAGAGAAAGTTGACAATTTGAATCATTTGCGATGGTTGAGTTGTCAGGAGGAGGGGTATTTGGAAAAACAACAGTTGAAGGCAATAGAGGACTATAAGGAGTCTCAGTCACAGCAATTTTAGAAGCTTGATTCGTCAAAGGGTCAGAAGAGGTAGAAGTATGGGCAGTGATATCCTCGCAGACAAAAGAATAAAGATTTGGTTGCGACAATGTGGGAGTAGTCCTCGTGGATGTTAGCGTGGGAATAGTGAGATTATCCCCAAGAGTCTTAAAGTGGCGAGATCTCTTGGGAGGTTTAACAGATTTCTCGTCATTCTGCGAATAATAATTCAGATAAGAAACAGAGGCCACAATATTGTTATTAAAAAATATAGGGTGTTTCTTACTACCTTATCATTCGCAGAACTCCTCTTCTTCTTCTCAGATGGCCTTTTGCGAATATTAGGGTTTTGAGTTGTTGATTGTGTGTTAGAGATAGTTCCGCTGAAAAGAAGATATAACATGGAAGTTATGAAGAATCAAATAAGAAAGGTTGGAGAATATAAGTAAAAATTGGTTTAAATAAATATTATAAGTCAAGAAATATTCCTTGGTGACTCCATTAAAACAGTAGCAGGAGAATATGAAGAAGAAAAGTTGCAGATGGAAGACGAAGTAAATATATGAAGAAGATAAAGAAACGGAAGAGGAAAATTAGTTCTAAAATTTAACTCTACCTTTTATAGGCAAAAAGGAGTTGACCTATTAAGCAAAGACGTGTCAGTAAAAAGAAGGCTACACAACACGTGTAGGCGGTAAGGCTAGATTAACAGAATCTTGTCGAGAAGAAAATATAAGAGGGAAAGAAGTTGCAAGTATAATAAAGAGTATTAGTTCTCATGATCTTCTCTTCTTCGCAGAAAAGACATGATAAGAGGCAAGATGTAGGACCAGAATATCACTACAATAGTGTTATTGTGATATTAACAACGCTTCTGCGAGCGTCACCCAAAGTTCTTTAAACAACGTTTCACGAGCGTCACAAAAGAATCCAAAAGAAGCTGACGATGGAAGAAATACAAAGAGAGTATGTTTATCCCGCGATGGTTGTCAATTTGGCGAGAGAGAATATTATAGCAGTCGAGATAAGATCGTAGAGTAAATTCGAAAAAGAAGGAAAACTTAGCTGTCATCCACTATGTAAATCCCTATATAAAGGGTTCATTGGGTTCAGAAAAGGATGATGTCTTTTGGAGAGTTGATAAGGTTTTGAGGAGAGAGAAACTCTAGAAAGAAATTTGTACTTCTGAGTTCTTATTTCTTTTGTAAAGAATTCTAAAATTAGAATAAGAAAAGTGTTGTTATTCATCTTCAAAAATTATCCAATTTCTATAGATTCTTATCAAGGGTGTAGTGTAGGAATTCCTGCAACTACAGGAATAATATTCATCAAACATGACAGAATAATTTAGAAAAAAAATCAAATAAGTGAAGAAAATTAGGATGATATCAATAAAAAACAAACATAATTCACTATCTTGCAAATTCTATACAACAATTATCAAATTGTTAAATAAAATAAAATAATGGTTCATTCGAATCAGTAAACCTCAGATGGAAGAAAAAAAAAAGTAAAACAAAATAAAGAGACATAAATAGATATATAAAAAAGATAATAACTAAGAATTATATAATAAACTATTGAAAAAACACAATAAGTACCTTGTTCATGAGGTATTCATAACAGTGAATTAGCATTTGGGTCACAAATTTTGGTATGTATTAGTGTTTGGGTCCTAAATTTTTCCAATTTAATATTTAAGTCGTTGACCCGTTAGTCAACAAGATCAACTTATAGTCTTGGTCAAACTGTTAGTTATAGTTAACTTCAGTTATTTAAATATTTACCAAGTTTACCACTCAATTAAATATGGTACGCACGTGCACACTTAAAGACATCACCTGCAATCACGTGATAACTATTTCAAAAATTCATATTTAACCGGGAATATTACGAATATTAATGTGATATATGTGGCTGAGATAGTTTATAATATGGCCGTTATAACCATGTATTATTGTATATGGTATAAAAACAAATATAACATTTATTACAGGCAATATAGCCTGAAAAAAAGGAGGTAGCAAGTACACCACGAATTATTTTGCAATAACCTTTATCGGATACACCTTGTATAATCAATCAAAGTTAATGACTCAAGATTATTTCAACAAGGTGATATTGGATATAATCTGGATTCTGATCAAGGAATGAATTACAAGAATTGATCTAAGATGTTGTTAATCGACAAGTATAATTACTTATTATAGTAAAGACAATTATAATTTTAAATAAGTAAAAACACAGACAAGATTTTTTAACGAGGAAAATTATAAATAATTTCAAATTAAGCCGCTACAGAAATTGACTACCATTACTTTGTGTAGTCGAAACCAAATAAACTACCCCTAGTTATTCAGTCCCTTCAGTATCTACACCTATAACCCATCTAGCCAACGTACGTAAATCACCTAACATAATCCAGTGCCAAGTGTTGTTTAACCCTAGTATAGACTTCTTCAACTCAATTTCTTTAGGAAATCTTACACACAACAAAGAATCTAACTGTTTACTAACCACTCAAATCAAATCACAATATTAATGATATTGAATGATGAATAGAGTCAAGGATCTTCTGTTTAGATCTATAATCCAATGGTTTACCAAATTTCAAACTCTTTGATCAATATCAATCAAGATAACGAATACCGAAATAATCAATCTTGAATTCACAGGTGAATTTTATGATAAATCACAAACAACTTTACGATCTTTACAAGCTTTACGTCTATCAAATATAAAAAACTTATTCGTTTTTGAAAATCAAGTCAAGCAAATGATCACGCCAAGAATAGAAACTCAAAAGAATATCAAGTCTTCAATATTCTTAATCTTTAATAGTAACAACATGCATATTGATTCCGCTAATGATTTGTCTCACATAACGGAACCTATTAGCAAATCAATAGTTCTATCCCACGTATCTAGAATCAATTAATAATAAAATCTTCAAACTCTTGAATGGACTTATATCATAAGAGAAGGACTATAGAATGAATAAGAACTTATATAGAAAAATAATATAGCGTTAGTTCAACAATAACTAACAAAAAACAAAAAACAATCTAGTTTCCCACCATCAGTACTTTTAGTGCTTATTAATCCCAAATAAAGACTTAAAGATGCATAAACGTTTTTGTCCAGAACCAAATCAGACTTACTCAACACTATGTTGAATTAACAATAATATCATATAAAGGTATGAACCTGGATGAGTTTCTCTAACACGAGTTCAAAGTCCGGATTCACTACTAGATACATATATCTAGTTTCTTGAAAGTTCAAAAATAGTTTATGAAAAGTCATATTAGTATTATATCAAAATAGTGAAAGTATAATAAACTATACTATGCAACTCAATACAATAAGTTGTAGAAATAACTAATTTATATCCTTCATTTTGACACTTAAAACATAAGAATGATCAAGTCATCTAAACAAATAAAGGCATTTAAAGAAAAACTTCGCATATTATTTTTCAATGAATACAACTATAAGATCTTGATATAGATGGAACAAGTAAGATTCAATATCTATTAAGCTCAATCGGAAGGGTGAGGTCTTCATTTATCTTCAGTACGTCTTTATATCTTCAATAAGTAACTAGAGATCTCCTCAATATTTGTATATTTGTATTTCCTAAGTCTAACCTGGAAAAGTTGAATTTAGTAAGCAATTCAAGCGACCCGAGTTTTGCAACTAAACTTGACAACCAAACTTTAAATACCAATGCTTGGTGAGTTCAACCATGCAGTGCTCTAACACAGCTCATATAAAGGTGGAATGACATTTTTTTTCGCATACATGTAACCTTAGTATACAAGTTAAAATCTAAGTACAATACAAAATTTAAGTTGATACTCTATATTGAGACCATCTAGATTAGCATTGTACATCATATATAACTTTTCAAACTGGTCATGCATTAGGTTTTTGCTCCATATAACAACACTCCCCAGATATGCAAATAGAATATGCATGTAAAGTTCAGCTACGTCCCTACAAAATGCATAAAATAACCGCATGACATATTTTAAGTCTTTGGCGGATGATGGCACTAACAGAAATGAAAGGTAATGTTCCTTGAAAGGCATCACCGACAATTGTATGACAAACAAATAAGACTTGCATAAATTGTAGGAATAAATTCAACATTCACTTAGTCTCGTGCTACGTGTTTTAGGGTAAAAATAATATTGTAAAAGGTATAAAAATTCGAGAGATAAAAATCACACAAAGCTAACCTAAACCAAGAAATGGTCGTTTTAGTCTTGTTTCAATCACAAAGTAGGAGAAGGGTTGATCTTAAGGAAAGAAGCAGGGAAAGCATTGAGATCAATGAAATTATATGTTTGGAATATGATGTGTTTGAACTATTGAATGATGAAGAAAGTTTTATGTGTAAAACTGGGAGAAAGCTTCTCGTTTACGATAAGTATGATATGATCTTGTGAATAGGTTGAGCATCCTAGTAGAACACATTGATCTCGTAAGTAATGGTAATTATGGAAGAGTGAAAGAGTATGGACTATGAAGAACGTGGTGAATTCATGTCCGCAATGTAAGTGAGGACCTGTAATTAAATGCCCACTACTACATGCACTCCTTTAACTGTTCACATAACACAGTTACTTTCCTATATGGGTTTAATGCTATATTGCACTTTGTGTAGACCCCCAGACTAAAACTGTCTCGCTATAAATTAATAGTAGAGTCAATTAATTTTACTGTTAAGTCTATTGAGTCATCGATGTAACTTACTTGGTTAATCAGTTGACCTATGACTTAGTATCTCCATGACTAGATAGACTGATGAGCATCAGTATGATGATACTAGTGAGACTTCATAGAAATTAGGTAAACTGGATAAAGTATATATCTATGATAAGTTCATATGAGTAGTGAGATAGCATCAATCATGATTGGTGCATCTCAGTACGCATATGCCAGACATTGATATTGAGTAAGTCAGATTACTCATAGTCATTATTATGAAAGTGATAGCATTGAGATGAGAGCGATGTAGCCTGGGTAATAAGCTATGATCAAGGCTATCCATCATAGTGATGACCACAAAATTTAGGTGTCAATTAGGGTTCTCTAATTGACATCGATTAATATTAACTTAATTAATTAATTTGAATGATTGTCTAAAGTGTCAAGTCTAATGAGACTAATATGTAAGGTATTCTAGCGAGTGATGCTAGTAATGCATAGCACCATCTGTGACAAGTTAGTACTCTTACTCTTAATTGATTAGACGATGAGTATCGAGTCTAATGAGGAAATAAGTCTAATGAAGACTTTGTACAGTAACATTTATATTTCACACCGTTAGCTGAGACGAGACTACGATGATATTCCAATTAATTTGTTAAGACCGATGTGCATCAAGTATAATGAGATCATTAGATCTAATATTAGAGACCTAGTAATCCAAGTAAAAAAAAATGTATACATATATGTATGTATATTAATAAAATTTGATATGTCGAGTCTCGACAAAAACTCAAATGTATATCTACTAATATAAAGTTTTAATAGCAGTCACAGATATATAAATATAAAATATTTAATGTAAACAACTCGTGACAAACAGGAGGAAGCAAATATTTAAAGAGAATGAAGAGAAACTGACAAGATATATAGATATAAAGAATAAGTGAAAGAGAAAGACAGAGAACGACTGAATGGGAGAGGGAGAGATGTGAGAGAGGGGGAATGGCCACGACAACATGGAGGTGAAGGAGGATGTCGTGGTAGAAGGGAGACCGGCGTTGGGAGTCCACAACACCGTGTGAGGATTGTTTATGTTTTTAATTTTGTTACATGGCACCATCTCTTACTGTTACAAAGAAGCGTGCAGACCATTACAAATTTGGACTCATAATGGAAAAGGTTTATTGGATACCGTTGATGCCTATGGTATTTTTCTCTCTTAAAAGGGTACGTCGACTTTGTACCAGTATCAAGATAGGACCTTGAGATCAAGGTCCTCTTTAATGAGGGTAAACTAATAAGACAATGACAACATGTGGTGCAGAATAAAGGGGAAGAATTGGTAATTGGATCATGTCTTGAATTTTTCTCTTGGTTATGCTTATGTTAGTTACAAGAATCATCAAGATAATGTGAATGCAATGGAGGTGTTTACACCAGTGAGCGAGTCAACCCTAACAAGATTATGGAAGCCAAGTTGGCTAGCTGAACATGATGATGCACCCGTGATGAATTATAACGATTCAATTTGAGGACAAGTTGTATTTTAAGCGGTTGGGAATGTTAGGAACCAAATTTATTTTTTAGCTAAATATATTTTAGGATTTTATTTATCAATGTATCAATGTTTCATCCAACTTGAGGACAAGTTATGTGTCAAGGGGTTCGGATGTTGGGATACTAAATAAAACCAGTTAGGAGAATGGCTATTTTAGGAATAAGTATAAGTTTCCTTATTTGTTATTTGCTTAGGACTCAAGTCACGTCCTCTATATATTCATAGTTTATTATATGGTTTAACTAATGACAAAATATAATTAATACTAGTGATACCACATGCCCGATGCACATGCTTGAATTTGGTTCTTTTAACAACACCAAATTTGATAACAGTGAATTATTTTTCGCAAAATAAAATTTTAATATTCTTATTTGTAGCTTTTCAAATATATAAATTTTACAAAAATCCGGTGTGTATTTTGGAAGATATCAAGTTTTGTAATTTTTTATCTATTTCAAAATAATGGCATTTCTGTAAATATGTAAATATTGGTTTAATGTACATTTTTACCCTTAAATACATATGTGTAGTGATAGTTGACAGTGAAGGTCATATCATTAATACTGGGGTTAGGCTATTTCGTTTTTTGTGATCAACCAAAAAGGGTCTTTTCTTTATTATAGTACTAGGGTACGACACGGGTTTTGGTTCGTTAATGTTGTTGCAGAAACACACGTGGAAATGTTTCTTTATTGTATTTGCTCTTAGTAACCGAGCTTGGCTGGTTTTTCAAAAACATTTAATGGCGCTTCAGTAACAACAACATCCTGTTCAGAACATCAGGTGATGATCAGATGGTGGTGCTATAAAACATCATTACCATTGGTAAAATGATACACTAATTTTGAAACCAAAGTTCTGGCAGTGTACCACTTAATTAAATGCAATTCCATAATTTTTTGTTGTCCAAGTATACAGCTTGACATACTAAATCTAACTAAGGTTTAGCACTAAATCTCTCTATGATCATCATGAAAAGAAGTGGAACACCAAGCCACCAAAGCTTTTGGTTTTTGATCGCAATTCAACTAACAAAGACTACGAACAATTGAAGCGATATAATTATCACACACTCATCACAAAAGATTCATGTCCTCTCCGTGACATCTATGACAAAGACAACTTTCAAATCTGGAGCTGGGTGGACAATATGGTACCGATCAAAAGTTCTTTTAAACCAGGTTATTCCAGAAAGTTCATCACCGTTTTGGTACCTGATTGGTACGGTACCGATCAACAATTGTTGTTGATTCCCAAAAGTTCCTCACCGTTTTGGTACCGCTCAACAATTGTTGGTGATTCCTTACTATATATACTTTATTACCGCTTAACTTATTAGGTTAACCATTATCAATTTAAATTGAAATATTTTGATCCGATAAAACAGTAGAGATTTAAACTTAAGTGACATTTTCATACCCCAATTCACCAACCATAGTAAAAAAAAGGAAGAAATTTTGATTTATATAGATAGTTCAAATTACAATAATTAGCAAACCCCTAAAATCAAAATCGAAGATATCATGATGTCCAAATGAAATTAATGTCTAAACAACCACAAAAGACCAAAATTTATAGAAATCAAAATGATGTTCCCAAGTAGTCAAAATTAAATTTTAACCAAATAAGCCTTCCAAATGCTCATTTCTTTTTACTTGGATTTTTAGTAGCCAATAAACGATTTCAACTTACAGCTGTGTAGGCTCATATATTAAAATCCACCTAAAAAAAAAACTTGTTTCTTGAATCAAATCTAAACCTTCCGTTAAAGTCTGCAGTGAGCCTATAATCCTTAGCGAATGTGAAGGATAAGTTAACAACAATAGTTTGAGGCTCCTAATTTGATTCGGTTACACAAAAAACAAAATAATAGAATTTGGAAACTGAATATGGATATATGAGATGGCTACAATGGTTTAGAAAATTATTATGGTAGTAGATCATGTTTTACCTGGGCCTTGGGTCTGAGACTTTCGCTCTACACCTGTTGGACCAAAGAAAACAGTTCTCTTCCCATACTTTCTACGACAAACCTTGCAACCAAAATAGTACCCTCCACTGTCCTGAATGATTTTGGTGGCAGAAACTCTATCTTGAAGCCACTACCAAAACTGGTAAAGACAGATTAGTTCAAGATGGTAGTTTCTAAAAGATTAGTTCAAGTTGATAGTACCCTACACTGCAATAAGGCAATGAAATTTGGAAAAAATGAACCAAGTTGGCAGGGATATGCACCAAGTTTTGGTCCCAATTTGCTGCTAATATTTCTGAAAGGTTTTTGCAGAATGATTTGCTCCTATATTTGGCGACAATTAAAATTGATTATCATTATGTACTTCATATGAACTTTTCTCTCTCCAGGTAATATTTATTCATCTTAACCGTAATCAAGGTTTTCCTTAGCATCGTAGCAGCTCAAATAACCGGAACTTCCCTACACATTTCAGCGTTAGGTGTTAATATCATGAGATAAAACCAAAAAGAAAGAAAACAAAAATGGGCAAAAAATGACAATGACAGAAACCTTGAAAGTTTTCAACATATGTCCCGGTTTTACACATGGTCTTTTCTCAATCTTAGGGTGTTGAAAGTAAAAATGGAGCTCCTTGATGGAATCACCCCGCATGGTTATTTAATTGTTCCCCTGCACCATCAAAGAGATGTCCATTCGCAGAAACAATAATTTACTGGATGAGTATAACCACCGAAGGGTGTGCAAAATTCCTCACATGTCAGTCGTACCTCATGTTCTGTAGCACTCATGGACATGTGCCTTTCAATTCAATGATGGTGGATTGGTTACACTTACACGTGTCCACACACCTAAAACATTTGAGTATAT
This sequence comes from Papaver bracteatum, assembly GCA_023529315.1. Taxonomy (NCBI): domain Eukaryota; kingdom Viridiplantae; phylum Streptophyta; class Magnoliopsida; order Ranunculales; family Papaveraceae; genus Papaver; species Papaver bracteatum. The sequence goes on from JAJJWX010004494.1 coordinate 282,243, forward strand.
AAAAGGGTTTCAGAGACAAATGAGTCACAATTTACAGTATTTCTTAAAATGGACCAAAATTATCAGTTTGGTTTGAAGCATAACTGACTCATGAGATATGTCTTTGGAATGAAACTATGAAGGTCCTCAAACACCAATCCGGGATCAACAATTTTGAGTATTTTGAGCACATATATTGACAAACTTGAACATACTATTTTCTCGATATTTAGTTTGGTAATATAAATTCTAGATTATCAGTTCACATCAACGATGAAAGTGATGGTCAGTCATTTTTTGTAGCTGTCTCATGCACAATAGACTGGAAAAAAACCAAAACACGATGAAACAAAATGATCAGTACATGAACCAAACAAAATCAAAACACGAACTAAACCGAGAAAATTCCTAATATCAATAATATCCTACATGTAGAACAAAGTATGTTGGTCCCCATTATCTAACTCAAAATAACATACGATCAGAATTTCAAATTTTCAGAAACTAAACAACTCACCCTTTGCCAATCTCATAGCTGGTTGATAGCCTTATACATGGTACCTTGGGTTTTCTTGCAAGACGGGTTTGAGATTCCATTAGACAGCAAAAGGCATCTGGTCAAAAGCTTCAAAAACCAAAATTATATTAGTACATTTAGTGGAAAAATCCGAATATTGGAACATGTAAAAATGGAAAAGGAAGAAAGAAACACAATCAACCAAAGTAAGAAAATCAAATAATTTACGTCGATGATATTAGAAAATAGTTTATATATACAAATTGATCTGTATCACTCTCCTATTTAGATGGAGTTAGAGTTCTTTACGCTATATACTTTTTATGATTTCTACCCTGATGAACAACATAAAGAATGAAACCGAAACTGAAATGATTGGAAAAAATTTCTACAAAAATTTAAAATGAATGAATGAATACCATTCTTTCATGGCATCTGTTAGAAGGGATTAGGCGTTTGAACAAAAGAGACTGGGATAATAGAGTTTTCCAATGGCTGTGAGAAGGGATTGGGGATTCACAAAGTCGTTTCATTCAGAACAAAAGACACAGTTTCACAGGGAAGAATAACTCCCGAGCCGATCTTCAATCCCCTGATACCCGTGCCAGAAGATGAAATGGTTGCGGCTTTAATTTTCATGGGTACGTGTTTTTTTTCATCCTTGAGGGATGGAGTAATGGCGATGTAAATCAATCTGGACCGTCTTTTATGTGTTCAAACTGTGGATCTTCGTCCAACGTGAAAAACTGGAAAGGCATATTAGTTGCTCCATCTAAGCCTTCCTTTATGTGTCCGAACTGTAGAGAGCCGTCGATGTAGGAAAACACCATTGTCCCTTATAATATATATATATATATATATATATATATATATATGTATGTATAAAATTAATATTATGCTTTTTTTGGTCTAATGGCTAATCCCCAGTTCAAAAGATTAAGGTGTTTGATCACCGATCAAACAATCAATTTATCTATCTTTAGGATTAGGATCCTCTAGTTCAACGTCGGATCGTGACTATGATGAGATTACTAACCCTAATAAAAACCCATAACTTTATAATATTTGCAGATCTTTAGTTCTTCCTATATACCATCCAATAGTAGCGAACCAATTCAATCACCATCTACATTGACTACTTCATTCTTCAATTTTCCTTCTTACTCATCACAATATTATCAATTCTTCATAGTAATACTAAAAATACAACCTCCGTTAACTTCTAACCTATACAAATTTGGGATAAAACCGATACCCAATTTTTTGTGTCGAATGAAGTAAAATTGGAGAAATGAATATTACACCTTGATTAATTTTGTCGCTCTGATGAACCTTCTTGGAAAATATTTGTGTTGTTAACATGAGTTAAAAAAACATTACAGGTACTATTTGAAGAGAATTTCCAAATTCATGGAAAAACAAAGTTAAAGAAAAATGAACAAATTATTTATCGATTAACATCTACTGTATAACCCTGTAAAACAACAGAGTCGGGACCGTCTTATAAATTTATAGTGATACTCAGTTACCGATAAGATACTAATTATTAACTTATCAAAATATTATATAATTCTTACCACCAAATACTACATCAAAGATTCAACCTTCGTGATGCAGGGATTATAAGAGCTTTCAAAATGTATTATATTGTTGTCAATTCTATTGCGGTCTTTCGGAGGATTATGAAGCCGGAGAACCAAATCCTAAGAATACTAATGTTTGACGCGATAAACCTTGTTGTTTCAGCTTGTGAACTAAATGTTCATTCAATGGATGACACCACGTCGGAGAATTCAAACGAAATGTTAGATAATGAAGGCACCATAGAACTGCAAAATTTAATCAAAGATTGAATTATCGCAATGGGATGGATGTTACTTACCTTTTGAACTACCCTTAAGAGAATACAATTTCAGATTTTTGACAGACGAGGAAATAATCGAGAATATCATGGGAAACGAGTAAAATAATATGGAAGCAGAAGATGAAATTGTAGTTATAGAGCCACCTTCACGTAAAGAAGCTATCGAAGTTGTGAATACTGTTTGTACCCACAAAATATGGTGCACGTGCTAGGTGTATCCCATAACCAAAAATGGCTTATTAAGCCCGACTGGGATTATCAAGGTAACCCAGTGGTTTATTAAGGAAACCAAAAATGGCTTATAAAGCCCGGCTGGGTTATCAAGGTAACCCAGTGGTTTATTAAGGTAAACCAAAAATGGCTTATGAATCCCGGCTGGGTTATCAAGGTAACCCAGTGGTTTATTAAGGTAAACCAAAAATGGCTTATGAAGCCCAGCTCCCAGTGGTTTATTAAGGTAAACCAAAAATGGCTTATGAAGCCCGGCTGGGTTATCAAGGTAACCCAGTGGTTTATTAAGGTAAACCAAAAATGGCTTATGAAGACCGTCTGGGTTATCAAGGTAACCCAGTGGTTTATTAAGGTAAACCAAAAATGGCTTATGAAGACCGTATGGGTTATCAAGGTAACCCAATAGTTTATTAAGGTAAACCAAAAATGGCTTATGAAAGACCGGATGAGTTATCAAGGTAACCCAATGGTTTATTAAGATAAACCAAAATGGCTTATGAAGCCCGGCTAGGTTATCAAGGTAGCCTAGTGGTTTATTAAGGTAAACCAAAAAAGATAAATAAAAATCTCAAAGGGATAAACATAGATCTTATGAGATAATTATGAATTTGGAGAAGATAGCTTAGAATCTCTCAAGATGTATCCAGATCTATAAAGATAAACATAGATCTACTTGGATAAATGCAAATCTTGACAAGATAAACATGGATCTTTCAAGATGTGCACAAATATGATGAAGATAAACATGAATCTTCCAGGATATATACAAATATTGGGGAGATAAATACAAATCTAAGTGGTTAGTTAAGATAACTACAAATCTCATAAGATAAAGGTAAATCTTGGTGGTTATTTGAGATAACTACAAATCATAACAATAAGATTTGTTTTCTGCCTATAAATAGAGGCTGAAATCCAACTCAAAAGGTACACAATCACAATTACTTTTTTCCTCTAAAAAACATGTCTAGAGCTCTCTCTAACTTAAGCATCTGAGTGTCTTTGCAGGTACCCCCTCATCTTTCATCTACAGTTCTGGAAAAACAAAGAAACGGTGAAGATTCGATCAACAAATACAAATCTCAAAGATTGTTGGGGTGATTAATTTTGCACCAACATCTTTTGGCGCCGGCTAAGGTCTTCCATATCGAACTCAGCAATTAAAGCATGCGAAATACGAATAAATGCAAATGTCATCATCAAATACTTCGATTATTAGAATTTCCAGTCGTTTTACAGTTCAGAATGTCATTGGAAAAAAGAAATGCTCGAACCACACTACAATTTAGTCACGACAAGAACACCAATCAAGGGCACTTCAGATCGAGTCACATGGAGAAACATTTTCAGCAAAATGAAGCAAATTGTTGGACCTTACCTACAGACACGACGATCAATTGCAAAGCAAGCTAAGTATCATATGTTTAAAGGATTTTATACGCTTGTCATAACATGAAACCATACTTGAGCGATTAGCAGATCAAGATTGCGTTATGGATTTTTATATTTATTGCTCTTTTGATTAAGTCGCTTCCTCCCACTACAAGGGGCATTGATTACGATCATTTACCTGAATTCTAAAACTATGAGTCGTTGCATGTAGCTTGTATAGCCATCCTCGCACACGCACATAGTCGTCCACGAACAAAATAAATAAATAAAATAAAATAAAATCCTTTCATTTCCATGAGTAGCAAATTAATTTGATTGTAGAATTTGAACTGCCAGTGATGCGATGACATAGCATGTAGAACAACATTTGTCGGTATTATATTTCGTCGTAGAATGCATTTTAAGCTAATCAAATTTGAACCAGAGATAGAATGACATAGCATCCATCAGAATTTAAATGAACTGAATGTTCACGACATTTCTAATAAAATGATTAAGATCAGTAGAAAGCTTTTAAAGATTTAAAATCGCTAGAAACCTTTAAAAGCTCAGTATATTGTTTTGGTAGAAATTATATGTACCCAATCAATAATGAAACCTTGCCATAAGCCACACATGCAATATACAGTTAGTAAAAATGTACTACATATTATTATAATCTGTTATGGATTGTCGCCATGCGCGTTTCTTTTACTTAATGGCAATTTGCTTGAATACATTATTTGATGAAATTGTATTAAAATCATCCTAACCAAGGCATATACAACAATTCAACTGAAAAAGTTGATTCCATTAAGTCTTTGCGACTCTTACTCACTTTGATCATAAGTCACAAGTGCATACAATTGTCTTAAGACCTCTTCTGAAGGCAGAACAACAAAGTGATGCCAATCTGCACGAAAGAATTAAAAGGAGCTACATTCCACAAACAGTACCAACAAGATCGTGGAACTTTCTACTGCCGAAAAGTAGATCTATTTAAAGCAGTCTAGCGATGGACGCAGATATGCACTGCAAGGGTCAGGCTATTGTTTTACATTCGAAATTGGCGAAGTATAATTAATCCTGGATTACCAGTTCAATATACATCTGTACACTGGTACTTTCAGGCCTTGGAAGCACGATGGGGATTAATGCAAGCTAATATCTGAATCACAAGCGCTAACGTATAGGCATGAGGGATGTAACTAGCTTTCTACTAGTTAGATATCGTCCAGTTCAATCCTCAGCAATAATATGTTGTTTTATCCAACTTTACTCGATACCTATTTGAGTGGATAAGCTCTGACTATACGTCAATACCTGCAATATACCACAAACAAATCCTTACGAGTTTATATATACTAGAGAAAGCTAGAGAATCTGGACGCGCGGTTAAAGCACGCTTGACTGACTGGTAGCTCGAAGGAAGCTGTTCATGGAGCTTGTCACTATTAGTATAACCCTTCAAGGAGACTTGTCGTCCACCACATGCAGGGATCACTGAGAGTTAAAAACCTGCGAAGTCAACTCAAGCGCATGACTAACAGCAAGGAGATAACAAGAAGGCAAACGAAGCTCGCACCCCAAAGTTCAATCGAAGCGGCTGTGGTGTAACACACCACTCTTTGTGGCGAACTCCAACAAAGAGTCACGAAGGAAATAACTAGCACCTTTTAGTTTACCGGGAAGTCTGAAGCCTACTACGTAATGGAGACATGGCCGAGCTTCCGTTACCGTGCAATCCTTTACAAAGAACCCTAATTTGGGGCATACCTCAAAATTTTGGGGCATACATATAAGATAAAAACAGGGGTGCTAATAGTATTTCAAAGGTGGTCCTTATCCTCTTTTTTTTCAAAAATACTAAAATACCCCTTATGAGATTAGTGTTAAATTAGTGATAATTAAAATTAATTAATTGTTAATGACTAAAATTATTTTAGTGTTAATTTATGATAATAATTTTTTGTTTAAAGATAGTTAGTTAGTGAATTATTTTAGTAAAAGAAGAAGGAGAGGAGGGAATTTTTTTTTCTTTGTTTGTGATCTTTGTGATTATTGAGAGATGTGTGATACAAATTCGAGTGAGGAATGTGAATATCCATCACGTAAAGCTAAGAAAATACATATCAATTACGATGGAGATCCGGAAATGACTGATTTGTTGGATTATGAAAATGATTTTACCCAAACTCAACTTTTTTATCAAGCTCAAGATGATTCCTTTATGGAGCCAAATCCCAAAGATGGGTATATAGATGAGGAACCCAATGCTAATAATACACAAGTATGGTTGTATAAGTTGTTTAATGTCCATTTTGTAGCTTGATTTCACCAAAAGTTATGATTTTTGCAACTAGTTCGGCGCAACAGAGTAAGGTTCAGCAAATAATATGTATGCCGAACCATATTAAACAAGAACAGTTCGGCTTATTCGTTTGAGAAATATGTACGCCGAACTTTCACTTAAGTATTTTCGCGCCAAATAAGTTTCATGGTTCAGCTCACATGCGAAGTGAAATTTTAAGCCGAACCATATCTTAAAAAATATACAAGTTACAGTGTAATGTTCGGCTTACACGTTCTCCAGCTGAACAATAATTTTTGTTTTTAGAAATTTCAAGGGTTATGGTTCGGCTTATAATATTAGTCCCAAATAGGCCCAATCCATGTTTGACATGTAGTTCGGCTTTATAAGTCAAACACGAACCAGCCGAACCTCTAGTTCGGCTTTCATATAGTATTGCATGTTAGCCGAACCTGACCCAAAACCTGTGCGATATTGTTGTAGATTGTTCATGAGATGGAAACTATGGAGGATCAACCACCGCCTGTTGATGTCATTCATGAAGATACTAGAGATCACTTCTAAACTGACTCGGTAGGTAACTAACGTAGTTTATGTTTTTATTAATTTTCAAGTATGTTGTATGCAAAATCATTAATAAAACTAAAGTTTTGTACTTGTGGATATGTAGACGTGGAAAACCAAAGAAGAAGCTGTTAAATGGGTTGAGGAACATGCTTGGAAAATCAATTGCGTCCTAGTTAAAGGTAGACAAATCCGAAAGAAGCAGGTTGAGGTGGTTTGTGAGAGGGGTGGGAAGAAAGTAATCAAGAAGAAACAAGATAAGCCATATGTTGGGAAGACCGGGAAAAAATATAAGACTAAAACAAGGAAGATAAATTTTCCTTTCAAGATCGTCTTAAATTGGAACGTAGATGAAAAAAAATTCACAATGAATAAAGATATGGATTGCCGTCATAACCACCCACGTCCAAAGGATCTTCATGGACATTATAGATCCGGAAGACTCAAACCTCATGAATATGCGGAGCTAGATAAAATGACACGAGCACGTATGCCTCCCTCGAAAATTCTTAGCAAGTTGAAGGCGGATGATAAGAATAACAAGACTACATAACAACAAATCTATAACGCGAGAAGTACTTTGAGAAGAATGGATTTGCAAGGTAGGTTGGTGATGCAACAATTATTGTGGTTGGCGCAAAAGAAGAACTATGCTTGCCAAAAGAAGTTGGATGAATTCGGCCATGTGATGCACCTTTTTATTGCCCATCCGGAATGCTTAAAGTTGGCATTATTCTTCCCACAAGTTCTCATATTGGATTTCCCTTACAAGACCAATAAGTATGAGATGCCTTTGATGAACGTTGTTGGTCATACGTCAACCAAGTCACCTTTCACCATTGTTTTTTGTTTTTTGCATGATGAGTTGAAAGAAAGCTATGTGTGGGCATTGGAACAAGTGAAGTTAATCTTCCGGGAGGATGCTCTTCCAAATGTCATGGTAACCGACCAAGAGGCGGCATTGATGTTTGCTATAAGGAAGGTATTTCCGAACGCGCAAAACTTTATCTGTACCTTTCATGTATGGAATAGTGTTAGGAAGAAATGCCAAGGGATAATCCAACCGCTCAAGTTGAAAGAGCTAGAGAAGATTGCTACATTACCGGATGGAGAACGAGAAGTGAAGAAGAAAGAATTCAAGAAAGCATATGAGACTAATAAAAGGATGTGGGCATGTTTCCACAATGATGGGGAAGCTTTGACTTGGTCCATCACCGAAGAATATTTTGAAGAAAATGTTGCAAAGCTCATTGTGAACTGGGGCGTCAAATACCCGGAAATCATTATATATTTACGGAAGCAATTCTTGGATACGAACGCACATAGATTTGTTAGTGCATTTAAAAACCACCACAAGCACTTCGACAACCAAGCTACAAGTATGGTATAGTCGGCTCACTATCGTTTGAAGAGGAATATATTTGGGTGCGTGGACACGTTCGTCACGGTTTTTGACGCAATGGAAGACTATTTCATGAGTGACGTTTTAAAAATTAGAACGTTATTCGAAAAAAATCTAATGATGAAGCATGATGAATTCCAGGATGATAAGTGGCTCCGGGGACTAACCCATATGGTCTCTCATTTGTGCATTGAACTTATAATGAAGGAAGTGGATTTGATGGACAAAATGGACGCTAACTCCCAAGAAGAGTCTGTTTGTAAAATGATGGAAAGCATGGGACTTCCGTGTTGGCATAAAATACTTCGGTACAAGGATTGTATGATACCTTTTGAGTATATTGATCCTCATTGGAAACAATTGAGTAGTGGAACTATGCTCGACGAGGACGATGATGTAGAGATTTGGGACACACCTTATGACAAAAGGTTGGCTGAAATGTATCGTGGGATGTTGCGACCTCATAAACGAATCTTATGGTAAAACATGATGTCAATCCTCTATCCTCACACCCAACAAGGTATATTAGAACCGGAAAAGGGGCCACAAAAAGGTAGGTCACCCACGAAATAAAACCGACAAGAGAAGAGAGCAAGAGCGTATGCTATTACCAAAAAATCCACACCTACCACAAGGGATCCATGCGGGGTGGAGTACCATGATGCAAAGTACGAATTTGAGAAGAAGGCAATAGAGAAGTTAGACAAGATGGATGAAGTGAAGCTATCAAAGAAACGTGGTCGACCGAGCAAGGGTAAAGGTGAAAAAAGTAACAAATATGTTAATAATAGTGGTCCTCTATGTCCTCCACCATTAGAAGGAGACGTAAAGCTTAAAGGTAAGATATTTTCATCTCAACAAATGGAATCAAAAAAGACCACGCCGCTGCCCAAGAAAAAGGAGAAAAAAACATATATGCGGAAGGGAAAATGAAGGGCCCTAAAAGATATAGTTTGGGGAAGTATTTGAGACCTTCTAATATGATTTACAAAAACTACTTGGAGAACCTACCCGAAGCCATTCATGAGTTTATTATATCCATGGACGATGTCGAAGGGGATGAAAATTGTGGTTTCCATGTCACCGCAGAACAACTAGGACCTTTTAAGGATGGGAACCAACCGGTTTCCCAAGGGGATGAAGTAAATCATATTCGTCAAAGATTGTTAAAAACTCTACGCCGAAACAGGGACTTATACAAGTCAATGATGCGAGGTGGCGGAGACCACGGGGTCGCACAAGAGTTTATTAGTTTTGAACGGAATTTACATGGGGATGCCGTCATTACACGTGATCATTGGATGCAAATGCCGATATGTGGGTTTTTAATCGCGGAGACCTTTAATTGTGTTGTTCATTATTTTTCGAGGGACGGAAGTTGTTCCACCTACGCGCCGCCAACAAATCCTTGCAATGAGAGTGTGAAAGATAGAAGACTTGTCATTTCATTTGTTCAAGGCTGCCATTATATCGGTCTTAAGATTAGACCCGGTTGCCCAATACCTCTGTAGGATCAGAATATTGTCACAACAATATTCTTGCGAAATAAACAACAGTTCTGCGACACATCAATGATATTCTGCGACACGTCTCAGAGTGACGTAAGGAATGACATATCAGATGAAAACGACAGAAACATGAGTAAAATGTGACATTTCTGCGACGAACCAATAAAACTTGCGAATGAATAAGGCGGTGCTAACTGCGATTTATCGCAAGAACTCAGATCCGAAATTAAAGGGAATCTTAACTGTAAATGAGCTTTCATCCATTATGTAAATGCCTATATAAAGGAAATGAATAGTTCTAGAGAGGATGATGAATTTTTGAGGGCTAGGAAGGTTTTTAGGAGAGAGAAAATCTTTATCAAGTGTTCTGTGTTCTTGATTTTTGTAAAATTCCTTAAGATCATATTAATGAAAAAGTGTCTTTAATCTTCAAATTATGTCATAAATATTGATAAATTCTTGAATAGGGTGTAGTGTGGGAATTCCTGCAACTACATTTTGGCGCCCAGAAACAGGGATGAATAGTTGAAAATCATAGCAAAAGTTAGGTAAAAGAAAGAAATTATTCAAGAGTTAGAAGAATATCAAGAAAATTGATGGAAGAAAAGATGGTTAAAGTCGAAGATAATCAAAATAAATTGGAGTGTGATGTAATAACAAAGATGATGATAGATAAGTTCCATGAAGATATTAGAGGAAGGATACACAAGCGAGATTTTGAAGGAAAGAAAATCATGTTGTAAGAGGAGGTATCACCGCTAAAATATTGGGAAAAACAGAAGATCACATTCACGGCAGCAGAAATTCCGAAATAAAATTTAAGTCATACATCTCCATTGGTGATCACAATGTCTGTTGTACCAACAAGAAAAGAGAAATCAATAAGATCTACAGAAGAGTGGGCTGTGAATAGGACTCTGGTGGACGCAGGAAGTTCTGTGGATATAATGTTTTACCACACATTCAAGAAAATGGGATACAAAGATGAAGAAATGCTTAGTGCAACATATCATATTCATGGATTTGGAAAATCTCTAACAAAACCTAAAGGTGAAATTATAGTGCGAATTCCGCTGGGGGAAATAGAGACGCAAATAACTTTGTGTGTATTGGATGTGAAATCACCATATAATATGATGTTGGGAAGACCATGGATACATGCAATCAAGGATGTATCATCAACTCTACATCAGTGCATAAAATTTCTTATGCCTAGCGGAATTGGCGAGATTAGAGGAGATACAGATTATGCAGCGTTGTGTTTCCAGAATGAAGTAAAGAATTGTGAAAATCAAATTCAGTTGCGAAAACAACGCAGAAAAATGAGGAAAGAAGAAAAGAAATAAGAAGAATTCAAGATTTACATGATAAGATCAGAAGAAGGAAAAGGAATATTTAACGATGTATCGCAAGAAAGTGATGAACCAGCGGAGGTAATAAAAACACCAACACCAATGGGAGAACATGAAGCCAGTTATATTGCACCAGAACCCACAAAATAAGTAAATGTTGGCAGTGAAGAAGACCCAAAAATGCTGAAAATTGGAACTAAGATGGATGTGGAGGAAGAAGAGCAAACTGTAAACCTTCTGCGAGAATACAGAGACATTTTTGCGTGGAATATGGACGAGATGCCTGGAATAGATCCATCTGTTGCGTGCCATAGATTGGAGATTAACAAAAATGTCAGACCATTCAAACAAAGAATAAGAAAGATTGCGACCACTTATCATGCCAAGATAGAATAAGAATTGCAGAAGATGCTAGACGCAGGAATTATAAGGCAAGTAAAATATCCAGAATGGATCGCCAACATGGTAGTAGTTCCCAAGAAAAATAAGGGGATAAGAATTTGCATCGATTTTACTGATCTAAATAAAGCATGTCCCAAAGATAGTTTTCCCTTGCCACATATTCCGCAGCTGGTGGAATCTGCCGCAGGAAATGATCGAATATCTTCGTTAGATGGATACAAGAGCTATAATCAAATCCCACTTGCGGAAGAAGATCAAGAACATACTGCATTCTTTGCTCCCAGAGGATTATATTGCTACACAAAGATGCCTTTTGGGTTACGAAATGCAGGACAAACTTATCAAAGGATGGTGGAAAAGGTGTTCGCAAAATGGATACATAAAACTTTAGAGGTATATGTGGATGATATGTTGGTAAAAAGCAAAGAAGCTAAAAATCATGTGCAGGACTTAAGGGAAATTTTTGATCAGATGCGGCTTTTAAATATCAAAGTAAATCCTGAGAAATGTAATTTGGAGTATCATCTTGGAAATTCTTGGGATATATTGTATCAAAAGAAGGAATACAAGTTGATCCTGAAAAGGTGCAAGCAGTTCGAGATATGCCAACTCCAGCAACAGTAAAAGATGTGCAAAAATTGAATGGACTTTTAGCCTCACTAGGAAGATTTATTTCGCGGTCATCAGATAAATGCAAGCATTTCTTCAACATACTAAAGAAGGGAATAAAATTTAAATGGACAGATGAATGTGAGAAAGCTTTTCAAGGAATTAAGAAATATTTGATGAATATATCCATTTTACAGAAGGCTGAACCAGGAGAAGAATTGTTGATATATCTTGCGACAACTCCACATGCTTTAAGCGCAGTACTTTTGCGAAATGACGCAGGAGTTGAAAAACCTATTTACTACATCAGCAAAACATTTAATGCTGCGGAGAAAAATTATTCGAAGATTGAAAAGCTAATTTTGGCATTAGTTTATGCGGCTTCTAAGCTTCGCATATATTTCCAAGCGCATAAAATCAAAGTACTAACAAAAGTACCAATCGAGTCAGTAATGAAAAATTCAAAAAGATCAGGCAGAGTCGAAAGATGGAACGCACAAGTGGGGCATTTTGAGATCCAATATGCAATTTTATCTTCGCCAAAATCTCAAATTATCGCAGATTTTCTCACAGAATTTCCTTTGGAGGATGATGAAGCTGTAGAAGACATGATGGATATAGAAGAAGAATATGGGGATCCTAGAGATCTTTTAACAGAACCAAATAGGTGGGAGATATTAGTAGATGGATCATCCAATGGAGAAGGAAATGGAGTGGGAGTCGTTTTTATTTCGCCAGAAGGCGCAAAAATGGCATTTGCATTTCGAATGGAATTTGAATCTACCAATAATGAGACAGAATATGAGGCTGTAGTACATGCTCTAAGATTTGCGATAGAAATGAAGGTGGAGAATGCAAGTGTAATTGCAGGAAAACCTACAACACACCCCTTATCAAATCTTGATAACAATTCCTAGATCTAAATATAAAAATAGTGATAAAAATACTAAAATTATAAATAAACACCAAGATTTTTACGTGGTTCGATCAATGTGATCTACATCCACGGATCTTCACTATAATAATTTGTAACTATATTAATTTACCCTTACAATCTCCATTAATGGAGTTCTTGGAAGAATTCTAGATCTAGTTTGGGGAAGAAGATGATAAAGAAATTATATTTTCTCTCTCTAAAAACCCTCTCTGCAAAATAACTTTCTCTCTCCTCTCAAAATTATCTCCCCTTTCTCTCTCCTGCTCTCCTCTTTATATAGGTATTTACATTGTGGATGACAGCTCATAGACAGCTCACATTTCCCCTAATTTCGGATCTGAACTCTCGCGGTAATATCGTAGCAACATCATTGTGATTTCTCGCAGGTTTCTATAATATCTCGCAGGATTTCTCTTGCTATATTTCTTGCGATCTTTCTCTATAAAATCTTCACGTCTTTCTTCATGTTTTGTCTTCCGTCCTTTGTTGCGTCGTTTTGGTAATCAATCTGCGACACTTGCCATGTGTGGTAGAAGTTTTCGCAAGAGCGTTGTTTTTGCGATATTCTGCTCCTACATTTTGCCTCTATTTTCTTAATATTGCTTGAAGAGCAATTTTTAAGAAAAAATCTGTAGTTGTAGTAGTCTCTGATCTTTGTTGATGAAGGAACAAGCGAAATAATACCAAACTTAAAAAGTATATACTTGCCTCTATTCTTTTGCGAAGTTATGAAGATTTGAGAAATAATTAGAAGTATCATCTTTTGAAGTATGCGAAGTATGAAGTATAAAGTATAAAGTACTCAATCCTCGAAATACAAGAAGTATCTATCCTTGAATAAGAAATATTGCCTCTATTCATACGAAATTATCCATTTTGGAAATGATTCTTGCTGAGAAGATAAAGAACATAAAAAAATTTCTTGGTAATCCCTAACTGCCTCTATTCTTTATCTATGAAGGAGAATCCTTGAGAAAATGTTGAATGATTAAATTGTTTCTTTATTCTTATCTTGCCTCTGCCTCAAGTGGTAACCACTTTTAAGAAAATAATCACATTCTGCGAAATAATCACAATTCCTGCGAAATTCTGGATATATCTTCGAGTTTATGAATTAGTCTGCGTGATTATGAATAACCCTGCAAATTTCCAAATATTTCTGTGAATTTCTGAACATTTTCTGCGAAGCATGAATAGTGCTCAAATAATAATGCGAATAGTGTCGCAAATAGTGCTGCGAATTATGAATAGTCCTGCAAATAGTGTCGCAAATAGTGCTGTGAATTATGAATAGTCATGCGAATAGTGTCTCAAATAGTGCTATGAATAGTGCTGCGAAATATGAATAGTATTTTCCATTCTATGCATTCCCATACTTGCCTCTTGTTATTGATCTGCAATATGATAAATGAAATAAGACTAATATAAAGTCGTTAGCAATCTGTTATACGCTTGTAGGTATAACCTCTCTTGTGGTCTTATTTTGCCTTCCTAGTTAAAGGTATTATTATGCCACTTTTATGCGACAAAATCGCAGGACATTCTTATTTTTATATGTAATAATCCATTGATCTTGTCTTATCATTTAATTTTAATCTCTGCGATAATATGATAAATCTAAGCCTTCTTGTGAGATTAATCTCTCTTTGCTTTTTAATACTTATGACATTGCCGTCTTTTCGATGAAATCGCAGGACGTCTTTGCGATTTATATCCTCTTATTATTGATTTCATTTATCTCATCTTTTGATCTTATCGAAAAAACCCATTGATCTCATCTTAACATTTCTCTTTAGGCTTTTTGGCCAGTTATGCGGCAATATGACGGGTCTAAATATTCTTGCGAATATAAAGTCCCATGACATTGCTGTCTGTGTCACGCGACAATATGACGGGCCTAAATATTCTTGCGAATATAAAGTCCCATGACATTGTCGTCTTTTTTGATACACCGCTCCCTAATGGAGGGTATCGCCCTTATCTCTCCCCCCGGTTGCCCCTTCAAGGATTATACATCGGCCATACAAGACTAGCACTTTCCCATCCGGTTCTGCCAACAACCAGTTGTTTTCGCAGCCTTGTCCTTTATTCCTTATATGGCTTATAGTTACAAGACTGCACCCTAAGTGGGGTTTTCTTCGGGGTGAACACATCGTAAGCCAAGACTTGCCGTGGATGTCCAGGGTAGGTTCATCCATCCCGGGCACCCACAGCTCAACCGTGTACCTCGGCGCCTTGATCATACGTTGCATTCCTTGGGAGAAACTCTCGGGCGCCCAACCAGGGTATAACCTTATATAATTGGGAATCCAAGTTATCTCTCCCGGATGGATTTTCTATATTCCCAAATCTCCATGACTAGGTTCCAGCAGCGGTATAGCCTTTCCCATAGCCATGCAAAGAGATACCCCCCTTATGACGTACTTTAAGGACATTGCCTCTTACGGAATAGAATCCGCGAACTAGGGTGTACGCCACAAAGGTTCGTCCCATTCTTATATATTTTTAGGCGATTTGCGCCCGTCTTATGCATATTTGCATTTCTCTCTTGCGAAATTTTATTCGCGTCTTTTGCGATAATTTCGCATTTCTTTATTATTTCATTTCTTGCGATAATTCCGCCATCTTATGCAATTGCATTTCTCTCTTGCGAAACTTTATTCGCGTTTCTTGCGATAATTTCGCATTTCTTTATTCTTTCATTTCTGTTTGCATTCTCATAATATCATATCATCTGAAATAAATATTCAAGAAAAATTCTAACATATTGTAATTCTGAAATTTTTGTAATTGTAAAATCTTTGTAATTCTGCGATTGTATCGCACTTTGTAAATCAAATCAATATATTTGAAATCTTAGAAATATTTGCGATAATTTCGCTCTTTGTAGTCTTTGTAGTCTTTGAAATCTTTGAAATTTTTTGAAATCTTTAACTTTCTGTAATAATTCGCAGACATTTTTATGATCTTTTGAAATCAAAATCTTTGAAATGTTTTGAAATCTTAATAATTTTAGAAATCTTGCGATTATATCGCTTTTTGGAAATTAAATAAAAAATCATTTGTTTGTTGTAAGTAAAATATTCTAAGAAAAGGTAATTAGCTCTTATGTAAATTGTCTGAACATCTCGCAGCAAAAATAATTGGGAAGAGTGAGACTTGAACCCTTGATCTACTTTCTGCATTTTCTCACACCATACCAACGGTGCTGTAGTAGCAGGATTTCCCACACTACACCCCTATTAGGATCCAATAAAAATCTAAGTGAAACTAGTTGAAGATTGAATAATTAAACGACACATTTATTATTTAGATCTCAGAAATGTTTACAGAAAATATTCAAACTCAGAATTACAACTTTCTTTTCTGGAGTTTCTCTCTCCTCAAGATTTTCTCAACTCTAAAAAATACATCATCATTCTCTGGACTTACCTGATCTCCTTATATAGTAAATTACATAATGGAAGACAGCTAAGCTTTCCCCTTCTTTCGGATCTATTCTGCGATCTCATCGTGGCAGTTACATTGTTTATTTTCTCCATCTTTCGTAATCCTCGTGAAACAACATTCTTTTATCATGCTTCTTCAATTGTCAACTATCTTGATGCTTTCTCATGTTGCTCACCAAATTTCGTTGGAGAATTCTCACGACGCTCTCGTGAAAGATGTCATTCTTGTAGTGGGAGTATTCAACCTTCTCGTGGAAATGTCGTTCTTATCACGAGAATATCGTTGTGGCGATATTCTGGTACTACATCTTGCCTCTTCTCATGTCTTTTCTGCGAAGAAGAAACGATCATGAGAATCCTTAACTATCGCAAGAATATCTGAACTTTTTTCTCCGGCAATATTCCGCTAATTCAGCTTTCCTCGTTAACACGTGTTGTAAATCTGTCCTTTTGTATTGACACGTCTCACATAATTTACTCCCTTCTTTACCTATAAAAGGAAGAGTCGAATTTCATTTCTAGTTTTCTTCTCTTAACTCTCTTTCTTCTTTACTTAGTTTCTTTGCTTTTTGTTCTGCAACTTCTTCTCCTTCTCATTCTTATGCTACTGTATTAATGGAGTCCTCGAGGTATATTTTTGATCATGGTATTTTTTTTAGATCAAACTTTTTATTTATATTCTTCGATCTTCTCTTACTTAATTCTTTATAACCCCATATTATGTACTCTTCAGCGGAGCTGCATCTATTTCCCAATCCTCGACTCAAAAACCTATTATTCATAAGAGGCCGACTGGAAAAAGGAAAGAAAATTCTGCGAGAAATAAGGTAGTAAGAAACACATTCTATTTCTTAATAACAATATTGTTTCCTCTGTTTCTTATCTAGATTATTGTTTGCAGAATGACGAGGGTAATGCTAATCCTCCTAAAAGATCTCGCCAATTAAATAAGACCTTTGGAAGTAATTTCGTCATTCCTCCCTTAATATCTGCGAAAGCTTCACCTACACCTGTGCAATCTGATCTTCCTCCTTCTTCTGGCGAGAAGCTCGCTTTCACTACCACTGCCTCTACTGGTCCTTCATCAATTCAAATTGCAGAACCCATCATACCTGAAACTCCCTCTAGCCCTTTACTTACTCCAAATGTTACTTTCCCAAAAACTCCTCCTTTTGATGATACAACCATTGCTAATGACTCAAATCATCAACTTGTCCTCACTTCCTCTATTTCGCATTCTACATCCCTTCCTTCATCAAATGAGACCATCGCAGGAATTGATGTTGCTTTCAAAATTTTATCTAACATTCTAAATAATGCTAGAGATTCTTCTGCTGATTCTCTCCAAAGCGGAGTTTGCGAAACTCTGCTCAAATATTTTGGCTCAGACAATTCTGTTTCACGATCTTCTCTAGAGAATGAAAATGCTGCTTTGAGAAAAAGTCTTCAAGATAAGACTTCTGAATGTGAAACTCTAAACCACAAGCTCAATAACTCTGTACTGGATCGCGAGAATCTCGCTAGAAAGATTGATGAGCTAAAAAGTAAGCTTCTTTTTGCCTCTGTCCTTTTATCTTTTTATTCTATTTCCATATTCTTCGTACTTAATACTCCCTTTAAATTCTTGGTTTATATATTAGTTTCCAACCGAAATTGTTTCATCGAAAAACTTAAATCTGAAACCATAGCTGATGAAGATCGCATTGAAAGAGATTCTTGGATGGACCAGTATAGTAGATTAGATAATCTTTATACGTATTCAGTTGATCAAATAAGAAATCTCACAAATGAGAATAATCAATTATTTAAAAATCATTGTTTTCTAAACAACGAGGTTACTCGCCTCTCATATTCGTTATCCAAGACTAATTTGTCTATAGAATCTTTGTCAGACAAGAATAGAACTTTATCTCAAGAGAAACACAAATTATCAAGCTTGTTGGCGATCTCCTCGCAGAAAGTAAACAATCTTCAAGGGATATGTGATGACCAAAAGCAGTCTCTCCGCTCTCTTAAAAATAAACTTGACGAAGTAACTGAATCATCTTTCACTGAAATAGACAAACTTATCAAGGGTAGACTAACTCTTAGTTTGAATGCCAGCAAGCTTCGAGATGAATATTCCCAACTAAAGGAGTCTCATTCCTCATTTTCAAAAGAAAATTCATATTTACGCACCAAAGAAGAGAACATGAAATCTCGTGTAAAAGGCATAGTTGGCGACAAATTTGATGATGCTATGAACCAATGGGAGAACTGCCTCTTTTCATTAATCCAAAACTTAACTTCGCAAAAAGAATGTAGTCAATTATGACTGCCTCACTTGTTGATTTCCCTTGTCACAATTTATGTTATATTTCACTTGTTGATATTCTCACGATATATTTATTTCTATAACCTTTCATTATTTTGTTGCTCACAGAATCTGAAAAAAACCTTTATTCTACTATCACCAATATTACTAAGGAGCTAGACAGTGTTCGCAAAGAAAACAAGACTCTTCTTCTCAACCTTTTAGAAACTCGTGATAAAGCAGAAAGAAGACTTAATTATCTTGAGTATTTCAAGAATATAGAGATCAGAAATCGTGAGAAAGGTTTCCTTCGCCAAGTTCATCTTAGTGTTGAAGTTCTCGTGAACGAAATTTTGATCTCCAACTCTCTTTCTCCTGTATCCGTTCTACCTTTGAAAGTTGACGATGATGAAGTCCCTTTTCCTATGGATAAAGATTTAGAATATCCGTCTTTTGAAGGAGATGTTGAAGAAGACGCTGAAGAAAAAGATGATCAAGGAAAAGAAGAAAACCATCTAAAAGAAGGAGAAGATCGTAACAAAAAGAACTCTGGCGATGATGTTCGCGATGAAAGAAATATTGGTGATGATAACAATCCTGACAATTCTAAATCTAGCGAGACTACCGCTTGAAGCTTGAGTTCTATTTTTAATTTCTTTTTTCTTCTTCTTTCTCGCAAATGATATAACCTTTTTTGAAATATAATATTCTCAAGAAACTTAATGAAATCCTACATATTTATTCCCTTGCTTGCCTCCTCATTAAATTTCTTGAGACTTGTTGAATTCAACTTGTTTCTTGTGATAAAGAAATATTCCCTGCATGCTTAACAAAGAAGAATTAATTTTTGAGATTATTCTATTGGTCTTATTTTGCCTTCCTAATTAAAGGTCTTATTTTGCCAATTTTTTCTTTTTGCGACAAAATCGCAGGACGTCTTTACACTTTCATGTATTGACCCATTGATATTGCCTTATCTATATTTCTTTATCATATTGCGACAATATGACGAGTCTAAGTTTTCTCGCGAAAACAAAGCCTCGTGACATTGCCGTCTTGCGATGAAATCACAGGACGTCTTCAAATTTGCATGTAAAAACCCCTTGACCTCATCTTAACTTTTTTCTCTTATGGCTTTTTGCCTCTGTATAATTTATGCGACAATATGACAGGCCTAAATGATCTTGCGATCTTAGAGCCCCATGACATTGCCGTCTTAAGACACTTATCAGCTCCCTAATGGAGGGTGCCTCCCTTATCTTCCCCCTGGCTGCCCCTTCAAGGAGGGCACATCGGCCATACAAGACTAGCTCCTCCCATCCAGATTTACCAACAACCAGTTGTTTTCGCAACCTATTGTCCTTTATGCCTATATGGCTTATAGTTACAAGACTGCACCCTAGGTGGGGTTTTCTTCAGGCTAAGTGCATTGTAGCCAAGACTTACCAAAGATGGCCAGGGTAGGTTTGTCCGTCCCGGGCATCCTTGGCTAAACCGTGTACCTCGGTGCCTTGATCATACTCTGCACTTCTTGGAAGAGACTCTCATTCGTCCAACCAGGGTATAACCTTATAAAGCTGGAAATCCAAAATCTCTCTCCCGGATAGGTTTTATTTAACCCCTACATCTGTATGACTCAGGTTCCAGTAGCGGTATAACCTTATCCCTGAATCATATAAATAAATACCCCCTTTATAACATGCTTGTAGGTCTTAATTTGCCTCTTACGAAATTGTACTCGCGAACTAAGTTGCACGCCATAAAGGTTTGTCCCATTCTCTTAATCTCTGCGAAATTTCATTCGCGTTTCTCGCGATATTGCTCGCGTAATCTTTAAAATAAAAATAGTCACTGATAATAACCTTTAATTATGCCAATATTTCTTACCTTACAGTATTTTTCACTGATAATACCTTTTCAAAAATAGTCTATTACATGGTCTATCAAGTCGTTGGCCAACATCTCTTCCTTCTGGATCCATTAATTTGTATACCCCATTTCCAATTATTTCTTTAATTAAGTAAGGTCCGTCCCATTTTTTCGCCAATTTTCCACCATTCTCTCGCTGATATCTCGGTGTCTCTCGCAGAACTAAATCACCAATTTGGAATTCTCGTTTTTTGACACGTTTGTTGTATTCGCGAGCTAACCTTCGCTGGTAGTTTTCCATATGTTGTAGAGTCTTCTCCCTTTTTTCTTCCAATTCATCTAGTTTATGTAAAATCATACCAGCACTTAAATTCCTTTCCCACGCTTCTCTTTTTGTTGTAGGAATAGCAACTTCTGTTGGTAATATGACTTCAACCCCATATGTTAAACAAAAGGGTGACATTCCAGTAGCCTCTCTTCTAGTGGTGTTGTAGGCCCATATTGCATTATGTACTTGCTCACACCATGATTTGTGATACCCTTCTAATTTATTTTTCATAATATCTGCGATCGTTTTATTAGTTTCCTCAGCTTGACCATTTGCTTGTGGGTATAAAGGAGTAGATTTTCCACACTTTATCTTAAATGCATTGAGTAGTAGTTCTATGTTCTATCCTTCAAATTGCTTTCCATTATTATACATCAACTGTGCTGGTATTCCAAATCTGCAGATGATATTCTCGAATATGAATGTGAAAATATCTTTATCACGAATATGTTGTACTGCTTTTACTTCTCCCCATTTTGTGAAATAATCTGTAGCCACAATGAGGTATCTCCTTTGTCCAGAGCCAAGCAAAAATGGTCCCACAATATCTAATCCCCATTTTCCGAAGGGCCATACACTTGTTGAGGATGATAGTGGTGCTCCTGGTGCATGTATATTTTTTCCAAATCGCTGACATTCTTCACAACGCTTTGAATGTTGTTTCGCATCTTCATGCATGTAAGGCCAGTAATACCCTTGCATCTTCGTTCTATATGCCAAAGATCTACCTCCGCTATGATTACCAGCATCTCCACTGTGCAGCATTTTTAACTCCTTTTCTCCTTCCTCCCTTGTCAAACATCTTAGCGATGGTCCATTAAAAGATCTGCGATATAACACTCTGTCTCTTAACTCATAATTAGTTGCCCTGCTTCTTAGCTTGTGTGCCTCCAGTCTATTTCTTGGAGTTTCTCCTTTCGCCAAATAAGCAAGAAGTTCCGCTCGCCAATATTTGTTTCTCTCTTTTGCTTCTATTTCGCCATTTTCTACAATCATCACATCTTTCTCTCCTTCTTCGTCAATTTCGACGGAATTCCCATCCACATCTTCGTCTTCTTTATTTACTGAAGGTAATAAGAGTGTTTGAATTTTTATGCATCTCGCAAGTGGGTTTGTCATCATGCTAGATATGAAGGCAAAAGCATCCGCAAGCCGGTTATCTTTCCTTGATATGTGCCTCCATTTTATCTTTGGAATTCTCGCAGATAATTCTTCCACGAGTCTCTTGTATTTCTTTAAAGAAGGTTCATTTGTTATATATTCTCCAGTTATTTGACGAATAACCAATTGAGAATCGCTTGTGATTCTAGCATTTTCCAACTTCATTTCTATTGCAAATTTCAAAGCGTGGATAACAGCCTCATATTCTGTCTCATTATTAGTAGATGTAAATTCTAACCTAAATGAGAAAGCTGTTTTTTCTCCTTCTGGTGAAATAAAACCAACTCCAATCCCATTTCCTTCTCCATTAGATGATCCATCCACTAATATCTCCTATCTATTGGGTTCTGTCAATAATTCTTTTGGATCTCCATGTTCTTCTTCTGCCTCCATCATTTCTTCCACAGCTTCGTCATTTTCCAAAGGAAATTCAACTAAGAAATTTGCGATGTCTTGGGATTTTGGCGAAGATAGAATTTCATATTTGATATCGAAATGTCCCACTTGTGCATTCCATCTTTCTACTCTTCCTGATCTTTTTGAATTCTTCATTACCGATTCAATTGGCACTTTTGTTAACACCTTGACCTTATGTGCTTGAAAGTAAATGCGAAGCTTGAAAGTTGCATGTACCAATGCTAGGATTAATTTCTCAATCTTTGAATAATTTTTCTCTGCTGAATTGAATGTTTTACTAATATAGTAAATTGGTTTCTCTATCCCAGCATCTACTCGCAGCAATACCGCACTTAGCGCATATGCTGTTGTCGCGAGATAAATTAATAACTCTTCTCCTGGTTCAGCTTTCTGTAAAATGGTTATATCCACTAAATGTTCTTTTATTCCCTGAAAGGCCTTCTCACATTCATCTGTCCATCTGAATTTTGTTCCCTTTTTGAGTATATCGAAAAAATGCTTGCATTTATCAGAGGATCGCGAGATGAATCTTCCTAACGAGGCTAACATCCCATTCAATTTTTGCACATCTTTTACTGTAGCTGGTGTGGGAATATCGCGAATAGCTTGCACTTTTTCTGGATCAACTTGTATTCCTTCCTTTGATACAATATACCCCAGAAACTTTCCTGAAGTCACTCCAAAAGTACACTTGTCAGGATTTACTTTGATATTAAATTGCCGCATTTGTTCAAAAATCTCCTTCAAGTCTTGTACATGATCTTCAGCTTCCTTGATCTTGATTAACATATCATCTACATATACCTCCAGTTTTTTGTGGATCCACTTTGCAAATACCTTCTCCACCATTCTTTGGTATGTTGCACCAGCATTTCGTAATCCAAAGGGCATTTTTGTATAACAATATAACCCTCTTGGAGCAAAAAATGCAGTATGTTCTTGATCTTCTTCAGCTAGAGGGATTTGGTTGTATCCTTTATATCCATCTAACGAAGATATTCTTGCATTTCCCGCTGCTGACTCAACCATTTGAGGAATATCTGGTAGTGGAAAACTATCTTTAGGACAAGCTTTATTTAAATCGGTAAAATCTATGCAAATTCTTATTCCTTTATTCTTCTTTGGGACCACCACCATATTTGCAATCCACTCTGGATACTTTGCTTGCCTTATTATTCCTGCATCAAGCATCTTCTGTAATTCTTCTTCTATCTGAGAATGGTATGTTGTTGCGATTTTTCTTATTCTTTGCTTGAACGACCTTACATTTTTGTTGATTTCTAATTTATGACATGCTACCGATGGATTTATCCCTGGCATTTCATCCATGCTCCACGCGAAAATGTCTTTGTATTCTCGCAAAAGATTTATAGTTCTTTCTTCCTCGTCTATCTCCATTCTAGTCCCAATTTTCAGTATTTTAGGTTCTTCTTCACTCCCAACATTTACTTCTTTTGTTGGTTCAGCTGCATGTAACAAGGCTTCTGGTGCTGGTGTTTTTATGATTCTCGCACGTTCATCTCCTTCTCGCGAAAATTCATTGGGTATCCCTTTTCCCTCTTTTGCTCTTATCATGTAAATTTTAAATTATTCTTCTTTTCTTGTTTCTTTCATCAATTTTCTGCGAGATTTTCGCTGCTTAGGACGTTCTTCACAATTTTTTACTTCAATTTGATAGCATGTCTTCGCAAGATCTGTATCTCCTTTAATTTCCCCAATTCCGCTAGGCATAGGGAATTTGATGCGTTGATGTAAGGTTGACGCTACAGCTTTAATTGCGTGTATCCATGGTCTTCCCAATATCAAGTTGTATGGTGATTCCATATCCACCACGCATAGTGTTACTTGTGTTTCAATTTCTCCAAGTGGTAATCGTACTATTATTTCTCCTCTTGGTTTTGTTATAGATTTTCCGAAACCATGAATATGATATGATGAAATAGACATTTCTTCATCCTTATACCCCATTTTCTTAAAAGCATGATAAAACATTATATCCACAGAACTTCCTGTGTCAACTAGAGTTCTATTTATAGCCCATTTTTCTACAGATTTTATTGACTTTTCCTTCCTGATTGGTATCATGGGTACCGTAATCACCAAAGGAGATGTATGATCTAGATTTTCTTCTAAAACTTCTGTTGCTGTAAATGTAATTTCCTGCTTTTCCCAATTCTTTAATAATGGCGTTTTCTCTACCATCATAATTTTTCTCCCTTCAAAATCACGTTTATGTATTCTCCCCATAATATTTTCATGAAATTTATCGATCATTTCTCTTGACACTAATTCATACTTCAATTTCCTACAATTTTCTTTAATTCTTCTGAATATTTCACCAATCTTCTTCAAAGTTTCCTTGATCTTGAATAATTCTTGTCTTCTTTTTTACCTTTTCTTCAATTTTGCTAATTCAACGTTCCCCTTAGTCGGCGCCAAAATGTAGTAGCAGGATTTCCCACACTACACCCCTATTAAGATCCAATAAAAATCTAAGTGAAACTAGTTGAAGATTGAAGAATTAAACGACACATTTATTATTTAGATCTCAGAAATGTTTACTCAGAATTACAACTTTCTTTTCTGGAGTTTCTCTCTCCTCAAGATTTTCTCAACTCTAGAAAATACATCATCATTCTCTGGACTTACCTGATCTCCTTATATAGGAAATTACATAATGGAAGACAGCTAAGCTTTCCCCTTCTTTCGGATCTATTCTGCGATCTCATCGTGGCAGTTACATTGTTTATTTTCGCCATCTTTCGCAATCCTCGTGAAACAACATTCTTTTATCACGCTTCTTTAATTGTCAACTATCTTGATGCTTTCTCATGTTGCTCACCAAATTTCGTTGGAGAATTCTCACGACGCTCTCGTGAAAGATGTCATTCTTGTAGTGGGAGTATTCAACCTTCTCGTGGAAATGTCGTTCTTATCACGAGAATATCGTTGTGGCGATATTCTGGTACTACATGTGCTAACCTTCTCTTGCGAAATAATGAAAGATCTTGCAAAGTAATAAAAGTCTAATTGTTCTAGAGACAATCCTCGCAAAACAAAAATAAACATGCGTGAGATGAGAATTGATCCTGCGACCTATTGCTTGCATTCGTGCCTCTCAACCAACTGTGCTAGCTCTCTTGCTTGCGAAATTTATCTGCGAAATAATCAAAGGCTAACTTGCGAAATAACAAAAATAAACTTGCGTGAAGTAAGAATTGATCCCGCGACCTATTTCTTGCGACATATCACGCTGAACCATCTGTGCTAACCCGTCTCTGCGAAATTCCTCTGCGAGATTATCATTAACTATCTTCTGCGTGAAACACACTTGCGAAATTATCAAGGATTTCATTAAAAAATATGTATGTGTTGGGACTTGAACTTACGACCATAAACTCATTAACTTCGCAGATTACCAACTGTGCTGCCTCTTGTTTGCGAAATAATGAAACAATGCTGCGAAATTATCTATTTTTTCACCCTTTGTAAAAAGAAAAAAAATTATGTTCGCAGGAAAATTCGAACCTGTGACCACAAACTCACATACTGTTCTCTGGACCAATTGTTCAAGAATCTCTCTGCGACATTTAACGCAGAAATTTTTTACTTATTCTTTTATTCTCCGCTGAAAATGAAAAGAAAATGAAAAATATGTATTTTTGCGAGATTTGAACCCTTGACCTCTTTGTTATTCTTGCAGACTTGAACCATCTGTGCAAACTTATGCTTGTGATAAAAATTGCAGCGTCTACCTCTTATCTTCTCTTCGTCCTCCCTTAATTCCTTTCACAATTTGCCTCTTGTTTATTCTCTTGAACATGAAATCTTCCACTGAAACCTTGGTTTTCTTTCTCAAATTCACCACAACAACTAATTTTTTCTCTTAGTCTTCACATGTCTTTGAATTGTTGATAATGCTTACTCCCTGAAAATGTAATTTCTTCCATGAAATTTCCATTTTTAACCCTAAAAAATTTTTAGATCTAAAAATATACATGAACAGTAGCTAATCTTTCTTGGAATTTTCTTGAATCAACAAATTCATCCTTTTTACATAGTTTTGCATCTTCGTCTTTTTCTTTTATGCTCTTTCACTGTGTTGTCGGTGTTTGTTTGAAGACACAACTTTTCCATTATCGAATTTCCTCTCAAAATTTTTAAATCTCAAAATTCTAACTCTTCCTGTAGCCAATTTCTTTGAATCTTCCTCAATTAATCAAATAGCAGGTAGTGTTTCTAGCGCCAAAATGTAATTGCAGGAAAACCTACAACACACCCCTTATCAAATCTTGATAACAATTCCTAGATCTAAATATAAAAATAGTGATAAAAATACTAAAATTATAAATAAACACCAAGATTTTTACGTGGTTCGATCAATGTGATCTACATCCACGGATCTTCACTATAATAATTTTTAACTATATTAATTTACACTTACAATCTCCATTAATGGAGTTCTTGGAAGAATTCTAGATCTAGTTTTGGGGAAGAAGATGATAAAGAAATTATATTTTCTCTCTCTAAAAACCCTCTCTGCAAAATAACTTTCTCTCTCCTCTCAAAATTATCTCCCCTTTCTCTCTCCTGCTCTCTTCTTTATATAGGTATTTACATTGTGGATGACAGCTCACATTTCCCCTAATTTCGGATCTGAACTCTCGCGGTAATATCGCAGCAACATCATTGTGATTTCTCGCAGGTTTCTATAATATCTCGCAGGATTTCTCTTGCTATAGTTCTTGCGAGCTTTCTCTATAAAATCTTCACGTCTTTCTTCATGTTTTGTCTTCCGTCCTTTGTTGCGTCGTTTTGGTAATCAATCTGCGACACTTGCCATGTGTGGTAGAAGTTTTCGCAAGAGCGTTGTTGTTGCGAGATTCTGCTCCTACAGAAAGAGTTACCAGTGATTCACAGTTGATTATTCGCCAAATTGAAGGGGAATATGCAACTAACGATATATCTTTGAAAAAATATAAGAAACTTGTTGAAGAATTATCTGCGAAAATTCCAAAACTCAAATGGAGGCATATTTCAAGAAGAGATAATAGGCTTGCAGATGCTTTTACGTTTATATCAAGTATGATGGTAGATCCGACTGCGAGAAATATAAAAATACAAACATTCATAGCACCAGCAATTAATAAAGAAGAAGAAGAGGAAGCTGAGGCAATGGTAGTAGAAAATAATGGCGAAGAATCAAGTCGAATTATCACAGATTGGCGTGCGGAAATTCACGCATATCTAGCAAGGGGGGAGATACCAAGGAACAGATTAGAAGCACATAAATTAAAAAGTAGAGCAACAAATTATCAGTTAAGAGATGGGGTATTATATCGAAAATCTTTAAATGGGCCTTCCCTCAGATGTTTGACACAAGAAGAAGGAAAGCAAATATTAAAAATGTTACATAGTGAGGATGCTGGTAATCACAGCGGCGGAAGATCTTTAGCATACAAAACTAAAATGCAAGGTTATTATTGGCCATATATGCATGAAGATGCAAATAATTTATCAAGAAGTTGCAAGGAATGTCAGAGATTTGCAAAAAGAATACATGCACCATGTGAAACATTAACATCCTCAAAAAATGTTTGGCCATTTGGAAAATGGGGTTTAGATATTGTGGGACCATTTGTACCAGGAATAGGGCAAAAGAGATACTTAATTGTTGCAACAGATTACTTCACAAAATGGGCGAAAGTTAAAGCAGTACAGCATATTCGTGATAAGGACATTTTCACATTTATATTTGAAAATATCATTTGCAGATTCGGAATTCCAGCGCAGTTGGTGTCAGATAATGGAAAAAAAATTGAAGGACAAAATATAGAGATGTTACTTAATGCATTCAAGATAAAGTGCAGAAAATCGACTCCTTTATACCCACAGGCCAATGGTCAAGCTGAAGCAACTAACATAACAATCGCAGATATTCTCAAAAATAAGTTAGAAGGGAATCATAGAACATGGTGTTAACAAGTTCATAATGCAGTTTGGGATTATAATACAACACGAAGAGAAGCAACTGGGGAATCACCTTTTTGTTTAACATATGGGGTTGAGGCAGTATTACCAACAGAAGTTTCTATTCCTACAACAAAAAGAGAAGCTTGGGAAAAGAATCTTAGTGCTGGTATGATTTTAGACAAACTTGATGAGGTAGAAGAGAAGAGAGAAAAGGCATTACAACATATGGAAAACTACCATCGCAGATTAGATCGTGAATATAATAAACGAGTAAAGAAGCGTGAATTCCAAGTTGGAGATCTAGTTCTGCGAGAAACACCAGAATATCATCGAGAAAATGGAGAAAAATTAGCGAAAAAATGGGATGGGCCATATATCATCAAAGAAATAGTTGGAACTGGAGCATATAAATTAATGGATCCAGAAGGAAGATACATGGGTCAAAGACTTGGCAGACCATGGAATAGACAATATCTAAGAAAATATTATCAATAAAGGTTTGAAAGACTAGAATGAATGGATTACACGCAAGAAATTGCGAGAGAATAAAAGAGATGTTTTGCAAGAACAAAGTTGGCTAAATATAAAAGCTATTTTCCGCAATAATTAAGAATTTTAATGCAAATGCATAAGATGGGCGAAAATCGCCTAAAAACATATAAGAATGGGACGAACTTTTATGGCGTACACCTTAGTTCGCGGATTCTATTCCGTAAGAGGCAATGTCCTTAAAGTGCGTCATAAGGGGGGTATCTCTTTGTATGGCTATGGTAAAGGATATACCGCTGCTGGAACCTAGTCATGAAGATTTGGGATTATATAAAATCCATCCGGGAGAGATAACTTGGATTCCCAACTATATAAGGTTATACCCTGGTTGGGCGCCCGAGAGTTTCTCCTAAGGAATGCAAAGTATGATCAAGGCGCCGAGGTACACGGTTGATCTGTGGGTTCCCGGGATGGATGAACCTACCCTGGCCATCCACGGCAAGTCTTGGCTTACGATGTGTTCGGCCCAAAGAAAACCCCACTTAGGGTGCAGTCTTGTAACTATAAGCCATATAAGGCATAAAGGACAAGGCTGCGAAAACAACTGGTTATTGGCAGAACCGGATGGGAAAGTGCTAGTCTTGTATGGCCGATGTATAATCCTTGAAGGGGCAACCGGGGGGAGAGATAAGGGCGATACCCTCCATTAGGGAGTTGTGTATCAAAAAAGACGGCAATGTCATGGGACTTTATAATCGCAAGAATATTTAGGCCCGTCATATTGTCGCGTGACACAGACAACAATGTCATGGGACTTTATATTCGCAAGAATATTTAGGCCCGTCATATTGCCGCGTGACTGGCCAAAAAGCCTAAAGAGAAATGTTAAGATGAGATCAATGGGTTTTTGCGATAAGATCAAAAGATGAGATAAATGAAATCAATAATAAGAGGATATAAATCGCAAAGACGTCCTGCGATTTCATCGAAAAGACGACAATGTCATAAGTCTTAAAAAGAAAAGAGAGATTAATCTCACAAGAAGGCTTAGTTTTATCATATTGTCTCAGAGATTAAAATTAAATGATAAGGAAAGATCAATGGATTATTACATGTAAAAGTAAGAATATCCTGCG
Organism: Papaver bracteatum; assembly: GCA_023529315.1. NCBI lineage: Eukaryota > Viridiplantae > Streptophyta > Magnoliopsida > Ranunculales > Papaveraceae > Papaver > Papaver bracteatum. The sequence goes on from JAJJWX010004494.1 coordinate 312,405, forward strand.
ATCTTGTCGCATAAAAGTGGCATAATAAGACCTTTAACTAGGAAAGCGAAATAAGACCACAAGAGAGGTCATATCTACAAAGCATATAACAGATTTTTCGCAGCATTGATTGTGATAATTCATTTATCATATTGCAGATTGATAACAAGAGGCAAGTATGGGATTTCTTACAAGGGTAACAAATTAAATACTTCACAAGGAAGATTATGAGGGGGAAATATGGGGATTATAAAACAATATTTCATTATCTTCCTTGAGAAGAATCAAAATAATAAAAAAGAAGATAATCAAGTTACAAGAATTTATGAAGATTGGATTCAGATTAATAAAAATATATAATCAGAAGAAGATGATGGAGTTAAAAAAACTGCAATGTTTCGCAAAAGAGATTCAGAAATTACAATCATTCGCAGGACAAGGAAAAGAACAAGATATTTCGCAAGAATATAAAACTTCAGAGAATATTCTTCCTTAATTTTATCATTCTTGTTCGCTACTATTATCTTCATCAGCGACACATTTTTCAGTTTGGGTTTCTCCATCACCAGTGATTGTTTTGTGAGGAGAATTATGTTCTTCTGCTTCTTTATGAGGATTTTCTTGATACTCTCCATCATTGAGAGGGTTCTCTTCTTCTTCTATTTCTTTAGGTGGGTTTTGTTCATCCTCAGAAAAATCTTCTTCATTACTTGAATAATTTATATCTTCATCTATGAGACGAGGGACTTCGTTATTATCTATCTCCAAGGGTTTGATCTTCATATGAGGTAAAGAATGAGAGAATAGAACATTGTTTACGAGAACCTCAGCGCCTAAATGCGCCTTACGGAGGCAATTTTTTTCCCGGTTTCTGATCTCTATATTTTTGAAATATTCAAGATAGTCAAATCTTCTTAATGCTATGTTGCGAGAGTTAGAAAGCGCGGTGTTCTTTTTGCGAAGTTTGGCCAACCTCATAGACAGATCAGAGATTGAATCTTGAAGGTGCTTCTCAGATTCTGCAGAAGAAAAATCGCATATTAGATGGAATTCTCGCAAGAAATAAGATGGGAAAATACAATGAAATAATTAATAGACGAGGCAGTCAAAATGACTACCTTCCTTTTGCGAGGATAAAGTTTGAATTATGTTAAGGAAGCAATTCTTCCATTGATTCATGGTATCATCGAAAGTATCACCAACTTTACCTTTCAAACGAGATTTTATACTTTTTTATTTAGAAAGAAGATGAGTATTTTCTTCTTTTAAGGAGGAATGGGAGTTCTTTAGTAGAGCATAGTCATATTTGAGACTATTGACTTTTACGCTCAGAGCTAATCTACCTTTTATAAGTTTCTCTTGTTCAGCGGCAGATGATTCGGTTATCTTTTTAAGCTCGTCTTTCAATACACGAAGAGATTGCTTTTGGTTGTCACACAGCTTTTGAAGATTACTCAATTGCTGCGAATAAACCATTGATTTACTCACAAAGCTACGTTTCTCTTGAGATAGGGTTTTGTTTTCATCTAATAAAGATTCCACCTCAAATTAGTCTGATTTAGCGAATATAAAAGTTGAGTGGCTTCATTACTTAGGCGATCTCGTTCACAAATTAGCTGATTATTCTCATTCTTAAGATTATTTATCTCGTCAATTGAATATGTGTGAAGAGTATTCAATCTATCAAATTGATTCTTCCAAGACTCTTTCCCAATGCGGGCCTCATCAGCGATTGTTTCCCATTCAAGTATCTTCAATAATTGGTTATGTTTTGAAGCTAAATATGCGTCAACAAATAAATAAAGAAAAATTGAGTACATAGAAAACAAAGAATTACTGAGGCAAAAACAGAGGCAAGAAATTTGTACCTTTCAGATCATCATTTCTGCTGCGAAGATTTTCGCAGTCTAATTCAGAATTGCGAAACTTATGATCGAGAAGTTCACATTCTAAAGTTTTTTCTTGAAGATTCTTCTTCAAGGTTTCAATTTCACTTTCTAAAGCAGTTAGCTTAGACGAAGAACCGCAGGATCCAAGATGCTTGCTTAGAATCATACAAATATCTTGTCTCGCAGGGTCTGTAGAAGATTTCATAGCATCATTCAAAACTTCAGATAATATTTGAAAAGCAGCTTCAACCCCTGTTGCTATTTCTTGAGAATAATGAAGAGAAGTAGGGGAAGAGGTTTTGGCGACAATAACTTGAAGATTAGAATCACTCGCGGTAGTAGGGGTGGAAGAAGGAACTTGGTTAGTCGCAGTTACAGTCTCATTCACCGCAACATCCTTCATCGCAACTTCATTCATCACGGCTTTATTCACCGCAGTTTTATTTACCGTGGTTTCATTCACCACAGTTTCATTAATCGCAGGATCATTGGTTGCTGATTCATTCACTTTAGTTCCAGCTATTAAAGATTCATCCATCGCAACTCTTGAAATATTGATGGAAATATTAGCATCAATAGTTTCATTTGGAATTGATAAAGAAGTAGTAGTGGTGTTAATATTAGAATTTACGCGAGGAGAAGGAGAAGATTTATCTTACGGCGGAACAGGGTCTGCAAGCAAGAAATCAAGAATATCCACTTCATCTGGAAGAGCTTTAATTTGACGAGAACGCTTAAGAGGTCTAGAAATATTTTCTTCACCCTGCGAATAATAATGTATATAAGAAGCAGAGGAAACAATATTGTTATTTCAAAGAAATAAGTGTTTCTTACTACCTTATCATTCTCAGATATTTTCGCCTTTCCAACACGCCTTTTTTGAGAAACTTTAGGGTTAGGGTTTTTGACAGTAATATTAATCTGAGAAGTAGTGTTACTGAAAAGGATAATATAGATTATGGGGATTACAAAGAAAATCAGGCGATAGAAATGATGAAACATGAACAAAATAAGGTTCAAGATAAGAACATACCTTTGAGTCTCCATTAGAGCAGCAGCAGGAAGGATATTAGGAAACAAAAAATTGCAGACGAAAAAGAAAGAAGTTGAAGAAAAGAGAGAAGATGAAAGAAAATATTTCCTCGAGTGGGACATCTATTTATAGATGAAGGATGGGTAACCAGGTTGATCGGTAAAAAAGTAAAGATTGACACGTGCCAACGGTAAAACGTAAAATAGGGAACTTTTTCGGGTAAAAAGTAAGGAGTTGCGGCAAATCAAGAAACTTAAATTCTCATGATCTTTATCTCCTTCGCAGAAAATATATGAGAAGAGGCAAGATGTAGGATCAGAATATTGTCACAACAATATTCTTGCGAAATAAACAACAGTTCTGCGACACATCAATGATATTCTGCGACACGTCTCAGAGTGACGTAAGGAATGACATATCAGATGAAAACGACAGAAACATGAGTAAAATGTGACATTTCTGCGACGAACCAATAAAACTTGCGAATGAATAAGGCGGTGCTAACTGCGATTTATCGCAAGAACTCATATCCGAAATTAAAGGGAATCTTAACTGTAAATGAGCTGTCATGAGTTGTAATCCATTATGTAAATGCCTATATAAAGGAAATGAATAGTTCCAGAGAGGATGATGAATTTTTGAGGGCTAGGAAGGTTTTTAGGAGAGAGAAAATCTTTATCAAGTGTTCTGTGTTCTTGATTTTTGTAAAATTCCTTAAGATCATATTAATGAAAAAGTGTCTTTAATCTTCAAATTATGTCATAAATATTGATAAATTCTTGAATAGGGTGTAGTGTGGGAATTCCTGCAACTACAACCTCCATTGTCTCCTGAAGCCTTTTGGCATGTTTTTGAAGAAAATTGCGCTATGGATTGGTGTGCAACTTACGCTACGGAGATGGAGCTTTGGAGAAGTTTGCATCCACCTCTTCCACCCGGACTAGTGTTTGTAATGATTGATGAGGATGAAGAAGATGTTTCTAAGGATGATGAAGAAGATGTTTCTGAAGATGGCAATGAAGATGTTGTGAGGTTAGGATCACCCTAGTACTTAATCTATTGGATATACATAATTCTTTCGCATTTTTTTTTCGTCGGATGCCTAGGTTGATATGAGATTATGAATTCTACATAATGCATCCTAAAGTGCATCTTATGAATTGAATATATTTTGTGGTTTTTTAACTTGTTTGTTGGTGCAAAGATTTGAAGAAAAGGAACTTTCAGTATACGGTTCGGCTGCCATTTGACGATTTGTGTGTGCCGAACTTTAGTGTTGCTTTGTATTCCAATATACAGTGAAAGGTTTGGCTTATTATAAATATTCAATAATAAGCCGATCCTGATAAGATTTCATATATTGTATGGTTCGGCTTAAATTTGACGATTTTTTGTGCCGAACTTTAGTGCTGCTAATTATTCCAACACACAGTGCTAGGTTTGGGTTATTCAAAATATTCAATAATAATCTGATCCTAATAAGATTTCATACACTGTATGGTTCGGCTTACATTTGACATTTTTTGTGTACCGAACTTTAGTGATGCTATGTATTCAATCTTCAGTGAAAAGTTCGGCTTATAGATAATTTAATTAAACAGCCGAACCAATTATGTTGAACCTGCAATTGTTTGAAATCATAAAATCAGCATTACAAATTAACCATTATAAAATCACTAACCATTACAAAGTAAAAATTACAAGGATTTGATAACCAAAACGAGTTATGACAAACTTCCTAAGGATGTTGTAGTGAGCTTGGTATTTGAAATTTTTTCCTTTCCATCTTCGCCATTCCTCTAGAGCTCGAACAACAATCTCATCATTTGTTTCACCTTTAAGTTTATATTGATTCACAATCCGAATCATAGCTATGAAGTCCCTAACTTTATTTTTAATTATTTCGATTCGACAAAACATGGAAGTGCTATCCCGGTTGTTTGGATTACCTATTTTATTGGTGAATGCTTCATGAATTCTGACCAAGTAGTACATACTCATTAAACCCTTTACTCGTCGCTCAACACCCTTCTCCAGATAGTAAGTTACGTAATGTTTGCAAAGAGATAAATCTTCTTCTAGAGTATACTTAGGACTAGACGCTTCTATTTTGTGCTTGGAAAATGAGATATCATATGTGGCTATATATATGATTGACGGATTGTACTATTTGTAACGGCTATATTTTCAAATGTTGTTTAAACCAATTTAGTTCGTGTAGTACGGCATTTATATTACAAGCCGAACTACACATAATGTACCATCTCCAACGGCTACTTTTCAAATTTTAAAAAACACTATATATAGTAAAAGCCACAACGGATCTATTTTTTTGAGAAGACAATGTAATGTTTGGCTCATTTTAACTATTTATTTATTAGCCGAACCTGTTGACATAATGGTTCGACTAATTCGTGTCTGGTCTAATGCGCCGAACCAAATACACAATCCAAATTTTGTTGAAGGCCCAAGGTTCGGCAACTACGCAAATTATAATTTAAGCCGAACCAGTTCGTTTAAGTTGTTTCAAACACCACCTAACATTCGAACCAGACATATAAAACCATTTAAAATTACATTAAAACATGTGATTTAAGGTACCAAGCAAGTGTATTTCATAACTCGTAACAAATAAAGTGTTCTTAACGACTCATAACAAAATATAACAAACTAAGTGTACTACACGACACATCCAAACTTATACTTCACTCACCACGACCTCTTTTCCCTTTAGGACGTACATTCTCGTCCTCTTCACCAGTTGGCCTTCCCTTAGCAGCTTGACTTGAGCCTTCACCTTCTTGTCATGGCCTCTTGCTCTTCGGCCTTTTTTATGGTTTATTGGGTCCTTTCCCTTTGTTTATGACAACATCCCACTGGTTGTACCAATCATTTTGCTCCTCCACCGTCATCTTTGTTTTACAAGAAATTCTTTTCTTCAAATTTCTCAACAATTCCTTACCTGCCGCAACCTAGTTCAAGGTAAATGTCACTTAAACAAGAACTTTAATATTTAAGAAGTAACACTTAAACAAGTATAAATTGATGACATCGCTTACCATTGTTTTATATGCCTTTTGAATGTCAACGGCCTTTGACTTCTTTTTGGAAACCTTTGCCTTCTCCCTGTCAGCTATAAATTAACTTGCTCTATTGATAATAAGCGGATGTGAAATTTCATTATACCAATCCATATATCCTGGCTCAACTCGTGGAGGACCATCACCCAAAATACGCAAGTGGTTCATATTTAACTTGTTGGCATCCAACCTTTTCCAGTACTGTAAGCTTGGTTCTGGATCATATTTGGGGCACCACGAAGAGGTGGTACTTTTAGTCCCAGTGCTACCCAATGGCAACAACCTGAACTTATCGTTAACTACTGGGAGCGTTTGGACAGATCCTAACTGACGTAGAACGCGACGAGGATCATATATTACATAACCACCCGGATAAAATAAAGGTCCATAGTACATACCTATCGGCACAAAATGATCTTTAACAACATAATCTTCTAGAACATCTCTCAAATATGGGTCAAATGCGACATCACTCCCATCCAAAGATTCTAATTTCCCTCTGAGATTAATAAACACATCTTTCGTATTTCTTTCTTTCTTAGCTTCCATATCATATCGATTCACTGTTAAAGTTGTTTTATCCTAATTAGCATGTACTTTGGCCAATATCAATTTCGGGTAATGGTCATATACCCACACCTACATAAATAATTCAAGATTTCTCAAAATATCCTCTGAACTATGAATGTTCGGCAGATAAGGAAAATTAAAAAACCGGCTGAACCCATTCTTCAGAAAGATCGGCTAACACATATGCAAAGTTTTAAGCTGAACTTTTCACTGAACAACCAAGGTTTTGTTTTCAATAAGTATAATTTGAACAACAAAATCAAATTTAATAAAGATTATTACCTGAAGCATATTGAAATTTCCTCCAATGTTTGTACTTGCCAACCTAGATGCTTGTGTGAGTTGATTGAGTAGGTAGGCAAGTGACGTTGTCCCCCAAGCATAAGTATTAACCGAGTGAACATCCTTGAAAAATTAGAGATATTGAGCACTCACCTTGTTCCCAGAAGTGTCTGCAAAGATATATCTTCCAAGAGTGTACACCATATATGTTGTTGCAGTTTGTTTCACTAACTCCTCAGTCATCACCAACTTTCCATCTTTAACCCTGTCCGTTGTTTTCTCAAAATAGGTTTTCAACCTCACCAACTTGAACTTCTTATTTTTCTTGTTTGGCGCACTTTTATCATCATGGGTAGAAGTGACATATCTCACAGAACAACAAAAATCTAGTTCGGTTTTCGATTTTGACCAACCTAGAGTTTCCTCGGCCAACTTATACAACTCATCACAACTCATATTATAAAATGCTGCATCCACGCTTTCACCGGTGACACTAATGCCCATAATCTTAAAAGCGTCATCAGGAGTAATTGTCATCTCGCCAAAAAATAGATGAAATGTGTAAGTCTCAGGATCAAATCTCTCAGCAAAGGTAGAGGATGTCACTCTATCACATTCCTAATGACCATATTTAATGGCAGGCCATAAACCAGAGGCTTGCACTACAACAATCACCTCATGCACCTCTTTAAACAAATCCCAATGTGCAACCCTTTGATGTCTCAAAACTCTTACCGCATGACAATGGTCAGGAGTCTCATATATCATCTTAGCCCAAGACTCTCGGTAACCAATCAACACCTTGCCTCCGTCGGCTGGAAGACCGTGTGGTAAACCATCAGATTTTGGATATATTACATCATCATCATCAGGAATGTGAAACCCAACAACACGAGGTGTAGCTTATTGCTTCTCTGGTTGTTGTTGTTGTTGTTGCACTTCAGGTTGTTCTTCCACATCTGGTTGATCATCCCGGATTTTTATTTTACCCTTTAGGTTCCTATACATAGTACAAAAACATAAATAAGTATAATCCTACAGAACAGTTCGGCGTATATGAATGCCAGTTTAAACAGCCGAACCAATGAAACTCAAATATCGGCGATTATCTAAACCAACCGAACTGTTCTTCAGTTAAAGGTTCGACGTATAATAAATTACACTATATGAGCCGAACCTGTCTCTGTGTTTCGGAAAAATCTTCGAAAAACCCTAGGTTTTTTCAATTAAACCTAATCTAAGAATACAATAAAATGCATTAATCAATAAATTAAATGGTTGGGTTTGTATAACATACCTTCTAATCCTCATTTTCGGGGTTTCTTCTTTACTTGATTGAACTTCTTTTCCAATTTCAGTTTCAACTCCTTCTAACGGTTGTTGGTCTTCAATCGACGGATTATAAGAAGATTTGGACCGCCTACCAGTTGCTTTTTATTTTTTACGAGCCATTTTATAGTTGTGTTTAATCGACGATCAAATTTTTATGAATCGACGATCAATTTTGGCGATGAAATATGATTTTAACCGATTTTCCCCGACTTGGTTTGAATTGAGAATAGGATAAAAGGTTATCTTGATGTTCCTTATGCTTTGACCCCAAAGAGAATTTTTTGCTTTTATATCAACTTAGGGGTAGTATAGTAATTTATAAGTTTCTAGAGAATTCTAATACTTTGCTATTTGGTTCGGCTCTTTACGAAGATGGAACTTACTGCCGAACTTACTATTAAGAGAATAGTCGAGTGTCATGGTATAAGGTTCAGCTTATACGCGTTAAACACTTATAAGCCGAGCTTTTTACTTACCAAATTGAGGAATGACAGTATAAGGTTCGGCCAATACGTATTACATATTAATAAGCCGAACTTTCAACTGTAACTTTCATATCGCAGTGCACTCAAAGCTTAGAATTTCACTTAAACATAAAAGCATAACATTGTAGTTAAACATCAAAACATTGTACCTAAAACCAAACACATAACATTGTTTTCTTCAAGTAAATAAAATTATGCTAAAATCAAACATTACTTAAAAACCAAACCATTAAAAACCTAGTGTACTTCAATTTGAACATAATCATCTATTGAGCACGACCGTCTCTTCCACCACCACGACCTTTTTTAGCACCAATTCCACTCGCACCTTCACCTTTGTTGATTAATCCATCCCAACGACTGTACATATATTCTTGCTCTTCCACCGCCATATCCACATTGGAATCAATTTTCTTCTTCATAGCCTTCAACACGTCGTTACCCCCAGCCATCTGATAAAATTTAGTTAAAACATGTTGTAGTTGCAGGAATTCCTACACTACACCCCTGATAAGAATCTACATAAATTGAGTTATCTTTGAGAATGAATTACGACACTTTTATTATTCTAATTTCAAAAAGATTACAAAAGAAGTAAGAACTCAGAAGTACAACTTTCTTTCTAGAGTTTCTCTCTCCTCAAGACTTTCTCAACTCTAAAAAATACATCATCCTCTTCTGAATATAATGAACCCTTTATATAGGGATTTACATAGTGGATGACATCTAAGTTTTCCTCCTATTTCGGATCTACTCTGCGATCTAACTGTAATCACTACAATGTTCTTTCTCGCAAGAATGATGACCATCGCAGAATAAACATAATCCTCTTGTACCTCTTCCATCATTAGCTTTTATATCTTTCTTCTGGATATTATGTGACGCTCGCGAAATTTTGTTAAAGAGTCTTCTGTGACGCTCGCGAAATGTCGTTAAAGGATCTTCTGTGATGCTCGCAAAAGTGTTGTTAATATCGCAGAAATAATGTTGCAGCGATATTCTGGTCCTACATCTTTCCTCTTCTCATATCTTTTCTGCGAAGAAGAGAATATTATGAGAATCTTTTAGAAAACCGTAACTGCCTATCTTTTCAGACTTCTCTGTTCTGACACGTTTCTGTGTCCTTCGCCAGCTATTTTCACGTATTCTTTCCTCTAATAAATTTTTGACACGTCCCTTCTAACCGCTGCGATCTGACCACCCACGTCTTTTCTTTGCATTAATTTCCTTCATCTTTTTCGAGAAATTTCTTCTTCTATAAATACTTCTCTCATTCCTTTCTTTTTCTCTTTTACTTTCTTCTTCTCTCTCTCCATAACCTCTCTGCAAATTTACTGTTCTTCCGCGAATTGCGCTTCTGTCATCGCTGTGATTTCTTTCTTATTTTTCAACTTTTTCTTTCATTACCATACTCAAAAATGGTTGTTTCTGGTGCTAAAAACTTGACTGCTTTTAATGAGATGCGAGAAAAGCTTAAAAATAAAGGTTTTACCTTGTCTACCATTTCAGATCAAGATCCTAGATCTGAACTCTCTCTTAAGTTATTCACCGATGATCGATGTTCTCGTGAGAAAATCATTGTATCGCTAGGACAACTTGAGGCAGGTCTTCCCATTCCTCTCTATGATCCAGAACTTCCCTTATTTTATCAAATAATATCTGATGTGAGGTTCTCGCGAGCGATATATCAACTAGGTGGAGATTTTATCAGATTGCTGCTTAAATATGCTTCTCGCGGTGCTAATAAAGGAACTCGCTACCCTGAATCTCCAAAGAATCCTCCATTTAAAGATGTCCCCATTGTTTCTGCGGATTATACTGTGGACAACTTCTTTGTAAATTATAGTATAGTCCCTATGAAGAGGGATAGCTTTTTTCTCTGGGGTGTTCGTTTGAAAAAAGAGAAGGTCGCTGGTGACAAAGCTCTTATGCTGGATATAGATTTTCATACACCTACCAACCAAGGTCCTCGCCATTCTAGCGATGACAAGTGGTTCATCTTTCCATTATGTCTTGAAGGTCCTTATATATCTGGTTCTCGCGAATTACCCGCGAATCTTTCAGAATATCATCCTTGGGTTTTTAATTGGCCTGAGAGGACTAAAGAGGTACTAATCTCTCTGAATTTTCATATTATTATTCATTATTTTCCTCGCGTTTTTATATTCTCGCTATTATTTTGATTTTTCTCAGATTGAAAGAATGAAGCTCAGCTACCAAACTCTTAGGAAGCCTAGCACTTTCTTGGCTCTGAAATCTTTCACAGATGAAGTAAGAAATATCTCTTCATATTTTAACAATATATTGTTGCACCTATTTCTTATCTTCATATGTGCTCGCAGGAAATCGAAGAGTTAGAACCATTAATTCCCGCAAAAACTAAGGAGAAATCTTCAAAAGAGAAATCTGGGAAACTTCAAAGGAGAAATCTACTACTCCTTCCAGGGGAAAGCCTTCTGCCCCTTGCAATGAAGAATCCAGCGATCCTCCACTAAAGAGAAGGAGAACTTAACCTTCTTCTTCTTCAATTCCTCAACCAATTCCAGAGAATCCAAATGTTGAATTTGATAAGGATAAATATGATGAAGATTTTAATAATAATAATAGCAGATTCCCTTCTATAAAGAACTCTTCTTTATTTGATTTTTCAATGGCCCATTTATCCAAAAAATTTAGCGACATTTCCTACAGCATAACTTGTAATGACGAGGATGAAGTTATTAATAAGACATCCCAAGATCTTGCCAGTGTCTGCGATGCCCCCATACTAGTGGACAATGATTTTCTCCAAGGAGTCTCACGATCGCTGACTCCTAGTCTCTTAAATTTTCTTGGTACCTTGGTATGTTTTCATTTCTTCAATTTGTTTATATATTTTCTCCATCGCTAGATCTTAATTTATATTATTCTTTCGCAGGTTGGAAGAGCTTCTTTTACTGTTGCTTCTGATTTAGATAAAAGACGTGCCAACTCTGAAAAGAAGGCTGCTAAACTTCTCCAGGATAAAGAAAAATTAGAATCTGAAGTTATTGAGCTTCGGAAGAAGAATAAATAGCTGGAGACTGAAGCTTCAGTTGATAAGCAAAATATCTCTGATCTTGATAGAGCTAACCAAAAACTCTATGGTATGACTGATTTCCCTTCTCTCTTAATTCTTTTCATTCTATCGCGGCTTATTCAAGCAACCACTTTTAACTTGCAGATATTTATGGTCTCACTGACGAGGCTATACTCTTTCAGTCTTTCCCTGAACCTGTAGATGATAATACTCTTCTTGCTCATCTTAATAATTCCTTAAGTAATTTCTCAGATGATAAGATTAAATCCCTCTAAATAGATGAACTTAGATCCAAGTTTAATCTCTTAAAAATTGAACACAGATTCAATTTAGGTTTGACTGACAAATATAAGCGCTTTTATCTTGATTCAAAGAAAGAAATAGATAGATTAAGACAGAAGAATATCGATCTTATTGATGAGAAAGATCTTGCCATCAAAAAGGGATCCAAGACCCTAGCAGACTTTCATAAGACTCTCCTTGATGTTCAAATGGATAGAGATAAACTTATCCGCGAGAATGAAGATCTTCTTGCGAGGGAGACTCAAGTTCGATCTCGTCTCCTTATTAATAGCGATGATGAGTTTGCTTGGGCTGCGAAGGTTCTTGATAATGCCAGGAATGACTTAGGTGTAAATGTTAGCCTTCAAGTTGAACAAGCGGCTTTAATTATGGATATGATTTCTGAAAGAGAAGGTTGTTTGTTGTTCTTCTTCTTGCTAGTTTCCTATTTTTATTACTCTTCTTTACAAAATTTCTAACTTGTTGTCATATATTCTCGCAGGAGCTGAAAAAAGATATCTTGAAAAAATTGGGGAACTTGAAAATGAGAAGAATCAGCTCGTGAATACTCTTGCTGCTCGCAATAAAAAATATTCACGATTGAAAGAGCAGTTTGACATTACCACCGCGAATTTCAATAGATCTCTCATTGTTGTTCGTAATGATTACGTTAATTTGGTCTGCAATGATCATGGAATTTCTTCTTCTATATATCCTGATCTTGCAAAGGAAATCACCGCAATAATCCCAAATCTTAACATCTCTGATAGCGAAGCTGAGGATTCTGACGAGGATGAAAATAATAATGATAATGACGAAGGAGAAAAATCTGGTGGAGGAGAAGAATCTGATAAGAATGAAGATAGTGATGATAATGATGAAAAGGAAAAATCTGGTGATGAAGAGAAGTCTGATAAAGAGGATGGCGATGTATCTAGCTAGTTCCTCTTTTTCCTTTTATCTTCTTTGTATATTTATTTTCTTCTTTCTGTAACATTTCCGTGAGTTTCTCCAATTTTGTGAATTTCTTTTGCTTCTACCTGTACGAATTAGAAAACAGTTCTTTTTCTGCAAGTTAATCAATCAATATAATTATTATCCTTTAATTATCTGCGTGCACTTATCTATGCAATTTTTTATATGATAGATGAATAATAATTTCATCGTTCACATGCATTCCCATACTTGCCTCTATTATTCATCTGCAATATGAAAAAATTGATTAAAGATTAGATATTAGTGGTAAATAAAATTTTCCTTAATATTGGCGATCTTATCGCCAGCAATAACTGAGTGAAATCTCAATTATCATAACATCTGCGAGTATTATCGCAGTAATATTGTGGTCTTACTACGCCTTCCTAATTAAAGGTCTTAATTTGCCACGCTCTTTCTTTCTGCGACAAAATCGCAGGACGTCTTTACATTTGCATGTATTGACCCATTGATCTTGCCTTATCGGTATTATTTTGATTGTATTGCGATAATATGACAAGTCTAAGCTCTCTCGCGAGATCAAAGCCTTATGATATTGCCGTCTTGCGATGAAATCGCAGGACGTCTTTACATTTTCATGTAAAAACCCATTGATCTCATCTTAACATTTCTCTTGTGTCTTGTTGCCTCTATATTATTTACGTCACGCGACAATATGACAGGTATAAATGTTCTTGCGATCATAAATCCCCATGATATTTTCGTCTTAAGACACTTATCATCTCCCTAATGGAGGGTGCCGCCCTTATCTCCCCCATGGTTGCCCCTTCAAGGATGGCACATCGGCCATACAAGACTAGCTCCCCCCATCCGGATTTACCAACAACCAGTTGTTTTTGCAGCCTCTTGTCCTTTATGCCTATATGGATTATAGTTACAAGACTACACCCTAAGTGGGGTTTTCTTCAGGCCAAGTGCATCATAGCCAAGACTTACCAAGAATGGCAAGAGAGTTTTGTACGCTCCGGGAACTATTGGCTCAACCATGTACCTCGGCGCCTTGGTCATACTTTGCACTTCTTGGAAGAGATTCTCAGTATTCCAACCAGGGTATAACCTTATATAGTTGGAAATCCAAGATCTCTCTCCCGGATAGGTTTTCTTTAACCCCAACATCTGCATGACTCAGGATCCAGCAGCGGTATATCCTTACCCCTGAGTCATGTCAAGAGATACCCCCTCATATGACGCGCTATTAGGTCTTATATTTGCCTCTTGCGAAATTGTATTCGCGAACTAAGGTGCACGCCATAAAGGTTCGTCCCATTCTATTAATCTCTGCGAAATTTTATTCGCGCTTCTCGCGAGTGTTGTAACTCTGATAAAGTTTCATAACTTTGATCTTCTTTCTTTTTGTAAAATCTTGCAATTATTTCAAGCAGAATACTCTGTTCAATTACATACTCTTCAAACAAATCATTCATAGAGTTCTTTAAAGTTCATCACTTTACCTCTCTACTTACTATTCTTTGGTTGTGCTTTTCTACTATGTTTTGTTGTTTCTTCATCCGCGAGATGCTCGCCATCGATTCCCTCCTGCCGCTCTATCAAATCAATCATTAACCTTTCACTTCTCTGTCGTTGTTTGATTTTGTTCTTCCAATTGCTATTCTTCTCAGCTCTTTCTTCGCAAGACTTCATATCAATTTCATAACACTTCTTGGTTTCTCCCCAATCTCCTTTAATTACTCCCACACCATTAGGATGAGGAAACTTAACACACTGGTGGAAAGTAGATGCTACACCTAATATTCTGTGTAGCTAAGGTCGACCAATCAGAGCATTGTAAGGTGATTCAATATCGACAACACAGAACATGATCTTGGAAGTTATCCCTTTCAAGGGAATCCGCATCTCAATTTCCCCTTTTGGTTTATTGGCAGTACCATTAAAACCATAGATTATATATGTTGAAGGAATTAGATCTTCGTCTCTTCCACCCATTGTTTTATAGGTATGATAAAATAGTATGTCAACAGAGCTGCTTGTGTCTATTAGAACTCTATTGATAGCCCAAGAATCTTCATTTTCATCACCATTTTCTTCATCTTCTTCCTCCATTTGCTTTGGGTTTATCTCTAATCTTACTACCAATGGGTTATCGTGCTGCTCACCAGGTTCTGGTACTTCTTGTGCACTAAAAGATATAATTTGTTTCTGCCATTCTTCTAATGGAAAGGCTCTCGGGATATTCATTATCTCTCTTCCATCTGTGTCTCTCGCGAAGACTCTGCTTAGAACATTATCATGGAAATCCTCTATTGTTCTATGTGAATGTACAATGGAGTTACAAAACAAATTCTTTGCTTTAGCCCCAACTTCTATTACGAATGATTCAGCTCCTTTTACAGTATTTACCCTGCGAATTTCTGGTGCAGGAGGCAATCGCTGAGATTGTGGATGTCCTACTAAAAAGTGATTTAGCTTTCCTTGTTCAATCATCCTTAAAATTATTCTCTTTACATTCCTGCAGTCATTTACTGTGTGACCATGAAAATGATGGTAAGGACAAAATTCTTGACTGCGATTATTAGGATGTGGTTCTTTTCCCATGTTCCATGGAGATGGTATATTTTCTAGGGCTGTCAACGGGTCCGGGTCCTCCCGGGTAGTACATGGCCCAGAACCGGACCCGGCATATCAACATCGGTTCCGGGTCCTAACGGTTCCGGGTCCGGTTCCATAATGTGTTGGCCCAGAACCGGACCCGTTTATAGTCCCGGATACCCGTCGGGTCCGGGTACCCGTTGGGTATTAAAAAAACTATTAAAATCTTAATTTCTTTATCTTTTTTAGCTTGAATATAAATTATTTTTATAAAAATTTATTATTATTTCTTTATTAATGTACTAAATAAATAATAAATGTAAGAAAAATATCAAAAATCAAAAAAATTCAAAGCCGAAACTAGCAAAAATACCTATAATTTTGCTAAAAAAATGATCAAAAGGTTAAATAAACGGGTACCCGTTACCCGCGGGTTCGGGTCCAATCGGGTAATTACCCGTCGGGTCCTAAGCTGCTAATGGGTCCAACTTTAGGACCCAGAACCGGACCCGATTTAGCGGGTCCGGTTCCGAATAGCGGGTAACGGGTACCCATTGACATCCCTAATATTTTCCATTAAAATGATAGCTTCCCAAATTTTTTCTATACTAGCATTGAGAGGAGGCATCTTAATTTCTTCCCATATGATCTTTTGATCCCCTTAACTTCTGAAATTGTTTTTCCTCTGTCCACTATAAGTTTCTTGCGGCTGATCAAGCCTTTGAATCTTATTATTTCCATCGCGATTATAGAAATTCTTCTCCATTTCATACTTTTCTTGATCTCTACTTCCCATAGCTACCAATTTCTGCTGGTTGTCAGTTTCTACTTTCTCTTGTTGCACTTGCGCGCTGCTCGCCACATTTTTTATCATTTTAGGAAGTTGTAGTTGCAGGATTTCCCACACTACACCCTTGTCAAGAATCTATGAAAACTAAATCATAATTGTGGATGAACAACAACACTTTTTATTAATTCACTTTCAGGAAGATTTACAAGAAATATCAAAACTCAGAAATACAACTTTCTTTCTAGAGTTTATCTCTCCTCAAAATTCTCTCTGCTCTCAAAAATACATCATCCTCTTCTGGATTTAGTTAAACCCTTTATATAGGAAAATACATAGTGGAAGACAGCTAAGATTTCCCCTCAATTCGGATCTACTCTGCGATCTCATCGCCATAACTTTAGTCTTCACCATCGCCAACTTTATAATCATCGTGAAGCAGACTTATTCTTCATATATCTTTAGTCGTTAACCGTTATATCACTCTTTTGTGACATTCGCCAAATGTTGTTGAAGAATCTTGCGACGTTCTCGTCAAAGTGTTGTTAATACTTGTAGAAATGTTTGGGTTTCTCGCAGAAGTGTCGTTTCTATCGCGAGAATATCGTTGTGGCGATATCCTGGTCCTACAGAAGTAAACTCCCATTTGCTGCTCCGGAATTAGTGTTCGCGATTGGATATGATTCCATCTCATTTTGTTTCTCCTCTAAAGCAATGTATTCTTCTTGTAATTCTCATAGTTCAGTCATAGTGATTGTATTCTTGACTCTGAAGATTTGTATGTACAGTAGATTGGTCGCGAACATTGCATTGATAAAATACAAGATAAGATATCTCTCGTCAATTCTTCCTGCCATCTCACTGCATATTGTCTTCCATCTTATGGTTAAATGTTTTAGACTCTCGCCAACCCTCTGTTTTAACCCAAACACATCTTCAATATCTGGTCGCGATGAATTGTTGCTAATGTAAGCTCCTAGAAATGTAGCTTGTAAATGATCAAAAGAAGTTATGGTGCTCTTTGGAAATCCCTCGAACCATTTTAATTCCTCGCCAGTTAAGCTAGACGTAAAATATTTTCATAATACAGCATCATGGTTTTCCCATTGTAGCATACATCTAACATAAGCTTTGACGTGTTGAACAACACAAGTAGTTCCATCAAAGATGCTGGTTAATGTTGGTAAGTTGTATTTTGGAGGTATTCCTCTTAATTAATTTTGTAACATAAAAAAATACTGAATTTACAAGTCTATCCCCGAAGTGGGTCTAGGATCCAACGGTGGGGGAAAAAAATTAGTCTACGGCTCAGATGTAAGATTGAGCCTGATTCTTTACTCTTCTTCCTCCGCCTGCATACCCAACTCAATCTTCTTCTGCAACATCTACAGCACCAGAGCACCTAATTCTTCACCGGAGCACCCAAACTTTAAGACCTGGCCAATTTCCCCCTTATTAATGGAACCTCGAATGAACCCTAATTTACTTATTTAATGAAACACCGAATTTCACTAAATGGAAACCCAAATTTCTGAATCAAACGAACCCTCAATTTCACTAAAGGGAAATTCTAAGTGTTGAATCAAATCAAAACCTCAATTTCTGTGTTTTTTGATCTTCTCGTGCACAACCACGAATTAAAGTCAGCAACACTAATTTGAATCCTTCTCTTCCATTCTCTTCTCTCTAATTCTTGGCTGAATCCCGTAATACCCTTCAATCGATCGACCCCAATTTCAGCAGCAACGCTAGAACTTTCCTTATTGCTTTAGAAAAACCAAAAACCCTAAATTTAATTGTTCATTATTGTTTCTGCTGTCGCCTGAATTCGAAAACCATCAGCTACACCAATCTCCGATGACCTAGAAAACCCCCAACTCTGTAGCAACAACCACCACTACCTCGGATCCCCTTTCTGTGGTCTTCAATCGCCATGATAACCTAACTTCGTTGTTGAAGAATGAATTCATATAAGTACCAAGCTTTCTTCAATTGATTGCTCATGGGATATATACCTGAACATTCAAGATATATATATATACCTGAAGGAGAAAAATAAGAATTAGAGGGTTATAAATGTGGAAGAAGAAGACCCAAAAATCGCAGTGGAATCAATTTTTGTTTTTAGCCCAACTCAATTGATTTCATAACCTCTATTAGATCCATTACACTTTCTCTGAATCAAATTAGTTTTTTGATGCTTTTGGTTTTGGTGCTGGATCAGATTTTCTTCAGTGGTAACTTTGATGGTAATATTTCTGATTTTTATGATTGATGTGTTGAATGGGTTTACTGAGTGGTGAAGGCGGAAGAAGGTGAAGTAGTGAAATAGGGTGAAGGTGGACGAATATAATCCGGTGATGGAAGAAGAAGATGAATTGAGTAAAAATCCACCAGCAATAGTTGTGATGTGAAGAAGGATGGGAAGAAGACTAAGTAAAAATCTTAGATAGAAGGCTATAATAGTAAATTCGGCTTTTAATTTGTTTTTAAATTTGTTTTTTTTCTTTTTTAATAATTTTAAAACATAAATCAACTTTTAACTTAGTCAATGATAGTCAACGTTTAGTCCAGGTACCAAGGCCTAACGTTGGACAAATGTTAGACCAAAGCCTAATGTTGGTCTAAACCCGAGTACCAAACTCTAATTATCCCAAAATCAAAACTCAGAAATACAACTTTCTTTCTAGAGTTTATCTCTCCTCACAATTCTCTCTACTCTCAAAAATACATCATCCTCTTCTGGATTTAGTTAAACCCTTTATATAGGAAAATACATAGTGGAAGACAGCTAAGATTTCCCCTTAATTCGGATCTACTCTGCGATCTCATCGCCATAACTTTAGTCTTCACCATCGCAAACTTTATAATCATCGTGAAGAAGACTTATTCTTCATATATCTTTAGTCGTTAACCGTTATATCACTCTTTTGTGACACTCGCCAAATGTTGTTGAAGAATCTTGCGACGTTCTCGTCAAAGTGTTGTTAATACTTGTAAAAGTGTTTGGGTTTCTCGTAGAAGTGTCGTTTCTATCGCGAGAATATCGTTATGGAGATATTCTGGTCCTACATCTTGCCTCTTCTCATGTCTTTTCTGCGAAGAAGATAAGATATGACAACTTTCAACTCTTAATGATGCTCGCAACTTCTTTCTTTACAAGTTTTCTTCTCGACAAACCTCTGTTTATTTAGTTTAATCGCCTACACGTGTTGTAGCTCTTCTTTAATACGTGTCCTATTAATGGGTCCTACTTCTCTTGTCTATAAAAGGTGGAGCCGAGTTACGAAAATAATTTTCTCTTACTTCTTCATCTGTTTACTTCTCTTTCCGTCTGCAACTTTTCTTTATCTTCATATTCACCTGCTATTGTTTTAATGGAAACGCCAAGGTATGTATTTTGATTATACCATCTTATTTGAATTATTTTTTACTACTTTTGCTCTTTGATCTTCTTGATTATAATCTTCGTCATATTTTCCTTTAGTGGAGCAATCCCTACCACCCATTCTGAAACTCCAAACCCTAATTCCCTCAAGAAGCTTGTTAAGAAGAGGAGGAAGAAGGATTCTGCGAATGATAAGGTAGTAAGAAACATATTTTATCTTAATAACAATATTGTTTCCTCTGTTTCTTATCTAAATTATTATTTGCAGAATGACGAGAACATCGCTAGACCTCATAAAAAATCCCGTCGCAATAAAACTATTGAAGATGATATCATTATTCCTGAGTTATCATCTAAGAGAGATATCATCACACCTTTACAATCTAATTCCCCTTCTTCTGTCTGCGAGAACCTCACTATCAATACTCCCAATCCTTCAGATAATTTTACAAATCAAATCCCTACAAATGTTGTGGCTCTAACTCCTTCTAGTCCAATATTACCCTCAACTGTCACTTTCCCAAAAACTCCTCCTTCTCATAATGCAACAATCGCAGATGATTCAAATCGTCAACTTGCTATCATTACCACTTCATCCTCTACATCTCTTCCTCCATCAAATGAAACCTTTTCTGGAGTTGATATTGCATTTAAAATTTTATCTAATATTTTAGATAACGCTAGAAAATCTTCCACTGATTCTCTTCAATATGAAGCTTGCGAGACTTTACTCAAGTATTTTGGTTCTGATAATTCTGCCTCGCGAGTATCTTTGGAATATGAAGTTGAAGCTCTAAGAAAAGGCCTTTAAGTTAAAACTTTTGAGTGTAACATTCTGAATCATATGCTTCGCACTTCTTCACTTGAGTGCGAGAATCTTCGCAGACATAATGACGAGTTGAAAGGTATAGTTTTTCTGCCTATATATTTTTGTCTCTCCATTCTAATAATTTCCCGTCTCCCTTATTTTTTACACTCCATTCCTTTTAAATGTTTGGTTTATTTATTTAGCTTCAAATCGGAATCGATTAGTGAAGATATTTGATTTAGAATCAATCGTTGAAGAAGCTCGCGCTGAAAAAAAGTCTTGGATGGACCAACATAGTAGATTAGATAATCTTTATACTTACTCAATTGATCACATAAATAATCTTACTCATGAGAATAATCAATTGTCTCAAAACCAAAATTTGTTGTGTAGCGAAGTTGCTCGTCTTACATATTTGTTATTTAAGACTAATTTGGCGATGGAATCTTTATCAGATGAGAATAAAACTTTATCCCAAGAGAAACATAATTTTTCAAGTTTGATGGAGGCTTCCTCGCGAAAATTAGATAATCTTCAAAGAATTTGTGATAATCAAGAGCGATCTCTTCGTTCCGTTAAAGATGAACTCAAGGAATTAACTGAATCATCTGCTGCTGAGAAGGATAAACTTATCAAGGGTAGATTAACTCTTAGTTTAAAGGCTAGTGAACTTAAAGATCAGTACTCTCAGTTAGAGAAATCTCAATCTTTATTAGTAAAAGAAAATCTTTATCTTCGCACCAAAGAAGAAAACATGAAATCTCGTCTGAAGGGTATGGTTGGCGATAAATTTGACGATGCTATGAATCAGTGGGAGAATTGTTTCTTTTCATTAATCCAAAACTTAACCTCTCAAAAAGAAGGTAGTCAATTGACTGCCTCAATTGTTAATTTTTATGATAAATTCCCATGTTTTACTTCTCGTGAGCTCTTCATTTGAATATTTCCTTGTCATTTTTGTTATTCGCAGAATCTGAAAGAATCCATCTTGCTACTATTACTGCCCTTACTGAGAAATTAGATAAGGTTCGCAAAGAAACAAGACTCTCATTTCCGATTGCTTGGACATTCGCGATAAAGCAGAAAGAAGGCTTGATTATCTTGAGTACTTCAAGAATATGGAGATTAGAAACCGTGATAGAGGTTTTCTTCGCAAAGTTCATCTCTCTGTTGAAGTTATGTTGAATAAGATTCTGATCTCCCATTCTCTCCCTCCTGAATCTGTTCTCTCTCTAGAAGTTGAGGATGATGAAATTCCCATTCCTATAGATAAAGATTTAGAAGATACACCCACTGAAGGAGAAAAAGGAGCTGAAGAAGATAACCTAGAAGAAGACGAAGGCTCTCCTAGAGAAGAAGAAATTCACAAAGGAAAGGATGCTGGTGATACTGAAAAGAATGATGGTGATACTGATAAATCTACTGGCGAGAAGAATACTGAAGAGCCTGTTGCTGAAGTTTGAGTTTCATTTTTGCTTTCTCTTCCTGCCTCTTTTTTCACGAGGAATGTAACTTGGATGATTTTTTTTTTAATTTTTCCTGTTGTCTGTGTTGAATCTTCTCAAGGAAGATATTAAGATTTTATTTGCTCATTCCTCTTCTTTCCCTCTAATATCTTTCTTGAGATGGTGAGTTATATGATGTTGAATAGATATTTTCTGAAGTAAATCTGCCTCCTGCGATGAATAGATTTTTCCTGCATTCTCAAATAAAATAATTAATGTTCAATATTAATCTGTTGGTCTTATTATGCCTTCCTAGTTAAAGGTCTTATTTTGCCAACCTTTAATATTTTTCTGCGACAAGATCGTAGGACGTCTTTACATTTATATGTATTGACCCATTGATCTTGTCTTATCAGTATTTTTCAATATCTCTGCGACAATATGACAAGTCTAGATTCTCGCGAATACAAAGCCTCGTGACATTGCCGTCTTGCGATGAAATCGCAGGACGTCTTTACACTTTCATGCAAAAACCCAATGATATCATCTTAACATTTTCTATTTAGGCTTTTTTACTTTGTATAATTTTCGTTACATGACAATATGACATGTCTAAATGATCTTGCGATCATAAAGCCCCATGACATTGCCGTCTTAAGACACTTATCAGCTCCCTAATGGAGGGTGACTCCCTTATCTTCCCCCTGGTTGCCCCTTCAAGGAGGGCATATCGGTCATACAAGACTAGCTTCCCCCATCCGGATTTGCCAACAACCAGTTGTGTTTGCAGCCTCTTGTCCTTTATGCCTATATGGCTTATAGTTACAAGACTGCACCCTAAGTGGGGTTTTCTTCAGGCCAAGTGCATTGTAGCCAAGACTTACCAAGGATGGCAAGAGAGTTTCGTACGCTCCGGGCACCCTTGGCTCAACCATGTACCTCGGCGCCTTGGTCATACTCTGCACTTCTTGGAAGAGATTCTCGGTCGTCCAACTAGGGTATAACCTTATATAGTTGGAAATCCAAGATCTCTCTCCCGGATAGGTTTTCTTTAACCCCCAACATCTGCATGAATCAGGTTCCAGCAGCGGTATAACCTTATCGCTGAGTCATATCAAGATATACCCCCTCATATGATGCGCTATTAGGTCTTACATTTGCCTCTTACGAAATTTTATTCGCGAACTAGGGTGCACGCCATAAAGGTTCATCCCATTCTTTTAATCTCTGCGAAATTTTATTCGCTATTCTTGCGATGATGCTCGCATAAATTGTGATAGAGAAAGAAGAATTTTTTAATTGTTTCATCTTACATTTGTATTTCTTACCTCGCAAAAATTACTACTGATAATACCTTTTCAGAAACAATCTATTCCATGGTCTATCAAGTCTTTGCCCAACATCTCTTCCCTCTGGATCCATTAATTTGTATGATCCATTTCCAATTATCTCTTTAATGATGTATGGTCCATCCCATTTTCTCGCTAATTTTCCACCACTTTCTTGCTGATATTTTGGTGTTTCTCGCAAAACTAGATCGCCAGGCTGGAATTGACGTTTCTTGACTCGTTTGTTGTACTCGCGAGATAATCTTCGCTGGTAATTATCCATATGTTGTAGAGTTTTTTCTCTCTTTTCTTTTAGTTCATCTAACACATGTAAAATCATGCCAGCACTTAGATTTTTCTCCCATGCCTCTGTTTTTGTTGTTGGGATAGCAACCTCTGTTGGTAGGACAGCTTCAACTCCATATGTTAAACAGAAAGGTGACATCCCAGTTGCCTCTCGTCTAGTTTTATTATATGCCAATATTGCATTATGCACTTGCTCACACCATGATTTGTGATAACCTTCTAACTTCTTTTTCAAGATGTCTGTGATTGTCTTATTAGTTGCCTCAGCCTGACCATTTGCTTGTGGATATAAAGGAGTTGACTTTCCACATTTTATCTTAAATGCATTAAGAAGTAATTCGATATTCTTCCCTTCAAAATGCTTTCCATTATCATACATCAACTGTGCTGGGATCCCAAATCTGCAAATTATATTTTCAAATATGAACGTAAAAATGTCCTTATCGCGGATGTGTTGTACTGCCTTTACTTCTCCCCATATTGTGGGTGTATCTTCTTCCCAAATCGCTGACAATCTTCACAACGCCTTGAAAGTTTCTTTGCATCCTCATGCATATATGGCCAATAATAACCCTCCATCTTTGTTTTATATGCTAAAGATCTACCCCTTTGTGATTACCAGCATCACCACTATGCAACATTTTTAACACCTTTTGTCCTTCTTCTCTCGTTAAACATCTTAGCGATGGTCCATTAAATGATCTGCGATATAATACCCCATCTCTTAGTTCATAATTAGTTGCTCTACTTTTCAATTTATGTGCTTCTAATCCATTTCTGGGGATTTCTCCTCTCTCCAAATAAGCATGAAGATATGCTCGCCAATCTGTAGAATTATTCCTTATTTCTTCCTCGCCATATTCTATCATCATTACATCTACCTCTTCTTCTTCTTTGTTTATCGTCGGTTTTAAAAGTGTTTGAATTTTTATGCATCTCGCAAGTGGGTTCGTCATCATACTTGATATGAAAGCAAAAGCATCTGCAAGCCTATTATCTTTCCTTGATATGTGTCTCTATTTTATTTTTGGAATTCTCGCAGACAATTCTTCAACAAGTTTTTTGTACTTCTTCAAAGATGGTTCATTTGTGGTATACTCTCCCTTTATCTGGCGAATAACCAATTGTGAATCGCTGGTGATAATACCCCATCTCTTAGTTCATAATTGGTTACTCTAATTTTCAATTTATGTGCTTCTAATCCATTTCTGGGGATTTCTCCTCTCGCCAAATAAGCATGAAGATCTGCTCACCAATCTGTAGCATTATTCGCTATTTCTTCATCGCCAGATTCTACCATCATTACATCTAACTCTTCTTCTTCTTTGTTTATCGTCGGTTGTACAAGTGTTTGAATTTTTATGCATCTCGCAAGTGGGTTCGTCATCATACTTGATATGAAATCAAAAGCATCTGCAAGCCTATTATCTTTCCTTGATATGTGTCTCCATTTTATTTTTGGAATTCTCGCAGATAATTCTTCAACAAGTTTTTTGTACTTCTTCAAAGATGGTTCATTTGTGGTATACTCTCCCTTTATCTGGCGAATAACCAATTGTGAATCGTTGGTGATTCTAGCATTTTCCAACTTTATTTCTATCGCAAACTTCAATGCATGGATTACAGCTTCATATTCTATCTCATTATTAGTGGATGCAAATTCCAATCTAAATGAAAAAGCTGTTTTTTCTCCTTCTAGTGAAATGAAAACAACTCCAATCCCATTTCCTTCTCCATTTGACGATCCATCCACTAATATTTCCCACCTTTCAGGTTCTGTTAATAGATCTTTTGGGTCTCCATGTTCTTCTTCTATATCCATCATCTCTTCTACAGCTTCGTCATCTTCTAAAGGAAATTCAGCTAAGAAATCTGCGATAACTTGTGATTTTGGCAAAGATATAATTTCATATTGAATATCAAAGTGCCCTACTTGCGCATTCCATCTCTCAATTCTGCCTGATCTTTTTGAATTTTTCATAACCGATTCAATTGGAACTCTCGTTAACACTTTGACCTTATGCGCTTGGAAGTAAATTCGAAGCTTAAAAGTTGCGTGTACCAATGCTAGAATTAGTTTCTCAATCTTTGAATAATTTCTCTCTGCTGAATTAAATGTTTTGCTTATATAATAAATTGGCTTCTCCACCCCCGCATCTACTCGCAGCAATACCGCACTTAGCGCGTATGTGGTTGTCGCAAGATAGATCAATAGTTCTTCACCTGGTTCATCCTTTTGTAAAATAGATATGTTCATCAATTGTTCTTTAATTCCTTGAAAAGCTTTTACACATTTATCTGTCCATTTAAATTTTGTTCCCTTCTTGAGTATATCGAAAAAATGCTTGCACTTGTCTGAAGATCGCGAAATAAATCTTCCCAGCGAGGCTAAGAGTCCATTCAGTTTTTTCACATCTTTAACTGTCACTGGTGTTGGCATATCGCGAATTGCTTGTACTTTTTATGGATCAACTTGTATTCCTTTTGATACAATATAACCCAAACAATTCTCTGATGCTACTCCAAAAGTACATTTTTTTGGATTCACTTTGATGTTAAATTGTCGCATTTGATCGAAAATCTCTTTCAAATCCTGTACATGATTTTTAGCTTCTTTTCTTTTAATCAACATATCATCCACGTACACTTATAATGTTTTATGTATCCACTTTGCGAACACCTTCTCCACCATTCTTTGGTATGTTGCACCAGCATTTCGTAAGCCAAAAGGAATCTTTGTATAACAATATAATCCTCTTGGAGAAAAAAATGTTGTATGCTCTTGATCTTCTTCTGCGAGGGGAATTTGATTATATCCTTTATATATCTGTCTAATGAAGATATTCTATCATTTCCCGCTGCTGATTCAACCATTTGTGGAATATCTGGTAATGGAAAACTATCTTTAGGAAAAGCTTTGTTTATATCAGTAAAGTCTATGCAAATTCTTATCCCTTTATTTTTCTTTGGGACCACCACCATATTTGCAATCCAATCTGGATATTTTGCTTTCCTTATAATTCATGCATCAAGCATTTTCTGTAGTTCTTCTTCTATTTGAGAATGGTATGTTGTTGCAATTTTTCTGATTCTTTGTTTAAATGGTCTCACATCTTTGTTGATCTCTAATTTATGACATGCTACTGATGGGTCTATCCCTGGCATTTCATCCATGCTCCATACGAAGATGTCTTTGTATTCTCGCAAGAGATTTATTGTGCTCTCTTCTTCGTCTTCCTCCATTTTAGTCCCAATTTTCAGTATTTTAGGCTCTTCCTCGCTCCCGATATTTATTTTCTTTGTTGGCTTTGCTGCGGTGTAACTAGCTTCAAGTTCTCCCATTGGTGTTGGAGTTTTAATTTTTCTCGCGAAATCATCTCCTTCTCGCGAAACTTTACTTGGTATCCATTTTCCTTCTTTTGCCCTTATGATGTAAATTTTTAATTCCTCTTCTTTCTTTGCTTCTCTGTTCAATTTTCTGCGAGATTTTCGCAGCTTTGGACGTTCTTCACAATTTCTTACTTCAATTTGGTTGCACAATCTCGCGAAATTCACATCTCCTCTAATTTCTCCAATTCCACTAGTCATAGGAAATTTAATACATTGATGTAATGTTGACGCCACAGCCTTGATTGCATGTATCCACGGTCTTGCTAGTATCATATTGTACGGCGATTCCACATCTACCACACATAATGATATCTGTGTTTCAATTTATCTTAGTGGAATTCGTACCATTATCTCGCCTTTAGGTTTTGTTATAGACTTTCCAAAGCCATGAACATAATATGTTGAATGAGACATTTCTTCATCCTTATATCCCATCTTCTTGAAGGTATGATAAAATATCATGTCTACAGAACTTCCTGTGTCTACTAAAGTTCTATTCATAGCCCATTCTTTTTCAGATTTTATCGATTTCTCCTTTCTTATTGGTATAGTGGTTACTGTGACCACCAATGGAGATGTATGACTTAAATCTTCTTCTGGTATTACTGCTGCTGTAAACGTGATTTCTTGTTTTTCCCAATCTTTCAATGATGATATCTTCTCCACTATCATAATCTTCCTTCCTTCAAAATCCCGTTTATGTATCCTTCCCTCGATGTTTTCATGAAATCTATCAATCATTTCTTTTGTTATTACATCACCTTTCAATTTTCTACAATCCTTTTTGATTCTGATCAGTCTTCCTTCAATTTTCTCACCGATTTACTTAATGATTTCCCTAATCTTGAACAATGTTTATCTTCTTCTTCACTTTTTCTTCTATTTTCGTTAATTCAATCCCTGTTTCGGGCGCCAAAATGTAGTTGCGGGATTTCCCACACTACACCCTTGTCAAGAATCTATGAAAACTAAATCATAATTGTGGATGAACAACAACACTTTTTATTAATTCACTTTCAGGAAGATTTACAAGAAATATCAAAACTCAGAAATACAACTTTCTTTCTAAAGTTTATCTCTCCTCACAATTCTCTCTGCTCTCAAAAATACATCATCCTCCTCTGGATTTAGTTAAACCCTTTATATAGGAAAATACATAGTGGAAGACAGCTAAGATTTCCCCTTAATTTGGATCTACTCTGCGATCTCATCGCCATAACTTTAGTCTTCACCATCGCCAACTTTATAATCATCGTGAAGCAGACTTATTCTTCATATATCTTTAGTCGTTAACCGTTATATCACTCTTTTGTGACATTCGCCAAATGTTGTTGAAGAATCTTGCGACGTTCTCGTCAAAGTGTTGTTAATACTTGTAGAAATGTTTGGGTTTCTCGCAGAAGTGTCGTTTCTATCGCGAGAATATCGTTGTGGCGATATTCTGGTCCTACAGAAGTAAACTCCCATTTGCTGATCCGGAATTAGTGTTCGCGATTGGATATGATTCCATCTCATTTTGTTTCTCCTCTAAAGCAATGTATTCTTCTTGTAGTTCACATAGTTCAGTCATAGTGATTGTATTCTTGACTCTGAATATTTGTATGTACAGTAGATTGGTCACGAACATTGCATTGATAAAAGACAAGATAAGATATCTCTCGTCAATTCTTCCTGCCATCTCACTGCACATTTTCTTCCATCTTAGAGTTAAATGTCTCAGACTCTCGCCAACCCTCTGTTTTAACCCAAACACATCTTCAATATCTGGTCGCGATGAATTGTTGCTAATATAAGCTCCTAGAAATGTAGCTTGTAAATGATCAAAAGAAGTTATGGTGTTCTTTGGAAATCCCTCGAACCATTTTAATTCCTCGCCAGTTAAGCTAGACGTAAAATATTTTCATAATACAGCATCATGGTTTTCCCATTGTAGCATACATCTAACATAAGCTTTGACGTGTTGAACAACACAAGTAGTTCCATCAAAGATGCTGGTTAATGCTGGTAAGTTGTATTTTGGAGGTATTCCTCTTAATTGTACTTCTTGAGTAAATGAAGTTCTCGCAGCTTCTTCAATAGATTCATCGAGATGCCTTCTTCCTCCTTCTCTTCTATTCCTTATCGTTCCTCGCATTTATGCTAATTCTCTCAATATTTGCTCATTCTCAGTTGAGTTTTGCTCCATTGGCCTTTTTAATGCAGCTTCCCTTCTTATGTGCTCTTGCCTTTCTTGTCTTGCGAGATTTTGTGTGTCTTCTTCTTCATCGTCATCCCGTCTTTCTCTGCGATTTTCTCTTTCACCCTCCTCTTGAAATCGCAGCTGTCTACTTTCTTCTCTGTGGATTTGTTGATTTTTCCTTATTTCTCTTCGCTGCCTTTCTAATCTTCAATGTATTCTATCATACTCCTCTTGGATATTAACATTGTAGCGATTTTGTGTACGTCTCCTTTCTCGATTTTCATGGTTATTTTGTCGTACTGCCTCTCGGAATTCTTGGTTTTCTATTTCTGCCCTTAATCTTTCTCTCTCGCAAGCCAGGCATGCTTGTTTGGCGTAATATCTCTCAATTTCTTCTTCAATTATTCTTTGATTCCTTTGATTCTCTCGCCCATGTAATATCCTCCTACCTTCTTCTAGATTTTCTTCTTCATTTTGGTTGTTTCTTCCTCCTTGAATTCTATTGTTGCGTCTATTATCCAATGGTTCGTCATGCGGATTATAGCGATCTCCAATTATCTCTTCTTCTCTATGACGTTGTTCTCCATTTAAATTTTGCACTTCTTTTCTAACATTTCTCATTAGGGAATTTTGCCTTGGTTCTTCTCTGAGTGATCTTGAATTTGATCTAACAGTACTTCTTGATCTCCTTCTTTGTAACCTCAAATTCTCCATTCTTAGCTCACGATTTTTTCTTGTTAAATTCGCACGCTCTTCTGCCTCTAATCTTATTTCTTCATGTATTCTTTGTCTAAAATCATCTACTATTTCATTTTCACGTCCTTCATGAATTAATCCTCCAACCATTTCTTGGTTTCTTTCTCCTTCTTATTCATTTCTTAATTTTCGATTTTCTATTTCTTCCATCGAATCCGACCTCCAAGTATGCACACTCACTCTATCATAATCCACATTCCTATCTCGTGTTTGTGTTTGTGTTTGTTGATTCGGCTGTTGAATTGAACTTCCTGCTTAATTTCTTATTCTATTTCTTCCTGATCTTATCCTTAAAGATTCTTCCAATTCACTTGTTCCCTTACCTGCAAGTCTTTTACTTCTCCTCACAGTTATCGGTGGTTCTGATGTATTTCTTCTTCTTCTAGCCATTTCTTCAACCCTAACAATTTCTTCAAATTTTCAAGTTGTAATTAGAGATTTCTTAGCTTGATTCTCCCTGTTTCTGGGTGCCAAAATGTAGTTGCAGGAATTCCTACACTATACCCCTGATAAGAATCTACAGAAATTGAGTTATCTTTGAGAATGAATTACGACACTTTTATTATTCTAATTTCAAAAAGATTACAAAATAAGTAAGAACTCAGAAGTACAACTTTCTTTCTAGAGTTTCTCTCTCCTCAAGACTTTCTCAACTCTAAAAAATACATCATCCTCTTCTTAATATAATGAACCCTTTATATAGGGATTTACATAGTGGATGACAGCTAAGTTTTCCTCCTATTTTGGATCTACTCTGCGATCTCACTGTAATCGCTACAATGTTCTTTCTCGCAAGAATGATGACCATCGCAGAATAAACATAATCCTCTTGTACCTCTTCCATCATTAGCTTTTATATATTTCTTCTGGATATTCTGTGACGCTCGCGAAATGTTGTTAAAGAGTCTTCTGTGACGCTCGCGAAATGTCGTTAAAGGATCTTCTGTGATGCTCGCAAAAGTGTTGTTAATATCACAGAAATAATGTTGTAGAGATATTCTGGTCCTACACATATAAGCAACAATAGACAAAAATAGTGAAAACAAGTTTAAAAGTATGCACTCAATATACCATAGTTCGGTAAGACTTCAAAACATCTTCAACCATGCCCTTTGTGTTCTTCCTCGTCTTCGGCTCAACTTACTTTTGTGTTCGCTTTCCCCTCTTACCATCTACCAAAGCTTGACTTTCCCTTTTAATGATTAAAGGATGTGAAATTTGGTTATACCAATCTATATAAGCCGGGTCAACTTCACAAGGATCCTCACGCAACTCTTCTAAGTCAACCCAACTTAATTTGTTATCTTCCAATTTATTCCAACAATGAATGGTAGGATCGGGATCATATTTGGCATTCCATGAACTTTTCGTACTCTTTGTTCCCTTAGAACACTTGGGCAATAACTTGAACTTTGATTCCTCTGGTACCGGAATCGTTTGGATAAATCCATATTGACGGAGTACTTGACGGGGATCAAACAATATAAAGCCTTCGTGATAAAACAATGGCCCATAGTACATCCCCAATGGCATATCTTCATCCTCAACAACTTCATCATCTTCTTCATCCTTTTTGTATGGTTGAAATTAGAGCTGGCAAACGGGCGGGCCGGGGCTGGCCCGTTGCGGGTTACACGGGTTCGGGTTAACACGGGTCAAAGCCCGCGGGTCGAAATTCTTCATGGGTGGTCATTTCTCCAACCCTCTCCCGTAACGGGTTAAACTTGCGGGCTTACGGGTTGCCCGACTTGTTTCATTAATATTAAAATTAAAACTTAATTAGGTTAATTTTTGGCAAATTACAAGCATAAAAAATGTAAAATTATATAAGATGCAAAAATTCCTGAACACTAGATCTCAATTCCCTGTACAATCTGCTGGTAATTTGATGGAAGCTTTGATAAAACCCATGAAGATAAAAATATCTTGAGAAACAAACCCTGAACGGTTGAACCTGTTCTTTTGATCAGTGAAAGATGAACAATTTTACCACAATCATCAATTGAT
The DNA here is from genome assembly GCA_023529315.1 of Papaver bracteatum. Lineage (NCBI taxonomy): Eukaryota > Viridiplantae > Streptophyta > Magnoliopsida > Ranunculales > Papaveraceae > Papaver > Papaver bracteatum. Next base: position 344,332 of record JAJJWX010004494.1, read on the forward strand.
TCAATCAATTCTTGCAGAAATTGAATTACGGAATTGAATCAGACCCAATTTTATTCCACATCCAAACCCCCTAAATTTTTGTTCAATGTATCCATCCAACACCCAATTGTCTCAAACAGCAACACACAGTCACACACCCATGAAAATCAATTGTCTTCTAACCATTTTAAATCCATGGCATATCTCTGATTCTCTATCTATCTGCCGCTACATCCAGTCTTAATCTCCTCTCAATCGATTGTAAACACCACAGCTTCATAACCCATTAATCGAACCCAACTCTTCACTAGAACCCTAAGTTCTTCTTCTTTTTCTTAAAATCTCTGAACCAGCTAGCAAACACCAAATCATCAAAGTTTGTTTTTTTACAAATCAAAATAAAAACCCAAATAGATAATCAAACAAAAAAAGGGCGAATCATTCATTACCTGATTTTAGTTTCTTTCTTTGCAGGGAGTTAAGAAATTCCCCATCAATTGATAATTCCTAAACATTTTGACTCATTTCTTGTATTAGAAAACTAAAAATGGGTTTTGATTCTCGGTTGGGGAATGGAACTCCGAGAAGGGTGAAGATTAATTGGTAGTGAAAGTCTGCAAAGAAAGAAACTAAAAGATGAAGGGTGAAAGATTAATTGGTAGTGCTGTTAGTGCAAGTCTGCACAGAAAGAAACTAAAAGACGTGTATGTGGGTGTGGGGGGACACGTGTAGGTGGGGTGGGGTAACGTGCAGGTGGGGTGGGGGTATGTGGGGGACACGTGTAGGTGGGGTGGGGGTGGCGGGGTGTGGTGGGGTGGGGGTAACGGGTTACAGGTTTAACCCGCGGGTTTACAAGCCGGGCCGGGTTAACCCGTTTTCCCACAAACCGACATTTTTCCAACCCGAACCCGGCTTGTTTAGACACCAGCCGAGCCGGGTGCGGGTTTATCATGGGTCGGGCCGGGCAAACCCGCGGGTTTTGGCTTGTTTGCCAGCTCTAGTTGAAATACAACTTGTTCAACAGTCAAAGAGTCTAACTTTTCTCTCAAAGCTATCAAGATTTCCTTTTTATTCCTCTTCTTATTTTCCTTGAAACTCCATTTTCCCGATGTAGGGAATGTGTCTACCCATTTCTCATCTTCCTTGGCTAAATTCAAATATGAAAAATGGTCATATATCCATACCTACACCAACAATATAAAAAAAAACACAAAACTTATTTATTAGGATTAGTAGAATTGGAACATGGAGGTTGTAAACTTTGGGAAACAGAAGCAAGTTCGGCTTATTTTCAAAAAATGTTTAAAACTGAACCAACTCAGTTCGGATAAGTAAATTAAATTCGAAACAACCGAACCGTTTGAAAAATAGGTTCGGCATACCCAAAAAAACAAAACTGAAAGCCGAGTTTTTTCTTGAAAATGGAACTACAATGTGTAAATTTACTGATAAGCATGTAAATGCTACATTTCATACCCATATTATATTAGCTAGGATACAATATTTTAGTTACTAATACTATTTTAGTGATTTTGTAGAAAGTACAAGTGAATTCGATCATCCAACGAATAAACAACAAAATGTGAGACTTATTGGTGTTTGCGACGAAAATGGAAAAATGTGGTTGGCCTGGTATCTCCATGTATCAGCAACCACAATGATCAAATATCCTGACCTGGTATCTCCATATATCAGCAGCAATGAAATGGGCTGGCCTGGTATTTCTATATATCAGCAGTCGGGTTGGCCTGGTATCTCCATGTATCAGCAACCACAATTATCAAATACGCTGTCCTGGTATTTCTATATATCAGCAGCATTTATTATGCTGGCCTGGTATTTTTATATATCAGCAGCATAGGCTGGTATCTTCCATATATCAGCAGCATGGAATCGCTTCACGACCGGCACAACAAAGTGGAAACAAATGAGTTCTCTTTGTCCACCACGTTAGAGATGTATAAACCAGTAGTCACCATAACACTAAGTGATGTGCACCTAAGGGAGTGCCACTACTTAATCCATTTGAGTGACAGTTGATCATGGGAGTACATAATACTTGGGTGTACATTAAATTCATGTTCTCAAAATCATTTCAAGTTCAGGACTTGTTGGAGCAATGCAAATGAAGAAAAAGTGGTTTCTGAGATAGTTTGCACTGCTGGTATGTATCGAATTAAGGAGCATCAGTGGGCTGCAGTGCACACGGAACTCATGAAAGGAAGGTGTTTACGCTGCCTAAAATAAGAAGAACTGATGAAGTTGAGATGGACTGGCTGAGTAATGGTCAAGCGATACAAATGGTAATCGATGGAGGTAAGGTGGTTCGAGTTTTAAATGGTTTCGGCCAATACCTCATGCCTGGAAGCACCATCGAAATGACAGCAAGAAGAGAAGAACTCAAAGATGTTGTGAATAAAGTTTACACGAACAGAGAATGGGACTCGGTTGAGAATTGGTGGTGCTCAATGACTCTCGGGGCTGTGAAGAAAACTGATGGATAAACTGCAGCTTGGCAGTACGGAATGAATGGAGATGGAGTTGCTGGTGGTGCGAATTTCGGTTCGAGTGAAGTGGTTCTGTTCATGAAATATAAAGGCAAGTGAAGCTGAGATGCAACACCGATGGTGCAGTCGAAAAGAGTGTACGATGGGTTATTATCGAGATGAAGGATAGCATGGCCGTGAACTGCAAGGACAGTTGCAGGCAAGAGCTGTGTGTGCGAAACGAAGGAAAAGGAGCAGGAAACCAGTGGAGTTATATGTCGGTTGAACTGAGTACGGTCGGTGTGTAGAAATATGGTTCTGGAATTTTATCTCACACAACTGTGTGTTCGATGATTCATTGATATGTGTTTATATATTGTAGTTGCATAATAACCTACAACTACACCCTCAATAGAATTAGTAAAAACTCAAGAAGTTCTTGATGATGAATAACAATTTTCTTATTAATGTTCTCAATTGATTACAAAGAAGTATCTAAATGGAATTAGAATAGTTACAACTTTCTCTATTCTCTTTCCTAAGATATTTTCTAACACTCACTAAAAGAACCTCTCGAATTTTACATTTGAACTCCTATTTATAGTAAAACTTATACAGTTGTATATGAATTGCGAAGTATCGCAACTTATACTCGCAAAATTACTTCATCCTCGCAAAACTTCATATTTCTCCGCGCTTCTTCTATCATCGTATCATTTTATAATTCTTTTCTCCTGATACTCGTGAACTATTATCTTTCGATATTCAGTACCTACATCTTGCCTCTTCTCATGTCAATTCTACGAAGAAGAAATGATCATGAGAACATAACCGTTACTTAGTCTTTTAAAATTTTGACACGTCTTTTGTAACCGTTCTTTTTTAGTTATTCCCTTATATAACTCCTTTATATTCTCTTCCTTTTCTTTTTCTTATTTCCGCAATTCTATCTTCTACTCATACTCTCTATCACTATTTGCTATGCAATTTTTTCTTCTACTGTATCTTCATGAGTTCTCCAAGGTAATTTCCTTCTATCTCTGCGTATTTCATTTGTTCTCCTCTTTAATTTCTGTATAATTTGTTATCTGATTTTGGTTTATTTCAGCAAAATAACTTCTCAGATGAAATCTCAACTAAAGAATCCAAGCCTTAATCCACGAAGAAGAAAATCTGAGAATCAAAAGGTAGTTAAAATACTCGCTTCTTTTCCTGAACAATATATTGTTGCCTCAGTTTTTAATCTACATTTTGATTCGCAGGTTGACGAAAAATCAAATCCAAGTAAGAGATCTCGAATAACTAAACCAACACCATTAATTCCTATTGATGATTTCCTTCCTGAAGTTGATAAGGAATTTTCCTCTCCTCCTCGTGAAAATACTTCTTCACATACTCCTGCCTCTACTCCATTACCTACTTTTCAATCTCCCATCAGTGTAAATTTATCAACACTTCTTCAAGATCAACCCTCTCAAAACATTTCTTCAACTTCTTCTTTTGAAAAACAACCCTCGCAAAATATTTCTTCAACTTCTTCTTTTGAAAAACCTGTCTTGTCCCCAAATCCTTTGAGTGCTATTTCTCCAGACAATTTGCAGCTTGCTCTTATTCCTTCAAATTCTTCTCCTCTTCCTCAAGAAATTCGAGATGGAATTTTTTCAACTTTCTGAATGTTATCTGAGGTTTTGAACAATACTGCGAAGTCTACTAATGTTCGTTCGCAATATGAATTTTGCGAAGTTCTGAATAATTTCGTCAATCCAGACATTTCTTCTTCACGTCAATCCTTGGAAAAATAAATTGAATTGCTTCGCCAATCTTTGAAAGCTTCTCAAGAAGAATGCGAGGATCTTCGTAAAGAAAATCATCATCTTCAGAATAATTCTGGATGTCATGCGATTCTTCGCAAAAGAAATGATGAATTGAAAGGTATGATTACTATCTTCATATTTTCTCTTTTATTTACTTATATTCTTCATATGCTTGAAACATCCATTAAAACCCATTCCTCTTTATAGAATCCATCCAGAAATGTAGAAGATTGGTACTTCACCATGAATCAGATGCAACAGAATATCGAACCAAGCATGAAAGCCTCTCAAACCAATTCTCCCATTTATCTAATCTTTACTCGTGTGCTCTTGACAACTCTGATGCTCTTTTTCAAGAGAATACTCAATTAATATATGATCGAAAATTTTTGAATGATGACATATCTCAACTTTTTTCTTCCTTAACCAAAGCTAATTTGAGAATAGAAACCTTATTAGAAGAGAACAAAACCTTATCAGAAGAGAAATGTTCGTTTTTGAATACAATGATTGTTTCTTCGCAAGAATTAAAGACTCTTCAGAATAAATGTTGCGATCAAGAAAATCTTCTTTCTTTGTTGAAAGGTGAACTTGAGGAATTAAAGAAGTCTTCAGATGCTGAAAGAAATTCTTTTGTTATTGAGAAGAATTCCCTTATTAATAAGAATATAGTTTTGTGTGCTAAGAAGAATCAACTTGAAGAAGATTACTCGTCATTAAAAAGTCTTAATGCCAAACTTTCGAAGGATAAAAAATTTCTCCTTTCTAAAGATCAAAAGCTTCAATCTCGACTTAAAGGATTAGTTGGTGATGGTTTTGATAATGCGATGAATCAGATGAAGAACGGTTGTCTATCTTTAACTCAATCTCTTACTTCGCAAAGAGAAGGTAGTCATTAAAATTTGACTGCCTCTGATATATCTTTAAATTTCGTTATACTCGCAAATTTTATTCTTTGAACTTTGTGTTATTTGCAGAATCTGAGAACCACCTTCGTAATGCAAAAGCTGGATTAGAAGCCTCATGTTCTGAGCTTCGTAAGAAGAATGCTTTGCTTTCTACTCGCTTAATCAACTCTCGTGACCGTGCTACTCGGAGATTCAATTATCTTGCTTATTCCAAAGATATCGAAGATACCAATCATCAAAAAGCTATACTTCGTGAAAGTCATCTGAAAGCTCAAGTCTTTAGGAATAACATTCTCTTATCAAGAGGCTTGCCTCCTGTGAAGATTACTCCTCTGAATATATCTGACGATGAAGTTGCTCGTGAGCCTGATAGTGATTTCGATTATGAGAGTGATGATGAAGATCTTGATGACGAGAAAGAATCTATTCCTCAAGGAGATGTCCCTGTTGCGTATTCTTCCAAGGATGATATCTCGCAAAATTCGAAGGCTGCTAATGACCCTTCTGATCTTAAAGATCCAGCACAGAGTGTTGATGAAGCATGATAATATTCCTTGTTCAATTTATCATCGACTCTCCTGTCTTTCTTTCTTTTGAATTCCTTCCCTTAGTTACTGTTGGTTTCCTTTTTGCGAACAATTCTATTTTTTGAGAAGTACATCTGATATTTTGCGAAGATGATTTATCCTTTCTTTCTGATATTTTGCGAAGATAATTTAACCTTTCTTTGATTAAATTTCCCCCATTTGATCATATGAAGAGAAATAATATATAACTCACAGATAAAGCTTAGTATATCCTTTTCCCCCTATTATTTCTCTTTAAATGATTAAACATTGTTTGAAGTATTAAAATATCTGCCTCAATTTATCTTACGAAGTTTCAATTTGTTACGATTGTAGATAAAAAATCATCCCTTTTAAGCATAAAAAGTAAAATATATGAAATATCCTTAATAAGTATACTACATATACAATACCTTTGTAGAAGTATTAGAAGTACCAAATCCATCAAATGAAGAGATATAAGAAGTATTAAAAGTATTCAATTCACCAAATGAATTATTAGAAGTACTCAATTCCCTTTTACGTATTAGAAGTACTCGATCCACCAAATGAAGAGATATAAGAAGTATTAGAAGTACTCAACTCATCAAATAAAGAAATATAAGAAGTATTAGAAGTACTCAATTCACCAACTGAAGAAATATAAGAAGTATTCGATCTGTGAATAATTATGTAACATATGACGAAGTATAATGATTATTTAACCTTCACCAAATGAAATATCCATTAAAGAAGTATAATAAATATGAGATATTCTTGAAGAATTATAAGAAGTATTCAATCTTTTGGAGAAATATTCAATATATGGAGAAGTATAAGAAGTATGCAATTCTCGTAAACTTTTACGAATATGAACTTATCTGTATTTGATTGTTATCAAAATCGCATCTTTTGTTAAGTCTTCCTTAAAATTCTTCAATGATGTTGTCTTCTTTGATAGGGCTTCTTGTAAAAATTCTTCAATGATATTGACAGAGCTGTCTTCTCTTCAAAATTTCTTGATGTATATTCTTGTAAAATTTCTTCAATGATATTGACGAAGTTGTCTTCTTTTCAGATCTTCATAATGTATATTCTTGTATAATTTCTTCGATGATGTTGATGCAATAAATTTCATTAATTTATGTGGTCTTATCATGCCTTCCTAAGTAAAGGTCTTATTTTGCCACCTCTTTTGTATTAATTATTTGCCATAATATGACAAGTCTGAACATTCTTGCGAACATACAACCTCGTGACATTATCGTCTTGCGATGAAATCGCAGGACGTTCTTACACTTTCATGCAAAAACCCATTGATCTCATCTTAACTTCTTTGTATAGTATTTTAGCCTCTTCAGGAATTGTTGCGACAATATGACAGGCCTAAATATTCTTGCGAACATAAATCCCCATGACATTGCCATCTTGCGATGAAATCGCAGGACGTCTCCACACTTTTATGTGGCGACCCATTGATCTCATCTTAACTTTATTATGTTCTGCGAGTTCTTTATTCTTTTCTTTCTTTCTTTTTTTTTTTTTTTTTTTTTTTTTTTTTTAGAAGGCTCGCAGAACTTCATTTGTTGCACAAATATGACAAGCCTTTATGTTTTCGCAAACAAGAAGCCTCGTGACATTTGCGTCTTATAGCACGTATCATCTCCCTAATGGAGGGTGCTGCCCTTTATCTTCCCCATGATTGCCCCTTCAAGGAAGCGTACATCGACCATACAAGGTTAGCTCTTCCCATCCGGTTCTGCCAACAACCAGCTTTTGATCGCAACCTCTTATCCTTTTTTCCTATAGGGCTTATAGTTACGAGGTTGCACCCTATGGGGTATCTTTGGGCCAAGTGCATCATTTGCCAAGACTTGTCAAAAATGGCAGATGTGGTTCAACCTCACCCGGAACTCTTGACTCAACCGTGTACCTCGGTGCCTTGATCGTTTTCTGCACTTCTTGGGAAAGACAGTATGCCTTAGTCGCCCAGCCTAAATCCTCTTACACCGCATTTTATATTGCGTAATGTCGTTAGATTAGGTGAGAATCCAAGGTGTCTAACCCGGATAGGTACCCCATTATTGGGTTGTACCCCAAAATTTTTACCATGTACTAAGGGCCCTTGGTGGTGTTCCGGTTACCCTTAGCCACGTTATAAGTACCCCCTTAAATGACGTACTTTAGGACTTTGCCTCTTACGAAATATAGCTTCGCGAACTAGGGTGTACGCCACAAAGGTTTGCCTGTATAAAATTTTCTGCGGCTCTCTTTCTTTTTTGGAGGCTGATCACAGATTGCGGTCTTTTATTCTCAAATTAATGAGATTTTAATCGGAATATAAATTCTGAAAATTCGTAACTTTTTCCCAATGACAAACATACTGATAACCTTCTTGTTTTATTATTTTCCTTCTTTTTTCCTCGCAAATCCCTTATTATCATCGTAAATTTCTTGTATGATTATCATCGTAACTTTATTCTCTTTTTCCTTAATCCTCTACCATTAAATTTTCACTTCTTTTCACAGCCTTTGCTCTTTTTCTCCAATTTTCCTTCTCAGCAGTTTTTCCTTCGCAAACTTTTACTTCTGTATCGTAACATTTCTTTCCCTCAGCCCAATCACCCTTGATAATTCCAATACCCTTCATATGAGGAAACTTTATGCACTGATGTAGAGTGGAATCTACGCCTAGAATTCCATGAAGCCATGGTCTTCCTATCAAAGCATTATATGGTGATTCAACATCAACAACGCAGAACAGAATTTCAGTTCGCATTCCACTTAATGGAATTCGCATGCTCACTTCTCCTTTGGGCTTGTTGGCAGTTCCATTAAAACCATAAATTCTGTAAGTAGAAGGTATTAAATCTGCATCTTTTCCCCCCATAGTTTTGTAAGCAGAATAGAAGAGGATATTGACAGAACTTCCCGTATCAATCAAAATCCTATTAAGACCAATTGATTCCTCCTCCATATCATCTTCGTTCTCCTCCATATTCATGTAGATTTCTAATCTTACCACCAATGGATTATCATGTGATTCACAACCTTCTGGAATTTCAGTGGCTTCAAAAGAAATTTCACGTTTCTGCCAATCTTCAAGTCGTGAAATCTTTGCTATGTTCATTACTTCCTTTCCTTCACCATCCCTCGCATATACCCTGCTTAACACATTATCATGAAAATCCTCTATGGTTTTATATGAATGAACAATGGAATTACAGAAAACATTCCTTGCTTTTGACCCCACTTCTATATGTAGGATTTCTTCTCCCTTTTCTTTTGTCGTGTTCTCCCTGCGAGTTATGGCTGGAGCCTGTGGTAATTGTTGAGATTGTGTCTGCTTAAGTAAAAATTGATTTAGTTTTCCTTGATCAATCATTCGCAAGATTATCCTCTTGATATTATGGCAATTATTTGTAGAATGTCCATGAAAATGATGATATGAACAAAATTCATGACTTCTTGAACCCATTGGTGGTTCCTTTCCCATATTCCATGGATTTGGTATATTCTCTACCAGGATAATTGCTTGTCATATCTTTTCTACACTTGTATTCAAAGGTGGCAACTTTATCTCTTCCCTTACCATTCTTTGACCTCCTTGACCGTTGTTATAATTTTGTCTCTGGTTCCCTTGTCCAAAATAATTTTTCCTTTGTCCCCCATAATTTTCTTGTTGTTGATCTAGTCTTGGAATTTGGTTATTTCCTATTCGATTATAGAAATTCTTCTCTCTATCATACTTTTCTTGATCTCTACTGCCCATTGCTACTATCTTTGGCTGGCTATCGTTGATTTTCTTTTCTTCTGAAATTTGCGAAGTACCTGCTACTACATTGATTATTTTGGGAAGTAAATTTGCTCCTCCCTCTTGATTGCTAGTGTTTGCTACTGGATATGACTTCATACTGTTTTGCTTTTCTTCTAGTGTAATGTATTCTTCTTGCAATTCTCGTAACTCTGTCATCATTATGGAATTCTTTCTTCTGAAGATTTGAAAATATAATTGTTCAGTTGCGAACATCGCATTTATGAAGGACAGAATCAAGTATCTCTCATCCACACGCCCTGCCATATCACTGCACATAGTCTTCCATCGTCTTACCAAATGTTTCATACTTTCACCCACTCTTTGTTTTAAACCAAATACATCTTCAATACCAAGCCGTGAAGAGTGATTTGTGACATATTCTCCAAGGAAAATTGCTTGCAAATGATTGAATGACGTAATAGTGTTCTTAGGGAGTCCTTCGAACCACTTTAGAGCTTCCACTGTTAAACTTGATGCGAAGTACTTGCATAACACAGCATCATGATTCTCCCATTGTAACATGCATCTTATGTATGCTTTAATGTGCTGAATAGCACATGAAGTCACATCAAAGATACTGGTAAGTGTGGGCAAATTACATTTTGGTGGAATTCCTCCCAACTGTACTTCTCTAGCAAATGGAGTCCTCGCAGCTTGTTCTATTGCTTCATCTAATTGCCTCATATCTCCTCCTATTCTATTGTTTATCATCCCTCTCATTTCTGCTAATTCTCGAAAGATTCGTGCATTTGCCTCAGAATTCTCATACATTGGTCTTTTTAATACAGCTTCTCTTCTTCTACGTTCTTGCGCTTCCTCCCTTGCGATCCTTCGCATTCTATCATATTCTTCATTAATGTTTTCATTTGCATAATTTTGCAAATTTTTTTTTTCTAAATTATCATAATTGTTCAGTTGCATAGCATCTTGTAATTCTTGTTCTTCCCTTTCTATTCTTCTCATTCTTCTCATGCGAATATCGGGAATTTCTTCTTCTTCATTTCTCCTTCTTCTGTGACTTATTTCTTCTTGATTTACTTGTACTCTGATTCGATAATTTGGTTCATTCCTTTCCACTTCTGTTTGTTGATTTACAATTCTTCTCTTAATTCTTTCATACTCAACATTTTGTTTGTTACGAACTTCTTCATGTCTTCTTACTCCATTATCGTGATTGTTTTGATGTATTGCTTGTTGTCTCTCAGTTTCTTCCATAAGTTGTTGTTCTTCCTCTCGATTCTGATTGTTTTCTCTAGGATTTGGTCTTGTTCGTAAATTCTCCATATTTTGTTCGCGATTTGGTATTAAAATGAAACGATTTTCTTGATTTCTATCACCTTGATTCTGCGCTTGTTCTTGCATATCATTTTCATTATTGATTATCGGTGAATTTTGTCCTTCTCTTTCTGTTCTAACATTTGATCTTGCAACACTTTGAGATTTCCTCCTTTGTAACATCTCATTTTCCATCCTCAATTCTTGATTTTGTCTTGTTAAATTGGCACGTTCTTCAGCTTCGATCATTCGTTCTTTTTGGATTCCTTGTCTCAATGTTTCTAACATCTCCCTTTCTCTTTCAAGAATTGTTCTTCCCATCAACCTTCCATTTTCTCTGATTTGTGGTTCTCTATCTTCTTCTTCTGGTGTATTATTTCTCCAAGTGTGTATACTCACTTGATCATGATCTCCTATTTGTTGAGCTTGATTTCTTCGATTATTCCTTCTCCTACTAGGTTCTCCTGTTATATTTGCTTCTCCTCCTGCTAGTCTTGCACTTCTTCTTACTTCAGTTAATGGTTCTGATGTGTTTCTTCTTCTTGTCATTTTTCTGGTACAGGAATTTTTCTCTCCCTGTTTCTAGCGCCAATTATGTAGTTGTAGAATAACCTACAACTACACCCTCAATAGAATTAGTAAAAACTCAAGAAGTTCTTGATGATGAATAACAATTTTCTTATTAATGTTCTCAATTGATTACAAAGAAGTATATAAATGGAATTAGAATAGTTACAACTTTCTCTATTCTCTTTCCTAAGATATTTTCTAACACTCACTAAAAGAACCTCTCGAATTTTACATTTGAACTCCTATTTATAGTAAAACTTATACAACTGTATATGAATTGCGAAGTATCGCAACTCATACTCGCAAAATTACTTCATCCTCGCAAAACTTCATATTTCTCCGCGCTTCTTCTATCATCGTATCATTTTATAATTCTTTTCTCCTGATACTCGTGAACTATTATCTTGCGATATTCAGTACCTACATATATGATTAGAAGGTGGAAGAGATAAGAATTACATAACTAGAAATCAAAAGAATAGCTATAGCTTATGACTAGGAGAACTGAACCTAATTAGCTGTAGAATAGGAATACTATTCTTGGTACAATAGAATAGAATTTTCATAGACATGGACGTGGTACATATGACAATACATATGGTATGTCATCCTTTACATTGTACGTTTAATACCCCCCCTCAAGTTGGAGCGGTAGAGCCTGAACGAACACCCAACTTGCTGAATAAACGGCCATACGGTTGAGCTCCCAATGGCTTAGTGAAAACATCAGCCAGTTGATCAGAAGAAGGAAGGTGTCTCGGTAGAATCAATCCACTCATAAGTTTTTCACATACGAAATAACAATCAATCTCGATGTGTTTAGTACGTTCATGAAACACAGGATTTTGGGCAATGTGAATTGCCGCTTGACTAACACAAGAAACAGTGATAGGAAGAGGACATGGAAAACACATGTCTTTTAAAAGATAAACCAACCATTGTAGTTCGGCTGTCATATTTTCCAAAGCCCGATATTCATCTTCAGCTGATGAGCGAGCCACGGTGGGCTGCTTCTTAGATTTCCACGAAATGGGACTGTTACCTAGAGTAACAAAATAATCAGTGGTTGAACGACGAGTCATTGGACATCCTGCCCAATTAGAGTCGGTATAACCATGGATAGATGGATAACTTGATGAGGACAAAAAAATTCCATGTCCAACTATTCCCTTGATATAGCGTACAATATGATGAGCATCATCCATATGAGCTGATCTTGGACGCTGCAAGAACTGACTTAAATAATTGACTGAATATGTAATATCAGGTCGAGTAATAGTAAGATATAACAAACGACCAATTAAGCGACGAAAACGACTTGGATCAGATAATTCCGTACCATCTGTAGGAAGTAACTTGAGTTTCGTATCCATTGGAAAAGCGGATGTACGAGCCCCTTTGAGACCAGAATCCTTAAGGATATCAAGAATATATTTTCTCTGATAGAGGAATATATCCTTGGAAGAGCGTGAAACTTCAATGCCTAAAAAATATTTCAAATTTCCCAGGTCTTTGATTGAAAAATGAGAAGCCAAACGCAGTTTGAGAGAAGTAATGAAGGAATCATCTGTGCCAGTGATGATAATGTCATCAACATAGAAAAGAAAAAAAATAGAGGTTGTACCTCGATGATATGTGAAAAGTGAATTATCACATAAAGATTTCTTAAATCCTTCAGAGAGCAAAACTGAAGAAAGTTTCGCAAACCATTGACGAGAGGCTTGTTTTAAACCATAGAGAGATTTATTGAGTTTTAATACTTTGGACTCACCTGGTTGTGCTAGACCTGGAGGAATCTTCATGTAAATTTCTTCATCAAGATCCCCTTGAAGGAAAGCATTGTTGACATCAAGTTGATGAAGAGACCATCCTTTAATAGCTGCAATAGATAGTAATACATGAACATTGACTAACTTAGTTACTGGTGCAAAGGTATCATAGTAGTCAATGCCTTCTTGTTGAGTATAGCCTTTGGATACTAGGCGAGCTTTGTATCGTTCAACAGTGCCATATGCATTGAATTTTATTTTAAAAACCCATTTACAGCCAATGGCTATTTTACCAGGTGGTAAATCTACAAATATCCAAGTATTATTGGATTCCAAAGCAATGATTTCTTTGGCCATAGATGCGCGCCATTTCAGACATTTGTTCGCTTAAGAGAATGATCTCGGTTCTTCAGTAAGGATGACAGAATCTAAGAAGGCTTGATGTGAAGGAGTAAAGTTAGCTAAAGACAAATAATTTGTCATTGGATACAGTGAATCAGACGTCTTCTTAGGATCAAAACAATGATAATCCTTTAAATAAGACGGTGGATTATGAGGACGAGCAGGTAGAGAAACTACAGATGGTGTTTCTGTCTGCTGATCTATATGATCTGTAGGTAACGGAATTGCGGAAGTTAAAGGTACCTGACTAGTCCGTGATGCGGATGAGTGGCCTGGAGATGTATCAGGTGTTTGAACTACTGGAGAGTTAGTAGTATCGTCATAATTTGGGTCTGTAGTATGTGTAAGAGACGAGTCACTTACCAGATTACGGATATCAACATGTTGCTGGGCAGCGGAATTGCGAGAGGATACAACAGGATCTGAACACTCATGAAGAGGCTGAGAGCATGGAATAGAATGATTCTCATACCTTGGATCAGCAACGGAGGATGGCGGCTGAAATAGAGAATCATAATCAGAGTGCGGGTACTGTTGAATTGCAATAGGGACAGACGTTGATTGAGAAACAGAAATATCTTTAAAAGGAAACGTGTGTTCATGGAAACACAACATCATGAGATACATACATAGACTTAGATGAAATATCATAAATCTTATAACCCTTTTGACCATGTGGGTAGCCAATGAAGATGCCAGGCTTAGCACGATCATCAAACTTGTGTTTGATTTTTGTATTTCTACCAAAACAAAGACACCCGAAAACACGAAGATGTGAATAATCAGGTGGAGAATTCATGATTAACTCATGTGGAGACCGATGAGATAAAACCGGTGTGGGTAATTTGTTAATCAAGTAGGTTGCAGGTAAAACACATTCTCCCCAAAATTGAATGGGTAAATGAGCTTGAAAATGTAAATATCGTGCAACATTGAGCAAGTAAAGATGCTTGCGTTCAACAATACCATTTTGTTGTGGCGTGTAGACACAACTGGTCTGATATAAAATTCTGTTTTGGTGAAACCAAAATTGGAGTTCATTGGATTTGAACTCGGATCCATTATCAGACCGAAATGTTTGTAAATGAGGAATAAGTAAAGGATAAATACCAGATGAGATGCTGGTGATTTTTTGTCCAAATTATGTAACAAAAAAAGCAAAAAATTACTTGAGAAACTTTAAAGTTTCAGATTTCATCTTCATTAAAAAGACCCAAGTACATCTAGAGTAATCATCTATAATAGTAAGAAAATACTTGGCCCCAGTCAAAGAAGGAATAGAAAAAGGTCCCCAAATGTTAGCATGAATTAATTGAAAAGGATGCTTAGACAAAGAAACATTTTTATTAAATTGAAGTCGAGATTGTTTAGCCCTGGGGAATACATCACATAAGTGTTTAAACGAAGAACTAATATAAAGAAATTTACGCGACAAAAAATTAAAACAATCCATATTTGGATGTCCTAGACGACAGTGCCATGTGTCGACTAGCTTATTTGCAGCTAAAGAAGAAACTGATGGTTGAAAAGTAAAATAATAGAGGCCAGCGATGAGCCTACTCCATCCAATCTCCATTTTCGTTCGAAGGTCCTAGAAGATGCAAGACTCATGTGAGAATTGAATACAGCAATTTGATGTGCTTGTAAGTTGACTTACAGAGATCAAGTTAAATTTAAAACTTGGGATATGAAAAACATTAAGCAATTGAATATTGGGAGATAAGGGTACTGTCCCAATGTGAGTGACTGAAATGTGTGAGCCATCAGGAAATTGAACCGTTATTGGGTTCAAAACTAATTTGTAAGATGAGAAACAAGAAAGAGTGGAACAAATATGATGAGTTGCACCACTATCTATAATCCATACAGGGGAAGAACAGGTTAAAGAAATACCTGCGAAATTGGCATATGAAGTCACTCCATTTTCTGCTGAATCTGGTTCAAGAAGAGAAAGCAACCGTGCATATTGAGCAGGGGATATACTCGGAGCAACAAGTTCAAGGTTAGTAGTAGCAGCAGCAGCATAGGCTAGAGGAGCATCATCATAGGATGGAGGAGCACTGTCTCTTTGCCTTGGAGGATCTTTTGGGTAGCCATTAATATTCCAGCAGGTTAGTCGAGTGTGACCATGCTTATTGCAGTGGTCGCAAAATGGTCGTTGCCTTTTGTTAGGACCATTGTTGTTGTTGGACGGCATGCCAGGATGAGAGAAAGACCGCTGTGGTGCTATATCGAAGTTGGCCATATTGCTGCGAGAAACATTAAGTGTGGCAGATTCAACCTGAGTAATAGTGGAGGAATTTATACCTTGTTGTTGTTCTTCCTGCCTCACCAAATTATAGAGTTTGGATGCTTTCGGAAAAGGCTCCATCAGTAAACACTGACTGCGCAATGCAGAAAAGCGATCATGCAGTCCCTGTAAAAACTTCATTGCTCTGTCTTGGTCATGATAATCCACCAAATCCTTTCCGGCAGCATAGATGCAAGATTTAATGGGTCTGAATGTATCAAGTTGATCCCATAGCATCTTGATTTGAGTAAAATACATCGCGACATTGTTGTTGTCTTGTTTCAAAGAGGATATCGACTGTTTTATGGAAAAAAGTTTCGGTGCATTGGCATGGGAGAAACAATTCTTAATCTCCAACCATTGTTCACGTGCAGATGGGAAAGCCTGGATACTTGATCGGATAACTGGATCAACTGAATTTTCAACCCATCTACCTACCAAATCATCCGCACGATTCCAATGGAGAAGATCTGTTGGATCCGTGGGTTTGGTTATGGTGCCATCTATATAATCTAATTTGGCTTTGGCACTAAGAGCTTTCCGAATACCTCGTTCCCAGATGCAGTAGTTATCATCTGTGAGAAGAGGAGTAAAGATAACAGTGGTTGGATTATCGGCTGGGTGCACATAATATGGACTCGATTGAGGAAGAACTGAATTTTTATTGGGAGGAGGGGTTTGATCATCTTCTCCAGGCATGATATCTTAGTTGTAGATAGGAGAAAAGAAAAAAAAATCCTAACCTAGCTCTAGATTACCATGTAAAAATATGGTTCTGGAATTTTATCTCACACAACTATGTGTTCGATGATTCATTGATATGTGTTTATATATGATTACAGGGTGGAAGAGATAAGAATTACATAACTAGAAAGCAAAAGAATAGCTATAGCTTACGACTAGGAAAACTGAACCTAATTAGCTGTAGAATAGGAATACTATTCTTGGTACAATAGAATAGAATTTACATAGACATGGACGTGGTACATATGACAATACATACGGTATGCCATCCTTTACATTGTATGTTTAATACGGTGCCGTGGCATGAGTCTGAGAAGAATGTATTGGCAGCAAAGCAAAGTTCAGGGAGACGTAGGTGATGATTCATTATTTTTGGCTGGAGTTGCGAGAAATAGATGGTCATGGCTGTGAACAAAGAAATAGAATAGATGTGGGTAACGTTGGCTGTTCTTGACCTGAATTATGTGCCGTGGAAATAAATCGACTCCTGGAGCTGGTGGGCAGTGGTGATTATGGAGCTTATTGGCAGTTCGAGTGTAACAAGGTTCTTGAGTACGCTATGATGCTGTTGGACGATGATCAGTCGAAGGAAATACGAGAGTCTATGTCAAGAAGAGTGGAGGATATCTAGTGAGAAGACGAACTGGTGGAGTTGTTGATGCTTTTCTTCTACTAGTAGTTGGGTGGAGTCTGAATGGGATAATGGAAGCTGGTGATGTTGCCTGGTGCTAAGGTTCACGAGTTCTGAATTGGTGATGTGACCTGAGTCGAGAAGAAAACAAAATTTTCTTTGGTTGAGTGCGAGTAGAGAAGTGGGCTGAATTTGCTGGACTGGGCCTGGCAGCTTTGCTAGGTCTTCACTAGGGTTGCACATGGGCGGGTATAAGCTCAAACCAACCTCGCACCCGCAGACTGCGGGTTTTTTTTTTCATAACCAACCCCGCACCCGCAGACTGCGGGCGGGTTTTGTTACCCACCCGCTACGGGTAGGGCGGGTATGGGTTTAAACCCGCTAAAACCCGCAATAATCATTCATTTAGTAGTTAAAAAAATAAAGAACAAATACCACTATCTCTTATCAAACCTATTAAGCTTTCATTTTGCAATGACAACTAATTAAGCTTTCATTTTGCAATGACAACTAATTAAGCTTTCATTTAGTAGTTAACAGAAATAAAGAACAAATACCAGTATATCTGAGAACAACTAATTAAGCTTCCATCTCTGTATTATTTGAGACTAATGCCAATCTACAGACCCAAATATGCATATGCATTATGATATGACTTGATTGCCGACCAACGGTGGCCGATTCCAAATGACATATTCAAGTTTCTCTATAATCTACATTCATTTACCTATTTTACTTACTGGACATCATTCATGTCCGTTTTTCGGTATCTCATGCTGTTAATTGAATGAGAATTAAATATATAGTTTCTCACATACAAATTAAAGGTTATTAAATGCATACAAAATTAAGATATCAACAGATTTGAGGTCCGAGGAAGAAAAATAACTCATGAGAAGAAGAAGAATTGAGGAGGCGCTGCGAATAGAGAGGATTGAGGAAGAAGAGTCTAAAATTAAGAGTCTAATATTACCACTAGAGTAACGGTCGGCTAGGATTAGATTTACAATTTGATTCCTTATTATTAACACTTTATTACTCTTAATTTTAAATTAATTTATTACAATTGTAGTTGCAGAAAATCCTACAACCATACCCTTAGTAAAATCTATGAACAATCTAAGTTATCATCATAAGAATCATAAAAACTTTTATTGAAATCTTTCAATCTAATACAAAGTTATGAGAAAACTCTAACTTGGGAAACAAATAAACTTTCTCTCTCCTAAATATCTTGTCTGAACTCTCCAAAAAATCTCTCTCTCAACACAAGGTCGCTCGGCTTCTTATATAGGAGTTTACATAGTGGATAACAGCTAATAAAGCCCCTAATTTGGGATCTGACGTGCGACAATGTCGCGTGGACTTTATCATTTGACGCACGATTTAGTTACCGTCGCACGGCCCTTCACACTTTACTCGTGATTTAGGTGACGTCATCTGATGGGTCATTCTAGATAAGTTGTATGAGGTCTTTTTCGCCCAGTCCTGATGACCGTTATTTCACATAACTTGTAGGTGTGCGGTATTTTGTACCCATATTTTTCCTCTTCTCATACCGTTATTTTGATAGAATGAGCGGTATGAGAAACTCTACTTGTTTTTTTGCCGCACCCGTTCATCTTTTCATATTCTCATATGCCGACACATTTCGTGATTTCAGTGTAACCATTTACACGTGCTGACTTCTTTCCTCTTTCTACCGGCACGTCCGAGTTTAACAGGTCATTTTTTTATCTATTTATTAACTAAATTGAGGTGAGATTATCTTTTCACTTCATCTTCCTTTCTAGTATCTGTGGATCTTCTTCAAATCTTCACCATCTTCATCTTCTCAAAGTTATTTTTCCCTTGTCTTCTTGAAGTCTTGATCTTAGTTTTACTGTTGTTCTTGCTGTTCTTATGGATTCTCACCAAAGGTTAGTATATCTCATCACCATTGTTCTTCTTTAGTATTCTTTTCTTAGATTTTTTACTGTCATATGCCATTATTGATCTGCCATTATCCTTCTTGTTCCCGTACTGGTTGTGTTGCAGCTAGAGTTCTTCCTCTGGTACTACCAAGATTACAATTTCAAATCCTAAATCTTCTTCAAGTTTGAAAGATAAGGGATCTCTCAAGAGGAAGCCTTCACATGACAAAGGAGTAAGAAATACTTTTTTTTTGTAAAACAATATTGTTGCCTCTATTTATTATCTGCGTTGTTCTTCGCAGGCTTATGAATGTGAGATTGATGGCAGGAAAAAGGCAAAGGTTAAAAGGTTTTGCAAAGCCCCATCGCTCAACACTAGTCTCGACATCCCTGATTTTGAGTATAAGACAAGGGAGAATGATATTCCTTCTAATGTCAGTGTTGGCGCTCCCACACAAGTTTTGATTGCCTCAACTTCTTTGAATGCCCCTTCTTCACCAAAACAAACCTCTGTTCATGAATATGATGCTCTAATTAACCATGTAGTGAAGGAAAACTCTAATTCTGAGAAAATAACTGCACCAGTGGTGGATCTGACCGTTTCTACCCTTTTAAATTATCCTTTATCAGCGAATATTTTCGCTTCAGCAAGAGATTCATCTACTTCCGTCTCTAAAGACCCCATTTCTCTTGTGATTATCCCTTCGCCTCCCAAGGTTACTACTTCTTCTACGAAAGATGTCTGTACTGATAAGGGGATTCTTGAAGAAGTTGATTTTTCTTCCCATGCTTTGTCAGATATCATTAATACCGCTCACTAATTCATTATTGATCCTTCCAAGCTTCATATTTGTAACGCTCTAGTTAAGTTTTTATATGATTCTCCACCAAACAAACCATTTAGGAGTGAAATCTTCTCTCAGCTTGACCCAAGCGTCCATCTTTCTCTTGATCTCCTGGTTTGTACTTCATTGTTTCCCTTTCTTTATTAGTGCTTTCTTACTTCTTCCTCATGCCTGTTTTACTTTTTCTTTAGGAATCTCGCCGCCGCATGGTTTTGGCTGAAGGATTTTACGAATCTATTAATACCATACTAGAACTCTCCCATCAGAATGTCGCATTAGAAGGGGAACTTAATAAGCTGAAGGGGGAACTAAAAGATGCGAATCTCGAGTCTGAAGGTCTTCGCGACAAAAATCAAGATCTTCGAGGTACTTACCCATTCATCCTTATGACCCATTTTAGGAGTAATTTACTTTTGTATCCATGTTTTAAATTTCTTCATGCGTATGTTAAGATTTGAATCACAAGCATGTTATGTAGAGATTTAGCTTGAAATCTTCCACTGAAGATGCTTACACGGATAATGAGAGGTTACAGAGTCAAATAAATCAATTGGTTAATGTACTTGCTTGATCAAATCAAAAATCTAAAAAACGAGAATCTTTGCTTAGCTAGTCAAAATGAGCTATTAGGTTCATCAAGTTTCCCATCTATTTGGATTGTTGTGTAGTGCTAATTTGATACATCGAACTTTATCAGATGAGAATCAGGTCCTGGACACAGACAAGCGATCTTTATCGAAGAAAGAGGTGATGTTTTTTCGGCAATACCTTATTCTTCAAAAGATTTGTGATGATCAAGAGGAATCTCTTCGCATACTAAGGAATCAGTATGATGGGTCAATGAGGAAATTAACAGTGGAGAATGAAAAGATCATCCATAGTAAGATAAAATTAACTGTGAAGATGAACCAACTTCAAGAATAGCATACGTAGCTAAAAGGGTCTCACGATATTCTTATGAAGGAAAAGTCTTCTCTTTCTCAGGATGAAAATAGAATTCGCTCTCGTCTTAAGGGCTTAGTTGGTGATGATTTTGATAAGGCTTTGGAGGGTATGAAGGATAGTGGTTTAGCTTTATCTCAAATATCTTTTCTCAGAAGGAAGGTAGTCATATCGAGCAGGCTGCCTCAGTTTGTTTATTATTTTTGATTGTTCATATATTGTGGCTGTGAAAGTGTCGCTCCGATAGTAATTAAATATATTTCTTTTGCAGAATCTGAGAAATCGCACCAGTCTACTATCTCCCAATTGAGAAAAAAATTTTAACTAAGATCCAAATGGAGCATGCGAGACTCTCAGTAGAACTTACCTCTTCTCCAGACCGAGCTAATGGGAGGTTCTTGCATCTTGAAAACTTCATGGAGATTGGAATAAGGAACGTTGAGAAGGGTGTCGCTCATAAAGATCATGTTAAGGCTCAAGCTCTCGCAAATAAAGTTTTCCTCGATAACTCACTTTATTTGCTAGATGTGCCGCCACTTTATGTAAGAGAAGATGAAAAGCTTCCTGAGCCCGAAAGTGATTATGAATACATGAGTGATAACGAGTAAAATGATGAAACTCCCCTCCAAGAAAAGGACGGATCTGGTGGTGGTTTCTCCGAAGGTCCCAGTTAGAGCATTGCTCGGTTGAACCCACCAAGTGTTGGTATGACAAGTTTGGTTGTCATATTTTAGTGAACCATAACTCATTTAAGGGTCGCTTGATTTGAATGTACTAGAGTCAACTTCGTATAGGTTATCTTGAAAGTATTAGGGTGAGACATTACAAGTATTGCGAAGACTTGAAGAAGTGAAGAAGTACGGAGCTACAACGACAACATCATCCTTCCACTTGAGGTTAGTGATATTTGACTTGAACTGTTTCATTCCCTAACGTATCTTTCAAGTCGTGCATATTGAAAACATAAAACTGCGAAGCATGAACACTCTAGATAGACATAGTATTAAGGAATACAATATGAAGTTTCTTGCTTAACCATTAAACTTTGTATATAAGACATAGACATAATCATATGAATGCTATTATGATTATGTATGGGTATGAGGTGAGGATTTCATCCTAGGAAATAATGTTTTTACATGTGTTTTAAGGAAGTAAGTTCATGATATGTGTTGTGAACCGAAAAGGAAATCGCTAGGTGTTATTGGGGCTGTTCTTCATTGCATATCTTATGAACGACCAATATGTGTGATTAGTATAACCGCTCATGACTTGTTTGTCTTTTTAGTAAAACTATTCACATGAGGCCTGACTTATGTATTGGTATGACTTTTATTAATAAAACCGATCTTAAGTAATCACCTGGGGTATGATCGGGTTGTGAGTGTCTGAACTTATTACTCGGAGAAGGGGAACCGATCCTAGTAATAGGTGCAGTACATAACAAGGGGAACCGATCCTTGTATGAGGTGCATCAAGGTTTATGGAACAAAGGGGAACCGATCCTATGAACATTGCAACACGTTTTTGGGAAGGGGGAACCGATCTTATGGACATGTGCAGTGCATACAAGTTTGATACCAAATATATGTGGGGAAATGATCCTAGTACCTATTCAGACATATCTTTGGTAAGCTAGTGTAACTTTGCTTAGTACTCACATGGAGGTAGAACCGAAACTTATTTTGGTAGAACCGTAAACCCATGAGTTGTGATTGAGTGGTACTTGATCAATCACATAGTTCTTGAAAGTCATATGAACTAATTCTAAACTTGTTTGGAAGTGTAGTAAATCGGTTTCAAGTGAGCAAGCATGGAAAATAATTGCAAGAGTAAGATGTCGACACACTTTGAACACGGTGCATTAATGCTTATTCTATATTGTTCAAAGATATTCCTTAACGGCTAAGAAATAAGTAAATCCCAAGATCGAATTTAAATAAGTTAAGAATCTTTTTAATTAAGGATTTTTAATTATGTATGGAAAATAAGAATTAGTAATGTGCATTTACTAGTTAAAGATTTTCCAAAGAGATTTCGATCATATTTTTGGACAGTGCATTCACAGGAATTATGAAAACCGAATTTGGGTTAATATGGAAAAATATCTTGAGTATATTTTCGGTTTTGTAAATTCCTTGTCTATAAATACTTTGAGTTTGTATTTCTAGCAAACTAATCCTTCGTAACATTAGACTTACTCTTTTGTCTTTGTTACTGGTGAAGCCGCCTATCGGAGAGGAGAGTAATCTAATTAGGTGAAACCTCTTACGGCCGCTCAATTTAAAGTCTTCTTTGGGATTGAGAAGCTCTAGTGCGACCCGTTGGTGGGAAACTAGATATTGCAGTTTATCTTTAGTTTTTGTATTGATTTGATTGACTAACGGTGGTAGAACTTTGATTGCACCTAGTTTGTTTATGCTTGAGAATCTTCTCTTCTGATATAAGATTCACTCAAACTAGTTCAAGGTTTCGACAGGGATCTTTAGACTATTGTTAGATCTAAAGACGAACTTGTAATAATACATTGTTAACAGACTCCGTTCTATATGTTATTGATCACAAGAGATTCAATTAGTTGTGTGCAGGTTTTTATTGAAGATCTAAGAATATTTGAAGACAAAGAAGATATTGAATATTTCTGACTTGGTTTTTACAATATTTGGTGTGCACAATACTTGCTTGGGAAAAAAAGGATCTGATTATAATTGATTTATCCTTTTGGGTATTTTGATAGAATAGTTGAGGAAGATCAGCATCAATACGATTCCTTGTGATTAAAGGTATTGATTGGCTTAATATTAACGATTGCCTTTGGGTGATTGAATATAAAATAGATCTTGGAACCTGGCAAAGGAGTTTATGTTAAGATAAACAAGGGAACCTTTGCGCAATTCATATCACTTGGTTGAAGAGAGTTGATAACAAACAGATTTGTTGTTCCTTTACTGTTTGGAATACGAACCAAAGGAATTGGTCCAAGTAAGTGACTTGTTTACAGGTTGGAGGTGTGGTAATACAGACAGAACTAGGTGAACTATAGGTTTAGTTGCTTGGTCTCAACTATACAAAGTTGGTTTATTTTGTATAGCGGCTTAATCCTGAGAGTATTCAATTATGGACTAGGCCCCGGGGTTTTTCTGCATTTGTGGTTTCCTCGTTAACAAAATCTTGCTATGTCATTTACTTTATATTTCCGCATTAAAATTATATTATTATAATTAAAGTAAATTACACAAACGTTAATTCCTATTTACTTGATACGTGAATCCTATTGATTTTGGTTAAGTCCGAACCTTTGTATCAAGTAAACACACTTTGTTGTTGTATTATATCGATCTCGTATCCATAGACGATCACACAAAGTGTGAACTGATTTGTTGTATTGTCTCGACTCAGTCCATAGACAATCACTTTCGGGGAAAGGACTTATAGGAAGGAAAAGAATAGCTTGAGGTATATTTTGGGTACCCTCGCCTTTTTAATTGGTATCAGAGCAGGCAAACACGAAAATATCTAACAATCTGTGTTTGGTGCGATCCATCCTATAAGAATGAACTCGAGTTCTCATGAGTCGACTTCAATTAACGTACCGCCAAGATTTGACGGAACAAACTATCTATGGTGGAAATATGTTATGCGATCTTTTCTTCAATCAAGAGACTTTAATACTTGGCTATTAGTAGTCGATGGTTATATTCTTCCAAAGATAGAAAATTCGGATACTGAGCTTAAACACCTAGTAGATTTTTCGAACGAAGAAAAGGCACTAGCTAAGCAGAATTCAGATGGTTTGAATGCTATAATATATGTTGTAATCCGTGATCTACAACATCATGTATCAACATGTCAAACTTCGAAAGAACCTTGGGATAATCTTCAAATCGTATTTGAAGGAAACACACCAGAGAAAGAAGCTAGATTTCAAACTATTACATATGATTGGGAAAACCTTTGAATGGATGACAAAGACACTTTTGAAGAGTTTCATCTTAAACTCTCTGAGATAATCAATGCATCTTTCTCTCTAGGAAATACTATTTCTGAAAAAGATATAGTGTGAAAAATTCTCAGATCGTTGCCACCAAGATACGATTCTAAATAGCATACAATCATAGAGGAAAATTGTCTCTTAAATCTATCACGAAGCATACTCGTTGGAAAGTTAAAGATCTTTGATCACGAATCACAATCTATTCAAAATAAAAGAATTGTTTTTAAAGCTGAAAAAATTTCTAAAGTTCCAATGGAAAGGAATAGATAGTTGGATGATTCAGATAAACAGATTGCAGGAAATTCTGATGATAAAATTGAAGAATTATTATCTTTGATCACTAGACAGTTTCGAGATCTCTTAAGGATAAGAAATAAGAGATTCATAAAGGATACTCACCAATCTTCTCGACCACATGATCGAGTTCATGTCAAAAAGGAACATGAAGAAGATGATAAATATCAGCCACAATGCTTCAAGTGTAAAGGGTTTGGTCATATTGCTAAAGACTGTCCCAATCGCAAGAAATACACTGGAAGTAAGGCATTGGTTGTAACTCGTGATGAGACCTCTTATTCATACAATTCTGAAGAAGAGGAAACAACTAATATTGCATTAGTTGTCAATCTTATTTCTTCATCCTCCATTAGTGATTTAACCATTTTAAGAATGGACATGTCTTCCGATGTTATTAAATCATATAATGGTAAAGGGAAAGATAAGATGCATAAACTGTCTCAAGAACAAAACTGCTAAGAGTTGCGTAGACAACCAAAGTCAAGACACTTCGCTAGGTCAAGGTAACAAAAGGAAAAAATTTCATATGATTCTAGATAAGGAACACTCGGGTTGTTCAAAGTTCCATAATGAGAGAAAATCTCATACTAATACCACCTAATCGGTATTAGAATTCTTTCCTCACCATGTGTGCCATATTCGAGTGAGGAAGAAGAAATCAAGGCACCTTGTGTGTAGATTATGGAAATAAAATCTAGTAATTGAAAATATTTGATATATTCGTATATGTAGATATATTGTATTTTCGGAAATATGAGAAATATAAAGAGATCCTTTTCGTTTTGTGATCTTTCCTTGTCCGAACCATGAGTCTGGATCAAACATCTTTGCATGAAAAGATATTAAATCAGAATGATCATCCTAAGAATAAGTCAGGGGCTTCTCTTGAGATTAGGGGTAAAATCAAAAAGGGAGATTGTCTTAGAAAGAAGGAAAAATAGAATACGCTGAAGAAAGATCAGTGTATTGAGGCATTGACACTCTTTTGTGTTCAATCAAAGACAGAACTACATGCTCTTGCAGAGTCCTTCTCTAAAATTTCTCACCTGCAAGAGGTTCTGGTTAAGAAACAAGGTTTTCTACTTGAAGTAATTCACAAGATGAAGAACGAAAATTGATACCTACCTTCATGTGGCATTGATATAAAGGACTGAGTTTTACTAGAAAAATAGACATCAATTTTTGATTTCTTTCATTGATTGTATAAGTCTATTGAATAAAAACTATTATGAATAAAGTTATTTGATTTATAAGTTTTCTTGTGATAGTTTTTGATTTACATAGCCGATCCTTTAATTCTTTATTTATTTGTTATGTATGTATATGAGATGTTTGATTTCGGTTTTATTACCTTGATATTCGATCTCATAATATGTTGTGTACCCTTATGGTTTGGGTGACTTTTTGATTTAGCAGGATTAAGTTATATCCCATGTTGGTAGGCTTTACCAAAGGGTCATGAGGGATTCTTGTAGACACAATATGTGAAAAAGTCACAATATGTTGAATCAGTTTTGGTTTAGCATAAAAGCATATGTGTTTCGATGATTTTCAACTTTTGTTTGCAATTGTTAAAACCGATTTCCAACCTTTCTCTGGTAAAGGTTAGTTGTTGTTATTCTTTTGTTTTTGGCATGAGAATGACAACATAATGGTATTTCGATATCAATTCTCCCGGAAGAAGAAAGCGATGGAATCATATTTGGAGAAGTAGTTAATTGTTTTTCTGTTTTAAGAAAAGCCTATTTTTATTTGATATATATATTGCTTTTTCTTAAACAAAACTATTGGTACAATTGATGTGTTTATTCCATTATGTATGTATGGATGTGTGTGTGTGTAATTCAATTGTTTCCGGTTAAGTAAAACTTTTGTTATCTTACTTTGTTGTGTGATATCATTAGTTTAGGCTTACAAAATTTGGTGCAATTGCAGTGCTTTAATGTTTATGTTAATTCAATTGCTTCCAGTTAAGTAAAACAATTCTTATTTTGCTTTATTGTGTAGTATCAATTGTTTAAGCTTACAAAATTTCGGTGCAATAGTGAAACTTTGATTTATGTGTGTTGTTTCAATTGCATCCGGTTGAGGTGAATAATTATGCAAGTTGATTTATTGGTTTGTATGAATTATTCAGGGCTTAACGAATGAATATGTTGACGGGACGAGTTGTTTAGTCCAATTCGATTCCGGATAAGATAAACTAAGTTAATTATGATCTTAGTTAGACTTATCAAAGTGGAGGTTTCGGTTATTCAAGTCTAGACGAAAGCCTAAACAAGGGAATGCTAGTTAACTAACCTAGTATTTGGGTTGTTTGAAATCTAAAGGTCTAAGTTATATGGATAATTAGAACCTGATGAGAAAAATGGAGTTTATCTTTGTTTTGGTCTTATCGAATGAAGCCGTTGTATTTATACAATCGGTTTAGCAAAGGAAATAAGTTACTAAGTTGATTTTTGGTTTGCTAAACTATTTGGGAAAATTGCTTCGGGAAATTATTTCCATGATAACATATCAAAACGTGATTACTTTGTAGTTTCGGTTTTGATATTGGTTATCAAAAATGGTATGTGGAAACCTCGTGCTTGACTCAATAGGTTGCAAGTCTATTTTGAGATTTGTAAGATCCTTTTCGCGTTGTCCTTTATTTGTTCACTTCTTTGTCATTTTTGTGACAAAAAGGAGGAGAAATATATGGAATAAACAAGTGGTGCTGGTATCAATTTATGGTTGATTGGTGTCACTAGGGAAGAGGACAATGGTGCTTGAACGTTTATCTAACGAATGAGGAAAAGCATAGACTAAGGGGGAGTAACATATCATATGATTAGGATAACAAAGACGTGCGGATTGAAAATCTACCTATCTCGCCTTTAGGGGGAGTATGAGCTTTGTTATTATAATGTCAACAGCGGCATTTTAAGGATTGAATTAATGCAGGTTATGTGTTGTTGGATTCGGGAATCAAGCGTATGTGTAATGAATTATTGTAATTTGTTTATCCACATGATTGTAAGAGTTTTGTCACTAAAATTGACAAAGCGGGAGATTGTTAGAGCATTGCTCGGTTGAACCCACCAAGCGTTGGTATGTCAAGTTTGGTTGTCATATTTTAGTGAACCAAAACTCATAAGAGTTGCTTGATTTAAATGTACTAGAGTCAACTTCGTATAGGTTAGCTTGAAAGTATTAGGGTGAGAAATTACAAGTATTGCGAAGACTTGAAGAAGTGAAGAAGTACGGAGCTACAACGACAACATCATCCTTCCATTTTAGGTTAGTGATATTTGACTTGAACTATTTCATTCCCTAACGTATCTTTCAAGTCGTGCATATTGAAAACATAAAACTGCGAAGCATGAACACTCTAGATAGATATAATATTAAGGAATACAATATGAAGTTTCTTGCTTAACCATTAAACTTTGTATATAAGACATCGACATAATCGTATGAATTCTATTGTGATTATGTATGGGTATGAGGTGAGGATTTCATCCTAGGAAACAATGTTTTTACATGTGTTTTAAGGAAGTAAGTTCATGATATGTGTTGTGAACCGAAAAGGAAATCGCCAGGCGTTATTGGGGTTGTTCTTCATTGCATATCTTATGAACGACCAATATGTGTGATTAGTATAACCGCTCATATCTTGTTTGTGTTCTTGGTAAAACTATCCACATGAGGCCTGAATTATGTATTGGTATGACTTTTATTAATGAAACTGATCTTAAGTAATCACCTGGGTATGATCGGGTTGTGAGTGTCTGAACTTATTACTCGGAGAAGGGGAACCGATCCTAGTAAGAGGTGCAGTGCATCACAAGGGGAACCGATCCTTGTATGAGGTGCAGCAAGGTTTATGAAAGAAAGGGGAACCGATCCCATGAACATGTGCAACACATTTTTGGGAAGGGGGAACCGATCATATGGACATATACTGTGCATACAAGTTAGATACCAAATATATATGGGGAACCGATCTTAGTACCTAGTCAGATGTATCTTTGGTAAGCTAGTGTAACTATGCACAATAGTCACATGGAGGTAGAACCGAAACTTATTTTGGTAGAACCGTAAACCCATGAGTTGTGATTGAGTGGTACTTGAGCAATCACATAGTTCTTGAAAGTCAGATGAACCAATTGTAAACTTGTTTGGAAGTGTGGTAAATTGGTTTCAAGTGACCAAGCATAGAAAAGACTTGCAATAGTAAGATGTCGGCACACTTTGAACACGGTGCATTAATGCTTATTCTATATTGTTCAAATATATTTCGTAACGGCTAAAAAGTAAGTAAATCCCAAGATCGAATTTAAATAAGTTAAGGATCTTTTTAATTAAGGATTTTTAATTATATATGGAAAATAAGAATTAGTAATGTGCTTTTACTAGTTAAACATTTTCCAAGGAAATTTCAATCATATTTTTGGACAGTGCATCCACAGGAATTATGAAAACCGAATTTGGGTTAATATGGAAAAATATCTTGAGTATATTTTCGGTTTTGGAAACTCCTTGGTATCCAAACTTCCTTGTCTATAAATACTTTGAGTTTGTATTTCTAGCAAACTAATCCTTCGTAATATTAGATTTACTCTTTTGTCTTTGTTACTGGTGAAGCCGCCTATCAGAGAGAAGAGTAATCTAATTAGGTAAAATCTCTTACGGCCTCTCAATTTAAAGTCTTCTTTGGGATTGAGAAGCTCTAGCGCTATCCGTTGGTGGGAAACTACATATTGCGTTTTATCTTTAGTTTTCGTATTGATTTGATTGACTAACGGTGGTTGAACTTTGATTTCACCTAGTTTGTTTATGCTTGAGAATCTTCTCTTCTGATATAAGATTCACTCAAACTAGTTCAAGGTTTCGACAGGGATCTTTAGACTGTTGTTAGATCTAAAGATGATCTTGTGATAATCCATTGTTAACAGACTCCGTTCTATGTGTGATTGATCACAAGAGATTCAAGTAGTTGTGTGCAGGTGTTTATTGAAGATCTAAGAAGATTTGAAGACAAAGAAGATATTGAAGATTTCTGACTTGGTATTTACAATCTTTGGTGTGGGCAATACTTGTTTGGGAAAAAGGGGATCCGACTATAATTTATTTATCCTTTTGGGTATTTTGATAGAATAGTTGAGGATGTAGGATCAGAATATTGTCACAACAATATTCTTGCGAAATAAACAACAGTTCTGCGACGCATCAATGATATTTTGCGACACGTCTCAAAGTGACGTAAGGAATGACATATCAGATGAAAACGACAGAAACATGAGTAAAGTGTGACATTTCTGCGATGAACCAATAAAACTTGCGAATGAATAAGGCGGTGCTAACTACGATTTATCGCAAGAACTCAAATCCGAAATTAAAGGGAATCTTAGATGTAAATGAGCTGTCATGCGCTGTAATCCACTATGTAAATGCCTATATAAAGGAAATGAATAGTTCCAAAGAGATGATGAATTTTGGAGGGCTAGGAAGGTTTTTAGGAGAGGGAAAGTTTTATCAAGTATTCTGTATTCTTGATTTTTGTAATTCCTTAAGATCATATTAATGAAAAAGTGTATTTAATCTTCAAATTATGTCATAAATATTGATAAATTCTTGAATAGGGTGTAGTGTGGGAATTCCTGCAACTACATTTTGGCACCCAAAAACAGGGAGAATCAATTTGAGAAATTTCAAATTACAGCTTGAAGATTTGAAGAAATTATTAGAATTGAAGAAATGGCTAGAAGGAGAAGAAATACATCAGAACCATCAACAATAGTGAGAAGAAGTAAAAGAATTGCAGGGGAAGGAACAGGTGAATTGGAAGGATCTTTAAGGATCAGATCAGGAAGAAGTAGAGTGAGAAATGGAGCAGAAAATTTAATCCAACCACCAAATCAACAAACACGAGCACAAGATAGAAATGTGGATTATGATAGAGTAAGTGTGCATACTTGGAGGTCGGATTCGATAGAAGAAGCGGAAAATCAAGAAGAGGAAAGAAATCAAGAAATGGATGGAGGACTAATTCATGAAGAGCATGAAGTAGTAGATGATTTGAGACAAAGGATACTGGAAGAAAGAAGATTAGAGGCAGAAGAACGTGCCAATCTTACAAGGCAAAATCATGAATTAAGAATGGAAAATTTGAGGTTGCAAAATAGAAGATCGAGAAGCAGCATGAGATCAAATTCAAGATCATATAGAGAAGAAACAAGACAAAATCTCCCTATACAAAATATTGGCGAGAATTTGATAAATGATCGTTATATTCCACGCGGTGAAACTTTAGACATTAGACATAATCAGGATGAGGGAGAAAATCAAGAAGAGAGAAGGAGAATGTTACGTGATGAAGAGATTCGAAGAAATCGCAGAATAATCGAAGATGATATTGAGAGGCATTATATTGAGCAAGTACATTTAACGGGAGAAAGAGAGATATTGCGAGCATAAGTAGAAGAACAAGAAATTCAAACAGCGTTGCATCAGAATAATCATGATAATCGAGAACGGCGACGTACGCAAAATCGTAATAATGATAATATCAATGAGGAATATAAGAGAATTCGCAGAGACATAGAAAGGCAACGAAGAGAAACAGTAAGGGATGAGGAAATTCGCGGAGAAGAGAATGAAAGACAAATTAACTTGCAAGAAGAAGAAAATCGCAGAAGAAGGCAAAACCAAGATGTTGGAGAAGAAGCGCGAAACATCGCAAGACAAGAAAGGAATGAACGCAGACGAAGAGAGGCTGCGTTGAAAAGACCAATGGAGCAAAATTCTGATAGGAATGAACAAATCTTGCGAGAATTAGCAGAAATGAGAGGAATGATAAATAACAGAAGAGAAGGAGGAAGAAGACAACTTGATGAGGCAATCGAAGAAGCTGCGAAAACTCCATTTACTCAAGAGGTACAATTAGGAGGGATACCTTCAAAATGCAATTTACCGGTGTTGACCAGTATATTTGATGGGACTACGTGTGATGTCCAACATATCAAAGCTTATATTCGATGTATACTACAATGGGAGAACCATGATGTCGTTTTGTGGAAATATTTTGCGTCAAGTTTAACTGGCGAAGCACTGAAGTGGTTCGAAAGTCTTCCCAAGAATACAATAACTTCGTTCATGCACTTGCAAACTACTTTCTTAGGAGCATACATCAGCAATGACTTTACGCGACCTGGAATTGAAGATGTGTTTGGATTGAAACAGAGAGTTGGTGAGAGTTTAAAGCACTTAACGATAAGATGGTGGACAATGTGTAGTGAAATGACAGGAAGAGTAGATGAAAGATATCTCATTTTGTCCTTCATAAATGCTATGTTTGCGACGAATCTATTATACATCCAGATCTTCAGAGTTAAAAACACAATAACCAAGACAGAATTGCAAGAAGAATATATCTCTTTGGAGGAAAAACAAAATGAGATGGAGTCTTATCCAATTCTCGCAGGCACAAGTTTATCCGCAGCAAATGGAAGTTTGTTACCAAGGATGATTAATACAGTAGCCAGTACTTCCCAAAATCCGCGAGAGAAAATGGAGACTGATAATCAACATAAGATAGTAGCAATGGGGAGTAGAGATCAGGAGGAATTGGAAAAGGAGAGAAATGTTTATAATCGCAATAACAATAATAAGGTCCCAAGGTTTGATCAACCACATGAGACTTATGGTGGACAGAGGCAGAATTATTAAAGAGAGCAAAGAGGTCAGAGGAATATGTGGGAAGACATCAAATTGCCACCTTTAAATAACGGTAAAGACAAGATTTGGGAAGCTATTATTTTGATGGAGAATATACCCTCACCCTGGAACATGGGGAAAGAACCACATCCCAACAACCAAAATCAAGAATTTTGTCCTTATCATCATTTTCATGGTAATTCTGTGAATAATTGTAGAAATGTAAAAAGAATTATTTTGCGAATGATTGAACAGGGGAAATTAAATCATTTTCTAGCAAGATATTTACAACCGCATCAATTGCTGCAAGCACCAGAAATTCGCAGAGTTAATGTTGCAAAAGAAGCCGAAACATTTGTCATTGAAGTAGGAGCTACAACAAAAAAAATCTATTTTTCAATTCAATTGTACATTCGCAGATAACGATAGAGGATTTCCATGACAATGTGCTAAGCAGAGTATTTGCAAGGGATATAGAGGGAAGAGAGGTAATGAATATTGCGAAGATTTCTCCATTAAAAGAATGGCAGAAACAAGTTGTTTCTTTTACTGCAGAAGAGATACCAGAGCCTGGGAAGATGTATGACAACCCATTGGTGGTGAAGTTAGAGATAAATCCAAAATACAGAGAAGAAGAAGAAGAAGATGATGATGGTGACGCATCAAGTGATTCTTGGGCAATAGATAAAGTTTTAATTGACACTGGTAGCTCGGTAGACATTTTATTTTATCATACTTATCGCACAATGGGTGGAAGAGATGATGAGTTAATCCCTTCAACTTACAAGATCTATAGTTTTAATGGCACTGCAAACAAGCCAGAAGGAGAAATTACTATGGAAATTCCGTTGAACAAGATATCTTCAAAAATCAAGTTTTGTGTGGTGGATATAGAATCTCCTTACAATGCCTTAATTGGAAGACCATGGCTCCATGGGATCTTGGGAATAGCATCAACATATCATCAATGCATAAAGTTTCCACATCCTCATGGTATTGGGATAATTAAAGGTGATTGGTTTGAAGGCAAAAAGTGTTATGAAGTTGACATTAATACTTGTGAAGAAAGAAATGCCCGAAATCGTAATTGGCAACATAACAGGAGGCAAACTCAGAGAGCTGAAAAATTGATGGTGGACAATATAGAGTTGCGGGGAAAGGATATATTACAAGAATAGTTTGTCCCAAAAGAATCAATGGTGATTAATCATGCGAATATGGGAAAAAGTTGAAATCTTCATTCTTCGCAGGAAAACAAACAAGTATAAGGTGTTGCGATAAATCAAGTATCAAGAAATTGCGAATAATCATTCGTCACAGAAGAAAAGAAGTGCAACAGTATCATGTTGCGAATAATCGAAAAACAAGAACAACAAAAAGTGTGCACAGAATATTAAAAGAAAAAACTTTGCTCAAAAATAAGAATTTTTCTATTAAAAGAAAAAGATGATGATTTCGAATCATATAAGAATTTTTAATGCAAATGCATAAGACGGGCGCAAATCGCCTAAAAATATATAAGAATGGGACGAACTTTTATGGCGTACACCTTAGTTCGCGGATTCTATTCTGTAAGAGGCAATGTCCTTAAAGTGCGTCATAAGGGGGGTATCTCTTTGCATGGCTATGGGAAAGGCTATACCGCTGCTGGAACCTAGTCATGGAGATTTGGGATTATAGAAAATCCATCTGGGAGAGATAACTTGGATTCCCAACTATATAAGGTTATAACCTGGTTGGGCGCCCGAGAGTTTCTCCTAAGGAATGCAAAGTATGATCAAGGCGCCGAGGTACACGGTTGAGATGTGGGTGCCCGGGATGGATGAACCTACCCTGGCCATCCACGGAAAGTCTTGGCTTACGATGTGTTCGGCCCAAAGAAAACCCCACTTAGGGTGCAGTCTTGTAACTATAAGCCATATAAGGCATAAAGGACAAGGCTACGAAAACAACTGGTTGTTGGCAGAACCGGATGGGAAAGTGCTAGTCTTGTATGGCCGATGTATAATCCTTGAAGGGGCAACCGGGGGGGAGAGATAAGGGCGATACCCTCCATTAGGGAGCTGTGTATCAAAAAACACGGAAATGTCATGGGACTTTATAATCGCAAGAATATTTAGACCCGTCATATTGTCGCGTGACACATGTAGGAGCGGAATATCACAGCAAATGATAACTTACAAAATTATGGAGAGAAAATACATTTTGCGAGTATAGAATATTTTGCGAAGATAAAGAAATCACGAAGAACGTTTTACGAGTAAAGGAAGTTCGTGAAGTAAATTTGCGAAGGTTCGTATGATGATTCTTTGATCCGAAATTAAGGGAAAGATTAGTTGTTATCCAATGTGTAAAATCATATAAATAGCCATTTAGGCATGAGAGAAAGGGAGAGACACATTTTGAGAGAGGGGATAATTTTAGGAGGAGAGAGAAAATTTTAGAGAGGGATTTATTTTCTTTATCATCTTCTTCCCCAAAATTCTAGAGCTCCAAATATTCATTAAAGGAGTCTCAATTGTAAAATCATGTAATCACATACAATCACTAGTGAAGCACCGTGGATGTAGATCACATTGATCGAACCACGTAAAAATCTTTGTGTCTCTTTATAATTTTAGTACCTTAATTCTTAGTTTCATATCAAATTAATTAGGTTTAGGAATCATTTTAATGGATTCTAATGAGGGTGTAGTTGTGAGATAATCCGCAACCACAACACAGACAGCAATGTCATGGGACTTTATATTCGCAAGAATATTTAGGCCCGTCATATTGCCGCGTGACTGGCCAAAAAGCCTAAAGAGAAATGTTAAGATGAGATCAATGGGTTTTTGCGATAAGATCAAAAGATGAGATAAATGAAATCAATAATAAGAGGATATAAATCGCAAAGACGTCCTGCGATTTCATCGAAAATACGACAATGTCATAAGTCTTAAAAAGCAAAGAGAGATTAATCTCACAAGAAGGCTTAGATTTATCATATTGTCGCAGAGATTAAAATTAAATGATAAGGCAAGATCAATGGATATTATTACATGTAAAAGTAAGAAAGTCCTGCGATCTTGTCGCATTAAAGTGGCATAATAAGACCTTTAACTAGGAAGGCGAAATAAGACAACAAGAGAGATTATATCTGCGAAGCATATAACAGATTTTTCGCAGAAATATTTGCAATAATTCATTTATCATATTGCAGATTAATAACAAGAGGCAAGTATGGGAATGATGCATAGAATGGTAAAAATTGTTATTCATCATTATATGATAAATTCATATAAATAACAGACAGATAATTTGCAGAAAGAATATTACAATTTGTCGCAGATAATTATCGCAAGAAAGAAAGAGAGAAATACAGTAGAAGATCAAAAAGAAAAAACAAAACTATTGAGATTTATCTTCATCATTATCTTCATCTTAATCTTCATTATCTTCATCATTAGTTCCTTCTTCATCTTCGCTTTCATTCTCATCTATATCAGCCTCACTGTCAGAAATAACTGGTACTTCAGAACTAGCTGGGATATTATCCAAGAGACAAGGATATAGACTAAGAGGAAGATCATTATTTTTCAAACTTTCTCAATAGCATTATTGCGAACGGTGAGAAGATTACTACGCAAATTGGAGTTGGATATCTTTATTTTCTCTCGCAGTCTAAAGATTTTATCATTACGGGAAGCAAGATTTTTCGCAAGACCAATTTTTTCTTCTTCAAGTTCTGTTATCCTTTCGGAATATCTTCCTTCAGATTCTTCGACGATATAATAACAAATTAGAAACTGGTTGGAAATCTACAAGAAATACAAAGATATTAGAGGAGAAATAAATAACCTTCTCTTTCATGGATCATTTCTTGTATCAATGTTGCTTGCTCGGTATGAAGACTGACATCTATCACTAAGTTTTTCCTAGCATTATCGAGAATTGTCGCAGCCCATGCGAATTCATCAACTTTGAATGAGAAGATGGGAACGGATTTGTTTCTCTCTTGTAAGAAGTTTAATGTTTTCATCCTTAAGCCTATCTCTCTCAAGTTCAGTATCAATTAGGGTATTGCGAAATTTTGATAGAGCTTCAGCTCCTTGAAGAGTAATACGTTCTTTATCCTTCTCAAGTTCACTATTCTTGGCTTTTAAGACTTTGATTTTCTCTCTAAATTCATCTCTGCAAGTCTTTAAACTATTGGATGTGCTCAAGACAGATCTATAATCCATTCTCATAAGGGAGATATGATATTTAAGCTCATCAATGGACAAAGTGTTAATTGTTTTTCATCTGAATAATTATTTAAAGCATCATTAAGACGCTCAAGAATAGTGGTTTCATCTATGGGTTCATCAAAATAATTAAGAATGATGGCTTCATCAGTACGATTATAGGCATCTGCAAAATGGTTGCCCAAAAAAAAAAAAAAAAGGGAGACTTATACCAATAACTTGTTTCCAGAATTTCTCCTTATCAATTAACTTCTGTTGAAGAACTTGAATTTCTACTTCAAGCGATTTTTTTTTATTAAGAAGCTCAGTATTCCCAGCTACTTCCAACTGATTACATCTTTCGCGAAGAATGGAGATTTCAGCTTCATATTGCTTATTTTTCTCGAGAAGTTTCGCAGATTCAGATTGTGAATCAGTAAGCCTTTTCTGCGATGATGATAATCTATTTTCTAATTCTGAAGCAACATAAAAAGAAGCTCTTGCAGTCTATGACAGAAAAGAGAAAATAAGTAAGATAAGTAAAAAATCTTTGATATTCATGACAAATGTAAAGTTTACTGCAAAAAAAAATGAAGGAAAGTGATGAGTGCCAAATATTGCATATTCATACACCTTTTCATTGGCACTTAACTCATCTTTCGCGCTTCAAAGTCATATATTATCCCAAATTCTGCATTTTTACCATCTTCAAGAATAAATATTTGTATTAATTAATTTTGTGTTTTTAAGTACTAAATAAAGCTTGGAAGAATTGAGAAGACAAAAGAGAAGAAAGTTGGAAGTGTTGCAACCCGTTCGCGCATTAGTGGCAACCTGTTTACAATACATGGGATTAAACTACCCATAATCCAAAACCCATGATCCAAAACCCAAGACCCAAATCCATTTCCACCTCACCCCATTGGATTCTTTCCAAAACATCCACCTCACCCCCATTGGATTCTTTCCAAAACATCCACCTCACCCCCATTGGATTCTTTCCAAAACATCCACCTCACCCCCATTCTCTCACTCAATCACTCCCAATTTGTTTCCCACAACCAAATACATTCCATCAATTAAGAAAACATGTTTTGTTGAGTGGATGAGTGCCAAAATTCGGATCCAAGTGCTTGAGGGAATTTTGTGTATAAATAGAGAGGGTTGTTGTGTTGAAAACCATCCAAGAATAGCTTGTTCATGTTAGTTTATCAAATTTAAGTTTTGTTGTAATGTTCTTCATGTTCTAGTTCCATTTACTAGGGTTTAGATGAAGCCCTAATCTCATTGGTATGTATTCATATCTTGTATCTTGTTCTTGAAAGTTTAGAATTGTTTAAAGATATAATTTAATCCAAGTTTTTCAACATCTTGCTCTCACAATGTATGCCATGTATCCATTGTAGTTAGAATATCTCTATGTTGATTATGCTACAACTCATGCTTAACCAAATATTGATCTTTAGATTAGTTGTGCTTAATTAGACAATTAATGCTTTGGAGAAATACTTTAGTTGTGATTAAATTATCCATTGGAGAAACACCTTAGTTATACGGTAGACTTGAATCTACTATAAGGACAAGAATAATATTACAAGTTGAATGCATATCATAGGTTATTGGTGGATTTGAATACCCTAGTATCCATATTATCATTGTTTACATATCTTGTTATTTGCATCTTTTACTTTTATTATTTCAATCACTTGAAAATCATATCATCGTATCGACAAAATCAAACCCCTTTTGGTTACTCTCTGAATCAGGATTTAGAATCAACTTCTACACTCTCCAAGTCTCTGTGGTTCGACCTGTGCTTGCCCTGTGTTGCTTGTCGACACTGTGCACTTGCAGTATACACAATAGTAGGTATCTTTCCGAGCCTACCAAGTTTTTGGCGCCGTTGCCGGGGACTCGGTAGTGGTGTAGTTCATTTTTCATCTCCTGTCACTGTTCATAAATTGTCTCCTGGAACTGTAGCATTTTATTGTAGATAAAACGATGTACACAAGTCATTGTTACTGTAGCGTATCGGAACACCAAAAAAAAAAAAAAAAAAAAAAAAAAAAAACGCCCGCCCAGAACAGTCGCATAAAACTGTCGCACTTCAACAACAGTTATTCACTGTGTCACTGTTAAACAACGACAGTTATTCTCTGTGTCGTTCTTCGTGTTCTTCAGAACGACAGTTCTGAAGCGTCTGTTCTTCGTGTTCTTCATCTGCACTGTTACTGTAGCAACAATAGTTCACTGTTACTGGCACTGTAGCAACGCAACTATTTACGGTCAATTTTTTTTTTGCTTTTGCTTTAAAACTTCAAAACCCTAACTACCTCTTTTGAGCTCAACAGGTGCCTGAGTAGCTGTTGTAAAGGCGAAGGAAAGGAAGCGAAAGAAAGCGGAAGAAGTTTTTATTTTTTTAAAAAAAAAAAAAAAAAAGAGAGTTTATTTTATTTATTTTTAGTTTGTATTAGGATTCCTTTACTCTTGTAATTTTCTTTTTCTTTTGCACTTTATTTTGGACTTTGGACTTGGACATTCTATTTTTATTTTTTATTTTTAAACCCTACGGAAGGGTATTATTAAATATCAACTGTTTGCAGAGAAGGACGGTGATTACAATATCACCTCGGCCCCTCGGGTTCGTTCATGACATAGGAGTCGTGGCCCGAGTCGACAACAACGGTTCATCCCCCGTCTAGAACGGGAGGTAAGTTTGTCGAAACACTCGCGAATCCCTTGTTAGCGAGTTACTGTATTCCTTCGTTTGCATATATGTTGAGGAATTGAATACGGCTGCTTTATTTTCCTAGTAAAGGGCAAGGACTGGCCATACAAGATAAGGGTTCGGATTTCATCACCGTTCTCTTCTTGCCCGCCTTAGGAAAACGATACATACGCGAACCTAAGCTTTAAAATTTTGAATAGAACAAGACCTATAAGGTAACGAGCTTAGTAGGAAAGTCATTTGAAAAATATTGGTTACTCTTTAAGCATACTTCGAAGTTCATGACGGTTTCGTAAATTGAATGCGTGACTGCGCCTCCTTGTAATACGGTGAGGCCTTGGGTATCAAAGCTCTAGCAGCTTCCCTCGCCTCTATTCAATTTACTTAAACTCGGATTGATTCCGAGGGGTTTGCTCAGATTGTAACGAATTCCCTTTCGAAGGATTAGAAGCTGGTCTAGAAAACAATCTAAGTGGAGCCATCATGCTTTTTGTTTGCTAGAAATCAGTAGGTTTACTGTGGTGGAGTCATCCTTGTTTGTGATTGCATAGAACTTGCCTTCTAGGTGAATGGTTAACATGCTTGATGTGCTAGCTAGGCTATGATTGTGTCTTTTAGAGACCATACACGCCGACTAGTTAGAATCAGTCAAGAAGAGTTAATTGAAATACATAGTTCTGAGGCAGACAGTCCAAACCCATCCGAAACAATGAGAGAACCAGTAAACCCAGTCCGTAGTCTAAAGGACTACATGTACCCAACGAGGACAACCCAGTCCTCGTGCATTGTCTTACCAGCTATTGATGGACAATTTGAGCTAAAGGCAAGTATCCTCAATATGTTGCCTAAATTTAAAGGGGTTGAAGCTGAAAATCCCTACCACCATGTGAGAGAGTTCGAGGAAATTTGTGGGACTCTTCGGATCAACCAAATGACGGATGAGCACCTCAAAATGAAACTTTTTCCTTTTTCTTTGATAGACAAAGCCAAGACTTGGCTGTGTGCTCAACAGCCACAGTCATTTCATACATGGGATGCTCTTACGAAAGAGTTCTTCAAAAAGTTCTTCCCAAACCATAAGACTACGACAATTCGTCAAAGTCTGAATAGTTTTGTGCAATTAGAGGAGGAAACTTTGGCAAAATATTTGGAGAGATTCAATGAATTATTGCTCCAATGTCCTCACCATGGTTTTGAAAAATGGAGACTTGTGCAAATTTTGTATGAAGGTTTAGATGTCAAAAACCGAACTACAGTTGAGACCATGTGCAATGGTCAATTTATTGAAAAACTGCTGATGAGTCTTGGGATTTCTTAATCGAAGTCGCTGAAAAGACTCAGCAGTGGGAATCCCCCCGTGAACCAAATAGGATTACCCTTTCATCCAATGTTCATAGAATTGACTCTGACTTCGAAGGAAGTGCAAAGATGGCATCCTTGGCCAGGAGAATAGAAAAGCTAGAGTTAGAAAAGAATGGAAAAACTAATATCCCTACTCTCCGTAGTCAAATTGAAATGGCCACTTGTGCCGCATGCCATAGTTCAGACCATCTAGTGGACACTTGTCCAGACCTCCATGCATTTCAAGAATCTAAAACCGAGGAAGCCAATGTATTGTACCAAAGGCAAGAGAACAACCCATATTCTCAGACCTACAACCAGGGTGGAGAAATCACCCTAACTTTTCATGGTCTAAGGGGCATGTGCAAGGGGGAACATCAAATAATAACCAAGGATACCCTTATCCTAGAAACCCCCAAGTGCAACCACATTCTCAGTACCCTGCAGAGAAAAAGCCTAGCTTCGAAGAAAGTTTCGGTTTGTTGACCCAAAATTTGGTACAACTTCAAAAGACCACAGACCAACGTTTTTCAAGTCTAGAACTTAAAATGGGTCAAATTTGTGAAGCATTGAATGAAAGAGACAAAGGAAAACTTCCTAGTCAACCCCAACAAAATCCAAAAACTGTATATCAGGCAGAAAATTCAACTCGAAATGAGGCCTCCAATAATCAAGTAAATGCTGTCACCACTCTTCGTAGTGGTAAAGTTGTTGAAAACAATGTAGGTGTACCACAGTCGAGTGAGTCTACATCAGACTCACCAGTGCATAAAATACCACAGAAAACACCTATTGTTGAAAACAAATTTGAGCAACATAAGAATTCCCATAATTCTAATGTCTCTACACCATCTCATGTACCTGTTGCTCCATTCCCACAAAGATTGGTTCAACAAAAAGAGAGTACACAGTACAACGAGATTTTAGAAATGTTCAAACGAGTTAACATCAACATCCCATTTCTTGATGCAATCAAGCAAGTCCCTACTTATGCTAAATTCCTTAAGGATCTATGCACACAAAAGCGAAAGCTTCATGTGCATAAGCGTGCTTTTCTCACTGAGCAAGTGAGTGCAATCATTCAAAGCAACACACCACCTAAGTTTAAAGACCCAGGTAGTCCAACTATCACATGCAAAATAGGTGACCATACGGTTAAGAAGGCGTTGCTAGACTTAGGGGCAAGTGTGAATTTACTTCCATATTCAGTATATGTGCAGTTAGGTCTTGGAGAGTTGAAGGCAACACCTATAACTCTGCAATTGGCGGACAGATCCGTCAAAGTGCCACGTGGTGTGGTAGAAG
Organism: Papaver bracteatum; assembly: GCA_023529315.1. Classification (NCBI taxonomy): domain Eukaryota; kingdom Viridiplantae; phylum Streptophyta; class Magnoliopsida; order Ranunculales; family Papaveraceae; genus Papaver; species Papaver bracteatum. Next base: position 386,830 of record JAJJWX010004494.1, read on the forward strand.
ATGTTTTGATTAAGGTTGATAAATTTTACTTTCATGTGGACTTCATCGTTTTAGATACTCAACCTGTGAAAAACCCCGTCAGTCACATTCTGTCATTTTGGGACGTCCTTTCTTAGCGACGTCCAATGCAATCATTAACTGCCGTAATGGAGTCTGAAGTTGTCATTTGGTAATATATTTGTGGAGTTGAATGTTTTCAATGCTAGCCAACAACATTTAGATCTTGATGATGATAATGATGTGCATGAAATCAACATGATTGAAAGTTTGATTCAGGAGTCGCTACCTAGTAGCATGTCTGTTGACCCTTTGGATGCTTGTTTGAATAATTTCAACCTAGATATGTTTGATGATGAATACATAAGTGAAGTGAATACTTTGCTTGAATCCACACCACTCATGGACACTTCTAAGTGGAAATCTAGAGTGGAACCACTTCCACTCTTGGAATCCAAGTCTTTTCCATCTCTTGTTGAGCCACCAAAGCTCGAACTGAAACCATTGCCTGATACTCTTAAATATGTTTTTTTGGGACCTTCTAATACTTTGCATGTAATCATTTCATCTGCCTTAGATACAAAACAGGAAAGAAAACTTTTAGAAGTGCTTAAGGAGCATAAAGAAGCATTAGGATGGACCATCTCGGACCTTAAAGGCATAAGCCCCACTGATTGCATGCACCATATAAACCTTGAGGACAATGCCAAACCATCTAGGGAGATGCAAAGGCGTCTCAATCCTAACATGAAAGAGGTTGTTAAGAGTGAGATCATAAAGATTCTTGATGCGGGTATCATATACCCAGTTCCTGATAGCAAGTGGGTCAGTCCCATTCAAGTGGTACCCAAAAAGTCTGGCATTACTGTAGTTCAAAATGAGAAGAATGAGCTTGTCCCCACCCGTGTAACTACAGGGTGGCGAGTTTGTATTGACTATAGGAAATTGAACACAGTAACTAAGAAAGACCATTTTCCGCTGCCCTTCATTGATCAAATGCTAGAAAAGTTGTCGGGACATAGGTACTATTGTTTCTTAGATGGCTATTCAGGCTACAACCAAATTCACATAGCACCGAAGATCAAGCATAAGACCACATTTACTTGTCCGTATGGAACATTTGCTTATCGTCGTATGCCTTTTGGGTTGTGTAATGCACCTGCTACTTTTCAAAGATGTATGATGAGCATATTTTCAGACATGATAGATGAGTTTCTTGAAATCTTCATGGATGATTTTTCTGTCTTTGGATCTTCTTTTGATGAATGTTTGCATCATCTTACTCGTGTGCTTATTCGGTGTAAAGAAAAGAATTTGATCTTGAATTGGGAAAAATGTCATTTCATGGTTGACTCAGGCATTGTTCTAGGGCATATCATCTCAGAAAAAGGCATAGAAGTAGATAAAGCCAAGGTTGATATCATTCAACACTTGCCTCAACCTCGCTCTGTGAGGGAGGTTAGATCATTTTTAGGCCATCTTTGGTTTCTACCGTAGATTCATCAAAGATTTCAGTAAGATCTCAAGGCCATTGTGTAATCTACTCAGTAAAGATGTTGCATTTGTGTTTGATGATGCTTGTGTGCATGCTTGGGAGGAGCTCAAAACTCTTTTAACTTAAGCCCCTATAGTACGACCTCGATTGGAAATTGCCTTTTGAAATCATGTGTGACGCATCTGATTTTCTTTGTTGGAGCTGTCTTAGGTCAGTGAGTTGACAAACAACCCTATGTGATCTACTATGCTAGTAAGACACTGAATGAGGCACAAATGAATTATTCAACAACCGAAAAAGAGATGCTAGCTGTTGTGTTTGCATTAGATAAGTTTAGATCTTATTTGATAGGATCTAAAATCATCATATATTCTGACCATGCCGCATTGAGATATCTTTTATCTAAAAAAGATGCCAAGGCTCGTCTAATTCGATGGATACTCTTGTTACAAGAGTTCCACCTCGAAATTCGAGATAAAAAAGGGTCAGAGAATGTTGTTGTTGATCACTTATCTAGATTGAATGTCGAGTCTATGATGAATCGAGAGATTATTAGAGAATCTTTCCCAGATGAACAACTGATGCTAGTTTCTGAAATGCCATGGTTTGCCGACATCGTGAACTACCTTGCTACAGGTAGGATGCCACTTCATTGGTCTAAACAAGACCGGTCTAAGTTCTTGGCCGAAGTGAAACATTTCCTATGGGATGACCCATATCTGTTCAAATACTGCCCTGACCAAATCATTAGGAAATGTGTCCCCAACTCTGAACAAAGGGATGTCATCTCTTTTTGTCATGATCAAGCATGTGGAGGCCACTTTAGTGCAAAGAAAACTGCTGCAAAAATCTTGCAGAGTGGTTTTTACTGGCCAACATTGTTTAAGGATAGCCATGAATTATGTATTTCTTGTGACCGGTGCCAGAAATTGGGAAGTATATCAAAACGAAACATGATGCCCTTACAACCCATTTTGATTGTTGAGCTATTTGATGTATGGGGCATTGATTTCATGGGTCCATTTCCTAGCTCTGAAGGAAAGTTGTACATTCTTGTTGCTGTTGACTATGTTTCTAAGTGGGTAGAAGCAATTGCAACCAAAACTAATGACCACAAGGTGGTACTTTCGTTCTTAAAGGAAAACATATTTTCTCGATTTGGCACCCCTAGAGCTATAATCAGTGACGGTGGTTCACATTTCTGCAATAGGCCTTTTGAGTCCTTAGTCCGTAAGTATGGCATAACTCATAAAGTTGCAACCCCATATCATCCACAGACCAGTGGCAGGTAGAGGTTTCAAATAGGGAGATTAAGCACATTCTAGAAAAGACGGTTAACCCGTCTAGAAAAGATTGGTCTTTAAGATTGAATGATGCTTTATGGGCCTATAGAACTGCATACAAGACCCCCATTGGTATGTCCCCTTACAGACTTGTGTACGGTAAAGCTTGTCATCTCCCTGTAGAGTTAGAACATCGTGCATATTGGGATGTAAAGAAACTGAACTTTGATCTAGATAAAGCTGGCACCCAAAGGAAGCTTCAACTCAATGAGTTGGAAGAGTTAAGAAATGATGCATATGATAATGCAAAAATGTACAAACAAAGAATGAAGGTGTTCCATGACAAACGCATTTTGCGCAAGTCATTCACTCCAGGCCAGAAAGTTCTATTGTATAACTCACGATCGCACCTTTTCCAGGAAAATTACGTTCTAAATGGACAGGCCCGTTCGTGGTGCGAACAATTTTCCCCCATGGGGCTGTAGAACTAGAAGATGTAACAACCAAGAATGTCTTCAAGGTCAATGGCAGAGATCGAAGCCGTTCCTTGAACCAATTCCACCTGAGATTGAAACAACTCATCTTGCTGATCCGATCTACGTGGATTTGAAAAGTTCACCCCTTGTACATACCACAGATATCTTCCCTGCTGGTTGCTTTAGACATACTCCTTGTCTTTGGTTTGGCATCTGGTAATCTCTTTCCTTTGAATCTTTTTGTTCTCATGGTTTGTTGTTGTTTCTATCATATTTTGAAACATTGAGGGCAATGTTAGATTTAGGTTTGGGGAGTATTTGCATATGGCATTGTGAGTCTTTTCTATGACCAGTTGTGTAGCGGGTCTTGCATTTTTTTGTTTTTGTTATTTTCTATGTCTTGCATCTTTTGTAGGATTTTGTAGTCTTTTATTCTTATATGACCAGTTGTGGAGCGGGTCTTTTGTAGGATCCTTTGTAGTCTTTTGCATTTTTGTGTTGTTGTTTTCTATGACCAGCTGTGTAGCGGGTCTCTAAAAAAAAAAAAAAAAAAAAAAAAATGATGACCAGCTGTGTAGCGGGTCTTTTGTAGGATCCTTTGTAGTCTTTTGCATTTTTGTGTTGTTGTTTTCTATGACCAGCTGTGTAGCGGGTCAACAAAAAAAAAAAAAAAAATGATGACCAATTTTGTGTAGCGGGTCCCTAAAAAAATTATTTTGTCTCGGATCTTGTGTTTGGTATCTGATGATCAGCTGTGTAGCGGGTCAACAAAAAAAAAAAAATGATGATCAGCTGTGTAGCGGGTCTTAAAAAAAAAAAAAAAAAAAAAAAAAAAAAAAATGGTCACAAATTATCAAGGTTCTACGAAATTCGAAGTTCATCATCTATCAGTTGAAGACCGAAGACGAAGGCATTTCTATGGATGCTCTGAATTTGGAGAAGGTTTTGTGGGTACATCTTTGGTAGGCCCTCACGAGACTACAACTCGTCCACTAGGGACACCTAGGGGTTTAAAGGCTTGATGCATACGCTAAATGCATTCGAGAGACCAGCGACAGTGGTATAGTTAGGATTTCTGGATATCTGTTTCACTTGAGGACAAGTAAAATTCAGGTTTGGGGGTATTTGATGAGTGCCAAATATTGCATATTCATACACCTTTTCATTGGCACTTAACTCATCTTTCGCGCTTCAAAGTCATATATTATCCCAAATTCGGCATTTTTACCATCTTCAAGAATAAATATTTGTATTAATTAATTTTGTGTTTTTAAGTACTAAATAAAGCTTGGAAGAATTGAGAAGACAAAAGAGAAGAAAGTTGGAAGTGTTGCAACCCGTTCGCGCATTAGTGGCAACTTGTTTACAATACATGGGATTAAACTACCCATAATCCAAAACCCATGATCCAAAACCCAAGACCCAAATCCATTTCCACCTCACCCCATTGGATTCTTTCCAAAACATCCACCTCACCCCCATTGGATTCTTTCCAAAACATCCACCTCACCCCATTGGATTCTTTCCAAAACATCCACCTCACCCCCATTCTCTCACTCAATCACTCCCAATTTGTTTCCCACAACCAAATACATTCCATCAATTAAGAAAACATGTTTTGTTGAGTGGATGAGTGCCAAAATTCGGATCCAAGTGCTTGAGGGAATTTTGTGTATAAATAGAGAGGGTTGTTGTGTTGAAAAACCATCCAAGAATAGCTTGTTCATGTTAGTTTATCAAATTTAAGTTTTGTTGTAATGTTCTTCATGTTCTAGTTCCATTTACTAGGGTTTAGATGAAGCCCTAATCTCATTGGTATGTATTCATATCTTGTATCTTGTTCTTGAAAGTTTAGAATTGTTTAAAGATATAATTTAATCCAAGTTTTTCAACATCTTGCTCTCACAATGTATGCCATGTATCCATTGTAGTTAGAATATCTCTATGTTGATTATGCTACAACTCATGCTTAACCAAATATTGATCTTTAGATTAGTTGTGCTTAATTAGACAATTAATGCTTTGGAGAAATACTTTAGTTGTGATTAAATTATCCATTGGAGAAACACCTTAGTTATACGGTAGACTTGAATCTACTATAAGGACAAGAATAATATTACAAGTTGAATGCATATCATAGGTTATTGGTGGATTTGAATACCCTAGTATCCATATTATCATTGTTTACATATCTTGTTATTTGCATCTTTTACTTTTATTATTTCAATCACTTGAAAATCATATCGTCGTATCGACAAAATCAAACCCCTTTTGGTTACTCTCTGAATCAGGATTTAGAATCAACTTCTACACTCTCCAAGTCTCTGTGGTTCGACCTGTGCTTGCCCTGTGTTGCTTGTCGACACTGTGCACTTGCAGTATACACAATAGTAGGTATCTTTCCGAGCCTACCAGAAAGGGGCATACCAGCGAAGCTAACGCATGAAGAAAACCAGGGTTGATAAATCTTGAGACTCCTTTAAGATCTTTATTATTAGTCAAAATTGAAGCGTCGCAGATCTTTGAGAGATAGTCGCAAGTACGAGTAGTATCATCATCTCCAATACCTTGTAAGGGGTTTCTGAAAATATTTGACAATTGATCCATTGGAGTCTCAGATTGAGAAAGACCCATCGCAGACCTAATCCTTGCGGAAGAGATATGCATTGAAGTGCCTACTGAGGCATCATTATTAATTCCACTATCTTTTTCAGTTTCATTATCTATTTCAGCGATAGTAGAAGTCTCTTTGAGTTGAGAATTATCAGAAGGAAGTGGTTGAGTTTTTCTTATCTTCTTTGGAGGACCGTCGGTGGTTTGATTTTTATTGCGGTAAGGAGAAGCACTGGAACATTCATTTGGAGTTGCTATTCTTTTTCCTTTATCTTTGGCTTCAACCACCGCGACAAATGGAATTTCCTTGAAAACAATCACACATAAAGATAAAAAACAGGGGCAACAATATATTGTAAAAGATTATAGAAGATTGTTTCTTACTTCATCTGTGAAGGTTTTCAAAATTTGTAGGATATTGGGATTCCCAGTGTTGACATAGCTAAGCTTCATTCTTTCAATCTGATAAAAGATATTTCAATAATCAGTAAGAATAATACATGTATCCAAATCTACGAACAATGATAAATTTTGCGAGATATACCTCAAAGTTCCTTTCAGACCAATTAAAAACCCAAGGACGATACGCCGCAAAACTCGCAGGATTCGCAGGTAGGTCAAGAATGCCAGAAATATATGGGCCTTCAAGGAGGAGAGGAAATCTGCACCATTTGTCATCTTTTGAGAAGCGTGGACCATGTTTTTTACTTGAGTGATAGTCTATATCTTGCATAAGAATTTTATCCTTCGCTACCTTTTTATTCATATTCAAACGGACCGCCCAACACGTGCTATCTTTCTTCATGGGAATCACTTGATAATTCGCAAAGAAATTCTCCACGGTATATTTCGCTGGAATAATTGGGATATCTTTAAAATCAGGATGTTTCGCAGATTCAGGAAAGCGAGATCCTTTACCAGCTCCACGAAAGGCATATTCGAGAATGAGACGAATACAATCACCGCTTAATTGGTAGATTGCTCGTGAAAATTTAGTGTGAGAAATAATTTCATAAAAAAGAGAAAGATCTGGGTTATAAAGAGGGATAGGAATACCAGCTTCTAGTTGGCCTAGCGAAATAAGGATTTTCTCATTGGAAGAGGGAAATATTGAAACTAAATCAATGGAGAGATCAGAGTCTGAGGTCTGACCAGGGATCTCAGAAAGTGTGAAACCTAAAGCTTTGAGTTTCTGATGGTGTTTTTGGAAAGTGGGTTGACCTAATTTATTAGCAGGTGCCATTGTTTAATGGGAATGATGATTAAGACGAAGAAGAATAAAGAAACGAAATTAAAACGATAATAAGATCCAGAATTTGCGGAAGAAGATGAAGAATAGTAGAGTTGCAGAGAGAAAATAAAAAGAGAGAGTAAAAAGAAGAGGAGGGATTAGCGAAGGAGATATTTATAAGAGGAAAAGATTCTCGGGAACATCAATGCATTCAATGAAGAAAAGATGTGAATGGTCAGAATTCAACGGTTGAAAAAAGACTTTACGAGGAATAAATGAGAGAAGAAACACGTGTAGAATATCTAGTGATGGAAGCAGAAACGTGTCAAAATGAAGGAAGCGCGAAAAGACAAGAAGTTGCGACAAATCAAGAAACTTAAATTCTCATGATCTTTATCTCCTTCGCAGAAAAGATATGAGAAGAGGCAAGATGTAGGATCAGAATATTGTCACAACAATATTCTTGCGAATTAAACAATAATTCTGCGACTCATCAATGATATTCTACGACACGTCTCAAAGTGACGTAAGGAATGACATATCAGATGAATACGACAGAAACATGAGTAAAGTGTGACATTTCTGCGACGAACCAATAAAACTTGTGAATGAATAAGGCGGTGCTAACTACGATTTATCGCAAGAAATCAGATCCGAAATTAAAGGGAATCTTAGCTGTAAATGAGCTGTCATGAGCCGTAATCCACTATGTAAATACCTATATAAAGGAAATGAATAGTTCCAAAGAGATGATGAATTTTGGAGGGCTAGGAAGGTTTTTAGGAGAAGGAAAGTTTTATCAAGTATTCTGTGTTCTTGATTTTTGTAATTCCTTAAGATTATATTAATGAAAAAGTGTCTTTAATCTTCAAATTATGTCATAAATATTGATAAATTCTTGAATAGGGTGTAGTGTGGGAATTCTTGCAACTACAGAGGAAGATCAGCATCAATACGATTCCTTATGATTAAAGGTATTGATTGGCTTAATCTTAACGATTGCCTTTTGGTGATTGAATATAAGATAGATCTTGGAACCTGGAAAAGGAGTTTATGTTAAGATAAACAAGGGAACCTTTGCGCAACTCATATCACTTGGTTGAAGAGAATTCATACCAAAAAAATTTGTTGTTCCTTTACTGTTTGGAATACGAACCAAAGGAATTGGTCTTAGTACGTGACTTGTTTACAGGTTGGAGGCATGGGAATACATACGTAACTAGGTGAACTATAGGTTTAGTTGCTTGATCTCAACTATATGAAGTTGGTTTATTTTGTATAGCGGCTTAATCCTGGGAGTATTCAATTCTGGACTAGGTCCCGGGGTTTTTCTGCATTTGCGGTTTCCTCATTAACAAAATCTTGTTGTGTCATTTACTTTATATTTCCGCATTATAATTGTTTTATTATAATTAAAGTAAATTACACAAACGTTAATTCCTATTTACTTGATACATGAATCCTATTGAGTTTGGTTAAGTCCGAACCTTTGTATCAAGTAAACACACTTTGTTGTTGTATTGTCTCGATCTCGTATCCATAGACGATCACACAAAGTGTGAACCGATTTGTTGTATTGTCTCGACTCAGTCCATAGACAATCACTTTCGGGGAAAGGACTTATAGGAAATAAAAGTAATAGACTGAGGTATACTTGGGGTACCCTCGCCTTTTCAGTCCCACCAACGAAGTTGTCGTTGAAGCTTCTACGATCAACCAAGATGCGGCTTCTAGTGATGCTTAGTTTTTCCCTTTCTTTAGTCTTTCGCGTCTGCTTATGAGTCTTCGGACATGTATTTTTAAAGTACACTTTTATTTCTGCTACTCATTTTTAACAAGGAGGATAATATATATATTGTGTTAATTCCCATACTTGCCTCTCATTATCTTCCTTGTAAGAAATATTCTTTGGCTTTTGAATCTGCGGGTATGTTCACGCTTCATTTATTCTTTCATCCTTTCCTGCAAAACAATATTAATTTCAATTTTATTTTTCTCATGAGGTCTTATTGAGCCTCCCTAAGTAAAGGTCTTATTTTGCCTAAGATATAATTTTTCTTCTTTGCGGTGAAATCGCATGAAGTCTTTACATTTCCATGTAATGGTGCATTGATCTCGCCTTATCAACTTCTCATATTATTGCCTCTACAGGTTATATTGACGTGCAAATACGACAAGTCTTATTAATCACGTGAGTATGAAAAACTATGCATCCTCAACCGGCAGTGCTTAATTTGTGCCGCTTGTAATCGCCTTCTTCAAGTGTGCGGTTACTACCGCATGACTTACGGATAGTATTTCTTCAAATACAACCTGTTCCACGGATGTTCTAGCTTGTGACCCGTGCTTTTCCCCTCGGGATCCATCAACTCATATGCTCCATTGCCAACTATCCTTTTTATTATGTACGGTCCATCCCACCTTTTTTCCAGTTTTCCATCTCCTCCATTCTGATAGGGCAGTATTTCTCTCAGAACTAGTTCTCCTGGATGGAATTATCTTTCTTTCACGCACTTGTTATATTCTCGGGCTATCTTTTTGTGGTAATTTTCCATATGTTGTAGAGAAATTTCTTTGTTCTCCTCTAGATCATCAAGTTTTGTTAAGATCACATCTGTGTTTAGATTCTTTTCCCATGCTTCTTTATTTGTTGTTGGAATAATTACTTCAGTTGGTAACAATGCCTCAACTCCATATGTTAGACAGAAGGGTGACATTCTTGTAGCTTCTCTTCTAGTTGTTCTGTACGCCCACACTGCATTATGCACTTGTTCGCACCATCCTTTATTGTATCCTTCCAACTTCTTTTTCAATATATCGATAATTTTTTTGTTGGTTGCCTCAGCCTGTCCATTGCTTTGCGGATATAAAGTAGTTGATTTTCCGCTTTGAATCTTGAACGCAGTAAGCAAAATTTCTATGTTTTCTCCCTCGAATTGCTTTCCATTATCAGAAACTAATTATACGGGGATTCCAAATCTGAAAATAATGTTTTCAAATATGAATGTGAACACATCTCGATCTCTAATATGCTGCACTGCTTTAACTTATGCCCACTTTGTGAAGTAATTTGTTGCAACTATTAAGTATCTCCTCTGCCCTGTTCCTGGTATAAATGGACCTATAATGTCTAGGCCCCATTTTGCAAATGGCCATACACTTGTTGTTGAGCTTAGCACCGCTCCAGGTGCATGTATCTTTTTTACATGACGTTGGCATTCTTCGCACCGCCTCGATACTTCTTTCGCGTCCTCATGCATGTAGGGCCAGTAATACCCTTGTATCTTTGTTCTGTATGTTAAATACCTTCCTCCACTATGGTTCCATGCATCCCCATAGTGTAATGCCTTCAGGATTTCTAGTCCCTCTTTTTGCGTCAAACATCTAAGTGATGGTCCCAATAATGACTTTCGGTAAAGTACTCCATCTCTTAGTTCGTAACTTGTTTCTTGACTCTTTAGTTTGTGCGCCTCTAATATATTTCTTAGGACTTATCCCTTATCCAAATATAAATGAAGTTGGACTCTCCAATATGCGTCTTTGTTCGCTTGTTCTTCCTCTGCGTTTTCTACTATCATTACGTCTGCGTCTTCTTCTTCTTCCTTTTTGATAGAGGGAGAAAAAAGCATATGTATCTTTATATACCTTGCAGTTGGATCTACTAACATAGAAGGAATGAAAGCCAGTGCGTCTGCATATCGGTTATCTTTCCTGCATATGTGTCTCCAACTTATTTTTGGAATTTGTGCTGATAACTTTGCGACAAGCTTCTTGTATTTCTATAAAGATGGCTTATTTGTGCTATATATCCCTTCCATTTGGCGGATTACCAATTTTGAGTCACTAGTTATCCTTGCATCTTCTAACTTCATTTCAATTGCCAACTGTAACGCGTGCACCACCGCTTCATATTTAGTTTCATTATTTTAGTATATGCGAATTCCAACCTGAATGAGTAAGTCATTCTCGCCCCTGCTGGTGAGATAAATACTATTCTAATTCCGTTGCCTTCTCTATTTGATGATCCATCCACCAGTATCTCCCATCTATTGGAATTATGACCTGTCAACAATTCTTTAGGATTCCCATGTTCTTCATATCCATCATTTCTTTCATATTTTCGTCTTCTTCTAATGGAAATTCAGCCAAGAAATCCGCGATGACTTGCGATTTTGGAGAAGATAATATTTCATACTTAATCTCAAAGTGCCCTACTTGTGCATTCCATGTTTCGATTCTTCCCGATCTTTTCGAGTTTTTCATTATAGACTCAATGGGCACTTTTGTCAGTACCTTAATCTTGTGGGCTTGAAAGTAAATACGGAGCTTTTGTGTTGCATAGACTAGTGCTAGGATTAGTTTCTAAATCTTTGAGTAATTTTTCTCTGCGGCATTATAGGTTTTTCTTATGTAGTAAATTAGCTTTTCCACTCCTTGATCCAAGCGTAGCAAAACTGCAGTCAATGCATACGGTGCTGATGCCAAATATATTAATAATTATTCTCATGGCTCTGCTTTTTGTAGAATAGATAGATATTAGATAATTTTTAATACTTTGCAGCGCTTTGTCGCATTCTGTTGTCCATTCGAACTTGGTCCCCTTCTTTAGGATGTTGAAAAAGTGTTTGCATTTGTCTGATGAGCGTGAAATAAACCGCCCTAACGAAGCTAGAAATCATTCAACTTCTGCACATATTTTACAGTTGCGGGTGATGGCATATCACAAATCGCTTGTACCTTATCTGGGTCAACTTCTATTCCCTCCTTTGATACAATGTAACCTAAAAATAATTCCCGATGCGACTCCAAAGATGCACTTTTCTGGGTTTATCTTAATGTTGAATTGCCGCATTTGCTCAAAGATTTCTCTCAAGTTGTCAACATGATCTTCAGATTTTTTACTCTTCACTAACATATCATCAACATAGACTTCTAATGTTGTATGTACCCATTTTGCAAATATCTTTTCTACCATTCTTTGATACTTCGCTCCTGCATTTTTCAAACCGAAAGGCATTTTTGTATAACAATACAATCCTATGGGCTCGAAAAAAGCAGTATGCTCTTGGTCTTTAGGAAATGCCTAAAAGTGTGACTGTAAAGTGAAAAAATTCCAAAAGTGTGACTGATTCCGAATATCTTCCAAAAGTGTGACTGATTTTACCTAATACCCAAAGTACCCTTTTATAGCCCAATGTGTACACATCGCGTAAGGATGTACACATATTTATAGTTGATGTGTACACATTATACCTGATGTCCACATATATATGGCCTGATGTCCACATATATATGGCCTGATGTGTATGTAGGACCAGAATATCGCCACAACGATATTCTCGCGATAGAAACGACACTTCTGCGAGAAACCCAAACATTTCTACAAGTATTAACAACACTTTGACGAGAACGTCGCAAGATTCTTCAACAACATTTGGCGAGTGTCACAAAAGAGTGATATAACGGTTAACGATTAAAGATATATGAAGAATAAGTCTGCTTCACGATGATTATAAAGTTGGTGATGGTGAAGACTAAAGTTATGGCGATGATATCGCAGAGTAGATCCGAATTAAGGGGAAATCTTAGCTGTCTTCCACTATGTATTTTCCTATATAAAGGGTTTGACCAAATCCAAAAGAGGATGATGTACTTTTAAGAGTTGAGAGAATTTTGAGGAGAGAGAAACTCCAGAAAGAAAGTTGTACTTCTGAGTTTTGATATTTCTTGTAAATCTTCCTGAAAGTGAATTAATAAAAGTGTTGTTGTTCATCCACAATTATGACTTAGTTTTCATAGATTCTTGACAAGGGTGTAGTGTGGGAAATCCTGCAACTACATTTTGGCGCCCGAAACAGGGATTGAATTAACGAAAATAGAAGAAAAAGCAAAGAAGAAGATAAAAATTGTTCAAGATCAGGGAAATCATTAAGTAAATCGGTGAGAAAATTGAAGGAAGAATGATCAGAATCAAAAAGGATTGTAGAAAATTGAAAGGTGATGTAATAACAAAAGAAATGATTGATAGATTCCATGAAAATATCAAGGGAAGGATACATAAACGGGATATTGAAGGAAGGAAGATTATGACAGTGGAGAAGATATCATCATTAAAAGATTGGGAAAAACAAGAAATCACGTTTACAGCAGCAGAAATACCAGAAGAAGATTTAAGTCATACATCTACATTGGTGGTCACAGTAACCACTATACTAATAAGAAAGGAGAAATCGATAAAATCTGAAGAAGAATGGGCTATGAATAGAACTTTAGTAGACACAGGAAGTTCTGTAGACATGATATTTTATCATACCTTCAAGAAGATGGGATATAAGGATGAAGAAATGTCTCATTCAACATATTATGTTCATGGCTTTGGAAAGTCTATAACAAAACCTAAAGGCGAGATAATGGTACGAATTCCACTAGGAGAAATTGAAACACAAATATCATTATGTGTGGTAGATGTGGAATCGCCGTACAATATGATACTGGGAAGACCGTGGATACATGCAATCAAGGCTGTGGCGTCAACATTACATCAGTGTATTAAATTTCCTATGCCTAGTGTAATTGGAGAAATTAGAGGAGATGTGAATTTCGCGAGATTGTGCTACCAAATTGAAGTAAGAAATTGTGAAGAACGTCCAAAGCTGCGTAAATCTCGCAGAAAATTAAACAGAGAAGCAAAGAAAGAAGAGGAATTTAAAATTTATATGATAAGGGCAAAAGAAGGAACAGGAATACCAAGTGAAGTTTCGCGAGAAGGATATGAGTTCGCGAGATAAATGAAAACTCCAACACCAATGGGAGAACCTGAATCTAGTTACACCGCAGCAGAGCCAACAAACAAAATAAATATCGGGAGCGAGGAAGAGCCTAAAATACTGAAAATTGGGACTAAAATGGAGGAAGACGAAGAAGAGAGAACAATAAATCTCTTGCGAGAATACAAGGACATCATCGCATGGAGTATGGATGAGATGCCAGGGATATATCCTTCAGTAGCATGTCATAAATTAGATATCAACAAAGATGTGAGACCATTTAAACAAAGAATCGGAAAAATTGCAACAACATACCATTCTCAAATAGAAGAATAACTACAGAAAATGCTTTATGCAGGAATTATAAGGCAAGCAAAATATCCAGATTGGATTGCATATATGGTGGTGGTCCCAAAGAAAAATAAAGGGATAAGAATTTGCATAGACTTTACTGATTTAAACAAAGCTTGTCCTAAAGATAGTTTTCCATTACCAGATATTCCACAAATGGTTGAATCAGCAGCGGGAAATGATAGAATATCTTCATTAGACGGATATAAAAGATATAATCAAATTCCCCTCGCAGAAGAAGATCAAGAGCATACAGCATTTTTTCTCCAAGAGGATTATATTGTTATACAAAGATGCCTTTTGTCTTACGAAATGCTGGTGCAACATACCAAAGAATGGTGGAGAAGGTGTTCGCAAAGTGGATACATAAAACATTAGAAGTGTACATGGATGATATGTTGATTAAAAGCAAAGAAGCTAAAAATCATGTACAGGATTTGAAAGAGATTTTCGATCAAATGCGACAATTTAACATCAAAGTGAATCCAGAAAAGTGTACTTTTGGAGTAGCATCAGGGAAATTTTTGGGTTATATTGTATCAAAAGAAGGAATACAAGTTGATCCAGAAAAATTACAAGTAGTTCGCGATATGCCAACACCAGCGACAGTTAAAGATGTGCAAAAACTGAATGGACTCTTAGCCTCGCTGGGAAGATTTATTTCGCGATCTTCAGACAAGTGCAAGCATTTTTTTCGATATACTCAAGAAGGGAACAAAATTTAAATGGACAGATGAATGTGAAAAAGCTTTTCAAGGAATTAAAGAACAATTGATGAACATATCTATTTTACAAAAGGCTGAACCAGGAGAAGAACTATTGATCTATCTTGCGACAACCACATACGCGCTAAGTGCCGTATTGCTGCGAGTAGATGCGGGGGTGGAGAAGCCAATTTATTATATCAGCAAAACGTTTAATTCAGCAGAGATAAATTATTCAAAAATTGAGAAACTAATTCTAGCATTGGTACACGCAACTTTTAAGCTTCGAATTTACTTCCAAGCGCATAAGGTCAAAGTGTTAACGAGAGTGCCAATTGAATCGGTGATGAAAAATTCAAAAAGATTAGGCAGAGTTGAGAGATGGAATGCGCAAGTAGGGCACTTTAATATTCAATATGAAATTCTATCTTCGCCAAAATCACAAGTTATCGCAGATTTCTTAGCTGAATTTCCTTTAGAAGATGACGAAGCTGTAGAAGAGATGATGGATATAGAAGAAGAACATGGAGACCCAAAAGAGCTATTAACAGAACCTGACAGATGGGAAATATTAGTGGATGGATCGTCAAATGGAGAAGGAAATGGGATTGGAGTTGTTTTCATTTCACCAGAAGGAGAAAAAATAGCTTTTTCATTTAGATTGGAATTTTCATCCACTAATAATGAGACAGAATATGAAGCTGTAATCCATGCATTGAAGTTTGCGATAGAAATAAAGTTGGAAAATGCTAGAATCACCAGTGATTCACAATTGGTTATTCTCCAGATAAAGGGAGAGTATACCACAAATGAACCATCTTTGAAGAAGTACAAAAAACTTGTTGAAGAATTGTCTGCGAGAATTCCAAAAATAAAATGGAGACACATATCAAGGAAAGATAATAGGCTTGCAGATGCTTTTGCTTTCATATCAAGTATGATGACGAACCCACTTGCGATATGCATTAAAATTCAAACACTTTTATAACCGGCGATAAACAAAGAAGAAGAAGAGGTATATGTAATGATGGTAGAATCTGGCGAGGAAGAAATAGGGAATAATGCCATAGATTGGCGAGCAGATCTTCATGCTTATTTGGCGAGAGGAGAAATCCCCAGAAATCGATTAGAAGCACATAAATTGAAAATTAGAGCAACCAATTATGAACTAAGATATGGGGTATTATATCGCAGATCATTTAGTGGACCATCGCTAAGATGTTTGATGAGAGAAGAAGGACAAAAGGTGTTAAAAATGTTGCATAGTGGTGATGCTGGTAATCACAGCGGGGGTAGATCTTTAGCATATAAAACAATGATGCAGGGTTATTATTGGCCATATATGCATGAGGATGCAAAGCAACTTTCAAGGCGATGTGAAGATTGTCAGCGATTTGGGAAGAAGATACATGCACCAGGAGCACCATTATCATCTTCGTCAAGCGTATGGCCATTTGGAAAATGGGGATTAGATATTGTGGGACCATTTGTGCCTGGTTCTGGACAAAGAAGATATTTAATCGTTGCTACAGATTATTTCACAAAATGGGGAGAAGTAAAGGCAGTACAGCAAATCCGCGATAAGGACATTTTTACGTTCATATTTGAAAATATAATTTGCAGATTTGGGATCCCAACACATTTGATGTCTGATAATGGAAAGCAATTTGAAGGGAAGAATATCGAATTGCTTCTTAAGGCATTTAAGATAAAATGTGGAAAGTCAACTCCTTTATATCCACAAGCAAATGGTCAGGCTGAGGCAACTAATAAGACAATCGTAGACATCTTGAAAAAGAAGTTAGAAGGTTATCACAAATCATGGTGTGAGCAAGTGCATAATGCAATATGGGCATATAATATAACTAGACGAGAGGCAACTGGGATGTCACCTTTCTGTTTAACATATGGAGTTGAAGTTGTCCTACCAACAGAGGTTGCTATCCCAACAACAAAAAGAGAGGCATGGGAGAAAAATCTAAGTGCTTGCATGATTTTACATGAGTTAGATGAACTAGAAGAAAAGAGAGAGAAAACTCTACAACATATGGAAAATTACCAGCGAATATTATCTCGCGAGTACAACAAACGAGTCAAGAAACGTCAATTCCAGCCTGGCGATCTAGTTTTGCGAGAAACACCAAAATATCAGCAAGAAAGTGGTGGAAAATTAGCGAGAAAATGGGATGGACCATACATCATTAAAGAGATAATTGGAAATGGAGCATACAAATTAATGGATCCAAAGGGAAGAGATGTTTGGCAAAGACTTGATAGACCATGGAATAGATTGTTTCTGAAAAGGTATTATCAGTAGCAGTTTTTGCGAGGTAAGAAATACAAATGTAAGATGAAACAATTAAAAAATCCTTTTTTCTCTATCACAATTTATGCGAGCATCGTCGCAAGAATAGCAAATAAAATTTCGCAGAGATTAAAAGAATGGGACGAACCTTTATGGCGTGCACCCTAGTTCGCGAATAAAATTTCGTAAGAGGCAAATGTAAGACCTAATAGCGCGTCATAGGAGGGGGTATCTCTTGACATGACTCAGTGAGAAGGTTATACCGCTGCTGGAACCTGATTCATGCAGATGTTGGGGTTAAAGAAAACCTATCCGGGAGAGAGATCTTGGATTTCCAGCTATATAAGGTTATACCCTGGTTGGACGACCGAGAATATCTTCCAAGAAGTGCAGAGTATGACCAAGGCGCCGAGGTAAACGGTTGAGCCAAGGGTGCCTAGAGCGTACGAAACTCTCTTGCCATCCTTGGTAAGTCTTGGCTACAATGCACTTGGCCTGAAGAAAACCCCACTTAGGGTGCAGTTTTGTAATTATAAGCCATATAGGCATAAAGGACAAGAGGCTGCGAAAACAACTGGTTGTTGGAAAATCCGGATGAGGGGAGCTAGTCTTGTATGGCCGATGTATCCTCCTTGAAGGGGCAACTAGGGGGAAGATAAGGGCGGCACCCTCTATTAGGGAGTTGATAAGTGTCTTAAGACGGCAATGTCATGGGGCTTCATGATCGCAAGATCATTTAGGCCTGTCATATTGTCGCATGACGAAAATTATACAAAGGCAAAAAGCCTAAAGAGAAAATGTTAAGATGAGATCAATGGGTTTTTTCATGAAAGTGTAAAGACGTCCTGCGATTTCATCGCAAGACGGCAATGTCACGAGGCTTTATTTTCGTAAGAGAACCTAGACTTGTCATATTATCGCAGAGATATTGAAAAGTACTGATAAGACAAGATCAATGGGTCAATACATATAAATGTAAAGACGTCCTGCGATCTTGTCGCAGAAAAATATTAAAGGTTGGCAAAATAAGACCTTTAACTAGGAAGGCATAATAAGACCAACAGATTAATATTGAACATTAATTATTTTATTTGATAATGCAGGAAAAATCTATTCATCGCAGGAGGCAGATTACTTCAGAAAATATCTATTCAACATCATATAACTCACCATCTCAAGAAAGATATTAGAGGGCAAGAAGAGGAATGAGCAAATAAAATCTTAATATCCTCCTTGAGAAGATACAACACAGACAACAGGAAAAAAAAAAAAAAAAAACCATCCAAGGTACATCCCACGTGAAAAAAGAGGCAGGAAGAGAAAGCAAAAATGAAATTCAGACTTCAGCGACAGGCTCGTCAGTATTCTTCTCGTTAGATTTGTTATTCTCGCCAGAAGATTTATCATTCTCACCAACAGATTTATCAGTATTGCAATCATTCTTTTCAGCATCTCCAGTATCCTTTCCTTTGTGAATTTCTTCTTCTCTAGGAGAGCTTTCGTCTTCTTCTGGGTTGTCTTCTTCAGCTCCTTCTTCTCCTTCAGTGGGTGTATCTTCTAAATCTTTATCCATAGGAATGGGAATTTCATCATCCTCAACTTCTAGAGGGAGAACAGATTCAGGAGGGAGATCAGAAACTTATTCAACAGAACTTCAGCAGAGAGATGAACTTTGCAAAGAAAACCTCTATCACGGTTTCTAATCTCCATATTCTTGAAGTACTCAAGATAATCAAGCCTTCTTTCTGCTTTATCGCGAACGTCCAAGCAATCAGAAATGAGAGTCTTGTTTTCTTTGAGAACCTTATCTAATTTCTCAGTAAGGGCATTAATAGTAGCAAGATGGCTTCTTTCAGATTCTGTGAATAACAAAAATGACAAGGAAATATTCAAATGAAGAGCTCAAGAGAAGTAAAACATATGAATTTATCAGAAAAATTAACAATTGAGGCAGCCAATTGACTACCTTCTTTTGAGAGGTTAAGTTTTGGATTAATGAAAAGAAACAATTCTCCCACTGATTCATAGCATCGTCAAATTTATCGCCAACCATACCCTTCAGGAGAGATTTCATGTTTTCTTCTTTGGTGCGAATATAAAGATTTTATTTTACTAGTAAAGAGTGAGATTTATCTAACTGAGAATATTGATCTTTAAGTTCACTAGTCTTTAAACTAAGAGTTAATCTACCCTTGATAAGTTTATCCTTCTCAGCATCAAATGATTCAGTTAATTCCTTGAGTTCATCTTTAACGGAGCGAAGAGATCGCTCTTGATTATCACAAATTCTTTGAAGATTATCTAATTGTCGCGAGGAAGCCTCCATAAAACTTGAAAAGTTATGTTTCTCTTGGGATAAAGTTTTATTCTCATATGATAAAGATTTCATCGCCAAATCAGTCTTAAATAACAAATATGTAAGGCGAGCAACTTCGCTACACAACAAATTTTGGTTTTGAGACAATTGATTATTCTCATGAGTAAGATTATTTATGTGATCAATTGAGTAAGTATAAAGATTATCTAATGTACTATGTTGGTCCATCCAAGACTCTTTTTCAGCACGAGCTTCTTCAGCGATTGATTCTAAATCAAATATCTTCACTAATCGATTCCAATTTGAAGCTAAATAAATAAATTAAACATTTAAAAGGAATGGAGTGTAAAAAATAAGGGAGAGGGGAAATTATTAGAATGGAGAGACAAAAAGATAGAGGCAGGAAAACTATACCTTTCAACTCGTCATTATGTCTGCGAAGATTCTCGCACTCAAGTGAAGAATTGCGAAGCATATGATTCAGAGTGTTACACTCAGAAGTTTTAACTTGAAGGCCTTTTCTTAGATCTTCAACTTCATATTCCAAAGATACTCGCGAGGCAGAATTATCAGAACCAAAATACTTGAGTAAAGTTTCACAAGCTTCATATTGAAGAGAATCAGTGGAAGATTTTCTAGCGTTATCTAAAATATTAGATAAAATTTTAAAAGCAATATCAACTCCAGCAAAGGTTTCATTTGATGGAGGAAGAGATGCAGAGGATGAAGTGGTAATAATATCAAGTTGACGATTTGAATCATCTGCGCTGGATGCATTATGAGAAGGAGGAGTTTTTGGGAAAGTGACGGTTGAGGGTAATATTGGACTAGAAGGAGTTTCAGCCACAACATTTGTAGGGATTTGACTTGTCAAATTCTCTGAAGGAAGAGGGGTATTGATAGCGAGGTTCTCACATACAGAAGAAGGAGGATTAGATTGTAAGGGTGTGATGATAACTCTCCTAGATGATAACTCAGGAATAATGATATCATCTTCAAAAGTTTTATTGCGACGGGATTTTTTATGAGGTCTAGCGATGTTCTCGTCATTCTGCAAATAATAATTTAGATAAGAAACAGAGGCAACAATATTGTTATTAAGATAAAATGTGTTTCTTACTACCTTATCATTCGCAGAATCCTTCTTCCTCCTCTTCTCAACAAGCTTCTTGAGGGAATTAGGGTTTGGAGTTTCAGAATGGGTGGTAGGGATTGCTCCACTAAATGAAAATATGACGAAGATTATAATCAAGAAGATCAAATAACAAAAGTAGTAAAAAATAATTCAAATAAGATGGTATAATCAAAATACATACCTTGGCGCTTCCATTAAAACAGTAGCAGATGAATATGAAGATAAAGAATGGTTGCATACGGGAGGAGAAATAAACTAGAAAAAGAAGATGAAGAAGTAAAAAGAGAAAGTTATTTTCGTAACTCGGCTCCACCTTTTATAAACAAGAGCAGTAGGACCCATTAAGAGGACACGTGTTAAAGAAGATCTACAACACGTGTAGGCGATTAAACTAAATAAACGGAGGTTTGTCGAGAAGAAAACTTGTAAAGAAAAAAGCTGCGAGCATCATTAAGAATTGAAAGTTCTCATATCTTATCTTCTTCACAGAAAAGACATGAGAAGAGGCAAGATGTAGGACCAGAATATCTCCACAATGATATTCTCGCGATAGAAATGACACTTCTGCGAGAAACCCAAACATTTCTACAAGTATTAACAACACTTTAACGAGAACGTCGCAAGATTCTTCAACAACATTTGGAGAGTGTCACAAAAGAGTGATATAACGGTTAACGATTAAAGATATATGAAGAATAAGTCTGCTTCACGATGATTATAAAGTTGGCGATAGTGAAGACTAAAGTTATGGTGATGAGATCGCAGAGTAGATTTGAATTAAGGGGAAATTTTAGCTGTCACTATGTATTTTCCTATATAAAGGGTTTGACCAAATCCATAAGAGGATGATGTACTTTTGAGAGTTGAGAGAATTTTTAGGAGAGAGAAACTCCATAAAGAAAGTTGTACTTCTGAGTTTTGATATTTCTTGTAAATCTTCCTGAAAGTGAATTAATAAAAGTGTTTTTGTTCATCCACAATTATGACTTAGTTTTCATAGATTCTTGACAAGGGTGTAGTGTGGGAAATCCTGCAACTACAGTGTACACATCAGGTGAATATGTCTGATGTGTAGACATCGGAACATGGATGTCCACATATGATTATGCCTAGATTTTGGATGTCTACATACAATATGTACATAGCGGACACTATTCATGGTGGAGTATCAGTTCCCGATATGTACACATCCTTACGCGATGTGTACACATCCTTACCCGATATGTGGACATCTGAGGACAAAATATGGTATTTACAGAAAATACCGGGGCATACTTTTCCGTTGACCGGTCATGGTCACACTTTTGGAAGGATTTCAAATTTGGTCACACTTTGGGAATTTCTTGACTTTTCAGTCACACTTTTAGGTAAAATCCCCTTGGTCTTCCTCAGCCACCAGAATTTGATTGTAGTCTTTATATCCGTCCATTAGTGACAGCCTTTCATTTCCTGATGCTGCTTCAACCATTTGTGGTATGTACGGTAATGGAAAGTTGTCCTTGGGACACGCCTTGTTTAGATCACTGAAGTCGATGCAAATCCTTATTCCATTATTCTTCTTTGGCACCGCCACCATATTTTCTATACACTATAGGTACTTTTCTGGTTTTATTATTCCCGTGTCAAGCATCTTCTGTATCTCAGCTTCTATTTGAGGATGGTATGTTGTTGCTATCTTCCTTATCCTTTGTTTGAATGGTCGTGCATTCTTGTTGATATCCAACTTGTGACATGCGATAGAAGGATATGTTCCTGGTATTTATTCTATGCTCCATGAGAAAATGTCTTTGTATTCGCGTAAGATATTTATCGTTCTCTCTTCTTCTTCTTTACCCATCTTAGTACCAATCTTTAACAACTTTGGTTCGCCCTCTGCTCCAACATTTATGTCTTTTATCGGCTCTGCTGCTGTGAAATTCGCCTTTGGTTCTCCTAGTGGTGTTGATTCTTTTATTTTGTGCATTGGTTCGCCTTCTTTCTATGGAATCTCGCTTGGTATTCCTCTTACTTCCTGTGCTCTTATCATGTATATTTTTAATTCTTCCTCCTTCCTTAATTCTTTTGCTTTTCTCCACCGATCTTTTCACTTCTGCGCGCGTCCTTCATAATTTTTTACATCTATTTGGCCACAGATTTTCGCACTCGTAGTATCTCCTTTAATTTCACCTACTCCACTTGGTATTGGGAATCACACATACTGGTGGAGAGTTGATGCTACACCTTTTATTGCGTTTACCCGAGGTCATCCCAATAACATGTTGTATGGTGATTCTATATCGACCATGCACAATGTTACTTGGGTTTTTATTTCTCCCAATAGTATTCGCATGGTTATCTCTCCTTTTGGCTTTTTTATCGTTTTGTTAAAACCATGAATGTTGTATGTTGATCGTGTCATATCCATATCCTTGTATCCCATACCCTTGAACGCGTGATAGAATAAAATATCTATTGAACTACCCGTATCTACCAAGGTTCTATTTATCGCCCATTACTATGATATTTTCGCTCCTTCACTTATTTCCCTTCGCTCTACAGTTACTATAACCACCAATGGGTCTGTTCGTATTAAGTTCTCTTCCGGTATCTCTTCTGCTATGAACGTGATTTCCTGATTTTCCCACTCCTTCAAGGGAGATATCTTGTCCACCGTCATGATTTTCCTTCCTTCAAAGTCGTGTTTGTGTATTTTTCCTGTGATTCCTTCATGAAAATTATTAATAATTTTTTTGGTTATTAGATTATTACACTGCACTCTCCTACTGCTTTTCTTTCGTTTTGATGACTTTTAGTATTTCAACTCGTCCATCTTGTGTTTCAGCACCTGCTTGGCTTCTGCCTCAGTTCTATCGTTGAGTCTTCTCTCGGATTTGTTGTAGGTTGTTTTTTCCTTCGCCCATTTGTGCAGATATGACGATTTCACCTTTATTTCTTCTTGTTTTTATTCTTAAAATAAAGTATTCTCTTGACAATAAATGTAAAAGTACTCCTCAATGAACTTGAAACTATACCAAGAAAAATTGTTTTTTAGATCTAAACTTCTAAACTTCAAAAATTCCAAATACAGCGATGAAAAACTATTAAAAATTATAAGGTTGCGTTTTAAAGAAATTCACCACCAGGGTATATCATCCGAGCTATTTTCTAGCGCCAAAATGTAGTTGCAGGAAATCCTACAACCACTCCCTTAGTAAAATCTATGAACAATCTAAGTTATCATCATAAGAATCATAAAAACTTTCATTGAAATCTTTTAATCTAATACAAAGTTATGAGAAAACTCTAACTTGGGAAACAATTAAACTTTCTCTCTCCTAAATATCTTGTCTAAACTCTCCAAAAGATCTCTCTCTCAACACAAGGTCGCTTGGCTTCTTATATAGGAGTTTACATAGTGGATGACAGCTAATAAAGCCCCTAATTTCGGATCTGACGTGCGTCAACATCGCGTGGACTTTATCATTGACGCACGATTTCTTTACCGCCGTACAGCTCTTCACACTTTACTCATGATTTAGGTGACGTCATCTGATGCGTCATTCTGGATAAGTTATATGCGGTCCTTTTCGCCTAGTCCTGATGACCGTCATTTCGCATAACTTGTAGATGTGCGGTACTTTGTACCCACAACAACTTCCATTGATTTTATTTATTGGTTCTTCTCGTTTTTATGTCGATCTGATTTAGGTTAATTAGTCATCTTGAGTAGGTGAAACAAAATTTGGGGTTACTTTGCATTTTTTGAATAGGGGATGACTTATGCGGATGAAAAAACAGAACTCGCATTTGCGGAAGAAATGAATGATTATGTCCATTTGAACTGTTATTTAGATTCTTATGACTGGTGTTGGAGTTGTATTTGGGTTCTGATCTAATATGGGATTGCAATTACTACATTAAATTACATAGATCGAGATGTGTTCACATTAATATTTGAAAATATTATTTGCAGATTTGGAATCCCCGTACAATTAGTTTCTGATAATGGAACGCATTCGAGGGTGAAAACATAGAAATGATACTTAGTGCGTTCAAGATTCAAAGCGGAAAATCAACTCATGTATATCCACAAAGCAATGGACAGGCTGAGGCAATCAACAAAAATATTATCGATATATTGAAAAAGAAGTTGGAAGGATACAATAAAGGATGGTGCGAACAAGTGCATAATGCAGTGTGGGCGTACAGAACAACTAGAAGAGAAGCTACAAGAATGTCACCCTTCTGTCTAACATATGGAGTTGAGGTAGTGTTACCAACTGAAGTAATTATTCCAACATCAAATAAATAAGCATGGGAAAAGAATCTAAACACAGATTTGATCTTAACAAAACTTGATGATTTAGAGGAGAACAGAGAAATTGCTCTACAACATATGGAAAATTACCACAAAAAGATAGCCCGAGAATATAACAAGCACGTGAAATAAAGAGAATTCCATCCAGGAGATCTATTTCTGAGAGAAATACCACCCTATCCGAAAGGAGGAGATGGAAAACTGGAAAAAAAGGTGGGATGGACCGTACATAATAAAAAGGATAGTTGGAAATGGAGCATATGAGTTGATGGATCCCGGGGGGAAAAGCACGGGTCGCAAGCTAGAACATCCGTGGAACATGTTGTATTTGAAGAAATATTATCCGTAAGTCACGCGGTAGTAACCACACACATGAAGAAGGCTATTACAAGCGGCACAAATAAAGCACTGCCGGTTGAAGATGCAGAGTTTTTCACATTCAACAAACATGTATTAATCAAGTAAATGAATAAATTTAAAGACTTTTCGTCTATATAAATAATTCATATCTCAGGAGAAAGGCAAAAATAAGACCTTAATAGAAGGCAACATAAGTAACGACTCTAATTAGGCAGGCTAGGCATCAAATTGTGGCGTCCACCCTAGTTCTCATACAACAAGCGGCAAAAATAAGTCTTGACGCACGTCATAGTTGGGGAAAATCTAGTTAGCATGACTTGGGGGAAAGATATACCGAACCTGAAACCTAAGTCATGGAGATTTGGGGTGAAATGAAAGCCCATCCAGGAGAGGTGCCTAAGTCGAAAGATTAAGATGACAAGGTCTCTCCTAAGGAGTGCAGAAACTCGATCAGGGAGCTGGGGTACACGTTTGAGTCAAGAGTTCCTGGGGCGTCTGGAGCGTACCTGGCCGCTCTTGAAAAGTCTTGACTATGATGCACTCGGTCAAAATAAACCCCATTTAGGTTGCGGTCTCATAACCACAATCCATATCGATCGACAGATGGATAAGAGACCGCGAAAATAACTGATTGTTGCATCACTGGATGAGAATATCCCACCCTAACCTGGTAGGGGTAAGGGGTAAGCTTCCTTGAAGGGGAAGTCAGAAGGAATATAAGGACGACACCCTCTATTAGGGAGCTAAATTGTGTCAAAATACGCAAATATCATGAGACTTTTTACTCACGGGAGTAATAATACTTGTCATATTTGCGCGTCAATACAACCTGTAGAGGCAATAATAAGAGAAGTTGAAAAGGCGAGATCAATGCGCCATTACATGGAAATGTAAAGACTTCCTAAAGAAAAATTATATCTTAGGCGAAATAAGACCTTTACTTAGGGAGGCTCAACAAGACCTCATGAGAAAAATAAAATTGAAATTAACATTGTTTTGCAGGAAAGGATGAAAGAACAAATAACGCGTGAACATACCCGCAGATTGAAAAGCCAAAGAATATTTCTTACAAGGAAGATAATGAGAGGAAAGTATGGGAATTAACACAATATATATATATATTAAACTCCTTGTTAGAAATGAGTAGCAGAAACAAAAGTGTACTTTAAAAATTCATGTCCGAAGACTCATAAGCAGACGTGAAAGAATAAATAAAAGGAAAAACTAAGCATCACTAGAAGCCGCATCTTGGTTGATCGTAGAAGCTTCAACGACAACTTTGTTGTTGGGACCTTCGGAGAAACCACCACCAGATCCGTCCTTTTCTTGGAGGGGAGCTTCATCATCTTCCTCGTCATCGCACGTATTCATAATCACTATCGGGATCAGGAAGCTTTTCATCTTCTCTTACATCAAGTGGCAGCACATCTATCAAAGGAAGTGAATTATCGAGGCAAAATTTGTTTGCGAGAGCTTGAGCCTTAACATGATCTTTATGAGCGACACCCTTCTCAACATTCCTTATGCCAATCTCCATGAAGTTTTCAAGATGCAAGCACCTCCTATTAGCTCGGTCTCGAGAAGAGGTAAGTGCTACCAAGAGTCTCACACGCTCCCTATGGACCTTAGTTAAAATATGATCTCAATTGGGAGATGGTGGATTGGTGCGATTTCTCAGATTCTGCAAAAGAAAGATATTTAATTACTACCGGAGCGACACTTTAACAGCCACAATATATGAACAATCAAAAAGAATAAACAAACTGAGGCAGCCTGCTCGATATGACTACCTTCCTTCTGAGAAAGGAGATATTAAGATAAAGCTAAACCACTATCCTTCATACCCTCCAAAGCCTTATCAAAATCATCACCAACTAAGCCCTTAAGACGAGAGAAAATTTTATTTTCATCCTGAGAAAGAGAAGACTTTTCCTTCATAAGAATATCGTGAGACCCTTTTAGATGCGTATGTTATTCTTGAAGTTGGTTCATCTTCACAGTCAAGTTTATCTTACTATGGATGATCTTTTCATTCTCCACAGTTAATTTCCTCATTGACTCATCAAACTGATTCCTTAGTATGCGAAGAGATTCCTCTTGATCATCACAAATCTTTTGTAGAATAAGGTATTGTTGAATAAACATCGCCTCTTTCTTCGAAAAAGATCGCTTCTCTGCGGCCAGGACCTGATTCTCATCTGATAAAGTTCGATGTCTCAAATCAGCATTATATAACAATCCATATAGATGGGAAACTTAAGAAACTAATAGCTCATTTTGACTAGCTAAGCAAAGATTCTCGTTTGTTAGATTTTCGATCTGATCAAGCGAGTATATTAACCAATTAATTTATTTGACTCTGTAGCCTCTCATTATCTGCGCGAGCATCTTCAGCGGAAGATTGAAAGCTAAATCTCTCCATAACACGCTTCTGATTTAAATCTTAGCATACGCATGAAGAAATTTAAAACATGGATATAAAAGTAAATTACTCCTAAAATGGGTCATAAGGATGATGAAATGGTAAGTACATCGGAGATCTTTATTTTTGACGCTAAGACCTTCATACTCGAGAGTCGCATCTTGGAGTTCCCCCTTCATCTTATTAAGTTCCCCTTCTAACGTGACATTCTGATGGGAGAGTTCCAGTATGGTATTACTAGATTTAGAAAATCCTTCAACCAAAACCATGCGGCGGCGAGACTCCTAAATAAAAATTAAAAAAGGCGTGAGGAAGCAGTAAGAAAGCACTAATAAAGAAAGGGAAACAATAAAGTACAAACCAGGAGATCAAGATCAAGATGGACGCTTGGGTCAAGCTGGGAGAAGATTTCACTCCTAGTTAGTTTGTTTGGTGGAGAATCACACAATAACTTAACTAGAGCGTTACAAATACGAAGCTTGGAAGGATCAGTAATGAATTAATGAGTTGTATTAATGATATCTGACAAAGCATGGGAAGCAGAATCAAGTTCTTCAAGAATCCCCTTATCAGTACAGACATCTTTCGCAGAAGAAGTAGTAACTTTGGAAGGCGAAGGGATAATAACTGGAGAAATGGGGTCTTGAGATACGGGAGCAGATGAATCTCCTTCTGAAGTGAAAACATTCGCTGATAAAGGATAATTTAAAATGGTAGAAATGGTCAGATCCATCACTGGTGTGGTTATCTTCTCAGAAGTAGAGATTTCCTTCACTACATGGTTAATTAGAGAATCATCTTCAGGAACAGAGGTTTCTTTTGGTGACGAAGGGGCATTCAAAGGAGTTGAGGCAATCAAAACTTGTGTGGGAGCGCCAACACTGACATCAGAAGGAATGTCAGTCTCCCTTGTCTTATACTCAAAATCAGGGATGTCGAGACTAGTGTTGAGCGACGGGGCTTTGCGAACCCTTTTAACCTTTGTCTTTTTCCTGCCATCAATCTCACATTCAGAAGCCTGCGAAGAACAACGCAGATAAGAAATAGAGGAAACAATATTGTTTTACAAAAAAGAAAGTATTTCTTACTCCTTTGTCCTGCGAAGGCTTCCTCTTGAGAGATCCCTTATCTTTCAAACTTGAAGAAGATTTAGGGTTCGAAATTGTAATCTTGGTAGTACCAGAGGAAGAACTCTTGCTGCAGCACAACCAGTATGGGAATAATAATGATAATGGCAGATCAGTAATGGCATATGACGGTCAATAATCTAAGAAAATAAGACGAAAGAAGAACAATGGTGATGATATATACTAACCTTTGGTGAGAATCCATAAGAACAACAAGAACAGCATCAAATCAAGATCAAGACTTCGAGAAGATGAAGATGGTGAAGATTTGAAGAAGATCCACAGATACTAGAAAGGAAGATAAAGTGAAAAGATTATCTCTCCTCAATTCAATTAATAAATAGATAAAAAAATGACCGGTTAAACTCGGATATGCCAATAGAAAGAGGAAAGAAATCAGCACGTGTAGACGGTTACACTGAAATCACGGAATGTGTCGGAAGATAAGAATTTGAAAAGATGAACGGGTGCGGCAAAAAAACAAGTAGAGTTCCTCATACTGCTCATTCTATCAAAAGAACGGTATGAGAAGAGGAAAAATTTGGGTACAATATACCGCACACCTACAAGTTATGCGAAATAACGGTCATCAGGACCGGGCGAAAAGGACCGCATACAACTTATCTAGAATGACGCATCAGATGACGTCACCTAAATCACGAGTAAAGTGTGAAGAGCCGTGCAGCGGTAAAGAAATCGTGCGTCAATGATAAAGTTCACGCGACGTTGACGCACGTCAGATCCGAAATTCGGGGCTTTATTAGCTGTCATCCACTATGTAAGCTCCTATATAAGAAGCCGAACGACCTTGTGTTGAGAGAGAGATCTTTTAGAGAGTTTAGACAAGATATTTAGGAGAGAGGAAGTTTATTTGTTTTCCAATTTAGAGTTTTCTCATAACTTTGTATTAGATTGAAAGATTTCAATGAAAGTTTTTATGATTCTTATGATGATAACGTAGATTGTTCATAGATTTTACTAAGGGTATGGTTGTAGGATTTCCTGCAACTACAGTTGTAATAAATTAATTTAAAATCAAGAGTAATAAAGTGTTAATAATAAGGAATCAAATTGTAAATCTAAGTTACTCTCAAAATAATATATCCCATAATCCCAACTCCAAATCAAAACCCTAGAAATCCCTAAAATTGAATTAGTTGAAAGTGGATATGAAACAAAAATATTTTACTTATCTATGGAAAATGGGGATCACTTTCATATTTTAAAACTTTTTAGCACTAAAAGAAGACGACCAAATCAATGATCTAATTCACTAACGGTAGCTAAGATTTGTTTTTGCTGTAGAAAAAGGGAAGAACAAGTGATAAAGAAAGCTCAGAAAAGGTCGAAGCAAGAAGAGAGAAAATACCAAAAGTCAAATAATTTTGGGGAACATTATCTATGGTGATGGCCGTGATGGAGGTGGTTGTGATGGTGGCGGAATTTAGAAGGCTATGACAGTGACGAGACGAAGATGGTGGTGGCAAAGATGGAGATGGTGGAGAGTTCCTTTGGTTTTTCTCGACTGGGAAATAAAGAAGAAATTCGAAAGTATAAGACATGAAGGTGAAAATTGGGATTATGAAAAATATTTCTTGTTCATAATTTCAATTATGCCATTAGGGGTATTTGTAAAGACTCGTAAAGGTATTTTTGAAGTACCCATGGATAGTATGGGTGTTTATAACATTCCCACATAATTTTCTCGTATCAATCCGGGTCATGTACCCAGCTACTAAACCCGTGTATATCATATTATAATCTTACCCATCCGTAGTTAACAAATTTGTCGGCTGTACAAGTTTGTGGAAGACTCTGTGAGACAGAGTCTATCGCCCGATCGCTCTCCATAAATAAATTACATGTAGTATAGTTATGTCCTTACGAGTCCAAATTTGTGCACAGTCCTTTAAAGAGTGTGCACGTAACAAACCAATCACATTGCTCATTCTTAACCAAAGGTTATCCTATTTCATTAAATTGATTTTTATTATGTTTTAATTAAAATAAAATCTAAAAAGGGCAATCATAAATAATCTTAACCTAAATTATAATGCTTAAGAATCAGGAAATATGTACTTAGTTTTGGGAACGAGCCGTGTCATCTGTTTGGGTTGTGATGTGAATAATGGAAGGAACAGGATGTCAGTTATGAAAATCACAACCCAAACAGATGACACGGCTCGTTCCCAAAACTAAGTACATATTTCCTTATTCTTAAGCATTATAATTTAGGTTAAGATTATTTATGATTGCCTTTTTTAGATTTTATTTTAATTAAAACATAATAAAAATCAATTTAATGAAATAGGATAACTTTTGGTTAAGAATGAGCAATGTGATTGGTTTGTTACGTGCACACTCTTTAAAGGAGTGTGCACAAATTTGGACTCAGAATATGAGATGAGTTGCCCTTTTTAGATTTTAATTACATTAAAAAACAATTTAACAAAATGAGATAACCCTCGGTTAAGAAGTAGCAATGTGATTGGTTTGTTACGTGTACACTCTTTAAAGAAGTGTGCACAAATTTGGACTCATGTTATTACTCTTTTAAGTAAACAGTTACCAAGATCACTAATTCCCTTCAGTTATCCACTAAAAATTGTTAAAACAAGAAGCTACGGTGTGCCTTGACAGAAATTTTTAAGTGGTTTAAAGTTCTCTTTTTTGATGATTTTCAGAAGAGAAAAAATGTGTGCCCCAAGAGAAGTTTTGCTCTGGATTCGCCATTGGTCATGAAAACAATGTTTTGCTCATCGAGTTATAATATAGTAGCAGTCGCGCAGATTAGTGCACGAATGACTGATTGATAAACTAAAAAACAAATTGAACTGTTGAAAAATTACCAAATTTCATGTTGCCGATATATTTCTTGAACAAGACTTCTTTATTGCATCCATATAGAAGAAAACAAGAGAATATATATAGACCAAGGAACCAGCAACAACGAGTGATGTACAATATGACATACATCACTAACCACACACCTTACAACAACAAAATGAACAACAAGAACACAGCACATCCTACCACCAATACTCTTTCTAGAGATAGATATAAGAACATGATTACAAGTAGCCTTATAATACGCATAGTTGTAGCTAGACGGTCAATGGGCTGGCCTTGAACATCCAGAGGTAATTCTTTTTAAAGCATTCAAGTAACTTACGCTGCTCGATCTCGCCTTGGATGGCCTTATCCCGACTGATGTCAGACTTATTCCTAATTACCCATGCTCTTAACTGTGGGAACGATACGCCTTTTTGGCGAAGGAAAAACTCAATCTCATCTCGGGTTATCTCCTCGTAACCATTTCTGTCTAGCATTTTGATAAACTCGTTCAACTGATCACCTGAATCGTTACCATAGAAATTCTTTTGATTAATCATGGCCGGTAACCTCTTTCTTTCTCCTTTAGACAAAATACTAACACCTGCAAATAAACAATGAACCTCAAGCTCCTATTTGTAGTAAACATGATTGTCTAATGGACCAGTAAATAGTCAAGTTGTTCTTCCTTTATCTTGATTGGGCCCTCTGATCAGAAGGGCAAGGTGTTATTCCACCTTAGCAAGATTCCTATATAGTGCGCTTAA
This sequence comes from Papaver bracteatum, assembly GCA_023529315.1. Taxonomy (NCBI): domain Eukaryota; kingdom Viridiplantae; phylum Streptophyta; class Magnoliopsida; order Ranunculales; family Papaveraceae; genus Papaver; species Papaver bracteatum. The sequence goes on from JAJJWX010004494.1 coordinate 419,309, forward strand.
AATTGACATGACCAAGTGAGAATGTAGTCAAGTTTACCATGCATCCCTTCCTCAGCAAAATACGGAGTATCATACATCTGTAACCATCTGATGCTTTTTCCTGATAAGATGGGGAAGAAATTATTCCACCAGACGAACACAAGAAATAGAAGTGGGCAAATGTGAACCAGAGCAAAAGAATACTCTTATTCAAACATCACTCAACTTTCATTTACTTGATTCTACATTATCACCTTTCCTGGAGAAAGTACTTTACATCAACCAATCAAGTAAGAACAAGAAGTGATGACAGTAGACGAATGACTGATTAAATGGCTCCTGCAGTATATTTTCCGTAGGAAACTTCTTTGTAGCCTACACATACGAAAGGAACTAGCAACAACAAGTGAATATACAATACGAAACACCAAGAATACCTCCTACATAAAGACATTACATCCTTCCTAATACTACAACTGCTACCTGAAAGAGAGGTCAAAGTAGCCTACACATATAGCACACACCACAGTTGTAGCTAGATGCGGATTCAAATGACTAGAACAACCTAGGGAAGTTTTTTTTAAAGTACGTTGCTCGATGACGCCTTTGATAACGTTATCATGTATAACAATGTCTGCCTTATTCCTAATAATAATTATCCACGCCATCAACTGTGGGAACCATGCACCTTTCTGGCGCCATATAAACTCCATTTCATCCAGCGTTATCATCTGGTCGACATTTCTGTCCAGCGTTTTAATAAACTCATTTAATTGATAATTATCACCACTACAGAAAAATTACCTCCGATCTAACAAAACCAACATCCCGTCTCTCGCTGATAAAGTACGGATACCTACAACTGAACAGCTAACCTCAGTCTCCTATTTATTGCAACTTGTCTACAGTCTAATGCACAAGTCGTTTCCCAAGTTTATTCTTCCTTGTCCTCATCGAGCCCCTGAAACAGAAAGAGAGTGTGCGTGGAACTGTTATTCCACCTTAAAAAGTATCTGTACACTCTCTTACTCCAACAACGAGCAAAATGGCCTTGGAGGATCATAATGAAATGATCCAAAGGCTGATTTCTGAGGAGAATGTTTTGTACGTAAAAAAAAGGTCCAGACTGGGACCAAATGATTCCATCAGATGAACACAAGAAAAAGAAAATTAAAACCGCAATGTGAACCCGAGCAAAAGAATATAATCTTATTCAAATATCTCTACATTATCCTCTTTTCCAGCAAAAATTCACTATATCACCCCATTCAGTAGTGAAAAATGAAATAAAGGAAAAAATGGAATAGACAGGTACAAATTCCAACTGCCCAAAAGAGTGTTGCAGGTATATTTATCATAATACACCAGATGCTGGATATTATTCCTGACTGCTGGATATTATTCCTGACTGAAATCAATGATGGAGCCGTCAATCAATCCACAAACCTTGAAATATAACGGAGGGAACCGTATCTCAATCTCAGAGAAATACTACTATTTCCAAAACCCAAATCAAATGCTCTGAGCAGTAGTATTATTTTTAACATGCATCCCATGTTCTAACTGGCTGAACTCCCTGGATAACCAAAGAACAATTCACAATACATGTTCATCTTAATTGCTTCAGTTTCCAGTTTGCAGTTAAACGAAAAAAATCGTTATACATCACGTTAGTTTACTACAACACAACCGACAACTATAACAACATCAATTATCACGTAAACAGAAATAGTGGTCTGTAACTCTGTAGTACAGAGAGTTGTTGCTATATCATGTAAACAGAGAGTTCTTTTTTAGGCGTTCAAGCAACTTATCTCCTTTGATGGACTTATCACACGTCTATGTCAGTGTTTCTCTTAATAAACTGCACTCTGATCTGGGAATGATACCCCATTTTGGCAGAGTGTAAACTCGATCTCATCTTGGGTTATCTTCCTGTCAGCATTTCTGTCTAGCTTAATGATAAATTCTTTCATCTGATGATCATTATCACCCACACCATTATCAGACATGCCCAATATCCTTTCAACCTATGACCTACTGCTCTCTATCTAACTAAGAACTATAACCTATGACTAACAGAGGAACCTGAATGCATATTTATAGCAACTGATTTTCTAATAGACAAGCAGCAAGACAAATTTTTCTACCCTATCTATCCAAATGGAAGGAAAAGGTGAATACTGCAATTCCATCTTTCTTATCGTGCATCTGTGGGACTAAGGCCTAACAAATACCACTAGCAAGAATCCTACACTATTATTCTCAGAATGAGCCTATATTGGCCCATGGAGGATCACACGGATGATCTAAGGGCTGATTCAGGCGAGGATTTTATCCATGTCACTATGTAGCCCATCCGTAACGGAAAATAACCTATCTGTAGCCATCATACTCTCTCTGACTAAGCCAAGTCCACATGCAAAATGATATAGAGGTTTGAAGTATTATTCGTCAAGTGAATTCTCAAATTAGTATCATGGAACAAAAGATTCTCGCATGAACACAAGGAAACAAAAGCTAAAAGTTAGGCAAAAATCTAAACCAAGACGAATCTATTGAAAAATAAGATCATGTCCTCCTTGACTCTATATGTTCACCTCTCCAGGTGATAGTTCTTTATTGTACTCATCAAGTAAGAGTGAAGAATGATGCAGACCGTAAAGGAGAAAAATTGTGAAAGGGCATAAGAAATTGTGTGTGGGAGATAGATGTCTCATTAAATAAATCAGAAGATGTTAATTTATTACTATTTGAGGTCCAAAAATATATTATTGCCAAGTTGGTTTATCGTTGTCTATATCCTCCATTACTTCAATGTCCTTCCTAGCGGTGATTTTCTGAACATATCCTGCATTGATGAAAAAAGATGGATAAATACGGATTCCGATTCCTCAAACAATAGCAAAGATATATTTATCTGACATGCTACTAGATGCAAAATATTGGTTTCCACAGAGATGAAAGATGGGAAGTCACTCTGAAAAAGTGACACAAACAGCAACAATAAGTATTTAGAGATGGTCAAAAGAGTAAGTCACTAATCAAATATTCCTCGGACCTTGGGCCTATGCACTTACATCAAGAATAAAAGCTTTTCATTTCATCCCAAACCTAACTGTTGGATTGTGGAAACATAGTCCGGGACACGGATGAAAACCACCAAAACTCTTTCCAAGATAAGGTATACCTTCTCAGTTGCCATTCTACCCGAAGTGTACATTACACACAGATTCTTGAAATGATAGAATTGCTTCCCCCACTAAAATGAAAAGAAGTGACTTTAGAAGAACATGTAGAGTGCATATGATCTTAGAGCGAATTCCAAGACAGGTTGAATACCAAAAAGAGGTAAAACCATAAAGTTGCTCAGCCAACAGTTTAGCAGTCCAGAAACATGGTGACGGACAGTGTGAGTGCGATCACGCATTTCAGTGCACTTTATGATTCCTAAGTTTGAAACTGGTTGACTTGGAAAGCTCCTAAAAAGTGTTTAACTATTCATTATGAAAAACACATTCTATTAAGCTTGTCAACATGTTATACTATGAGTGTAAAACGGCAATTATGAATTTTTACTCAAAGAACACCAAGAGGATGCTCTCACAAAAGGTGGAGACAATTTGGAAAATTTTGGATGATCGAATCTCTGTTTATGATGGAGCAAAGAAAATTCATATCCGACAAAATGCCTGATGTTACAAGACATGGTGCACTAATCCAAAATCCAGATTCGAACAACAGGAATGTGCCAGTAAGTTCAAACGTTTACATGTCTCAATAAAGAAAACACGAGAAGAAAGTAAAAGAATGATTAAGCTTGGAAAGTTCCAAGCAGGACAGATATTATAAAACCAATAGACTACCTATTCAAACCAAACCCTTGCAGTTCGCAAGGCAGGATCCTATACACCCTTGAAGCACTATAAAGCTGTTACATAGTTGTAACTGTTACTCCACCAAAAAACAAGACATTTCTTGCTCAATGAGCATTCATGATCCACCGACACAAACACAATTCACAAGGGCGATACACTACAACATAACATGGCTGCCAATAATTGATCATAAGTTGAAACATAAATGTTCATCTTGAATTTTGTTATGACACCACATGAACGAAAAAGGCTGAATTGAACAACAACAACCATGTCTTTAGTCCCAAACAAGTTGGGATAGGCTAGAAATGAAACCCATGTCGAAGTAAAAAGCTGAATTCAATGCCTCGACTAAATCCCACAGAACATCAAAACCCACAACAACAACAACAAAATCAAGGAAGAAAAAGAGAAATACCGATTCCTTGACAGGGGATGCATTTACATATAGTCTCCTTGCCTCTTTTGTTATAATAACTCACAAATCCAGAACCTTGACAACTTCTACATTTTCCAGTCCATTCATAAACAACTTCTTTACAATCCTAAACACAACGAAAACAAAAATCAAAAACAAAAATTTATAACATAAAAAGTATAAAAATAATAATCATTTTTATAGAACTATACCTCAATGACAGGATCACATTGAAAACGACGATCAATTTCATCGGGAGAGACAGGAGAACAATCAGGAACAGTCATGGGCAGAGGAAGAGCATCATCATTATCTCTTAAATAACTCTCTCTATCTCTAGACCATCGTTCCTTGGCATTAACCCTAGTAGTATTACTACTACCACTATTATTATTGTTCACTGTAGTAATTCCTCTTAACCCATCAACATTTGTTGTTCCACCTTGCGGAGGTAAACCAACAGTGGTATTAATGGCAGCAAAAATGGGTTTTGAAGATTGAAACCATTGAGGTACTTTATATGGAACTTCTGTTGCTTGACAAGTTACTGTACAAGATGAAGATAGTTTAATGGAAGAGGAAGAAGCAAAAATTGATGATTTTAAAGGAATAGGTGAAAACAATTTAGGGTTTGTTATCAACATTCGTTATGATTGTACTAGAATTCAACAATCATTGTCTCTCTCTCAAACAATTTTAGTAATTGTTTCAAAATTGGGGGAATTTTCTTTCTACCAATGCAAAAGAAGAAGATAAAATTGGGAGAAATAAATGACCCCAACGTGGGTAGGCACCAGGCCGCTTGCTTTGACTACTTGCTTCGGGCTAGTGATGTGGCAACGTAGGAACTCCGCGATCTAAATCTTTTTTCAATAAAAATACTTATAACAGATATATTTGGTGAATGTCTTCCACACTTTAACAGTGGAGACGAGGATCTTATTTATAATGGAAGTTGTTACAAAGATAACAATGCAAGACAGTAAAATAGCTAACAGAAATAGAACGAGTTACACGCCTTAGTCATTGGCTAGTCTTGAGGAGAACTGATGTAGCTGCCTAGTCTTGTGGAGCTCTTGCAACTGTTTGGCTAACACCTCCCCTCAAGTTGTACTTGAGTTGACGAATGTGCAACTTGTCCCGAATATAATGAAATCTCGGAGATGCAAGCCCCTTCGTAAAAATATCTGCCAGTTGGTCTTTAGAGCATATAAACCTAACATGTAACTCCTTTGCGGCAACTCTTTCTCGTACAAAATGAAAGTCGATCACTATGTGTTTTGTACGTGCATGGAAAACAGGATTCGTCGTGAGATAAGTGGCACCCATATTATCACACCATAACGTAGGAGTTGTGGTACGGACACCCAGTTCTTTAAGCAATGACTGAATCCAAATTATTTCAGAAGTAGCAATAGCAACCCCTTGTATTCAGCCTCCGTGCTAGATTTAGAGACAGTCTTTTGCTTACGAGCACTCCAAGAAATTAGGTTTCCACCAAAATACACACAATACCCACTTGTAGACCTGCGATCATCTAGACTTCCAGCCCAGTCTGCATCAGAGTAAGTATGCAAGGAGAAGTCAGTCGACTTATGTAGATGTAAACCATAGTCGAGTGTATGCTTCAAATAACGAATGATCCGCTTTACTAAATCCCAGTGCTCTACGTACGGATCATGCATGTATTGGCAGACTTTATTAACCACCACCGAGATATCTGGCCGCGTCAGATGTAAATATTGCAGTGCACCTACAACACTACGATATAATGTGGTGTCTGCAAACTTCTCTGAGTCGATTTTGTGTATCTTGGCATTAGCATCCAAGGGTGTATGCACTAGCTTCACACCATCCAATTTGGTTCGCCATAGAAGATCAGCAACATACTTGCGTTGGGTTAACACAATTTCGGATCCCTGCCTGAGAACTTCAACACCCAAAAAGAAAGACAAATCACCCATGTCTTTAATGGCAAAAGCTTTGCCAAGATCAGCGATTAGTTTAGTAATCACTGTTAAATCCGAACCTGTTACTATGATGTCATCAACATACACTAAAACGTATAATGTTGTAGATGGTGGATTTTTGAAAAAGGCTAAAATCGTAAACCCATAATTACATGAACCTCTGACTCAGCAATCAGGCGTAAATATGGAGACACGGGTCTCTCATCGAATCCTCTGACGGAGAATACTTTCTCTCAGAGTGCATATAGATATGTAGTCTCACAGCTGGACAACGACATATCTCATGAGTACTGAATACTTCAGTCATAATTTCTATCACGGGATGAACAACTCCCGAACGACTTTCTCTGCTAGTATAAAGTCATAAATTAATCATTCCTAAATTCTTGGATTCATCCGCAGAATTGCTGAAAATATTCAAATATTTTTGCACATATTTCATTACGCAAACCATGGTTCTTCCCAACAGAAGTCCATGGATTAGTAATAAATATTGGACGCACGGGCATCAGGGCTACCGCCTGAGCAAGCCATGTCTTAAACTTAAATTCTTGGATTCATCCGCATAATTGCTAAAAATATTCAAATATTTTCGCACATATTTCATTACGCAAACCATGGTTCTTCCCAGCAGAAGTCCATGGATTAGTAATAAATATTGGACGCACGGGCATCAGGGATACCACCTGAGAAAGCTCTATCTCAGATGGTGCAATTGTATTCAATAATGATACATTAACAACCACCGCACGAGCAAGTATTTCAAAATACGACGAAACGATGAACCTATGCAAAATAGGACGAAGAATAACAAATAAATAAAAATTGAACAAGGCGCTGGGAGCATGGACCCACTGACCGGCCGACCGTGCCATGGTCAATCCCACACCAGTCTCATATTTTGTTGTTTTTTCTGAGTTCATGAAAAAACCTTTCGCTTGAACAAATATCCTTTTGTTTTGAGGAAACTCCTCAACTTCATGGTGCTTCCTCCGCGCGGAGGAAATAATATAAAATCAACGAGACCATGAGGGGGTGTGACCATTGGCCAACCGGCCATGCCTGGTCCCAGCCGGCCCCGTACCTCATATTTCCTCATTATTTTATTAATTGCCCTAATTTCATGAAAACTCCTTAATCTCATGATTTTTCCTTCGTCCCATGAAAAATAATAAAACTTAGGAAACCCGTGTGCACGAGTCATGGTCGGTCGGCCAAACCCTAGATGGCTCACACGTCCCACTCTTTTATTAGCATATTTTTCATGTTTTCATAATCCCATGAAAATTCCCTGATTTCATGATATTTCCTTCAAATTATGAAAATTCCTTCAAATCATGAAATAATGCATAAAATAGGGAAAACGCACGGGACCGGGCCTTAGTCATCCATTCATGCTCTAAGCCGGTCCCACACGCTCACACGTCCCTTATTTTATTATTTATGATTTTTGATGTTTCCTTCGTCTCATGGAAACTCATTTATTTCAACAAAACTCCTTCGTTTCATCATATTAGGAAAAATGTTATGGGACCGGCCCCTTTGATTTTTCCTGAGTTTTACTCTCTGGCTGTTTTCACCTCCCGAAAGAGCTTAAAACCTAAATACTCACTCGTTGGGAGATAGGAAATTCTTTTCCGTACGTAATGGAGGGGCGGACCAGCAAAATCCGAGTTCGTATGAGAAATCTATGATGATTCTACCAAAGGACGCTGATTAGGGTTTCAACCAATCTGGGAGTGCTCGAACGATCAACATTTGATCATGTGACCACCCAGGGCCGGTTTCATGACCCCTTGGTCGGTCCCTCACCTCTTCATAATTCCTTCACTTTTCATTATTTTCCTTCATCCGATGAAGTTTTGACGGTTTTATCAGAAAACCTTAATTTTGTCATATTTTCTCAAATGGTCGCTCAAACGAGCACCAGAAAATATCAAAATTCTCAGAACTGAGACACGGACGTCTCAACGAAGAAAGCATGTTACCTTGACCGACCAAGGTTGGCTTTGTGTCTCTCAATGAGCCAATCCCATGTGTTTCTCACAATCTGACCTAATTTGCACAATTGCACGTATTAGGTCCAAAAACTCTCCAAACAATTTCGGAATTCGACGGAGCGAGCATCATTTGATCCTGTGACCACCCAGGGCTGGTTTCACAACTCCTTGGTCGGTCCCTCATGTTTTAATAATAATTAATTGGGTTCTATCACCTAATGCTGAACCCAGCAGTAATTCAGTAAATGATTAAACCAGCATTTAATCATTCTTTCAACAACTCACCAACTCTTCAAAGAGGTCTTGGATTTCTCTCACGTGAGAATATGAGAATTTCATGGTTGATCCATGGTCCCATGAAGACGGTTCTCCTTCATTCTATGGTTAATTTCAAATAAATCATCAATTGGTCATCAATTGATCAAATTAGGGTTTCTGAATCCAAGGATCATGATTCCAGATTCAAACACTAATAATTTCACACTGATCTCATGATCAATATTCTTATTAATTATGCTCGGTTAAATTACCAGCGCTTTAATTAATATTTTATTTTGGTCACGCTACAAATATTTCATCAGACAAGCAACACTTGCTCAGATGAGCAATATTTACTCAAATATTGCATCAGACGAGCAACACTTGCTCAGATGAGCAATATTTACTCAATTTAACGGAACTATCAATATTAAATAAATTAGCGAGCAACACTTGCTCTCCTCAACGTGAGGTTCCTATCACTGTCTCAGCAGACACGTTCGATTCATGAGTTGCAGAACATTTTACAAAATCATGTTTAACTCAGCAAATACGTGGACTCATCGTCCCACGAAGTCATGAAATTAGCAACTGACTTAATTAACCACGAGACATCAATCGTGTCACTTGGGGGGATATCAACTAGGGTTTTGGTTTGGAAGTCTACGGCACGTGTGTTCAAACACACGATGAAATGTGAGCAAGTCGTGCAATCAGTTGAGGAAGTTAGAAAAGTAGTGGGTGGAAAATCAACCAAGTCTCCGCACGATGAGCGCAACTGGTTTTGAGCATTATTTCCATCTCTCCACTCCTTCACTCCATCAACTGTCACACTTCATGGGATCATGGTGTTTTCAACTCCGGCATTATATAATGTTTCTGAATCCCGATTGAAGGAAAACATTCGAAGAGTTCTCAAACATTCGAACAACAATCGTCTGAACGAGCAATTTCTCAACAAAAGTTCATACAGACGCTCATTCGTCTACACGAACTCACAGAAATCACTCTCAATCAGGCAACATTCAATCATTTAGAGCATTACACGGAAACCATAACACACCTACAATCTCAGATCACCATTGATCTCACACATTTCTCAGCTTCCCTCCTACAGACCAACCCATCCTCTCTTGTGACCGAATTTACTCTGGAACGGCCATTGTCTTGGTTTAGGCTGGAGTACTACAGATTGGTCTCTCGAACTAAAAAGCACCCCCTTCATAACGGTGCATCTGTGTGAGGTTGAACATTTTGCTCGGTTCAAGGAATCTCCTCCGCACGGTCGTCCTCAAATTCCGCAAAAACCAGCAGATCGTTTTTCCCCATCTACAGATTGGCGACCACAGTGGGAGATCATTCTCTCGGTTGCAATCTCTCATTCTCACAAGATGGTTGGTCTAAGGTCAGGAGCGTTCACAAACCCTAACGCAAACATCGCTAGTACTAGCAATAATGAAGACATCCCGGAAACCGTTTCGGCCACTAACACTAACGGTGGTGACATCACTCCTCCTCACGACAATGCAGAAGGTCATCCTTTGTTCGGCCGACAGCCCGAAGAAGTCAGAGGAAATCCACCACCAACTATGGCTGATCTCGTCAAAGCGCAGGAAACTCTTGCAAAAAATCATACAGACATGGCCGCAGCACAGGAAAAGCTATTTGATCACCTGAAGACCCTTGCTGATAAATTTTCAAAGAAAGTTCAAGAAAAAGGGAAATAAAAGGAGAAGTCCTCAGACGCTGCTGATCCTGAGGTAACTCCGATTCACACGGTGAATGACGATGAAACTGACAAAACCACGAGCCATTCGTCAAAAGAATCATCAAGTTTCATCACTAGAGAAGACTTGGAGCGCCTTCTGGAGAATCATGGGAGAGACAAGACACCACATGTCCATCGTCACCAACCTCCCTATCCTACCGCTACACAAAGGACTCCGCTTCCTAAAGGTTATATCTCCCCAAATTTTACTCTGTATGATGGAACTGGTAATGCCCGAGAGAATGTATCTCGCTTCCTTGAAGCCTTAGGAGAACATGAGCATAACCACGTCATCTGTCTCAAGGAATTCTCAAAATCCTTGAAAGGCAGAGCATACACCTGGTACAACAACATCGCACCGGGGACCATCAATAATTGGGGAGAGATGATTAACGCCTTCTACAGAAAATACTTCTTCGTGTCAGAGTAAGTCACTCTCTTTGACCTTGGAAGAATGTTTCAAAGGGTTGGTGAAAACCCCAATGACTTCGTGAAAATATTCAGAATCCAAGCCCTGGATTGTCATGATCCAAACATCACGGAGCAACAACTGGTAGATTTGTGCATCAATGGCATGCTCCCAGTCTATAGAGCTCTTTTGGAGAACCTATGATTCCAGACTTTCTCAGAGCTCCACGAAGCAGCGAAGAGGTCGGCAACCATTGCGCCTGCTCTGTTAGAAAGAACAAAATCAACAAAGGCTGAAGAAGCACGAGATACTCGGGGAAGAAGACGCCTAGTCAATAAGCAAGATACCTGCAACCTTCTCGCAAACATCGTCACGAAGGGAACAAACGGAAAGCCGAGCCACAGCGAAAGCATGCTCCTCCCATCCCTTCAAAGACGCAAAATAAAGATAATGTGGAAACGGCTCCTCAAAGATATGGAAGATCCGAAGCACTGATTTCCCCTGTTCCATTGAAGAAGTTATTGAATTGCTAGAATCCTGGATTCAAGATGGCGCAATCAAATTGCCATATGTCAAGAAGGAACCAACTGAAGAGGCAATGGAAAATCCTCGGTACTGTCGCTTCCATAGGTTCATCGTCCACCCCACAAATGCTTGTAAGACTTTGAAGCGCATATTTAAAGAAAGGGTCGAGTCGGGAGAACTTAACCTGGGGACTGAAGGAGTGCACAGAGATCCACTTCCTGTCAGAACTTTCTTTATCTCCGAAGCCCCATTCAAGGAAGCAGTCCAGTCATTAGTGGATCATGTGTGTGAATTACTCTATCTATCGAAGGCGCAACGAGGAGATATGTTTAAGGCGTTGAATCACATAATTTCCGGGAAACGCCTGCTAATTTCAGATATACCTCCTGAACCCTCAACCACTAACAAAGAAATGAATGACTGGGGACTGCTCGCCACAGTGCACGTCAAGGGAAATGAATTCAAAAGGGCTTTTATTGATGTTGGTACTGCTGTTAACATCATTCCTTTAAAGACTCTTAGAGCTGCTGGCATCACTCGACATGAGGCTACTCGCGCTCCCACAATAATCAGGGATCATGAAGGAATCCTCAAGGATGCATATGGCTTCATCAACCTCAAAATTGTGAAAGGTTCGACCTGCACTGAGACCAAATTTTACATAATCCGGTAAGACCCTGGATATGACATGATTCTTGGGCGCCCATGGATCCACGATGGAAAAGTTGCACCAACCTCTTCGGTTGTACTTTCATCCGCCGAAGAAACCTCTGACTCGGAAGAGGAAACAGAAGATATCTCGCCATTTGAATATCTAGAGGAGGTCAAAGCTTTGACAGAACTTGCACAGAATTTTGGAGAGCATCCAAATGCTTTTATCAAGAGATTCCACGCTCAGGCAAGTCTTATTCCTTCTCGTATACCCATATCGTCAGTTTTCAAATATGCTCATTTGGTTCAATGGATTCACTCCACAAATGATTTAGCAATTGCAAATTGCTATGCGTGGATCATTGCACCGCAGCAATATTTTACCCAATGGCTGAATCTAGAGCCTCTTCAAATTGATCATCCAATCGGGCGATTCATTGTAGAAGACACGGCTAAACATGACAGGCAATATGAGGGATGCTCCCTTTTGCACGAGTGTCCATATGTGCCACATCCCTGGATTCATGCTCAAAGGATTCCAAATCAACATAAGATATTCAAGGCACGGATTGCAAAGCCAAACAAGTTCAAAGAAGGAGATTTGGTTCTCAAGGAAACTAAGCGGGATCTTCATTCTACAAGGAACTCCAATTGGGAAGGACCATTTATGATCGCTAAGTCCATGATCGGAGTATATTACAAGCTAATCAACACAGATGGACGGACCCTACCAGTAATTCACGAAAATTGGCTTAAGGCATTTGTCTAAGATTACGGGACATTCGAGGTACTGGGCGCTTGAGCATTCATGAAGTTTAGATTTGGAATTTTAGGATTTTCTTTCATTGTATTTCAGTTCCTCCAAAACGTTTGCAACACTTGCAATCAGTATTTGAATTCAGCAATTTATCAGAAATTCAGTTCATATTTCTTAAAGGAAAATCTCTATCAAACCCAAAAGAAAATCCTTAACCATATACAAATCCAAAACCATGATATCAAAACCCAAATAAAAACTCACATCTCTCAGAAATTCATAAGCCAAAGAGATTATGCAAAACGAATCAAAGAAAATCAGCAAAGAAAGATTTTTGCGCCTCTGCGTCCTTCAAAGCCTGCAAAGCCGCTTTGCTCCTTGGTCAGCTCTTCAGTAAGCTTGGCGATCTTGTCTTCCTTCTCCATCACAGCATCATTTGGAAAGGGTATGTTATTTTCACATGAATCTTTAATAGCATTCATCTTCTTACGAAGCCACTTCACATTGAAGCCAAGTCTCTCAGAATTATCCAAGTTGAACTCCCAATCAAAGAGTACATCTGGAGTTACAGCATTTCTGGATCTAGCGCATATGTCGCTTACAACACGCAAGAGTACACTTATCTGCATTGTTAAAGCGTAAGCACGCCTGTGGTTCTCATCAACAATTATATGGCCAAACTTCTCCCATATTTTCTTGTACAAGCCCGCATACCCAATAGGAACGCTGAATCCACCAACTAACTCATGATATGGGAGTGAGGCGTCTAATGGAGGATCAAAAGCAACTCCTGCACTTGGGTATTCATGCACGATCATACGGTTTTCAATTACTGGAGCAACTTCTACGGTCAAGGCAACAATTTCTTCAGTATTTTCTGTCGGTGTCCTGGATTCTTCTATTACAGCAATAATCTAAGCCTCCATGACTCCATCAACAACACTTTCCTGACCTTGAGGAGCAGAGATGGTAGCCTCCCTATCAATAGCCTCAAAGTCGCTCGTTTCATCATTTTGGGTTCCTTCATTCTCAACTTCGGCATTCTGTACCTAATACGAAGATTACATGAGATTAGGCTCATCCAAGCACGAAACCAAAGGAAATCATGAATTACAAAATGAAATCAGTTTAACATCATTAAATAATTTCATTTTACATGCTAGATGTCAGTAAATAACGTGAAAGTCACAAAACCACGTTTTGCAACAAGTCCGCCTGAGGAGATTTTTACACTCCCCTGTACAACGCGATAAACTGGGAGCAACTGGTGAAGAATCAAGGGTTGCGTTATATACCATTATCTTCGTATGGGTATTACCTACAACAGGTCAAAATTTCATAGCAATCGGATGAATGGACAAGAATATGTGGCCAAAACATCAACTGATGCGCAATCTGAAAAAGTTCTGGAAGTCTCCTGGAAGTTTACTATTTCGCCTTTTTCAGGCTCTAAACGCGCTCAGGACTTAAGAACCTTCTTTATTAAAGCTTGGAAATTTCCTGGGCTTGAATATGCATATGCTAATCAGCAAAACCTGACATCAGACGAAGATTCTACAACGTTTTTCCTAAAGTGCTGAGTTCTGAATTTTCTGACGACGTATTTTCAGCAAAAGTTGTCATATTCACAATACTTTCTCGTTCAGTCATTCATGGAGCAGCAAGTTTATACTTTTATGGATGAAATACAAGAGAAATACTTACTTGGGTAGTTCCCGAAGCATTCAAGGAACCAGGATTGCTCGCATCAACGTCGACAGCTCCGCTACCTTCATTCGGTCTTGAACCCTGAGAGTTCTCTTTATCGCCATCCTTCGAACGACCGTCACCGGTATTCTCTACAACCATGAAATTATTTTCCTGGATATATCCCCAACAATCAGCATTTCATTCGTAAAACACCATGATTACTGAGGGGGAGATACTTACAACCTCTTCATCGCTCAAGTCAGAAATTGTTTGCTCGGAAAAACGGAGACCATCGATACTTGATGGGGCAAAGTTCTACAACGGAACAACAATATCAGTTTCATGATCCTAAAAATATGGCCGAGAAAGGGTCATAACGAAGAAAATAATGGAAACTCACCAAGACGCCGGCTGGGGACTTTATTGTATTGGGAAACAACTTATAACTCTTATGCCTGCCTTCTCCGCCATGAACGACGGCTTCAGTCTCTGAGAAATCTACACAGATTCGAGGTCTTATGATACGACCGTCCTGTGACAGATTCCAGTAACATAATCAGAATACAATTGTTATGATTTTATGAAGATTACAAAACAAAACCTACCTAGGAGCATCCTGGAGACAATTTTCGCTTATCACCAGAGAGATACTTCAATCTCGGTCGACTGGCAATCAACTCATCGGAGGGACGATTTTTTACTGGAGGCTGACCGACCATTACATATTCATGCTATCGCTCAAATTGATTATCCCAGAAGTCTGCATAACCCGGAGTCACATAGGAAAGTCTATCGGAGCAGGGAAACCAGTAGTTACTTTCTTCCACATGGGTATGGTCTAAACGAGTCATGAGCTGCTCAACTGATGGTTTCCTTCTTCGAATAGTTAGAACACACTGATCCATACCCATTTATCGGGCCGCTCTATCAATATTATACTCTTCCACTGAAAATTCTCCGTACGAAACTGACAGCAGATGACCGGGGGTGCAACTCAACATGAAGGACCTCTCGCCATCGTTCAGATCCGCACCAGACATCAAACTAGTGCTCTCTCCAGTATTGAAAGTCACCGGTTGGGAGATATAAGAAGGCACTGACACCCAAGGACGAAAAGCAAATTCAGATTCATCATCCAACACGTCAATGAGGCGCGCCCTGCACCGAGGCTGCTTTGTGGACCAACGCATGATCCTAGCATTGTCTTTCTCAGGGAAAACATGGAGAGCATCAGTGTTCAGTCCTTGCAAAATATTACGTGGAATGGGTGCATAATTCTTGAAGTGTTCCCACATCATAGCTTGAAGAAACATCGTGTTAGCATAACATTCAATCTTCATGAAGCTATTCGACACACTGGAGTCTATAACCAAAGAATCCAAGTTGTAATACAAGGAGCCCAAGAACAAGCTACCTATTGGGAGTTGCTCACCTTGAGCCATCTTAATAGCAAAGGGAATCACGAAAGGTTTCAACAAGTTTCTGTTGTCTTCAAAGATATCTCTGGACAACCATAAACATAAGAAAGCAAAGAATGGGTAACATACCGTCGATGGGTTTATCGAAACTTCGTCTTTAGGCCACCAGCGCGTCAACAGAGAGCATAACATCCTTTACCGCCAGCCTTATTTGCTACCTCCATTGCAATTGTCAAGATATGAGAAATGGCAGTCTCCTCATCCTAAAGATCCCCCGGAAGATTACCTGTGATTGGGAGATGCATCAAAGCTACCACGTCTTCCAAGGTAATGGTAAACTTTCCCCATCTGCATATGAAGGTATGAGTAGGAATACACCAGCGAGAAATCAGAGCTACAATACTTCTCGCGTCATGGTAAATGAATAACTCCCCAGAAGCTTGAATAGCCCTTGTCACCTGCGCCTGATCGAGCATAGCCCTCACATGAGGAATACCAAGCATATGCCTTGCCCATCCAGCAAACTTCTCTAAAGGTCGACGAGAAAGCTTAAATTCTATAACTGATGCAAGGAATACTCCACGTTCAAGAAAAAATCGGATAACTTTCTTGGGAGTCACGAATTTCTTCTGAGTGACAGTCCTGGGATTTATCAGCAGACGATACGCTGGAGATTTCAAATGTTTTTCAGCTACTGCAGGATCTTCCTCAAAAAATGCATCATCGATATTTGGGATGTTCTTAATCCCAGGGGTTTCATCTTCATCTTCACCAACAGAAGCTTCGTCTGTACATGTCTCATCTCTAGAGATATCATCATCAATGCATATTTCATCTCTTGAAGAGTCGTTAACTTGGGAGCCGGTCATATTTATGAAGTAGCTGCAAAATTCATATTACATTCTACTTCAGCGCATCATCCGGAATCAAGGAAATACTAGCGTCTAACGGTAATTCTTAACTCTTACCTTTTTTACGCTTCCACTAAACAGTAGTGAGAGTAATGCTAAAGTTAATGCTCCCGAATCGTCTGCTTCTTCAATACCTACAAAAACGTTCAAAACTCAGATTTTTCATAAAATCATCAATTTTCTACTGAGTGAACATTCACCATAAAATTCTGAAAATTAAGACATTATTTCATCATGAATAATCTTTATCTCTAAGCAACATCACATGAAACTCAAGTTTCGATTTTTAGAGAAATAATATATATTTGCACATATATATATATGTAAACGAAATGTTTATTTACTCATGTAAATAAATAAATATTTTCAACATGAGCCAGGCTCGTAAAAAATAAATTGTGGATACTCCACGGTTTCAAAAAAAAAAAAAAAAAAAAACTTTTCATGAACCGACCATGTTTTTACAAGAAAACTCGTTTCCTTCGTGCCGTCATGTGTATTTGAAACGAAGGTTTATTTCAATTTTGTGAAAACTCACGCATTACATGATAAAGTTTTA
This sequence comes from Papaver bracteatum, assembly GCA_023529315.1. Lineage (NCBI taxonomy): Eukaryota > Viridiplantae > Streptophyta > Magnoliopsida > Ranunculales > Papaveraceae > Papaver > Papaver bracteatum. The sequence continues at coordinate 436,499 of JAJJWX010004494.1, forward strand.
CATGAAAGCTCATACATAAAATTTTATCACTGTACATAAGCTTATATATACATAAAGAGGAGAACCCGCTTCTCCGCACCATCGTTATTCTTTAAAACGAAGATTTTACTACGGTTTTTGTGAAAAATTCACTTTTTGTGATAAAACTTTGGCTCACGTGAAAGATCATCAACATAGTTTCATCACTGGACCTACATATTCATATATGAAGGAAAACTTCTCCTAAATCAGGGATTACTACTAGTTTTCAAAAACTAACGATCAAACGAACATACGTTTTCAGAACGAAGGTTTTCAATGAAACTCACAATCATATATACACGGGTATATAATTTCATCATGATCAATATGTGAACAACCCATAAAACTCATGAGCACCATCAAAAAAAAAAAAAAAAATGGACGATACACTGGCCGTCTGGCAAGCAAAGCTGACGGCGGCGGCATACTGGAACTAGGAGAATTTTTCCTCCTCTCCTAGTACTGACGTGAAGGTTGTGAATTGATGGAGGATGCTGGTCGTGGGGAAAAAAAAAGAAGTAATTCCTTTTATATCAAACTTTGTTTCCAAAACCTAATTTTCCAAGGATTTCCTTATTGGGCCCGGCCCGGCCCGCGAATCCCGAACGACCAAGGTCCCGTCACCCAAATCAGCGGTTCAACACCAACTCATGCTCACCAAACGAAATTCTATCATGCCACTAGAGCCTGCTTTCAAGTCATGATATGCTCGTACGATCGAAATCCGGTAATATCTTAACTTACGACTGAGTTCAATTACTTGCACTGTTATGACCGGAAAATCACCATTCAATGCTAACTGAGGAACACGACTTTCCTCACTAAGCAGGGGACTTAATGTAGATGGTGGATTTTCGACAAAGGCTAAAATCGTAAACCCATAATTACATAAACCTCTGACTCAGCAATCAGGCGTAAATATGGAGACACGGGTCTCTCATCGAATCCTCTGACGGAGAATACTTTCTCTCAGAGTGCATATAGATATGTAGTCTCACAGCTGGACAACGACATATCTCATGAGTACTGAATACTTCAGTCATAATTTCTATCACGGGATGAACAACTCCCGAATGACTTGCTCTGCTAGTATAAAATCATAAATTAATCATTCCTAAATTCTTGGATTCATCCGCAGAATTGCTGAAAATATTCAAATATTTTCGCACATATTTCATTACGCAAACCATGGTTCTTCCCAGTAGAAGTCCATGGATTAGTAATAAATATTGGACGCACGTGTATCAGGGCTACCGCCTGAGCAAGCCCTGTCTTCAACTTAAATTCTTGGATTCATCCGCAGAATTGCTGAAAATATTCAACTATTTTCGCACATATTTCATTACGCAAACCATGGTTCTTCCCAGCAGAATTCCATGGATTCGTAATAAATATTGGACGCACGGGCATCATGGATACCGCCTGAGCAAGCTCTGTCTCAGATGGTGCAATTGTATTCAATAATGACACATTAACAACCACCGCACGAGCAAGTATTTCAAAATACGACGAAACGATGAACCTATGCAAAATAGGACGAAGAATAACAAATAAATAAAAATTGACCAAGGCGCTGGGAGCATGGACCCACTGACCGGCTGACCGTGCCGTGGTCAATCCCACACCAGTCTCATATTTTTATCATATTTTGTTGTTTTTTCTGAGTTCATGAAAAAACCTTTCGCTTGAACAAATATCCTTTTGTTTTGAGGAAACTCCTCAACTTCATGGTGCTTCCTCCGCGCGGAGGAAATAATATAAAATCAAGGAGAGCATGAGGGGGCGTGACCATTGGCCAACCGGCCATGCCTGGTCCTAGCCGGCCCCACACCTCATATTTCCTCATTATTTTATTAATTGCCCTAATTTCATGAAAACTCCTTAATCTCATGATTTTTCCTTCGTCCCATGAAAAATAATAAAACTTAGGAAACCCGTGTGCACGAGTCATGGTCGGTCGGCCAAACCCTAGATGACTCACACGTCCCACTCTTTTATTAGCATATTTTTCATGTTTTCATAATCCCATGAAAATTCCCTGATTTCATGATATTTCCTTCAAATTATGAAAATTCCTTCAAATCATGAGATAATGCATAAAATAGGGAAAACGCACGGGACCGGGCCTTGGTCGGCCAGTCATGCTCTAAGCCGGTCCCACACGCTCACACGTCCCTTATTTTATTATTTATGATTTTTGATGTTTCCTTTGTCTCATGGAAACTCATTTATTTCAACAAAACTTCTTCGTTTCATCATATTAGGAAAAATGTTATGGGACCGGCCCCTTTGATTTTTCCTGAGTTTTACTCTCTGGCTGTTTTCACCTCCCGAAAGAGCTTAAAACCTAAATATTCCCTCGTTGGGAGATAGGAAATTCTTTTCCGTACGTAATGGAGGGGCGGACCAGCAAAATCCGAGTTCATATGAGAAATCTATGCTGATTCTACCAAAGGACGCTGATTAGGGTTTCAACCAATCTGGGAGTGCTCGAACGATCAACATTTGATCCCGTGACCACCCAGGGCCGGTTTCATGACCCCTTGGTCGGTCCCTCACCTCTTCATAATTCCTTCACTTTTCATTATTTTCCTTCATCCGATGAAGTTTTGACGGTTTATCAGAAAACCTTAATTTTGTCATATTTTCTCAAATGGTCGCTCAAACGAGCACCAGAAAATATCAAAATTCTCAGAACTGAGACACGGATGTCTCAACGACAAAAGCATGTTACCTTGACCGACCAAGGTTGGCTTTGTGGCTCGCAATGAGCCAATCCCACGTGTTTCTCACAATCTGACCTAATTTGCACAATTGCACGTATTAGGTCCAAAAACTCTCCAAACAATTTCGGAATTCGACGGAGCGATCATCATTTGATCACGTGACCACCCAGGGCTGGTTTCACAACTCCTTGGTCGGTCCCTCATGTTTTAATAATAATTAATTAGGTTCTATCACCTAATGCTGAACCCAACAGTAATTCAGTAAATGATTAAACCAGCATTTAATCATTCTTTCAACAACTCACCAACTCTTCAAAGAGGTCTTGGATTTCGCTCACGTGAGCATATGAGAATTTCATGGTTGGTCCACGGTCCCATGAATCCGGTTCTCCTTCATTCTATGGTTAATTTCAAATAAATCATCAATTGGTCATCAATTGATCAAATTAGGGTTTCTGAATCCAAGGATCATGATTCCATATTCAAACACTAATAATTTCACACTGATCTCATGATCAATATTCTTATTAATTATGCTCAGTTAAATTACCAGCGCTTTAATTAATATTTTATTTTGGTCACGCTACAAATATTTCATCAGACAAGCAACACTTGCTCAGATGAGCAATATTTACTCAAATATTTCATCAGACGAGCAACACTTGCTCAGATGAGCAATATTTACTCAAATTAACGGAACTATCAAAATTAAATAAATTAGCGAGAAACACTTGCTCTCCTCAACGTGAGGATCATATCACTGTCTCAGCAGACACGTTCGATTCATGAGTTGCAGAACATTTTCCAAAATCATGTTTAACTCAGCAAATACGTGGACTCATCGTCCCACGAAGTCATGAAATCAGCAACTGACTTAATTAACCACGAGACATCAATCGTGTCACTTGGGGGGATATCAACTAGGGTTTTGGTTTGGATGTCTACGGCACATGTGTTCAAACACACGATGAAATGTGAGCAAGTCGTGCAATCAGTTGAGGAAGTTAGAAAAGTAGTGGGTGGAAAATCAACCAAGTCTCCGCACGATGAGCGCAACTGGTTTTGAGAATTATTTCCATCTCTCCACTCCTTCACTCCATCAACTGTCACACTTCATGGGATCATGGTGTTTTAAACTCCGGCATTATATAATGTTTCTGAATCCCGATTGAAAGACAACATTCGAAGAGTTCTCAAACATTCGAACAACAATCGTCTGAATGAGCAATTTCTCAAAAAAAGTTCATACAGACGCTCATTCGTCTACACGAACTCACAGAAATCACTCTCAATCAGGCAATATTCAATCATTCAGAGCATTACACGGAAACCATAACACACCTACAATCTCAGATCACCATTGATCTCACACATTTCTCAGCTTCCCTCCTACAGACCAACCCATCCTCTCTTGTGACCGAATTTTACGGAACGGCCATTGTCTTGGTTTAGGCTGGAGTACTACAGATTGGTCTCTCGAACTAAAAAGCACCCCCTTCATAGCGGTGCATCTGTGTGAGGTTGAACATTTCGCTCGGTTCAAGGAATCTCCTTCGCACGGTCGTCCTTAAATTCCGCAAAAACCAGCAGATCGTTTTTCCCCATCTACAATTGTGTATGAGGCAGTGATCAATATAAACAAAGAACTATCTGCAACAGAGGCCTTGAATCCAAGTGATAACAGGTGAATGCTTAATTTTGAAAACCAAGCTCTGGGAGCTTGCTTAAGCCCGTAAAGGGACTTATGCAACTTGCACACGTGGTTGGGAAAGTTAGGGTCTACATACCCAGGCGGCTGCTTCATGAAGACATCTTCTTCCAAATTGCCATGCAAAAAGGAATTTTCAACATCTAATTGCTTCAGTGGCCACTGATTCATCACAGCAATTGATAACACAAGACGAATGGTACATGGTTTGATGACAGGGCTAAAAGTTTCACCGAAATCAATACCTGCCTGCTGATTATAACCCTTTGCCACCAAACGAGCCTTGCGACGTTCGATGGTGCCATCTGGGTTTTGTTTAACACAGAAAACCCATTTCGACCCAACCACATTCATTCCAGGCTCATACTTAACCAAAGAGTATGTACCATTTTGGATAAGAGCGTTAATTTGATCATCCATCGGTCCTCGCCATTTTGGATCTTTGTTTGTAGCAGATAAGCAAGTTGGCTCCATAAAGTCAGAATCAGAGAGAGGATTTTTTGTAGCCGTTAAACACAGCTTCTGAATCGGCTTTGTAATTCCAGCCTTTGCTCTAGTCACCATGGGGTGAGAAACTGTAGTTGGTTGAAGTGACTGTTCAACTTCTGATTGAACTGTTGTTTGTTGTAGTTGATTGATTGTTGTGGAAGAGCTATCTAAGACTGATGGTGAGATGTCTGAGGATTCTACAAAACGTGCTGGAGAGGCTAGATGCTCTGAAATTGATGGAGATGCACCACCAGCAGACAAATGCCCCGATGAATGAGTTGTTTCTCTACTACGAGTTGGTGGGATAAGAGTACTAGAGTCTTGAGCAGTATGCATAGTTGTATGTCGAAAAGGAGGTGAAAGAAATATACTAGTACATGATGGTTTTATACCTGAACAAGACGAGGGCTGCTGCTGCTGAATAGGCAAGAAAGGGAATGATCTCTCTTCAAAACGAACATGACGGCTGATGTAGATTCTATTTGTTTCACAATGCAAGCACATATAACCCTTGTGAGCACTGCTATAGCCGATGAATACACAGGGAAGAGAGCGTGGCTCAAGTTTATATTTGTTATATTGACGAATACAGGGATAAGCTAAGCAGCTGAAAACCCTTAGAAACTTATAATCTGGTTGCTTGTTAAATAGAAGTTCAAGGGGAGTTTTTGTCTCTGACTTAGATTTGGGAAGACGGTTTATCAGATAACAAGCTGTTTAAAAAGCATCAGCCCAAAAAGATTGTGGCATATGGGCGTGAAACAAAAGAGCCAAACCAGACTCAGTAACGTGTCGAATGCGTCGCTCATCAATTCCATTTTGAGGAGACGTATGTGGACAGGAAAACCTATGTTGAATGCCAGTTTCATTCAGATAAGAAGTGAATTTCTTATATTCTAGAGCATTGTCAGATTGGAATACCTTAATCCTATGATCAATGAGATTTTCTATTTGTTTTCGAAAAAGAATGAATGTATGTAAGGCATCAGAACGTTGGACAAGAGGAAACATCCATGTAAAATGCGAATAAACATCCATAAAAAGTAGATAATAACGAAAACCAAGTCTAGATAACTGTGGGGAAACCCAAACATCTGAGACAACCAAGCTCAATGGCTTGTCATAAACAGTTTTACTGGAAGAAAAAGGTAGCTTCCTGCTTTTGCTAACATGGAAGGAGTGACAAAAATCTAAATTATTTCTGGCAACTGGAACGAAATTTTGAAGACAAATTTTGGAGACCGTGCGCAACATTGGATGACCCAAACGTTGGTGCTACAGTGGTAGTGTAGAGGAGACGTGCGCTTGCGGCTTTATTTGAGGTGCTAGCATGTCTATCCCCGAAAATACATAGAGACCATTCCTATTCACCCCTCACAGCAGTGTTTCCCCCGTTTGCTTGTCCTTTACAACAAAGAATGAAGTGTGAAACTCAAAAATTACATCATTATCTTTGCAGAATTGAGAAACTGATAGCAAGTTTGTTTTGATTTGTGGAACATGATAAATATTGTTCATAACATAAGATCTGGATTTGTGAAGGAAAGAGGCATTACCAACATTGGCAATGTTGAGTGCATTACCATTACAAACTTGAACTTGCTCAGTTCCATCGTATTCGTGAGGAATAGTGAGATTCCTCAAATCAGCTGTGAGATGGTGTGTGGCTCCAGTGTCAGTAATCCAACCATTATCATGTTGTCCACCTGGTAGGGCTATATAAGCAGCAGGATGACGCTGATTGTTATTGCTCTTCTCATAACGAAACCAGCATCGGGCTGCAGTATGATTCACCTTTTTACAAATATGACATGCTTGATCTCCATTATGTCCCCTTTGTTGTGGCGGAGGGTTATTGTGATTTCTGGGGTTATTGTTCCTCATGTTGTTTTGATTGTTGTTGGCAAATTAATTTCCCTGGTTGGTACGCCTTTGATCTGGTTTGCTACATGTGACAGCTACATTAGACAGAGGTTGTTGTAGCTGATGTAACTGATGTTCAATCCTCATATCAAAGGTTAACAAGTGAGTATAGAAATTTTCTATAGTTATATTTTCAGCAGTACTTAATGATGTTACAATTGAGTCATAAGCCTGATTGAGACCATTACTAATAGCCTATTTCTTCTCATCATCTGAAACTGTGCACCCAGATGCAATAAGTTATTCAAACAAAGTCTTAGCTTCCTGTAAAAAAAAATTCAGGGTTTTGTTACCTTTCTGGAGAGAATGAAGCTGACGTTTTAAGTTAACCTGATGCGCAAGAGTTTTTGGAGTAAAAACCCTTTCCAGCTTATCCCATACCTCTTTTGCAGTGTCAAGACCACCAACCTCAGCAAGAAACTCAGGAGTTAGTGTCGAGTTCATCCATCCAACTAACAGGGAATCGCAGGCTTCATGTTCAGTAAAGTCGGGATTAACTTCATCACTGTCAGGCAGAGTTGCATCAGGTTTAACTTTTGTGCCATCAATAAAACCAGTGAGGCCATAACCTTTGAGTATAGGCTTAAATTGCGTCTTCCAAAGAAGATGATTGGTTTCGGTGTGTTTAAGAGTAACCAGGTGATGAATCTGGATTTGTCGAAGGCTAGTTGTTGTAGCCATTAAGGATGTATTAGGGTTTTGAGATGTAGGGTTTTTGGTTTTGTTGCGGAAACGTTGGATCGTCAAGCTGATACCAACTTAGAACAGATATATTTGGTGAATGTCTTCCACACTTTAACAGTGGAGACGAGGATCTTATTTATAATGGAATTTGTTACAAATATAACAATGCAAGATAGTAAAATAGCTAACAGAAATAGAACGAGTTACACGCCTTAGTCATTGGCTAGTCTTGAGAAGAACTGACGTAGCTTCCTAGTCTTGTGGAGCTCTTGTAACTGTTTGGCTAACAAAAATGATTTTTTTTTTCAGAGGGAGAGCAAAAATGAGATCTGATGAGCGCCGGGGTCAAAGGCTACTATCCAAAGGCATGGCCAACCTTATGTAAACATATCCTTAGAAGAGGTCTAGGATTTAGAAATGCTCGTAAGTTTAATCTTGCAATGCTGACTAAGATTGCATGGAGAATGTTAAAAAGCCAGATGCTCTTTGGGTCAAGACCATGAGTTCCAAATACTTTAGAAACAAATCAACCTTCAGAACTGAAACCTCGGAAAAGGGATCTTGAACTTGGAATTGCATCAGACAAGGAATAGAACTAGTACAGAAATATAGTGTATGGGAAGTAGGAAACGGACAAGATATTAATATCTGGAAGGATAACTGGATACCAGGATTAAAAGAAAACATCCAAAACCTCAATAATCCTAGTAAGGTCTCGTACTTGATTAATATATAAACAGGTACATGGAATACTATTTTACTTTCTTCAGTATTTCCTGGCGATATTGCGCATAAAATTAGTCAAATTTACCTTTTCAAAGATAATAATAATAACCTTATAAAGGATCAACTTCGTTGGACTCTAACTAAATATGGTGAATTTACTGCTAAATCTATGTATGAGAAACTGTCTTGGATATAGTCAGTCTAGCTTTGCCAGAATCTTTCTGGAAATCTATGTGGAAGCTAAATATTTCTGAAAGAATTAAGCTGTTTTTATGGAAATGCCTACAAAATGCTCTTCCTACTAATGCCAAACTTTCTATTAAAGTTAAGGATGTCACCCCTTTCTGCACCATGTGTAGGAATGAAATAGAAACAACAGAACACTTCTTTTTCCATTGTCCTTATACTAAGTTAGTATGGAACTCTTCCCCTAACCCTGTCACCCTAAACCTAGATACCTCAAATATTATTCTAGATACCTCAAGAATTGGATGTCTAAACCTAGGAATGACATTTCTATTGAATTACTTCTCACTAAGATGTAGTTTTTATGGAAAGAAAGGTGCGATATAATTTTTTAGAACAAAACTAAAATTGTTGATACTCTAGCCTTAGAAATACAAAGACGCATAAAATTTTGGTATACAAGAAAAGAAACATCTCCTAAGTCTAAACAGGTGCAAAAGAAGAAATCACAACCTACTTGGAAATCCTTGAATACAGACACTCTAAAGATCAATGTAGATGCATCTTGGATATCTGAATCATTACCATGTACTTATGATTTTATCTTGAGAAATGACACAAGAGATTGTGAAGGAGGAAGAGCATGGCAGGCAGCAGGTTCAAAACCATAAGAGGCAGCGGTTATAGGAATGATGCATGCGGCAAGTTGGGCTAAAGGAAAACAATGCCAGAACTTCAGCATAGAAGGAGACTGTGAAATTATCATCAAATACATAAATGGCAAAAATGCAGACATCTCCTGGAAAGCTAAAGCATGTATTAATGAAGAAAATAAAATAGCTCATCTCTGTGATAATTTTTTGGGTTTCTTTTTTATTCCTAGATTAGGCAACCAAGTGACATATATTTTGGCAAAGCATGTTAGGCCTTTAAATTCAAACATTGAATGGGGAACTTCTCCACTAGTCTGTAGTATGAAACACTTCATAGTAGATAAATCTAATATTGGGAACTCTCACAATCCCATATTAGATGGCTCTACTCTCTCTATAATTGCGACTCGTTCTGTGTCTTAGTCCTTTAATGCAATTTCTTATTTACAAAAAAAAAAAAAAAAAAATCCGAGGAGCGCAAAAATCGTTATTGACTCATTAATTAGGATTAATTTAGAATACTTATGTGACTCGGACTAAATTAACCTTATCAACTCAAGTACTCTTTGACCTAATTAAGATATTTTTTGTTTATTGAGCCGCCACACCACCATTATCCTCACCGCCTTCTTTAGAGTTCAGACTATTCCAAACGAAAATCTCAAATATTTCCCTTATCATTCATTGAATGTTGAGACCTAAATATGCCAAGATGATAAATTTAATTTTTAGTCTATTTCGTTGTATTTGTAATTGTATTTGATTTGGTAATTGAAGTAACATATCTACATGCTCTCCCCAAATCATTGTACTAGTTTAAAAACTTGAATCAATGATATGTGTTATTATCCTTCAAACTGCTAAGTACTTGAATCATTCACTCTAGGTATACGCAAATACAATGGTCAAAGTTGTTTCTAATTGCATTTCTTTTCCCATTGTAAAATAATGAATTGGCTAGCAGACAGTGGCGGTGGAAACGTGGCGGTGGAAACATGGCGATGGTGATGGCGGTATGTTACTGCGGAAACCTCTTACAAGAAAACCTATCCTAAGTTTGTGATAGTTCTTTTGGTGAAAGTGTGAAAAATATATGTATTTTTATAAGGTTATTTTACTCTGAGTCATATAGGTATTTTAAATCAGTCCTACTCAGTGAGTCAACAACGATTTTTGCGCTCCTCGAATCGCATATTGCTCTCCCTCTAACAAAATTCATAAAAATTCATTAAAAAGCAAAAATATGTACAAAGTTGAGGCTATGCCAATTAGGGGTGAGAAAAAAGTCTGGAACCGCGGATTTTACCTTATATGTCCGTAAAATTACGGGTGAAACCCAGTCCGCAAGATCTCTGGGCCAGACACGGGTGGGATTCTCAAATCCGCACTTATAGCGGTTTGGTTGTTATTGGACTTTGAAATCCTTGGATTCACCCGCACCGTATGGAAGTAAGGGAAATTAATAGAAGTATTAAGGATGATATTGGAAGTATCAGTTTTATATATAAGCTTCTTATCTTTCTCAAACCTAATTCTTCATAATTAGGGAAGAATTTTAGCACAAACTGAAAAAGATAAAAGCATAAAACAACAAGAGAAGGAACAAGAGAAGGAAAGCTAATGAAGCATAAAACAGCAAGATAAGGAACAAGATAAGGAAGGAAGCTGTTTAATCATTTCATTTCTCAAAAAAATTATCTATCTAGTGTCCATATCATGCTCTCGCAGTTTCAGGAGATTGGCAGATAAATACTAAGAAAAAATAATTCAGTAACAGATTGAAGTTACTGGGAAAAAAATAAACAACACTACAACTAGGGAGCTAGTTTCCAAGCATCCGATCCCTACTATAAAGCAGTAGGCTTACTAAATATTATCTTCCAGTTGACAAGGTTTAATAAATCAAAATAGCAATGCAGAGAAAGCTCTTAGCTTGTAACTTTTGATTTGGGAAGGAAAAAACAACAAAATTTTCAAGAAGCTATAACAAAAAGGAGTGCTCACTTAACAGCAGTGGTAGTACTACCAGCATTTTTCTTATGCTCTTTAACCTTATTCGGTTTTGGTTTCAGTATAAAATTATTTTTTTGGGACTAAATCCGCGGTTAATCCGCATCCGACCCGTATCACCCGTTGATCCGCAGATGTCAAATTCGTGGGTGATTGGACCGGACACGGTTGGATTTTCCAAATCCACAAATTTGACGGATTGGACGTGGGTGACCCTTAATCCGCATCCGTCCATCTGTTGCTTACCCCTAATGCCAATCCAGCTAGCCAAAAAAACTCATCTAAGATAACAAAGACTATTTAAAACGATATTTGTTAGAGCACTGCTCGGTCGAACTCGCAAGTGTTGCTATCTCAAGCTTGTTTGTCAAGTTTAGTTATCAAAACTTTAATTCTTGATTTTTAGTCTACTTATAGTTATCTCTCGGATTAGGATAGAACGTGTATTTAAGCTTTAGACTTCCCGATGTTCACCGATTGAAGACAAAGATCTATTAAGGGTATCTTGGAGGAACTTCATCAACAAAAGGTATGTGGAGACTTGAACTCATCTATCACTCAGAAGTATATTCTATTCTATCTCCTATTGAGACTAAGTCATATAGCTATATATACTTTATATTATACATATTTGATATTTCTAGCTGAGTTTAACTCGCTTATATATTTCTCGAAATATGTGTTGGAAAGCTTTTTGATTTAACTATGTTCATCATTATTCTTGATGAAAGTCAAAATATGATCAGTGAAAATCACCTAGTAACATCTTATATGATTTGTGTGAGACAGTCATTTGATGTAGACTCGGAATGATTCGTATTGATCATTCGATCACTTGAAAATTGCTTATAAGCTGTTTAGAACAATTAATCATTGTCTGGAAATAGCATAGTATGCATACCCATATGCAAACTGTTGTAAGAATGATTCAAGTCCGGGAACCAAGTATGCATACCCATATGCAAACTATTAGAGCACTGCTCGGCCGAACTCGGAAGTGTTGCTATCTCAAGCTTGTTTGTCAATTTTAGTGATCAAAACTATAAGTCTTGATTTCTAGTCTACTTATAGTGATGTCTCGGACTAGGATAGATTATGTAGTTGAGCATTATACTTCACGGCGTTCATCAAATGAAGACGACGAACTACTAAGGCGAGCTTGTGGAACTTCATCAACAAAAGGTATATGGAGACTAAAACTCATCTATCACATGGAAAGTCTATTTATACTCTATCTCATACATTGAGACATAAGTCATATTACTATATGGTTTTCAATTATACACATTTGAGATTTCGAGCTGAGTTTAACTCGCTTATATATTTCTCGAAATATGTGTTGGTAAGCTTTCGCTCCAACCAAGTTAATCTTATATTCTTCATGAAAGTCAAAAGATGATCATGTGAAAATTTTCGAGTAATATCTTACATGGTTTGTGAAATACAATCATTTGGTGTAGACTTGGAATGTTTCGTTATGATTATTTCAATAACTTGAAAATTGCTTTGATGGTAATAGTGTGTGAAAATGGCTATTGTCATTATAGGTGTAAATTATACACAGATCCAGGTGGAAACATCCTAGGCCTGGCGCACCTAAACACGAAGAAACGCGAAGCATGGAATGAAGATTAGTGGCGCGAGATTTCAGGAGCCACGTGGATCGGGCGTGATCGTTCTACAGCTGTCGGATATAACTTGATTTAGGTTTCTGACAAAGCTGACATGACAAGACGCGGCGGGACAAACGAGGTACTATGGTCAAACGAATAAGAAAGTATGGGACACATCGGCTAACCATAAAAGCAACGGTCAAAGACGGGCGATATTCAGAAACGGGCGACATCATGTCAAGAGAGCATCTGGAGAGGTCGGCTCGGACGAAAGACAGGCGAAGCGTCAAGATGCATCGGCCATATAAGGTGACATGAGTCGATCCGACCACAGAACTGCTGAATTGATGTAACATGACCAACACCTTAACTTGGGTGTATGGAACTTCTCCTATAAATAGAGGGACTTGTATTCAGGAAAGTTAAGTTGTAATTTTTGGGAAAAAAAGGAGAGAGAAACTCGAGTTAACATTAGGAAGAAGGGAGTGAGAAGTAAGTTCATCTTGTAAAGAAACCCAACTAAGAGCAACACCTTTGTAACACCTTGAAGTAATAAGATTCATCATTTCACCCCCGTGGACGTAGGTAATCATACCGAACCACGTACATCTTGTGTCCATTGTTGAGTGTTTACTTTCATTTGAGATGAATAGTATGTTTCTATCCTTTGGATGTAGTTTGTAGTAAAATGCATCTACATTCTGGCGCCTACTAAGGGGATACGACTAAGATCTCCGGATACCTTGCCGTGAAAACCTTCAGAGACGATCAACAGCTCCTCAATACACGATTAACGTGTTGAATTTGAAGCTATGATGAACTCTGTTGGCCGAAATAACGGTTGTTTTGAGTCATTTACTTCAAAGTCGAAACGAGTAAGCCGTCTTCTTAGCATCTTCAACAGTTTGATCGGCAGAGAAACTTCACGAGCTCACCAGCGACTAACAGTTCGGGTTAGAAGCTACGTGAAGAATCTGTTAAAAGGACGACTGTTTGTTCTTGATAGTTGTGTGTTTATTAGCGTTAAGCGATTTTTTATTTAGCTGTGGTAAGAAATCGGGTGCTCTGAGTTACCAAAAGTTAGCATTTTATATGTTTCATCATGTAATAAACTGTCGACCATATAGAATTTTTAGCCGGCGGTGTAGCGTAAGTCGTCGGAAAGGTCATAATTAAGTCTTGAGAAAGTAGAGTTGGTACAAGTTTAATTTGATTCTAGGGGTTACTTGCCGTACTTTTTAAGCATCACGTGTATAAGATCAATGATTTGGAGCATGTAGAATAAAGGACAAACTAACTTAAATGCATAGGTCGAGTACAGAGAGCGACGTCGTACGGAGTGATAGTGACGGGGAAGTGAGTTCAACCACAGATTCAGCATAAGAACAAAATAGGGTAGATAGACAGAACCCACCTGATAACCAAAGTTGACCCTACACAGTGACAGTAGTCGTAGAGTCGAACGTTTCGCCTTTTTTTTCTGAACTTTTTGTTAGAAAATCAGGTCAAAGTAAGGGGTTCTTTTTTTTATTTGCTGACGTAGGGACGGGCGATACTCGGCTTATCACGCGATGTGACCGATGGCTAGCACTTCAGGGATGATAAGGATGTTGAGGAATCGCACAGTCACTAGCAAGCAGAGATGCAAAGCGGGGATAACGGGGCCGAGACAAGAAGACAGTCGCCAACCACCGCCCGAGGAAGCCCATGCAGCTGCGCGAGGAATGCCTGTTGTAGACGAGGAAGTAGATTTGGGGCGAGACGATAACACCTTACCTCTGGACCAGATTATACCGACTCAGAGAAGAGTTGACCAAATCGATGGACTCACAGCTTCAGACACCGATAACGATGAGGAAGCACTTGCAGCGCGAGCTCAAAGGCAATGGACGAGGCGACAAGTTGAAAACCAGGAAGCTTTGGGAAGGGAACAAGAGCGTCTTAGACAGATTCAGCTGGGGCGAGCAGCAGCAAGTAATATCGGCCCAACAACCGTTCACGCAGTCGATCGTATAACCAATCCGATACCGCCCCCACCACCCACATTAGCACCATTACAACCTCAGCCATACCAACCCAATGGACACTCCAGTCATGAAAGTACGGACCCGACGTTGTTGGCCATTTTGGAGAGTCATAGGAGGCAAGAAGCGGCACTAAGGGAACTCCAGCAGAGGAATCTAGCCTTGGAGTATGAGAACTACCAGCTGAGGAACCAACGGACCAGATCAAGAGGGTCGTCCAGTCGAGGGACATAAGGTTATCGCGGACGATCCGGTAACTCACCACCCATGATGGGTCCAAGTAACCTTAATCATCCCGATCAGTAGGGTCAGCCACCATTACCTCCGGTACCCCCCACGCAGAGATATGGACCACCCGAGGACTCGTCCATCGATGAAGAAAGGCGAGGAAGGGACGAGCGACAAGATCAGACAACTAAATCCAAGATTAAGGAGTTGGAAGCAAAAATCAAGGAACTCTCGGGCGGAAGCGAAGAGAATAAGTTGGCCGAGATTATGAGTGAAGCCGAGAAAACGCCTTTCTCTCAAGAACTGGAGCAAATTCCGTTCCCACCCAAGTGTACTTTACCTTCATTCCCCTCTAGATTTGATGGAACGGGCGATGCGATCGAGCATCTTAAGATGTATACCATGTCACTGATCCAATGGAGAAGCAACTTGGTAGTTATGTGCAAATTCTTTCCAGCTAGTTTGGAGGGTGAGGCGCTAGATTGGTTTTATTCGCTCACACCTGGTTCGATTAACGGGTACGATGCGCTAGTCGAGGCCTTCCTTGAGACCTACATGCATAACAATCGACCTCGGCCAAGAATGAACAAGCTGTTTACTCTCGCCCGAAGATTCAGAGAGCCCTTGAGAACCCTGACTGACAGGTGGAGGAAACTGTGTACTAAAATTGGGAAGGTACCGGTGGACCAAGCCATCTTTGGGTTCGAAAACGCGTTAGGGAGATCGGACCCCATCTGGATTGCCATGTTTTCTGAAAAACCTAAAACCTTAAAGGAAATGAGAAGAATGCAAGAACACTACATCGCCATGGAAGAAATTCAGGCCGAATCAAGAGATAGAGGAGTGCAAGAAGCCAGTGATGAAGTTGGTACCGAAACTAAAACGGTCATGGGCGACCATATTAGGCGACCAAAAAAAAGATCGGACCCGCCCCCGAGAAGCAGTGAGAAGAGGGAATGGATGGCCAAAGGGAAGAAGACAAAGCAGGAAGCTCGATCGTATACCCCCTTAAACGCTTCTTTGGAAGAGGTGTTCAAGGAAGTTGAGAAGATAAGCGACATCAAATACCCAGCATCAAGGGGGGTACAGTTCCAAGAAACCCGAGACCATCCCGAATACTGTCACTACCATCAGTATAGGGGCCATTCCACCAACAACTGTCGAGAGGTGAAAGATATTGTTCAGCACCTCATCCGCGATGGATATTTGAGGCAGTATGTCCGACACCCCCCTCGGACGAAAGCAATACCCGACGCACCAGTTCATCAAGTCCGCATCGATAGGGCGAGTCAGTTCGTAAGCACCATTTCACATTTGGCTATGCAAAATTACACCCTCGGCCCAGTAATCACCACTAGGATCCATAAAAGGGATCGTGAAGGTAAAGAGATATTTAGCGTAGCCAAGTACCTTCCAATGGAACCGTGGATGAAGCTGCCCATTTCGCTCTCGGCTAAGGATGTCCCTGCAAATGGACAGGCACACAGTGATCCACTGGTTATCACGCTGTTGATTGAGAAGTGGGGAGTAAGAAGGATTCTCGTGGATAGCGGGAGTTCAGTCGAAGTGCTGTTCTACGACACGTTCAGAAGAATGAAACTCTCAGACGACATGATCGTCCCATCAACATATCGCATCTACGGCTTTAACGGCATAGTAACCATCCCAAAGGGCGAAGTAACTTTGAGAGTTTCAGATGGTGGTGGCTACCTCGACACACTAACCACTTTTTGTGTGGTCGAAGTCGCTTCACCTTATGAGGCCATTATCGGGCGCCCATGGATTAATGGGATTAAGGAAGTAGCATCGGCATACCATCAAAGGTTAAGGTTCCCGACTTGCAAGGGAATAGCGGAAGTTGTGGGCGACCCCCAGGCGGCACGACAATGCATGAAAGTTGATGCAGAAATAAATGAAGAACGGCGAGCTCGGCAAAGGCAAGAAAATAACAAAGCAAAGGAAGTAAAGGTGGAAAAAGAATTAGAGGAGGTAATTTCACAAGCGGTCCTGGAACACGAGACTCAATAGCAAGACCCTTTATAGCAATTAAAGGAAGCGTCCCCAGTCAGGGAGACCAAATCAAAATTCTCGACAGTTGATCCGACTAAAGAAGTAAACTTGGGAACGATAGAAGAACCCAAGGTAGTGAGGATCGGGGCATTACTATCGGACGAACAAGCAAGTAAACTCACGATGTTATTAAAAGAGAACCTGGATGCATTCGCCTGGGAAGTGCATGATTCGGAGGGTATTGACCCGAAGGTCTGCTGTCACCGCTTAAAAATTAATCCGAAGTTCAAACCGGTTAGACAAAAAATGAGGCATATCGCGCCAGAGTTACAAGCGGCGGTCGAGGTCGAGCTGAAGAAGTTACAAGAATCCGGAATAATAAGTAAGTCCCACTACCCACAGTGGATATCTAACATGGTCGTGGTACCAAAAAAGAAAGGGGGAGTCAGAATATGTATTGATTTCAGCGACTTGAACAAGGCCTGCCCGAAGGACAGTTTCCCCCTTCCCAGCATAGATCAGTTAGTAGAATCAATAGTGGGATACGAGGCAATGACCTTGATGGACGGATACATGGGCTACAACCAAATACTACTGGCGCCCGAGGACCAGGAACACACCTCCTTCTTCACACCAAGAGGATTGTATTGTTACACCAAGATGGCATTCGGACTTAGGAATGCCGGGGCTACGTACCAGAGATTGGTAGGCGATATGTTTGAAGACAAGATTCACGATACCATAGAAGTCTACGTGGATGACATGTTAGTTAAGAGTCGAAAATAAAAAAATCACGTCCGAGACTTTCGAGAGATCTTTCAAACAATGAGGAAACACAAGATGAAGATTAATCCTGCCAAGTGCGACTTTTGGGTCACGTCGGGGAAATTCCTAGGCTACATCATCACCCCTAGGGGAATATAAGCAGATCCCGAGAAGGTACGAGCCATCCTTGAAATGCCATCCCCCGCAACGGTAAAAGACTTGCAGAAACTAAATGGTTGCATAGCCGCATTGGGGCGATTCGTATCACGGTCATCGGACAAATGCAAGGCCTTTTATGACATCTTGAAGAAATGAGAAAAATTCCAATGTACGGACGCAAGCGAAGAAGCTTTTCAAAATATCAAGCTACATCTAGCTAGCCTCCCGGTTCTTCAAAGGCCTGAGTCGTCAGAAATTCTCACTCTATACTTAGGCGCGACACCCTATGCCATTAGTGCGGTATTGGTCAAAACAGAGGTAGGCGTGGAGAAGCCGGTATACTTCTCCAGCAAAACTTTAAGTCCGTCCGAGAAGAACTACACCAGAATGGAGCAGATGGTGCTCGCGCTAGCCTTTGCTGCCTCTAAAATACAAACATATTTTCAAGCTCATCGAATACGGGTGCTCACCAAATCGTCTATCGAAGCAGTCTTGGATAGTGTTGGGCGATCGGGGAGAATCTCCAAGTGGGGAGCCATAATCAAACAATATGATGTGATATACGAGACAAGAACCGCGATCAAAGGACAAGTAGTGGCCGATTTCTTGGCAGATTTCCCCCTCAGTGATGAGGACGAGGTAGAAGATATACCGGGAATGGCAGAAGAACAAGAGGGGCCAGCGGACCTACTAGCCGCCAATAGCCCAACACGATGGGAAGTATTTGTTGATGGGGCATCTAACAAAGACGGATCGGGCCTCGGGTTGGTGTTTACCACGCCAAAGGGGAGGAAGATCGTGCATTCGTTCAGGTTAGAATTCAAGGCGACGAACAACGTCACCGAGTATGAGGCGGTGATCCATGCCTTACGGATAATCGTGGAAATGGGGCTACATGAGGTTCGACTGACTAGTGACTCACAACTAGTGATCCGGAAAATTACGGGCCAATACGCTACACACGATCCGGTGCTGCAAAAATATTGGGAGCTCGCCCAATTTTACATCAAGCAAATCCCAGATATCAAATTCCGCCATATCTGCCGAAAGGATAACAGACACTCGTGCGCTCTATCGTACATCGCCTCACAATTAGTAGACCCGAGCATCGAAGGGATGCGCGTTATGAGGCTTCTTAATCCATTTATCCCTGAAACACCAGAAGTACGGATCGAGGTGTCCGTTAGCACAGCCGAAAGATACAAAGAAGGCGACTAGAGAAAGCCAATACATCAATACTTAGAGACGGGTGAGCTACCTAAGATTCGGCCCGAGATGAACAAGATCAAAAGCAAATCGGGCGCCTAAGAGTTAAGGGAAGGGATCTTATATCGGAAATATTACCTAGGACCACTCCTACGATGCTTAAGCAGGGAAGAGGACCATATAATCCTACACGAGCTACACTATGGGGCGGTCGGAAATCACAGCTCGGGAAGAAGCTTGTCGGTTAAGGAAAAAACAATGGGCTACTTTTAGATGTATATGAACGAGGACGCAAAGCAAATGGCGAGAGCTTGTGAAGAATGTCAGCTTTTTGGGAAGAAAATCCATGCTCCCGGCGTACCATTAAACTCAATCATAAGTCCGTGGCCCTTTGCTAAATGGGGAGTGGACATTGTCGGGCCATTACATGTAGGAACAGGGCAAAGGAAGTATTTGATCGTGGCCACTGATTATTTTACCAAGTGGGTATAGGCGGCACCACTAAGGCATATTCGGTACAAAGATTTCTTTAAGTTCATTTGGGAACATATCATTTGTCGCTCCGGGGTTCCTGCGGCTATCGTCTCCGATAATGGAAAGCAACTTCAAGGCGAGAACATTGATCTTCTATTCAACACTTACAACATCCGCAAGAGTAAAGCAACCCCGATTTACCCCCAGTGTAATGGGCAGGCCGAGATCACAAACAAAACCATCGCCGATAACATGAAAAAGAAACTAGATGGGGAATATGGCAACTGGTGCGAGGAGCTATACAACGTCCTATGGGCATACAGAACCACACGAAGGGGAGCTACGGGATTTTCTCCATTCATGCTTACCTACGGAACCGAGGCGATCCTACCAACAGAAGGGATGATTCCTACCACAAGAACCGAAGCTTGGAGGCGAAATGTGTCATCCGACCTGATCTTGGCTAAACTCGATGACTTGGAAGAAACAAGAGAAATGGCGTTACAAAAAATGGAAAATTATCAGAGGAGGTTACAACGGGAATACAACAAACGCGTTCGACCAAGAGAATTTCATCCCGGGCAGCAAGTATTGAAATTTCTAGCTGAATTGGAGCGCGACAAAAAAGGCGGGAAACTAGCACCAAAGTGGGGTGGGCCATATATAATCGAATCAAAGGCGGGCGAGGGATCGTATCGACTATTGTGACTCGACGGAATAAGAGAGCTCAAGCTGTGGAACATCCGATTCCTGAAACTTTACCATCCTTGACGGGGCGATGCGTATAAACGGTAAGCAAACGTGTCTTCTATCCTTGTGAAACCGTGAGGGGTATGGGATAGGGCACAAGCGACTAATGGTCATTCGTAATCGGGTCAATGCCATTGTGGAAGTGCCGAGGTGACTTACACTCGAATGGTCATTCGTACTCGGGGCAAAGCCAGTGTGGAAGTGCCGAGGTGACTTACACTCGAATGGGCATTCGTACTCGGGGAAACGCCAGTGTGGAAGTGCCGAGGTGCCTTACAGTCGCCTGGATATTCGAACTCGGGGCAGTGGAAGTGTGCAAGTGCCGAGGTAGCCTAAGGGTTCTGGTGGTTGGAAACCAGTTCCAAAGGTTGTTTAGACGCGAGGTCTACTCAGCTAGGTGGCCTACTTACATCTGAAAGGTCACCACCATCGCAAGTGGGCGTGTCCACTTTCCCGAGATCGGTTGGTCGATAACCACTTGCGAATATCGGGCCTAGAACTAGGATGACTGGTACCCTTCCACTAAATCCAAAGAGATAGTGATGAGATACCCCAATCAGGACATGGCATAGGGCCCGATGACCCTCCTTGTTGGGTGTGTTCGACAGAAATGGTTAGAATACTGACTTACTTGAACAATTATTGCAGGAATAACATATTAAACAAAGGAGAACTCGATTGCGTCATGCGACTATTAAGAAAATACGGAAAGCGTCATGTGACCAAGCGAAACGAAGCGTCTAAAGAGAATAAAACAAACATCGTCGGTAACGCAGCACCCCCATTAAAATAAACAAGCGAGGTAGCGGAAATTAAAAAGGGGAAAAGTGTTTAGAGCGATTTACAACCCGATGGAAGGGGCAACATAGTGACGCAGCACCACAAAAAGAAAGTTTAAGCTTTGGGAGGAGCCGCACCGGCCTTCCTCTGCGCGACCTCGAGCCGCTTCTTCTCCACCCAGTCCATAATGCCCGCCTGAACCTTCCGGTCTAACTCCTCCACATGGGCGACGCGTTCATTCTCGAGTTGTTGGGTAATCTGGGAAGCATTTTCCTCAGATTCAGCTAACTTGGAGCCTAAATCGACCTCGGCCTGCTTCAATCGGCGAACCTCCAGATCCAGCTCCTGAGAGCGTTTTTGCTCGGCTACAAAACCACAAAGATAGGATGTTATTCATCGGGTACAACTTAACATTTTTGCAAGAATAAAGCGCAACCTAGATCTAAAAAACGGCCTCAACACATCATCTAAGAGACCTGACAGGGCGGGCAACATCGACTGAAGCGACTCTACCGACTTGGACAACTCATCCTCGGCCTTGGACAACTTCATGGTTAATTCGTTATAATGTTGCTCGTTGAACTCGTTGCTGGGGCAATACTTCTTATGCTCATTCCATTCGTTCATTAACCGATTACGCGACGCTTGAAGCACCGCAAGCTGCGATTTACTCCACTCTAAATCGCCCATAACTTTATCAAATTCACTCACTCGGCCCAGTAAATCGCTATTAGCTCGCTCCACCACATCTTTATCTCTCAATATTCGTCGGCGGTCCTCGTGAAGATCTCGATTCTGTAATTGAAGAGTGTCTACCCTTTGCTCCAAACTCGTGGCTAAAGCAGCTTTTTCAGCAGAAAGGCGCTGAGAAGATCCCAAATGAGCCCGTAAATTTTCCATCTCGGCAGGATCATAATCAAACCGGTGATGTCGTTCTAACTCGTCCTCAAGTCTTGCAATTTCCTCAGTTTGACGGTCTATTTTGTCATCTTTGTTTGCCATTCGTTGACGAATATTTTCCACTAGACCCTTCTCAATATCCCATTTTCTCTTCATAATCCTAAACTCCGAAGAAGCGTCTATACCTATACTAGATACCTCGGCTAGGAAGAAGGATACTCGACTCGGGATACTGGCACGATAAACTCAATCAACACAAGTTAAGAATGATCATATACCTTGAGCGTCGGCAAGTTTGATCTCCAGCTCGTTCACGCGACCCTTCTTATTCTGAAGTTGAAGTTGGAGAGACTCTATCAACTGCTTATCTCGAAGGCGATTGGCGGCATCCAAGCGTACGCGGTTCATAATCTAACACAAACAAATGAGTTTACATCATAAGCGACGCTAAGAACAGAAATCAGAAGTGGGGCATTACCATACAGAAACGAGTCGCTCACCACAATGTCAAGTGTCAAGGCGATGTCGCCATAACAGGGTACATCATTCAACATTTCTTCACCAATATACTTCCCAAAGTCGGAGGAAGTAAGCGCACCCAAGGAATTCATGATCGGGCCAGAGACAGTAAAGCAAGTTTCAGCACTAGAAGACGATCCCTCAGTAATCCGGGGCATACAAGGAAGCTCTACCGGCACATTAGTAACGACCTTCTCTACAACGGGGGTCTCCGAAGGCTCCTGCTGGTTTCCCACACCTTGTTCATCGCCTTTGTCACCGGACACATTCTCTCCAAACAGCTCATCCTCATCGGAAAGATCAATGATGGGGCCCGTTTTCGGCGTTGGCTTAGCAATTTCTTTACCTCTACCAGGATTACGCCTAAGCGGAGTAGGGTCGACATCGCCAGCGTCGTCATCATCGCGCCTTGGGTGTTTCGCACAAGTGTCTCGTCGAACATGTGAAGGCAAAAAACAGGGGCAAGTACATGTACTTATAAGAAAATCATTATGTTTGTTACCTTCCCTGGTCTTCCTCAACCCTTGTGCCAAAGCACCTCTTTTCCTAGACCCGATAGTTTTGGTGGAGCCGACTCCGAGATTTTTAAACAACAACAGATGACTAACTGACGCCCGAAGCTAGCAAGATAAAAATCAAGAAAAGCGCATACCTTATCAGCCTTGTCATCATTAACCACCCAGAAAGAATAGGGCTCGACGGGAAAAGTAGGCGACGGGAAGTCAACATGAAGGATCGGACCTCGGACTAGAAGCGGAACTCGGGGATAAATCGGGTCATTAGAATGGCGGCCTCGCTTGCTGGAACCCTGGACGATGGGATCGGCATCATCCTTTCAACACCCTCGGGCATAGTTTTGACCCGATGAGGACTAGCAGCAAAACCGGAAAGATCTCCTAAGGTTGAAGTACCAGCACGATAGTTGACAAGGAAATTGGCAATGGTATACTCAGGAGCGTCCTCGGGCTTGTAGGTCGACCACTCGGCAGTAGAACCATGACCATCGCGGCGATCCCTCCACTCGTTCATAATTCGGAAAGTATTGCCAGTCCATTGAGCTAAAGCACGAGAAGGCCGAATCTGGGACAAAATCTCGTAATAAAATGGGCTATCAGGGTTGTATAAGGGAAGATGAAGGCCCATCTCCAGCTGACCCAAGGTGATGACCACACAATCAGCCGATTTCTCGTGCTTCTTCATATCGGTTTTCTTCAAGATACCGTTTCGGCCCGAGAGAAGGGTCACTTCGTAATTTTGAAGATCGTACTTCTCCTTCAGATGCTCAATGAACTCTTCATCAGAGATATCCTTCACCCTTTTCTCGGACCTGCACGAAATAGAAGAAGAGCTATCAGCAAAAATAGATTTTATCACGCGATCATCATACCTAGAAGGGCTTTCAAGCAAAAACAGAGAAGCAAGGGGGGGAACATCAAACTCGGAAAAAACGTCATCAACAGACCTCTTTTCAGCCATGGAAGGAGAAGAAGCCATTAACGAAGATAGTGTAGAACTCGGTTTTCAACAAAGAAAGATGAGGCGATAGCAGCTACTGTATCGATCGGTGAGGAGAAAACGACGAAAGAAAACCAAGAAAGCTAGGGTTTTTTGAGAAGAGCAAAATGCGAAGAAACTTGGGAGAAAACCACTGTAGAAGAACAAAGAAAGAAAGGGCAGAGAAGAAGAAGGAAGAAAGGAGCGGGCTATTTAAAGAAGAAGAATTGTAACTGACGCCGACGGTTACCAGTCATAAAGTGGAGTTAGTGGGACGCTGCATGGCGAGATCTGCGGCATGGACGAGGACGTGGCGGTTGAAACGACTTTCTTCCACTCGTGTCTGCTACACGAGCGAAAGAAGGGGCATAAATATAGGTGTAAATTATACACAGATCCAGGTGGCAACATCCTAGGCCTGACGCACCTAAACATGAAGAAACGCGAAGCATGGAATGAAGATTAGTGGCGCGAGATTTCAGGAGCCATGTGGATGAGGCGTGATCGTTCTACAGCTGTCGGATAAGACTTGATTCAGGTTTCTGACAAAGCTGACATGACAAGACGCGGCGGGACAAACGAGGTACTATGGTCAAACGAATAAGAAAGTATGGGACACATCGGCTAACCATAAAAGCAACGGTCAAAGACGGGCGACATCGTGTCAAGAGAGCATATGGAGAGGTCAGCTCGGACGAAAGACAGGCGAAGAGTCAAGATGCATCGGCCATATAAGGCGACATGAGTCGGCCCGACCACATAACTGTTGAATTGATGTAACATGACCAACACCTTAACTTGGGTGTATGGAACTTCTCCTATAAATATAGGGACTTGTATTCAGGAAAGTTAAGTTGTAATTTTTGGGAAAAAAGAGAGAGAAACTCGAGTTAACATTAGGAAGAAGGGAGTGAGAAGTAAGTTCATCTTGTAAAGAAACCCAACTAAGAGCAATACCTTTATAACACCTTGAAGTAATAAGATTCATCATTTCACCCCCGTGGACGTAGGTAATCATACCGAACCACGTACATCTTGTGTCCATTGTTGAGTGTTTACTTTCATTTGAGATGAATAGTATGTTTCTATCCTTTGGATGTAGTTTGTAGTAAAATGCATCTACAATCATCATATAAGAAAGTTTTAATAATTGAAATAAGAGTTTAGAATAATTAACCAACATTGGATTATAAACATGTTGTGCACTCTTGCATATATGTGATCCATGTCCGGGAACCATAGTATGCATACCCGTATGCGTACCTGATGGTTTGAGAAGTCTGGGAACCTAAGTGCATGTACCCATAAGCATATTAGCGAAGGTTTATGTACGGAATTTTCTGCTGGGTTTGGAGGTATGCGTACCCATTCGCACTGGAGAAAACCAAACTTGCTCCGGCTATTTCAAGTATGCGTACCCATTTGCATACTTGAATGGTTAAAGTTCTGAAATCGGTTTTGTTATGAACAAATACATTTATATAATAAGGAATGCATTCTTTGCAAACCGTGGATTTAATGTTCATGATTGATTCGAGTGAATCAAACCGAATTTGCTTCAATTGTGTTCTTGTATACTTCTATGAGAATATAGCAATTAAATAACTCTTTAACTAGTTTCATTTGAGTCATTTGAACTAGTTATGGTTAAGATGAATAAGCTTGATATGAGAGTGTTCATATAGCTAACCTCGGTTAACTACTATTGAGCCAACATGGTGTACACGTTTAGGTATGGTTACACAAACCTAAATGAGGGTACATTTCATTTGTGTATAACAAGCTAAGTTCGATCTAACGGTTGAAAGATATTAGCTTGAGTCTAATCAGGATTTCATCTAACGGTGAATATTGAATGCTTTGTTACCAAGGTAACTTAGATTGCAAACCCTGATTTGAAAACTATATAAATAAGAACTCTAGCAACTGGGAAACCTAATCCCCCACACCTCCAGTGTGTTACTAGTTGCATAAGCTAGAGTCGATTCTCCTTTAACCTTAGGTTTTTCATGAAACCATGTAGGTTAACGACTTAAAGACTTCATTGGGATTATGAAGCCAGACCCAATTATTTTCTCTGTAGTTGCATATTCTGATCTTACTTTTACTAT
This sequence comes from Papaver bracteatum, assembly GCA_023529315.1. Lineage (NCBI taxonomy): Eukaryota > Viridiplantae > Streptophyta > Magnoliopsida > Ranunculales > Papaveraceae > Papaver > Papaver bracteatum. The sequence goes on from JAJJWX010004494.1 coordinate 462,658, forward strand.
CGTGATTGAGTGTTATATTTGATAAGATTTGATTGAGATTTATCTGCGATAGGTAGGATTGAAAAGAAGTCATAAACATCTTCGTTTTATCATTTGTGATTCCATGATATCTTGTTTCGTTGATCGATTGGGATTATTGTGAGGTGATTGATATTTCTAGGCTGTTATATGGGAATATAAGTCTGGTATATCAAATGGTTCATGTTCACCTTGATTTATGAAAAGACGGGACAAAACTCGTAGGCATTTCTGTGGGAGACAGATTTATCTATTCCAATGGACTTTTCTGCGTGGGACAGAATTGTTTATCAAGTCTTCGACTTTGGGTCATAGCAACTATTGGTTGTGGCTGAGATCATCTAAGCGAATCAAGTGTGTAGTATCCTGCTAGGATCAGAGACGTAAGGAGCACGACTATACCTTGAATTAGTGTGAGATTAATTAGGGTTCAACTACATTCTAGTTCGAAGTTCATTGGTAGTAATCTAGTATGTTAGAGCATAGCTCGGTTGAACCCACCAAGCATTGGTAGGTCAAGTTTGGTTATCATATTTTAGTGAAGCAAAACTCATTTAAGAGTTGCTTGATTTAAATGTACTAGAGTCAACTTCTTATAGGTTAGCTTGAAAGTATTAGGATGATACATTACAAGTATTGCGAAGACTTGAAGAAGTGAAGAAGTACGGAGCTACAACCACAACACCATCCTTCTACTTGAGGTTAGTGATATTTGACTTGTGTAGTTGCAGGAAATCCTACATTACACCCTTGTTAAGAATTTGTAATAACCAACTCAAATTTGAAGATTAAGAACGACACTTTATTATTTGATTTTCAGAAATGTTTACAGGAAATGTAAGAATTCAAGAATACAACTTTTCTCTTGTAGTTTCTCTCTCCTCAAGGCTTTCTCAACTCTCAAAAAATACATCATCCTTTTCTGGACATATTGGGTCTCTATTTATAGGGTAGTTACATAATGGATGACAGCTAAGTTTTCCTCTTATTTCGGATTTGTTCTGCGATTGTACCACGATAGTTACAATGTTCATTCTCGCAAGCTTTGTAACCATCGCGGGACAGACATGCTTTTCTCATGTTTTCTTCAATCGCCAGCTATTCCGTCACTCTTTTGACTGCTTTTGTGACATTCGCAAAGTGTTGTTAAAAAGCTTGCGGTGATGCTCGCTGGGAAGCGTTATTAATCTCGCAGAGAAGTGTTGTAGCGATATTCTAGTCCTACATCTTGCCTCTTCTCATGTCTTTCTGCGAAGAAGAGAAGATCATGAGAATTTTAAAATTTCGCAACTACTTATCTTTTCACATTTATCTGTTCTGACACGTTTCTGTATCCTTCGCCAGCTGTTTTCACATATTCTCTCTTCTAATAAATTTATGACACGTCCTCTCTAACCGCTGCGATCTGACCGTTCATGTCTTTTCTTAGCATTTATTACATTCATCTTCTTATAGAAATTTCTTCTTCTATAAATACTCATTTCATTCTTTTCTTTTCCTCTTTTACTTTCTTCTTCTATCTCTCCGTAACTTCTCTGCAAGTTTACTGTTATTCCGTAAATTGCGCGCATGTTATCGATGTGATTCCTTTCTTATTTTTCAACCTTTTTCTTCATACCCATACTGAAAAAATGGTTGCTGCTGGTGCTAAAAATTTGGCTTCTTTTGGTGAGATGCGAGAAAAACTCAAAAGTAAAGGTTTTACTTTGTCTACGATTCCAAATCAAAGTCCTAAATCCGAGCTTTCCATCAAATTATTTTCTGATCATCAATGTTCTCGCGAGAAAGTTATAGTATCGCTAGGTCAACTTGATGCTGGTCTTCCAATTCCTATCTATGACCCGGATCTTCCCTTATTTTATGAAATAATTTCTCATGAGAAATTATCACGAGCAGTATATCAACTGGGTGGAGATTGTATTCGATTACTACTTGAATATGCCTCTCGCGGCGCCAATAAAGGATCTCGCTACCCTTATGCTGCGAAGAATCCTCAATTCAAAGATGTTCCAATCATTCCCGCGATGTATACTGTGGATAATTTCTTCATCAACTATGATATAATCCCCATGAAGAGAGATCGCACTTGCTGGGGCATCCGTTTGCCAAAGAAAGATAAGATTGCTGAAGATAAAGCTCTTGTGCTAGATATAGATTGGCATACAAATACTAATCAAGGTCCTCGCCATTCTAGCGATGACAAGTGGTTTATTTTTCCTCTGATTTTAGAGGGCCCGTATATTTCTGGCACTCATGCCTTGCCTGCAAATCTCGTGGAATATCAACCATGGGTGTTCTATTGGCCTGAGAAAGATAAAGAAGTATGTCTTCCTTAGTTCTTCACATAACAAGTTATTTTTGTTATTTTTCTTTGATTTTCACATCTTTAAGCTCTCGCTGATTATGCATGTTTATTAGATTGAGAGATTGAAGGCCTATTATGAGAAGTTTAGAAAACCTGCTACTCGTTCAGCTCTTCAACTACTCACAAATGAAGTAAGAAATATTTTCTTTATAAATCTTAACAATATATTGTTGCCTCTATTCCTTATCTTTATCTGTGCTCGCAAGTAATTGAAGAATTAGAACCAATGGAACCACAAACCAAGATGAAATCTTCAAATGATCGCAAGGGAAGATCCAATGCCCCTCCCAAGGGGAAGCCTGCTGCTCCTCGCAGTGATGAATTTGATGATCCTCCCTTAAATATAAGAAAAACCCAACTCCCCTATTCTTCAACTCCTCAACCTATTCCAGAAAATTTAAGTGTTGATTTTGATAAGGATAACGATGATGATAATTTCAGCGTTTATAATGATATTCCTTCCATAAAGGATTCTTCTTCTTATGAGTCTGCAATGGCTCAACTATCCAATTTTTTTGGCAGTAATACATTTGGTATCCCAAATGAGTATGGAGATGAAGCTATTAATGGAATATCCCAGTCCCTCGCCAAAGTATGTGATGCTCCCATATTAGCTAATAGTGATTCCCTCCGTGGGGTTTCAAGATTGATGAATCCAAGTCTCCTGAATTCGCTTGGTAGCCTGGTATGCTTCTACTTGCACATGCTTTTTATGTATCTATTGATATTTTTTCCAGATTTTGACTTATATAGTTCTATCGCAGGTTGGAAGAGCTGCTTTTGCTGTTGCTTCTGATTTAGACAATAGGCATGAATTTTCTCAATAGAAGAATGTTGTTCTTTGCCAAAAGAATGAAGAACTAAAATCTAAATTTTCTAATCTTCGCAAGAAGAATGAGCAAATGGAAACTGAACTTGCTAATCTTCGCGAGAAGAATAAAGAACTTGAGAATAATCTTCTTCAACAATCGTTCAAAGTATCCAATCTTGATATTGTTAACAAACAACTCTTAGGTATGATAACCTTCTTCTTTTCCTTCATAATTCTATGTTTCATTATTCTTTCTTACTTGATTTATCATTCTCGCAGACATTTATGGTCTCACTGATGAGGCTTTAACCATTAGCTCTTTTCCTGAACCAATAGACAACGATACTCTTCTAGAACTTCTTAATAATTCTTTAAATAATCCTTCCAATGTTAATTCCCTTTCCATAGATGAACTCAGATCTAAGTTTCACCTCTTAGAAATTGACTATAGGTCTTGTTTAGATATAACTCACAGATTCAAACAACTTTATCATATTTCCAAAATTGAGATTAAAACTTTAAAGGACAAAAACAAAGATCTCTCAAAAGAAAAAGACCGTATATCTATACAAGGAGCCGAAACCTTAGCAAATTTCCATAAGACCATTCTTGAAGTTCAAATTGAAAGGGATGGTCTTATCCGCGAGAAGGAAGGTTTTATTGAAAGAGAAAACCAAATTCGTTCCCGTCTTCTTATAAATAATGATGTGGAGTTTGCTTGGGCTGCGAAAGTTCTTGACAATGCCAGAACTAATTTAGGTGTAGATGTCAGTATTCATGTTGAACAAGCGGCTTTTATTAAAGACATGATTTCTGAAAGATAAGGTTATCACTCTTATGATTTCATTAATTTATTTTCTGATTGAATCATCTTTATATGTATTAACTTTGTTATCAATTGCTCGCAGCATCCGAAAAGAACTATCGTAGAAGATTTGATGAGTTTGAAGAAGAGAGAAGCCAACTCGCTAGAAATCTATCTTCTCGCGATGAAAAGTATTCTAGATTGAAGGAAAAGTTGAAAATTAATGCTTTGAATTTTAGTAACTCCCTTATCCGTGTTCGTAATAACGCCATTAAACTAGTCCGTGATGATCATGATATTCCTCATTCTACATATCCCGATCTTGCAAAGGAAATTCCAGCTGATACCCCAAATCTAGTTATCTCTGATAGCGAAGCTGAGGAATCTAGCGAAGATGAAGACGACAATAATAATGGTAATGAAGAAAAGTCTGGCAATGAAAAATAAATCTGATGAAGATGAAGTTAATAATGATAACGATGAAGAAGAAGAATCTGGCGATGACAAGAAATTTGATGAAGAAAGTGAGGGATCCAAATAATCCTTTTCTTCCTTTTAGCTTCCTTGTAAATTTTGTACATTTATTTTCTGCTTCTCGTAATATTGCTGCGAGTTTCTCCAACTTGACGTGCAAATTTCTTTTGCTTTTATCTGTACGAATTAGAAAATAATTATTTTTCTGCAACATAATCAATCAATACAATTATTATACTTTAATTATCTATATAAATGTATCATTTAATAATATCTACTCAATTTTATTATATGGTGGATGAATAATAATTTATCATTCTATGCATTCCCATACTTGCCTCTATTATTTATCCGCAATATGAAAAAATTGAGTATAGATTAGATATTAGTTGTAAATCAAATTAAATTTTCCTCAATATTGGCGATGCTATTGCATAACTTTATGATCTATGCGTAAAATCGCAAATCTCATAAATTCTGCGAGCATTATCGCAATAATCTTATGGTCTTATTATGCCTTCCTAATTAAAGGTCTTATTTTGCCACATTTTTCTTTCTGCGACAAAATCGCAGGACGTCTTTACATTTGCATGTATTGACCCATTAATCCTGTCTTATCAATATTTTCTCAACATCTCTGCGACAATATGATAAGTATAAACTCTTTTGCAAGAATTAAACCTTATGACATTGTCGTCTTGCGATGAAATCGCAGGACGTCTTTACACTTTCATGTAAAAACCCATTGATCTCATTTTAACTTTTCTATTTTGGCTTGATGCCTCTATATAATTTTCGTCACGCGACAATATGACAGGCCTAAATTTTCTTGCGATCATAAAGCCCCGTGACATTGCCGTCTTTAGACACTTATCAGCTCCCTAATGGAGGGTGCCGCCCTTATCTTCCCCCTGGTTGCCCCTTTAAGGAGGGAACATAGGCCATACAAGACTAGCTCCTCCCATCCAGATTTTCCAACAACCAGCTGTTTTCGCAGCCTCTTGTCCTTTATGCCTATATGGCTTATAGTTACAAGACTGCACCCTAAGTGGGGTTTTCTTCAGGCCAAATGCATCATATCCAAGACTTACCAAGGATGGCCAGGGTAGGTTCGTTCGTCCCGGGCACCCTTGGCTCAACCATGTACCTCGGCGCCTTAGTCATATTCTGCACTTCTTAGAAGAGATTCTCAGTCGTCCAACCAGGGTATAACCTTATATAGTTGGAAATCCAAGATCTCTCTCCTGGATAGGTTTTCTTTAACCCCAACATATGCATGACTCAGGTTCCAGCAGCGGTATAACCTTATCCCCGAGTCATGTAAAGAGATACCCCCTTATATGACGCACTATTAGGTCTTACATTTGCCTCTTGCGAAATTGTATCCGCGAACTAAGGTGCACGCCATAAAGGTTCGTCCCATTCTATTAATCTCTGTGAAATTTTATTCGCGTTTCTCGCGAGTATTGTAACTCTGATAAAATTTTATTTCTTTGATCTTCTTGTAAAATTTTGCAATTCTTTCAAATAGAGTACTCTTTTCAATTGCATTTTCTTCAAACAAATTATGCGTAAGCTTCTTTAAATTTCATCATTTTACCTTTCTACTTACTATTTTCTGGTTCTGCTTTTCTGTTATGTTTTGCTGTTTTTTCTTTTTGTGCGATACGCTCGCCATCAACTTCCTCTCGCTTCTCTATTGTATCAATCATCAATCTTTCACATCTCTGTCGTTGCTTGATGTTGTACTTCCAATTGCTATTCTTCTCAGCTTTTTCCTCGCAATATTTTATAACAATCTTATAACATTTCTTACTTTCTCCCCAATCTCCCTTAATAACTCCAACACCATTAGGATGTGGAAATTTAATACACTGGTGAAAAGTAGATGCTATACCTAATATCCCATGTAGCCAAGGTCGACCAATCAGGGCATTATAAGGTGATTCAATGTCCACAACACATAACAAGATCTTTGAAGATATTCCCTTTAATGGAATCCGCATTGTAATTTCCCTTTTGGTTTGTTAGTTGTTCCATTAAAGCCATAGATTTTATATGTTGATGGTGTTAGATCTTCGTCTCTTCCACCCATGGTTTTGTAGGTATGATAGAATAAGATGTCGACTGAACTGCCTGTGTCTATTAAAACTCTATTGATAGCCTAAAAATCTTCATCTTCTTCATCTTCTTCTTCTACTTGCTTTGGATTTATCTCTAATCTTACCACCAATAGGTTATCATGCTGATCGCCAGGCTCTGGTACTTCTTGTGCAGTGAAAGATATAGTTTGCTTTTGCCATTCTTTTAATGGAGAGGCTCTCGCAATATTCATTATCTCTCTTCCATCTGTGTCTCTCGCGAAGACTCTGCTTAGAACATTATCATGGAAATCCTCAATAGTTCTGTGTGAATGTACAATGGAATTACAAAACAAATTCTTTTCTTTAGCCCCAAATTTTATTACGAATATTTCTGCTTCTTTTACAGTATTTACCCTGCGAATTTCTGGTGCTGGAGGCAATCACTGGGATTGTGGATGTCCTACTAAAAAGTGGTTTAGCTTTCCTTGGTCAATCATCCTTAAAATTATTCTCTTTACATTCCTGCAATCATTTATTGTGTGACCATGAAAGTGATGGTAAGGACAAAATTCCTGACTCCGATTATTTGGATGCGGCTCCTTTCCCATATTCCATGGGGATGGTATATTTTCCATCAAAATGATAGCTTCCCAAATTTTTTCTATACTAGCATTTAGGGGTGGCATCTTGATTTCTTCCCATACTATCTTCTGATTACCTTGCCCTCTAAAGTTATTTTGCCTTTGTCCACCATAAGTTTCTTGCGGCTGATCAAGATTTTGAATCTTACTATTTCCACCGCGATTGTAATAATTTTTCTCCCTTTCATACTCTTCTTGATCTCGACTGCCCATCGCTACTAACTTCTGTTGATTATCAATCACCACTTTCTCTTGTTGTGCCTGCGAGGTGCTCGCCACATTGTTAATCATTTTAGGAAGTAAACTTTCATTTTCCGCTACTGAGCTGGTGTTTGCAATTGGATATGATTCCATTTCATTTTTTTTCTCCTCCAAAGCAATGTATTCTTCTTGTAGTTCTCGTAGCTCAGTCACTGTGATAGTATTTTTGATTCTGAAAATTTGTATGTATAGCAGATTAGTTGCGAACATTGCATTAATGAAAGACAAAATAAGATATCTTTCATCCACTCTTTCAGCCATCTCACTGCACATTGTCTTCTATCTTATGGTTAAGTGCTTCAAACTCTCGCCAATCCTATGTTTTAATCCAAATACATCTTCAATGCCTGGCCGAGATGAATTGTTGCTTATATATGCTCTTAGAAATGTATCTTTCAAATGATCAAAAGAAGTTATAGTATTTTTTGGCAATCCCTCGAACCATTTTAACGCCTCGCCAGTTAAGCTAGATGCAAAATACTTGCACAATACAGCATCATGATTCTCCCATTAGCATACACCTGACATAAGCCTTAACATGCTGAACAACACAAGTAGTTCCATCAAAGATATTGGTTAATATCGGTAAATTGCATTTAGGAGGTATTCCTCTTAGTTGTACTTCCTAAGCGAAAGGGGTTCTCGCAGTTTCTTTAATTGCTTCATCAAATTGCCTTCTGCCTCCTTCTCTTCTATTGTTTATCATTCCTCGCATTTTTGCTAATTCTCTCAATATTTGCTAATTCTCATCTGAATTTTGCTCCATTGGTCTTTTTAACGCAGTTTCTCTTCTTCTACGTTCTTGTCTTGCGAGATTTTGTGCATCTTCTTCTTCATATTCATCCTGTCTTTCTCTGCGATTTTCTCTTTCACCTCCTTCTTGAAATCGCAGCTGATTATGCTGTCTATTTTCTTCTCTGCGAATTTCTTCATTTCTTATCATTTCTCTTCGCTGTCTTTCTATTATCCTCTGTATTCTATCATACACTTCCTGAATATTATCATTATAGCGATTTTGTGTACGTCTCCTTTCTCGATTTTCATGGTTATTCTGTCGTACTGCCTCTTGTAACTCTTGTTCTTCTACTTATGCCCTTAATCTTTCTCTCTCGCAAGCTAGTCGTGCTTGTTCAGCATAATTTCTCTCAATTTCTTCCTAAATTATTCTTTGATTTCTATGAATCTCTCGCCCATGCAATATCCTCCTACCTTCTTCTGGATTATCTTCATCATTTTGGTTGTTTCTTCCCTCCTGATTTCTGTTGTTAAGTCTATTATCCAAAGTTTCGCCACGCTGATCATGGCGATTTTCTATTACCTCTTTGTTTGTGGGAGAAAACTACTTCTGCAGGTTTAGGTAATTTTGGGTATGTGTGGATGAGAAGTGAATTTAAACCTTCAAAAAATGTGTTGCATGATGAGCACTTTGATTCGAGAGATAATCTGTATAATTCTGGCCTAAACCGAAGACACGGCCGTTCCAGATTTGTTTCGGTCACAGGTGAAGGATGTGAGGTTGATCTTAGGGAGGGAAGCGAAGAAGGTGTTGAGAGTATGAAGGTGAAGGCTATTTTATGACTTGTTAACAGAAGGTTGAGCAGGCTAGCAAATGTTGCAGGCAGGCTCGGGTGTTGAATACGATGGTATTAACACTTGGTTTTCTGTGTTCTGTTGGAAATAGGGAGGAGAACCTATTTATACAAGTCGATAAGCCTTCATCATGTCTCTCGTGGGAAAGTGGAGGAAGTGGAATGATGGAGGAAGTGGAGTTGTGTGATAGTGTCACACGGTTGCTTGCCCACTTCTCCTATCGTCGCTAACCGCCCATGTTTCCCTGACATGATCTTGTGATGGCGTGTTGCACACTGTAAACCTCCAGACCAATACCCCAGTTTGTATCCCCCAGTTGTGACGTGATTTATGTCTCGAGTGTGTGGATCATGGGACCCACAGAAAATAGTGCAGGATCGTGAACTTGGTATAACATCGCATGCAGCCATCTTCAGGTGACCGTTTGGAGGCTGTATAGACAGGCCATGCCTTGGTCGGTCACCCTGTGAAGAAGAGTGACGGATGGTGATCATGGTGATACCTTGTTTGCTGGTTGATTTTCACCCTAAGTCATTCGTCCAAGCTTGCAAAGTTGGAAGGACGAGATGGCTTGCAACCCTACTTGCGATCGTTGGATGGGAGGCGCGCATGATGCCTCTTTCAACCCAAACGTTTGCATGCTAAGGGAGTTTCTATGGAGGAACCGATTGGCCCTGCATGAAGGTGGTACAATGGTGTTCACGCCCATGCCTGCTTGACTTGCAAAGATTTGATCTAAGCCACCCACTTTAGGTGGCAAAAATGAGTGGTCGAGATTAGAACTTATGGATGGGTCGTGACATTCCACCTTTGGGCACGTGTATCAAGGAACTTGATCACTGCCGGTCTTGGCCGATCAGCTAGGCGTGAATTCGGGCCCACGGTGGTCATGCTAGCATGCTCGATTCCCTCTAAGTCTCCATCTTTGCCTTCCATCCAAGCCTGCGAAGATGGACGCTCGACATGTTTCTGCGACATATGCGCCGCAAACCCTAATTATGATTTCGGACTGGCCACTTTGGGCGATCGATTTTGGGTTGCGTGCGCCTCCTTTGGGGAGACCGACCATTATGCAACATCTTGGGCCGATAGTGAGCATGTACATGCTTTCTCTATGACCCTGGGGACAATCTAAGCCATCCAACTATGTCTGCGAAGTTGGATGGTCGTGATCGTTTTGGATCTTCTCGACCTGCATAAGGTGTGAACCTAGCCTTGTTTGGGCAATCGTTTCTTTCACCACGGCTTGCCTATGAGGGAGTCGGTCATGTAGGTAGAAAGTGGGCCCGCCAATGGTGTATCATCACTTCACTACTTGTTTTAGGGTATAATCTAAGCCGTCCAATTATGCCTGCGAAGTTGGACGTTCATGATTAAAAGGAACCCTAGCCGTGCGTCATGCTCACTTTGAGCACACGTTTTGGAAGGACCAACTGTAGTTGGTCTTGACTGTTCGGTCATGCATGAAGGTGAGTCCGATGTGATCATGGTAGCATGCTCAGGACTCCCTGAATCTATATCTACAACCTCCATCTATGCCTTCGAAGTTGGACGGATGAGATATATTTTTGGGTTTGTTTTCAGCAGGTGAGACTAACATGGGTAGTCTTGCATGCGTTCAACGGGGCTAATATAACCCGCCATTAGGTAGCCTACGGGTGTTTGCATGTCGAACACAAGGCTTTAATTAAAGCATTAATAGTAATGCTGCAAACCTACATAAAATCGGGATGGTTGCTACATGCTCTGCTCTGGGTATGTTTTAATTCTCAGGGATGGTTGCACATGCTCCAATGAATTATTATGGTGAGAATATTCATCACCTGAAGGCTTTATCCTTTGCAGGACGTCAGCTTACAAAAATTGGCTTTTTACAATTTTCGCCTTTAAATAGAAATCCACCATCAACATTAAGTCCCTTGCCTAGCATGCAATGGTTACACTATTGTAGGGTAGGCATGAGATGGTGACAAATATACGTAAATGAAATAAAGGTAACTAACCTTGGAAGGCAGCCGCTAGTGATTGTCCATGTGAACGCACCGTCGCAGGCATGAAACCTTGGGTGGGCCGGTTTCCCTTCTTGGTTTTTGGAAGCAAAAAGGAATCCTTCTTTAATTAGAATTCTTCAAATTTTTGCCTATAAAAGGGAGAACCCTTTTTTGTTTTCCCTTCACGATTTCTCTTTTTTTTTTGAATGTCCAGCTCTCTGCTCGTGCTGCCGGATTTGTTGCCGCCGGCGCCGTTAATCAGGTACGTGCAAAAAAAAAAAAATTTTTTTGCAAACCCTAATTGTTTAGGTAGAGTTTCTTTTGCACTTCAAGAGGATTGTAGGTGCAACATACCATAATTGATTCCTTTACCGTCTTCCAGGATTGCGTAGTAAAAGAAAGCATAAACATGTTGTTCGTTCCCTTTATCCTTGCATGTCAAAACCCAGGTTGTAGCTTGATAGAATCGCTGCCTTGAACTTGTAGACATGATAACCAACTGTATAAAATATGTTGACATGTTGGCTTAGTTTTAGGGATGCGCATGCAAACTTTAGTGCCCGCCTGCGTGATTTTTGAGGTACTCTTGCGCTTGCGTTTATCGAAATTGATGTAGAATCCTCATACAAACTCGGATTTTGACGGTCGGCATATGTATCCTCAAGCCCAGAAAATTTACAAGCTTTAACAAAGAAGCTTTTGGAATTTTGAGCGTGTTTAGGGGATAAAAACCGCGAAATAGTAAACTTCCAAGAGGTTTTCAGAATTTTTTCAGGTTGCGTGTCTTCTGATGTTTTGGCCACCCCTTCTTGATCTTTTGATATATTTGTTGAATAAAGTCACTCATGGTTCCCTTGTATATTCCGGTTGAGTTGATGTAGAATTAAGATTGTTGACCACTGGTTCCCTTGTATATGCCAGTGTGTTGACACTAGAATTCAGACCAGTAGCTCAATCCAATAGGATGCATAGGTTCATCTTGGCGGTGACCTTCAGACAGATATGGAAACACCAACCACTTGTGAACATTCGCAAACATCTATCTCTATATCCATCTTCTTAATCTTTTCATTGTGATTGTGGTTTGTTAGTTTCCGAGTATTGTGGTTTGTTCGACTATCTAATTAGAGCTTTATTTACTTATATATGAATTGAATTTGCGCAAGGTACCTCCTCCTGTAGTCATTTTGGATTCGTTCATTGATTTGTCACAAATATACGGAGTTGGAAATATAGGTTTTGTAGGCAGACCTCTTGTAAACCTTCACGAGACTAAAACTCGTCCACTAGGGACACCTAGGGGTTCAAAGTCTTGTTATTTATGCTTAGAGTATCCGTAGCCTCGACGAGACAGAGTTGTATGTATGTTTTATAATTATTTTGTTTGATTTGCTCGAGGACTAGCAAAGTCTAAGTGTGGGGAAATTTGATAGGTATCTAAAACACCTTATTATTTATCTATTGTTTATGCTTTCTCTTCTAGTTTTCTTGTAAATTATGTATCTTATGCTTTGTTTTGAGTATTTAGGTACTTTGGAGTCATTTGGATCAAAAGAAAAGTAAACATGGCAAAAGCGTTGGAGGCGGATTGTGTCTCATTATTTGCTTTTATTTCTTCATCTCTGTCTGAAAAGTATGCCAGCTTTAGTGATGAAAATTATGTCTGAAAAGCATGGCGGCTTTAACGATGTTAAGACATTGAAGAGAAGAAGTGGACTTGAGATGCAAGAGGCGGCTGCAGCTGGTGGAAGAGCATTCATTTGGAGCATAAAGGGGCAAAGCTGTCATTTCCTAGACGAATACTATCGGGAACCCATTCAAGGTTAAGGGGTTGCATACTTGGTTAACCCTTATCTCAAGAGCTGGGGTGTCTGAATCCTTTCCCAAATCATTACCTAAACCTAAAATTGAGAAGAATTTCTTCTCAACCATTTGTAACCTGAAATTGAGAAAGCAACAGAGGCTGCTGTTAAAACCGAGATAGAGAAGATGAGGGAGCATCCATAGAACGAAGATGGGGTTTCTGTGAATCTCCGACAGATTGAAACTCAAGCTGTAAGGGATAAATTTGAAGTCAAACTGAGCACACGGAGCAGATGGGGTTTGAGCTGGTTGATAAACTTAAACAGAGATGAAGAAGAGATTGATTCTTGTTGTTTTAAATCAAAGCTGGGTTTGGTTGTTTTGGTGATACAGAAGTACTGCTGCTATCACAGGGGATGATTGGCTATGGAAGAATGGGTTTGATTCTGTGCTTGAAGGGTTTAGATCGAGATGGAGAGTGCTGTTTTTGTTGATGGGTTTCGAATTTGGTGAAATGAATGGAGCAGAGAAGAACGACACTAATATTAATGGGTTTGTGATACTGTGATAATGATGGTGAGGATATCAGGGTTTGTTTGAATCTGAGAATTATTGAAGATGGGGATGTATTTGCTGCAATTTTATGATCCAAAGAAGATGTTGATTTTCAAGGGTTCAATTGAATTAGATGGAAATGGAATGGTGATGTTGCTGACTTGAATTGTTGGTGGTGATTGGGTTTGGCTTGGTGAAGAGGTGAACTAGGTTGAACAGAGTTATTGAGTAGCAGGTGAACTGTGTTTTGCAGCTGGTGAAGCTTAATTATTGAGCTTGAACTGAAGGGGTATGTGCCATTGATTTGAGATGATGATTACAGGGAAAGAAGGATATGGTGCTCAGTTCAATATTGCAGGCATGAATTGGAGCTGTTGCTATAGCTACAGAGAATGAATGAGATGTATGAGTTTCAGGGAGGAGCTGCCATTGGATATGGAGTTGAATATGAAGTGGAATTGGCTGTGACCTGAGAAGGATTGAGATGGAGTTGAATCTGGTGAGTGCATCTGAGAAGTATTATAGAGAAGTATTGGCTTTGTTAATATTGCAGCTGAGCAGTGAACTGGTATAGTTACATATGGTGCAAGACTATGGATCTGTGTGAAGACTGTGAATGCTAAGGATGTTTGCGTGAACTGAATTCAGTAAGGTGTACGTATAGCTTCAGGGATGGATGCCTGAGATATTTATGGAATCTGTGTTGAACTGAAGCATGTGTTTGAGGTTATGCAGGGGAAGCTGAATTGAAGATGGAACTGGTGGCACAAGTACGCTGGTCTGTGTATGAAAGGAATAGCAGGCATGGGCTGTGAGTCTGTGACAGTGTGGTGATGAGTTGGTTATCTGGAGTTTGATTGCAATTGCAGGAGTGGAGTTGCTAATGAATGAAAGATGCTAGATTATGATGTAGCTGCAGTTTGGTTTGGTGTTGAGAGGAGGCATTGGTGGCAAGAGAATTGGAGTCTGAGATGAACAGTTGCGGTAAGAAGGTGATGGCAGAAGTTACAGTGAGGCCATGGAGGTAACAAAAGAGCATTACAGGGTAGTGCAACATGATATGAAGCTACAGATGGATATGAATGTGCGTGTGAGTCGCAAGAAGTGAAGTTGCGAAGCTAACGTGGTTATTGAAATTACAGTCAGACTTGTTGCTGAACTGTGTTGGAAATTGGCAATGGCTAGGATGGCAGAGTTGCAAGGATTGTAGAAAGGCATGGCCATCATGGCTGGAATGACAGGGAAGTGCAAGCATTGTGCAACAACAAGATCTTGGCTGGCCTGACCACTCAGCCGAGTTAGTTAGGTTGACTAACCCAGTGTTGACTCCGTTGACTTTCCGAGTTGACCCGAGTTGGTTCGTTTGACCAGTCACCTGAGCTACTTCCCGGTGCCGGATACCGGCCAAATTCCGGTGATTGCACCAGTTTTCCGGCGACTACGTTTTGGACATAATTTTATATGGGTTTTTCTCACACATGGTTTCATGGGCTTGGTGGACTTTTTGGTGATGGACTTTGAAGACTAGACCTAATTTTAGAAGTTGGAGAAAAAGCTACAAAGAGGGAAGACTTCTACTTATTTTGGGGAGATATGACGTATTATTCTTGGAGCTAAGGAGAGAACTACTACTAGGGTTTGCTTTTCGTTATTTTTCATCTTCTTTATTAATGAATATGATTATGATGAACTCCATTAATATGAGTAGCTAAATACAATCATTGGTTATGGGATAAAGTTGATTTCATCAAGTATGTTATTTGATTCTATGAATCAGTTTTGTCTCAATTCTATCGTTTATGATTCATTATTATTATTATTATATGATTTGAATGCTAGTTTGGTCGAGTCCGGAATCATTGGATTTGTTTTCATCTCTATAGCTATATTAGGGTTTTCAATACGTAAAAGTTGTTTATCCCTGATTTTTAGTAGCATCTTGTGGTTATTACTTGAGTGATACATCTTTTTAATCGCATATGAATCATAACCTTTGTTAAAACGAATTAGTGCTTTTACATGTTTGTTTGCATTGATTAGTCTTATTTCATAAAACTTATTGCTCTTAGGGAGTTAAACTTAATTGTGCTTTTACACTTTAGGTTGCTTTTTAAGTAGATTTCACAATAGCATCTTTTAATGTTGTTTGTGATAAAATCAGGAAATAAACGGGATACTATTGCGATCAAGATATCCTAGGACTTTTGATAATTGCGAGATTAAATTACCAATTCTAATCATTGATGAAAATACTTGCTTGTGAATGATACTATCCCGTGACCAATATCTTCTCCTTATTGATTATTCCAATTATTTGCTTTGCTTTATTTTATTTTATTGCTTTGATAAAACAAAATCCCCCCTTGGTTACTTAAGAATCTGAAAATTGCATAACAATAATTTCCTCTTTGTGGATACGAACTCTTTCTTATCGAATACTATATTTATATCTAGTTGAGTGAGGAAGTGAATTATTTTTGACGCATACGACTGCGATCATCTATGCGAATGCAATCGTAGTGCTTAGCGGTATTAAGGGTATTTCAACCTGTATCGTAGTAAATAGCCAGGTTATAATACCAAGCAGCGATGATTGATAATTGGTAGTGAAGTTTTTAACTAACTTATAGTCGTGTCATAGTATATTTCGCAAACACATGCTTATTGATATATCAGTATACATAGTTGTTGTTCTAGAATGATCAAGCAGCGATAATTGAGTGTCGGTAATGCAACTATATGAAATACAAGAAAAGTGCATCAGAGACGTTGCAGTATCTTGGAATGGATTTTTTTTATCCGTGCTACTAAGTGGAAAATGTTCAATTTCGAAAATGTTTTTGCATCTTAATTTAGTCTCCATTCAAGTTGTATCCTATTACTAAACATCTTATTATCTACCAGGGCTCTGTTTGTTGTTTGGATGATACCGTCTCTGGCAACTTACGACATGCACTATTCAAAAATACATTTACTTGGCTCATGAATTTCTTTGAACAAGAAATTATAATTGTATTTGCTGTCTTATCTCAAATGGAAGAGCACATGGTCTCTCCCCCATGTAGTTGTGGGTTCAACTCCCACAGATGGCATAGTTATTTAAGTAAGCAAAATTTATATGCTTTCTGACGTTTGTAGAAAAGCTTTCATCTTTATATTGTTTTCTCAGCACTTTGTTATGGAAGAGAATATGTTGGAAATTGATTTCCCTTGGATTGCACCTGAATTTGCCCCATAACACATCAAGTCATGTTGAAATTTATAGACTTTATGTTACCGTGTGCAAAACTTTTTCCCAAGGATTTTTGCAAGAAGATGCTTGAGAAGGACCTGAGTTTGTATGTATAGAGGATCCTAGAGATGCAATTAATGGGCATAGAAGTTGAACACATATATAGATAATAGTGATGAACCTTAGTCAGGTATAATCAGTTATGTTGTTCTTGGGTTTTTGTTACCTTATTCAGGGCAAATTCTTTTTGTTTTCATTTTTGGTGCTAATTTAATGTAGCTTCTGCGTGGTGGGGAGTAAATCGACAATGTTCATACACATTATGCTAGAATTGCATTGTTGCACCCCCATGCTTGCATCTTATATTATAATGAGAGTGCACTTATTAAGTTTTAACATCAGCTGAGAAAGAAGATCGCATGTCAAAGTATTTAACTACTATTTTTTATTTTATTTTTATATTTATTCTTGATGATATTGTTATTTCTGTGGAAGGATTATCACATGGCGTAGCTGAATTATGTATGGCACTTAGACTTTGAGAGCCTTCAGTTAGGCTCTTAGTAATGATTTTGGATGTATGGACATCCACAGGCGTCCATGGTACTTAAAGATAGTTAGGCGTTCAAGAACAAAGAACTAACCAGGTATGGAGACACAAACGTGTATTTTCTTTATATCATTTATATGATATGTTTTCTTTTACATTACCAATTAGTGATAGATTAAACTATAAAGCACGGAAACAATGAACACATTCTTCATTCAAAACCATCTACTTGATTTAAACTCGATAATTTTTATGTACATGCCGAACCAAACACCTATGGACTGTAATGTAGCTTTGATTTTTATCTTGAAATATTAAAGGCATTCATGTGGTAAATAGGAATAATGATTATATTAGCACACCTACTAAAATTGTAGTTCTTGAATATTTATGTAGTGAAATAAGAAAACAACCATATCAATTAATTTTTTCTTTGCTCTGTTACAATGGCATAGAATCCTTGAGGAAAAGACACAAATGCTATGACTGATTTTTTGGATGAGGAATACAAAAATATGTTGTCTGTGGAGGCTAAGGCAGGCACCTCATGTAGTTTCGTCCAGTTGTCATGGGCAGCTGTACTCAAAAACGATTTTCGATACCAGTTGCAAAAAAATTCAATCCTTTCTGATAAAAAAAAATCGTCGATCCTAAAGCTCCCCAAGGACTTTGATGTTCACAATTCTTCTGGCAAGTTTACGAGGACATTTACGGGGGCATGGGCGAAAGTTCATGATATATCGATTGGTAATGATGGGACTATGTTTTTAAATGCTAGGAATGATAAGAATATTTAGTATTGGGATTCCGAAACAGGCCAGGTGATCTCAAGTTGTCAACGACGGTATGTTCTTTGTTCGGGTGTAATTTTAAATTCAGATGCAACTCTGCCTTTACAAAACGTAGCAGCAAATAATGCTAAGAAGCTTTGCACCTCAAATACTGGTAGACTTTCATCTATTAGTTTGTTAATGAACTCAATAATAATAATAATAATATATCAAAACTAAATATCTGACATAAGCTTAATGACCTTTCAGCTTTTCGAACCTGTAATTATAGAAAACCATAGCGCAAATTCCACAACAATCATCACCTATTATACAAAACCAATTTTTAACAAACTTCATTGCTCTCTTGAAAATAAATTTAGGTTTGCCGTGACTATACTAACTCAACTAAAAGTGGATAACCGTAGCCCCAAATATTAATTTCCAAAAAAAATTAAGGGGTCACGATTGGGCTTATGGTCCAAGCTAATTTGATCTGACCAACAAAATATTGGAATTTGCATAAGAGACCGCGACTGGTAACTATGATACCACTAATTAAACACGCTAATGTGACCCAGCTAACTAACACACTATGATATGAAATACTGGCTAAATTATTATGTGGGCACCATATCTGCCTTTAAATTTTCTCCACGCCCGGGGCCATAGGACCCGGCCCTATCCAGCTATTATGATCCAACTAATTAACCATGCTAATGTGGTCCACTAACTAACACACTATAATATGACACGACCAACCAAATTGTGTTCAATACTTTTTTTTTTTTGGACACACTTATTATATATACATCAGCTCTGAATTTTAGCATATCTCTTCGTTTCCTAAACTCTGTTTTTTGATTTCGAATAATTCTTCGTCTGCTTCACTGAATCTCAACAACAACAATTCCTGTTGAAGGTGTATGTTCGCGCGTCTCTCTGAAGAATAGATATGAGAAGATATATTAATTCTAGACTTTGTTCTTTTAATCCTTATTGAGAAACCTAGCCTTAATCTTTTTCGCCACCATCAACAATAATCGATCACTACAATTCGACAGAATCCACAATTCACTCAGATTTTCTTTCTATACTCTAATTTTGGGTTCAATTCTTTTCAGATTAATATTTGACTCATGTAATTGTTTATCTTCATCGACGATTCGTAATTTTACTTGATTTTGAATCTGATGAAAATTGGATACTTGGGTGATTTTTTTTTTAAAAATTCTGAGTTTCTGATGCCCCGTATTTAATTTTGTCTCTTCATATTGATTTCCAATTGATGTTGAATAACTCAGCGGTGGTCGATGTTTCATATAATTTTTAGCTTTTCTCTTGTTCTTAATTCTTCCATTTAGTCTCATTGTGTTATACTTTGGCATCAATTTATAGGTACTGTTATACTTTGGCTGTAGCAGCACCATGACAGCTTGATTTTGATCGGTCTCCTTCTTCGGGCTCTTGAAGCATGGATTGTCTCGACAAATTGGTGAAGGAAAAAATGGGTGATTCTAATTTTTTGGTGAAGGCAAACATGGGTAAGTCTAATTTTTTTTGTTAATTTTATTATGAACTGACAAATTGTTTGAATAAATGCCATAGCTTAACATTTAAATTTGCTTCTTTTGATTTAAAAATATCGGCCACTATATTGTGCTGCCCTTTACTTCTCCATGATACATTCTTTGTCAGCAGATGCATGCACATGGCAGCAAAAGGGAAAATCTTGGATGCACTTTGTGTTGGTTCGTATTAGTTATATTTCTATGATGATGTTAAAATTAAGAATTCCATCCATATCGATGAAAAAATATTAAGATTATTCTTGCGACAACATATGCTTCATGTGTTTCTATTTTCTTATTTATAAGTTTCATCTGAAGCTGAGACAGAGTGTGTTGTATTGTGAAAAAGTGGCAAGGTATTCATTTTTGGAGGGATTTTAACTTAATTCTGTTAGTGTATGTTACTCACATTGCAGGTAGCTTAAGTAACCACTAAGGATTTATTGTCATGATGTGAGTCTCATTAGTTTGCAAATTATTGGGGGTTATAATTTGTCATGATTTTTTTTTTGTTAAGCCAATTAGCTCAATTGATTTGCCGCGATTGAAAATAGGTTTTTCCCTTGAGTATTTAAAGAGCGGCAAAAGGGAACTACTGGTTTGGTTTGTTGGTGGTTTGGTTTGTAAGAGTAGTAAGATTAATAGCTGCATTTGTACCAGCATTTAAATATTAGAGAAGTATTGATCCAGTCAAAAGTATTTTAGACATAAGGCTTCAGATTTTTGTGGCTAAATCTTTAGATGACTTTGACACTTGATGGTCAAAACGGAATCTACAAATCTGATAGAATGTTGATATAATGTTGTGTATTTTATGTTTTTAATTTCTTTACAAATATGCAGAGGTAATTTACACTAATCTTCCCATGTTAGAATTTGAATTAAATGTTAAAAATATAATTTTGTTAGTTAAGTTTTCTTCATGTCCATGTCTGTGATGTCACTTCAAATGGCAGTCAAAGCGAATTATTTATCGTTACCTACCAACTTTTCTTGCAATGTTTGCTATATAAATGTGCTACTGTTCAATCATATCGGCGGAGATAGCAAAGTTTGAGAACCACATCGGCATTTAAAATTTTATTCAAGATCTGCACTTTTTTGTTCACAGTGGTTACAATGAGAATGAACTTAAATTATTAGCTACTGATCTCGAGCATTTGTAATGTAGTTGCACTCTTCTCAGGTATCGAGACCGCCTCACCTTTTAGGTACATCTCTTCTGATTCGTTGATTTTTTGTTGAATGCTATTGCATGGAAATCTAATCGGGGGTAATGAAATTGGACCAGAGACTACAGTAATTATCTTGGATAAGCTTGGAAGACTATCAGGGTGCAAAATCTCCCGACTGCAAACTAAATCAGGGGAGCAAGAGACAAAAGAGTTATAAAGTCTTTGATTTTATGAATTGCAACTTACTGATGGTGTAAGAGGTATGCCAATTCCCGATAAATATTGAGTTTCTCCTTTTTACTTTGCATGCAGAGTTGGCCAATTTATAAAACATTGTTGGATGCAATCCTATGGAGTGAATTTAATAAGCTAGCGATGGAGTTATTGTTTATGATATGCTAAGGTAATACTCTTATCCTTTGGTATCACTCGATGATTTTGATTGTTCTCAATTAGATATACATTTATAGCCTGGATTGCGGTGGAGAGCCTGGTGTTTTGATTCATTATGAATTGGATACTTATTGTGTCAATAAGGTAATATTAATTATGTCATGTGATGTAGGTGTATGGGGTTGCAACGGCCTAGAATATATGATACATGATGTCTGGAATTACTTTTACATAGCAGGGGATTCGACAACATTGCTTAAAATAGTGGATTCTGTGCATAACAAAGATCCCTTTTACATAGGGTTTAGGGATATGATAAAATAGTGAATTATAGACTTCATATATTAGCAAAGACCGAAATTCTTATACAGTCTTTGCCAATTCTACGTTTTGCAAGATCTTAGGAGTAATTTGGTTACAAGTTGGGGTTAAGTGTTTGTTTTTTTCATTAGTGTTTTTGTTCAGTATTTTCAGGTATAAACTAAGATGTACATGCGATGTTGTCACCAGGTGCAAGTTGAAGTCACTTCATTTGAACAAGCAGCAAGATTTGGTCAAGCTAAAGCATATACAGCTCTTGCTTTAAAAACTTCTGGAAGTAATTCCTTCGTCTAAAAGATACCATATCTGCAAATTCGAGGAACTTGCAAGAATTTGAGGGAAGAAGATAGTACCAATGGAGGGAAAATCGAAGGTTTAATACTTTTTTTTTAATCATCAACTACAGCAGCAACATGCACTTCAGAATTCTTGGAGGGAAAGTCGAAGGTTTAATACTTATATTTTTTGACCATCAACTACAATAGCAACGGGACTTCAGAATTCTTGGTCACATATTTCCCCTGAACATATTCCCCCCATAGGTAGTCTTTATTTATTTGATTTATTTATATTCGATAAGTTTCAGTCTTCTTTATACAAAACTTTCTAATGTTTGACTACATAACAAGGACTCAGACTAGGTCATTCTTTCAAAGATGGAAAGTGTTACTAGGAGCCATGCAATGATTAAATTCTTGGTTTGTAATGCTTTCATGTTTGTCTCTCGGTTATCAACAATTCGCTTAAATAAAAATTATGTGAAATATTAATTTTTTACTCAGATGTATTACCGTAATTGCTGCTTTAGATTCGTCTGCATATGTGATTTGTTCACCACTTCAGCAAATAACTTATAGTAGTTTAGAAATAATATGTTCTTAATTTGAGGTTCATCTTTAGGCTCAATAAGAAGCTCTTATTAGTAGCGATAATGTAAGTCTATTACATGTCTGTAGGATGTAGTCACCATGAAATAATTGATCGTATCAATTTTAAGTCTCGCACTATCCATTTAGATGTTGTTACATCTATGTAAGGGTTATTTGTTGGCTACTGATAATATTAATCATCATTTTTTTTTTGTGTTTAGTTTATAGTATTCTGTTCTTTTTGAGTTTCTTATTCATCAATTAAATACGCAGAATTTATATGCATATAAACTTGAGTATCATTCAACGTTGTGTAGCTGCAAGTGCCGCACATGTATTCTTAGTAGAAAATCCTATTGGTTTATCTATTGTTCCGCCCAATCATGCATGTTTTATTTTATTGTTTTCGAGTTCCTTGGTAATGTTTCTCTTTGTTTATATTCAGCTTCTGGACCGCATCATGGTCGGTGATGTTAATAATCTCTCGAGAGACTTAGTAAGCAAGTATGTATATGCACGTCCACATAAATAATTAACGAGATTAACACTGTTACTAAATTGTTTTCACTCTCAGATCTTATGTATCCAATTGGCAGGCAAGTATAGACTCGGTTTCACAAGGGGGACATAGTTCTGCTTCAATTTGTATAAGACCGAATTTCAAAAGTAGTAAGGAAAGCTTGAGACATTTGATAAAAGGTGTAAGACCAAGTTTGGAGCACGAGAATAGAAGAGCAGCAGATGACACTGCGGTTTTAAAGACCAAGTTCGGTAAGTTGGATAGCCAAGCAACCTTGCAGATAAAAGAATTAGGTGGTTCAAAAGGTAAGCTCTATTATTTCTCTATTGTGAAATGTTATCGGCAATGCATTTGCTTTGGGAAGCAACCTTGCAGATTAAATAATTAGGTGGTTCTAAAGGTGAGTTGTATTATTTTTCTGTCATGAAATGTTAATGGAAAAGCATTTTCTTCGGGAAGCATGTGGGTTTCCTAACATTCTACGGAATTTATAGATGATGCATTTCTCTCAGAACTTACATACTTAATACTGGCATCAAGTTGGCTTATGTTTTCGGTCTTTAAACAAGAAGTAGAAATGCTTATCAAGGTAAGCTGTAGATGAGGTTATTTAATAAATCTTTGGTAATGTTGACTGTACCCTTACTATCATGAAGCTAGGGTTATATGTGCATATAAATCAGTGTGTTAGGCACACTCTTCTTCGAACCAACAATTAATAGTTGTGTTTGTTGTTTTAGCTCAAATGGTAGAGAACATGGTTTTCACACATATAGTTGTGGGTTCGACTCCCACAGATAGCATAGTTATTTGTGTAAGAAAAAATGTTTATACGCTTTCTGGTACCATTATATAGTGCAATACTGCAATGAAGGTGTGTAGAAAACCTTTCATATCTATTTTGTCTTCTATCAAAAAATGAAAAAAATAAACACCAATATTGTTTTCTCAGCACTTTGTTATGGAGTAGAAATGCCAGTATATAGTGCGACATAGGCGTATGTGTAGAAAATTTTTCATCTCTATATTGTTTTCCTTCAAACAACACAAATAATATTTTCTCAGCACTTCGTTATAGAGGAAAATATGTTGAATTGATTGCCCTTGCAATAAACCTGCAGTTTTCCTTAATACATCAACTATGGTATATGTATTTCCCCTCTTAAAAGTATTTCATGTGCTAGCCATGGAATACCAATATTTAGGTGGTCTTCGTCTTAGGTAACCTTCGCACCTGATGAGAAGTCTACTGACGATCAATGAAAAGGGATACAAAATAATATAGTTCCATTTAAAATGATTCAAACATTTGAAAGAGTACAATTAATATATATAGATGATAACAGTATAACACAACACATGTGGGTTGTGGAAGCTCGCTTAATGTGCTCTTTCTTTTGTGCATAACCCAAGTCATACAACATCAATTGGTTTAATTTAAGACTGGATGATCCAATGGTTATTAGGTCAAACCAAGTTTCTCGAGTTGAACTATCATATATATACTATCATGCTGATTAGGTAAAATATATTGTCCTCTTTGGCGAGTTAAAGATCTTAGGATCAATTCAACTATAAGTAGACGTGCAGCACTATACTCCTCTATTTGCTAATTTTTTTGTTCTATTAACTTAATTACAGGTGGGTTGTTGAACTCATGGAAGGACTATCAACACTCCAATTCCTTCACATGCTCACCAACTCATCAACATGCCCCAGATGCACCACCCAACCAGAAATAACATCTCACATCTTCTTCGAATGCACACACTCCATACAGGTATTGTACCTAATTTTTTAGCATCTCGCAAGAAGCCCAGATTCGGGAGTAAAACAGCAACGAAAACAGCAACAGCAACCAGGGCAACATCAACAACATCAGCAAAAACAACAGCATGGCTTAGGGATGCCAGTGCATCCGAATGGTATGGAGCAGTCTGGATTGTATTTTCCTTACAAATAATTCATAGAACCACACCACCTCCATCCTCAACCACCTAAAGATATCAATGAGGTAATAAATATGACACTACCAACAGCCTCCAACAACCATATCCCACAATACCATTTTAGTGTACTGGAAACCACATCCACCGGAATGGATCAAAATAAACACGGATGCGGCAATAAAACGATATCTAAGATCAGCGGGAGCGGCAATAATTTGTCGAAATCAAGAAGGACATACATGAAATAGCGACACCAATTAGAATCACAACAACAATCCATGCAGAAACATGAGGGTGTCCTTCTAGCAGTAAGACTGCCAACTCAACAACAATGGCAAAAAGTATGGTTCGAAGTCGACTCTCAGGCATTGACTCAACTACTACAACAATGGAAAACAACACCTTGGTACATAAGAGGAATGTTACAAGAGATCCATCAGCTACTACAGGAAATTCCATACAACAAAGTATCACATGCATACAGGGAAGAGAATCAAGATGCGGACGAGCTGGCTAACGAAGCGGTAAGGAAACTGATAAACAATCCAGTAATAGCTACAACACATATTTCAGACCACACTTACCCAACCTTCCTTACTATAATTGTGTCAAATGACCAGAATGCAGTTCCAAAATATCGAATTATAAAATATAATGCTTAATTTTAATAAAATCCAACCCCTATTCAAAAAAAAAAAAAAAAAAAGGTGGGTTGTTGAGAAAAAAATTGGAAAAAGAACATGGTTATTGATGACTGCAGTGCTAACAACCTGTTTATATATTTGGATGAATTTAGCAAATCCAAGGTTCATGTTTCTTTAAAACCTCTACAGTACTTCCTTTGTAGGCTAGAATATATATCTTTAGTAAGATTTTGCATCTTTACTGAAGAGGATGGACAGAGAGCAACACATGAGTTCTAGATTCCAGTTCCAAAGAGTCTACAAAGGAATGAAGCGCATTCATCTTTGAACTAAAGTTATCTATACATATAAATATGAACCTGATTTTCCATCCCTGGATTATCCATGGACTCAGGTGATTTTTCAGGTGCATCAAATGATCTTTCAAATTGGTCAAGACTCTCCAGTTTATGGCTGCTTCTGTATGGTACCAGTTGTTGCTTTATTGAATTTGCTTCATTAATAGGCTCGCGCTTCGACTTTGATCATTATGGCTTGGTACCAAGATCGAGTCCTAGGCAAGCGGACTTAATTTTAACAGCCGTCACAGTAACAATGAAAATGGCTCCCTCTTTAGTAAGATTATATGAGCAAATGCCTGAACCAAAATATGTCATTGCTATGGGAGCCTGCACTATTACAGGAGGGATGTTCAGTACTGATTCTTATAGTACTGTTCGAGGAGTTGATAAGATAATTCATGTGGATGTTTATTTGCCGGGTTGCCCGCCTAAACCGGAGGCAGTTATCGATGCTATAACAAAACTTCGTAAGAAGGTATCTCGAGAAATCTACGAAGATAGATTTGGGTCTCAACAGAATAATCGATGTTTTACTACCACTCACAAGTTTTATGTTGGACGTAGCACGCATACTGGAAATTATGATCAAGGATTACTCTATCAATCGCGATCTACTTCAGAGATACCTTATGAAACATTTTTCAAATACCAAAGTTCAGTATCTTCCCACGAATTAGTGAATTAGGGAGGCTGTTTATTTTTGTGCAGAAGAATAGCAAATTCCCTTCACTTCAATTTTTAAAAATTTCGTCGTAAACGTGAACTACTTATACAAATGAAAATCCGGGAGAGATTAAAAAATACAGGGTCGTTTGTCTGCTTGGCTAGTCAAGCATGGGTTAGTTCATAGATCTTTAGGCTTCGATTACCAAGGAGTCGAAACTTTACAAATAAAGCCCGAGGATTGGCATTCCATTGCTGTCATTTCATATGTATATGGTTACAATTATCTACGCTCTCAGTGTGCCTATGATGTAGCACCAGGCGGACTCTTAGCTAGTGTGTATCATCTTACGAGAATAGAGTATGGTGTGGATCAGCCAGAGGAGGTATGCATAAAAGTATTTGCCCCAAGGATAAATCCCAGAATTCAATATGTTTTTTAGATTTGGAAAAGTGCGGATTTCCAAGAACGGGAATCTTATGATATGTTGGGAATCTCTTATGATAATCATCCACGCCTGAAACGTATTTTGATGCCTGAAAGTTGGATAGGATGGCCCTTACGTAAGGATTATATTGCTCCAAAATTTTATGAAATACAAGATGCTCATTGAATGGTAAGAACCTAATTTTCTTTTTACGCCATGAGATATCCAAGGAATTTTTTTACAGTCTCTTCTAGAGTAATCGAACTCTTTTTCCTATATATGGATATGGATGCGCAAAAAAATGGGTCCTCATTGAGATTCCCAAATTTGGAAGATATTCTATTTATTTTGGGCGAGCCGGGATAATAAGATGAATAAAATCAGTTCTGTTCTGTACCATGAACTTTGTACCGCGCACATTACTTAGATAGGCTCTCGAAAGTCACGTAGGGGGAATAACGAAATGGAATATAAAAAAAACGAAGAAATAAAAGAGGATAGGATTCCACTTGTACTGGATATTAATTTTACATTGTCTAGTCGGATCTTTCCACACCCCTCGAGACTATATATAGTCTTAAAATGATGTGTTATTTGGTTTCCTCTATGATCATGATGTGTTAAAATGTTCAACCGCTTTTCTGATTCTTCGGATACTCCCATTCAAGTATCTTTACCACTACTAGATATGCTAAAGATGAAAGAACAGTGTTGAAAAAGTTGTTGATGAACCGAACATTTGTTTTAATAGAGCTATTTGGTTTCCTTTGAGTTCAATGTGATGCTTTTTGATTGGAATTTAAACATATAGAATAATGTATGTATATCTGCATATGCTTTAACTTTATTGGTAAATTTTTCCGAAAGTAAACTCAAAATAACAAGTAAAGAAGTATTGTGCATTTACTGTTTGTTTTCTGAGCGGTTGCAAACTTACAAACAATTATTTTACCCACTGTCAAAATTGATCCTTAGTTTTTAAATCAGGTTTTGCTTATTTTGTTTAATTTTGTGTGTCTGAAAACTCAAGCCTCAATCTGAGAAGTCTCAATTCTTCCAATCTTTCTAATGCCAAATTTTTTGTTTCTTTTTTGTACAATGAATTGTTTACTTATTTTTCAACATTGGAAGAAACCATCTCAATTGCTGAAGTAAGTTTGGTGCTTTGCTTTTCAACAATATTTTGTTTCCTTTATGGGGAGTTTTTAGCTTCTAAATGTGATGGATTTGTTTTTGTAGGAATGATGGCATCTCATGCATGGCTTAGGGCTACCAGTGCGTCCTAATAGTATGCAGTAGTCTGGAGATGTAGGTACTGAATATCACAAGGCATTAACTTACGAACATCGTGACAAATATAAGAGGAAAGAGTTACAAAAACAATACTAAGATATAGGAAGCACAGGGAAGTATGAAGATTTGCGAATATGGAATAATCGTACGAAGATGTGTTGCGATACTTCGCAACACATATATAGCTGTACAAAGTTCATTATAAATAGGAGTTCAAATGTAAAATTCGAGAGGTTCTTTTGGTGAGTATTAGAAATTATCTTAGGAAAGAGAATAGAGAAAGTTATAACTATTCTAGTTCCATTTAGATACTTCTTTGTAATCAATTGAGAGAAATAATAAAAAAGTTGTCATTCAACATCAAGAACTTCTCAAGTTTTACTAATTCTACTGAGGGTGTAGTTGTAGGTTATTCTACAACTACATAATTTGCGAATAAAAGACCGCAATCTGTGATCATCTTTCAAAAAAGAAAGAAAGCCGCAGAAATATTACACAGGCAAACCTTTGTGGCGTACAACCTAGTTCGCGAAGCAACATTTCGTAAGAGGCAAAGTCCTAAAGTACGTCATTTAAGGGGGTACCTATAAGCATGGCTCAGGGACACCGGAACACCACCAAGGCACCTGAGTACATGGAACTTTACGGGGTACAACCCAATAACGGGGTACCTATCCGGGTTAGACACCTTGGATTCTCACCTAATCTTGCGACATTACGCAATATTATGCGGTGTAACATGATTTAGGTTGGGCGACTAAGGCATACTGTCTTTCCCAAGAAGTGCAGAAAACGATCAAGGCGCCGAGGTACACGGTTGAGTCAAGAGTGCCGGGTGAGCTTGAAGCACATCTGCCATTTTTGACAAGTCTTGGCAAATGATGCACTTGGCCCAAAGATACCCCATAGGGTGCAACCTCGTAACTATAAGCCCTATAGGCAAAAAGGATAAGAGGTTGCGATCAAAAGTTGGTTGTTTGCAGAACCGGATGGGAAGAGCTAACCTTGTATGGTCGATGTACGCTTCCTTGAAGGGGCAACCAAGGGGAAGATAAAGGGCAGCACCCTCCATTAGGGAGCTGATACGTTCTATAAGACGCAAATATCACGAGGCTTCTTGTTTGCAAAAACATAAAGGCTTGTCATATTTGTGCAACAATTGAATTTCTGCGAGCATTCTAAGAGAGAAACAAAACATACAAAGAGAACTCGCAGAACATAACAAACAAGTTAAGATGAGATCAATGGGTTATTACATGAAAGTGTAAAAACGTCCTGCGATTTCATCGCAAGACGACAATGTCACGAGATTGTATATTCGCAAGAATGTTCAAACTTGTCATATTATCGCAAATACAAAAATATTATCACAAAAGAGGTGGCAAAATAAGACCTTTACTTAGGAAGTCATGATAAGACCACAGCAATTAATGAAAATTATTACATCGATATCATTGGAGAATTTTTACAAGAGTATATATATCATGAAGTTCTGACAAAGAAGACAGCTCCGTCAATATCATTGAAGAATTTTTACAAGAATATAAATCATGAAGTCCTAAAAAAGAAGACAGCCTTATTGAAGAATTTTCAAGAAGATATAACAAAAGATGCGATTTTGCTCGCAATCAAAAACAGATAGTTCGTATTCATTAAATTTTACGAGAATTACATACTTCTTATACTTCTTCATATACTGAATATTTCTCCACAACTTGAATACTTCTTATAATTCTTCAAGAACGTCTCATATTTATTATACTTATTCAACAGATACTTCATTTTGCGAAGGTTAAGTACTTATTATACTTCTTCATACATTGAGTAATTCTTCATAGATTGAATAATTCTTATACTTCTTCATACATTGGATAATTCTTTACGGATTGAATACTTCTTTAAAGATATTTTATAATTCTTATATTTCTTAAGGATATTGCATACCTCGTATTTCGTATAATTCAAAGGGAGGATTTCTTGTTCACAATCGCAACAAGCTGAAGCTTCTTAAGTTGAATTAGGGAAGATATTCGAATACTTCCAACAATGTTTAATCATCTGAAGAGCAATAATAGGGGGAAAGGAGATACTAAACTATATTCTTTGAGTTATATTATTTCTCTTCATATGATCAAATGATGCAGATAAGGAAAGCATTCAATTTAAGAAAGGTCAAATCACCTTCGCAAAATATCAAATGTACTTCTTAAAAGAACAAAAATAGTAGGCATAATTGTTTGGAAAAAGAAAACCAACAGTAGCTGAGAGAAGGAGTTCAAAAGAAAGGAGAACAAGAGAATAAATGATAATTTGAGAAAGAATATTATTATGCTTCATCAACACTCTGTGCTGGATCTTTAAGATGAGCAGGATCATTAGCAACTTTTGACTTTTGCGAAATATCATCCTTTGAAGAATCTGCAACAGGAACACCTCCTTGAGGAATAGATTCTTTTTCATCATCAAGTCCTTCATCATCACTCTCATAATCAAAATCACTATCAGGCTCACGAACAACTTCATCGTCAGATATTTTCAGAGGAGTAATTTTCACAGGAGGCAAGGCTCTTGATAAGAGAATGTTATTCGCAAAGACTTGAGCTTTCAGATGACTTTCACGAAGTATAGCTTTCTGATGGTTGGTATCCTCGATATATTTGGAATAAGCAAGATAGTTGAATCTCCGAGTAGCACGATCACGAGAGTTGATTAAGCGAGTAGAAAGCAAAACATTTTTCTTACGAAGCTCAGAACAGGAGGCTTCTAATCCAGCCTTAGCATTGCGAAGGTTGTTCTCAGATTCTGCGAGTAAAACAAAATTTAAAGGGTCAAATTTGCGAATATAACAAAATTTAAAGATACATCAGAGACAGTCAAATTTTAATGACTACCTTCTCTTTGAGAAATAAGAGATTGAGATAAAGATAGACAACAATTCTTCATCTGATCCATCGCATTATCAAAACCATCACCAACTAATCCTTTAAGTCTAGATTGAAGCTTCTGATCTTTAGAAAGAAGAAATTTTTTATCCTTCACAAGTTTGGTATTAAGACTTTTTAGTTCATAATAATCTTCTTCAAGTTGATTCTTCTTAGTACTTAAGATTATACTCTTATTAATAAGGGATTTCTTCTCAACGGCAAAAGAGCTTCTCTCTGCAGCTGAAGACTTCTTTAATTCCTCAAGTTCACCTTTTAACAAAGAAAGAAGATTTTCTTGATCGCAACATTTATTCTGAAGAGTATCTAATTTTTGCGAAGAAACGATCATTGTATTCAAATACGAGCATTTCTCTTCTGATAAGGTTTTGTTCTCTTCTAATAAGGTTTTTACTCTCAAGCCGGCTTTAGTTAAAGAAGAAGTAAGTTGAGATATGTCATCATTTAAAAAAATTCGGTCATAAATCAGTTGGGTATTCTCTTGAAAAAGGTCATCAAAATTATCAAGAGCACACGAATAAAGATTAGATAAATGGGAGAATTGGTTCAAGAGGCTTTCATG
This sequence comes from Papaver bracteatum, assembly GCA_023529315.1. Classification (NCBI taxonomy): domain Eukaryota; kingdom Viridiplantae; phylum Streptophyta; class Magnoliopsida; order Ranunculales; family Papaveraceae; genus Papaver; species Papaver bracteatum. Next base: position 494,279 of record JAJJWX010004494.1, read on the forward strand.
CTTGGCTTGATATTCTGTTGCATCTGATTCATGGCGAAGTACCAATCTTCTACATTTCTGGATGGATTTCTATAAAGGGGAATGGGTTTTAATGGGTGTTTCAAACATATGAAGAACAAAAGTAAACAAAAGGGGAAAATATGAAGATAGTAATCATACCTTTCACTTCATCATTCCTTTTGCGAAGGATCACACAATCAATAGAATCATTCTGAAGCTGATAATTCTCTTTGCGGAGATTCTCACATTCTGCTCTTGAAGACTTCAGGGATTGGCAAAGCAATTCAACTTATTTTTCCAAGGATTGGTGTGAAGTAGAAATATCAGGATTGATGAAATTATTTAGTGCTTCGCAAAACTCATATTGCGAACGAACATTAGTAGACTTCGCAGTATTATTCAAAACCTCAGATAACATTCGAAAAGTTGAATAAATTTCATCTCGAATTTCTTGAGGAAGAGGAGAAGAATTTGAAGGAATAAGAGCAAGTTGTAAATTGTCTGGAGCAATAGCACTCAAAGGATTATGAGTCAAGATAAGCTTTTCAAGAGAAGATGTTGAAGAAGTATTTTGCGAGGGTTGATCTTGAAGAAGTGTTGATAAATTGACATTGGTGGGAGATTGAAAACTGGGTAATGGAGTAGAGGCAGGAGTTTGCGAAGAAGTATTTTCACGAGGAAGAGAGTTAAATTCCTTATCCATCTCAGGAAGGAAGTTATCAATTGAAATTATTGGTGTAGGTTTAATCACTCGAGATCTCTTGTTGGGATTGGGTTTTTCACCAACCTACAAATCAAAATATAGATTAAAAACTGAGGCAACAATATATTGTTCAAAAAAGAAGACAGAGTATTTTAAATACCTTTTGATTCTCGGATTTTCTTCTACGAAGATTAGGGCTTGAATTTCTGGGTGGATATTTCACCTGAGGAATAGTTTTGCTGAAATAAACCAAAATCAAACAATAAATTATACATAAATCAAAGAGGAAAACAAGTGAAAAACGTGAAGATAGAAGAAAATTACCTTGGAGAACTCATGATGATATGAACAGGAGGATAAAATGGTTACTGAGAGTGTGATAAGAAGACAAAATTGCAGAAGTAAAAAGAGAAAATAAGAAGAAGAAAAGGAAGAGAGTATAAAAGAGTTTATATAAGGGAATAACTAGAAAAGGACGGTTACAAAAGACATGTCCAAATTCTAAAAGACTAAGTAACGGTTATGTTCTCACGATCATTTCTTCTTCGCAAAATTGACATGAGAAGAGGCAAGATGTAGGTACCGAATATCACAAGGCATTAACTTACGAACATCGTGACAAATATAAGAGGAAAGAGTTACAAAAACAATACGAAGATATAGGAAGCACAGGGAAGTATGAAGATTTGCGAATATGGAATAATCGTACGAAGATGTGTTGCGATACTTCGCAACACATATACAGCTGTGCAAATTTCATTATAAATAGGAGTTCAAATGTAAAATTCGAGAGGTTCTTTTGGTGAGTATTAGAAATTATCTTAGGAAAGAGAATAGAGAAAGTTGTAACTATTCTAGTTCCATTTAGATACTTCTTTGTAATCAATTGAGAGAAATAATAAAAAAGTTGTCATTCAACATCAAGAACTTCTCAAGTTTTACTAATTATACTGAGGGTGTAGTTGTAGGTTATTCTACAACTACAGGAGTTGGATCTTCCTTAAAAATAATTCACATTGCACATGAAAGGTATTTAATACATGTCTGCTGCCAAAAGACTTTTGGGGCATTAATAGTTTCATTTGAAGGGAATTGTGTACATTTTCCGCCAACTGTCATGTGAATGTATGCCTTATTTATGTTTACATCTTTTCTAGAGCGATAAATGAAGTTAAATGAATAATAGAGTTTTATCATGATTGTGAACAGTTAAATGAAGCGAAGACGAATATAGGATATTAGATGATATTTGAGCCAATTTGAAGGATAATTAGGCCAAAGAGGTTTTGGGTCAGTATATAAAGGATTTCTGCAACAACCATGCGGTCAACATTAAGATCCGTAGCTCGGAAAAAACACAAGGGAATTTTTTTTTCAATGAAATTGCTATTGTACCGTGTAATTAACTATTTTGCACACATCTACTACCTAATTGATTATTTTCAGTTCTCTTAGATACAAGTGTTTATATAACTTAACTTTCTTAATTTAAAAAAAGGTTTGATATGAAGGTCACTCTATGGGAGGAATGATGCAAATCAGTAAAAGAGGATGTTGTAGATGAACACTCTAATACTCCGATAATTGTTATTATTACTGGAACTTTTGTAAGCGAGTTCCAAGGTTATTGGTATGTTACTAATTAACACCAACATGTGCTGACACTAGCATTTATTTGTTCACCCAACAGGAAATTATACCTTACAATAGGTGAACTTGCATTAGCTACCACCACTGTCTCTAAAGTGTTAATCAATCTGGATATACCAGAAATCGGTGAATTCAATAAAAAATAAGTACGCAAAATACAATTAAGACTATATGACTTTTATTATGTACTAAAACTACAAAATTAATTTTTGCAGGCTTAAAAAAGGAGAGAATGGAATCACCATGATTGGCTCGCCATAATCGGATGATCCCAACGGAAATAGGAAGACCATACAAGATGCAATTGACAGTGAAAATTTGAGAAGTGTGTATTTGGTTGAATATTTTATATGTTTGGCAATAGGTTGATTCGAAGATTGGGTACGAATTCTAACCCTATGATCTTTTTTAATTTATTTGTTATTGTTCGGTTTCTCCCTCACACTCTTTTCTAACAACATAATCCTAGATTTGATTTATTTTTTAGCCCTAATATGAGGTTTTCTATCTATTTGATTTCCTGTTGATTTCTCTTTGATTTCTCTTTGTTTTTTCTTTATGCTCCAGAAAAAATTAGAATAAAACATGAACGCGCAATTGGGGGATATGAGAATTAATTGGGGGATATAGCTACAGGACAAAAACGGTGTCCCAATAGCAATTATGGGTGACCCCCTATGTAATTATTTTTTTAACTCCTAATCTAGCCCCCACTAATCATGATTAGTGATTAATTATAATTAGTAAAATGTTAAGTATTTGGGGGATAAATTAGTGTATATTTATTTTTATTTGAATTTGTGTGGGTTAGTTGAGAGTAGAAGGAGTGAAAAATATTTTTGAGTGGAATTTTTTTTTTTGAAAATGGAAGGTGATTGTGATGAGAGCATTACTGCTAAGAGTTTGAAAATTTGATTTTTTTTTTCTTTGAATCCACCATTGTTGCAGCTGAAAAAGCTCGGTGCCGGCATGGTATTCAACCAAAAAACCATGCCGGCATTTGCTGGAAATTTTCATAAATTGTTTGCCACTTTCCGGGGGGGTTCGGGGGGGCGTAGCACAGTTAACTACTGGTTTTATTCAGTCTACTTCCGACACAGTTATCTGATTTTCAAGCATGCCGGAACTATTTCTGGCATCGTTTTTGCATAAATTTCTATGCCGGAACATGATGAAAAGTATCCAGAAGATTGATTTTTTTTTCACTTAACCACCGGCATTGATAGATTCATATCGAGCATGCCGGCATTTAGTTCCGGCATTGAATTTCATCACTTCCAGTATGGTCTTCATCATTTCTGACATGTTCTTCATCACTTCCGGCGTGGTCTTCATCCTAAATAACCATGCCGGAACTCACTTCCGGTGTGGTCTTCATCTTAAATTTCTATTCCGGCACATGATGAAAAATATTCCGAAAATTTATTTATTTTTTCACTTGACTACCGCCATTAATAGATTTATATCGAGCATGCCGGAATTTAGTTCCGGCATTGAATTACATCAATTCCGGCATGGTCTTCATCTCTACAAGAGAAACGCTAAATTCGCTTTTATGATACATACCACCAAAGATAAGGACAATGAGACATCTAAGAGGGGTAGGAAATATGCAGTAAGTAACGACAAGGAAGCAATGTAGCCAAACACACAAGCCAAAAAATATTGAGCGTAGACTGGAAGTAAAAGTAGACTTCGATGATGAAGAGTATGCCGACAATGATTTTTTTAAAGCTAATATAAAGAAATAATAGATTGCTTCAGCTATAACTACTTCTTTTAAAAAATAGTATTATTAGAAGATTTGATTGTTTAGGAAGTGTCCTAACCCATGTTTTACTGCACCGGGAAGTCATTGATGAAGAGTGTATAAGGCAAATGGAAACAATTGGAGAGATCCTAATGTGATCATTTGTTTGTATGGTGGAGGTTCAAATTTTATGTGTCTTATACACTCTTCCTTAAGCCATGGGATTAATTATACTATGTTAAATACTATGTGAGCTTTATATTTATTAGAAATTACGACTGGCGACGAAGATACCAATTATTACTTAGGAAGTGTCTTAAACCATGTTTTACTGCACTAGGAAGTCATTGATGAAAAGTGTATAAAGCAAATGGAAACAATTGGAGAGATCTTGATGTGATCATTGGTTGTATGGTGGAGGGTCAAATTTTATGGGTCTTATACATGTCCTTTAGATTAGCGTTGAAGCTGAACTTAACATTTTAAGTTCATTGATGATATTTTCTGCATTTCACATGCATGTTCAGTTTAGAGACATATGTACATTTACATATAGGTTATGTAGTTACGGTAGTGCATACGAAGATACATGACACAATAAGTGGATGAGTGATACATTAAAACATCTATTACTTGGCCTTCCTGAGCCTACTATTGCAATCAGTTGGGGTTAAAATATCATACATGGAACGGTTGATGGGATGTGAAGTCGCATATCTTGCTTTATTTATCTTAAAGTCTACCAAAAGGATATGAAATTACTTTTTGAATTTGCACTGTTAGAAGTTTTACATCATTCAATCTTATTTTCTAATTATCGATGACACATGGATTTCAGGTGCATTCAGAATCTCTTGGATTCCATCATGATTGATTTCTAGATATTTTGATATCTCTTCGAAGGAACTATTTGGAATTTTGGATTCCAAGTCATCGCAATTCAGTCGAGCTGAGATATAATTGCTCGCTGCAACCATCGCATCACACATTTAATTAAAGTAGGGTAGTCAAGTTAATATCTCCAAGTCTTAGTGAACTTGGGATGGAGCAAAGTATTCATATCTGAGTAATTATCAAGTTACAGGGTCAGTACTTACAACAACAAATCAAACTTACTAAGGTGGAAAAACATTGTTCAAAATAACCGGGTATAGTTTCTGTAGATGCTTGGATATTTAGCACTGGAGTAGAGGATATGTGGTTGCATTAACTAAACTCAAGCATGGACATGTGGAGAACAACAATGGAATAGAGAATAGATGGTTGCAATACCAGTACCTATCACATATATGTAATAATTTTTTTTTTATTTTTAAAGTTCTGACACTTCCGAGCATAAGAGTTACATACTAAAGGTAAGGAGCTAATTCACATTCAACACAACTAGATCAATCTATAGTTTTTTTTACCCCAAGACAAATACAATGTCTGGGTTAGATGAATAACTGTTTTAGGGATTTATCGAGTAATTTTTTAACGTGTGACCTTCTAAAATTTGTTAAATTACGATGATTGAAATCAAGTTACAGGTTAGTACTTCCAGTGGCAAAACTAGCTTACTGAAATAAAAAATATTCACAATAATACACGTATATAACGCAAATATACTGACAGGTTTGTTAAGTTGGTTGCTAAACTATTAAGGTTTAAGACCAAAAGGACACACTAATTCCAAAACACCTAAAAATATACAGAAAATTATCAAACAATCTACATTATTTCCATAAACTAAACGATTTCCAAAATCGATTAGAATTCCGTCTCAAGCACACAAATCACAAGATAGCATAAAAAATAGGCTATATAAACCAACAGAATAACAAGGTTTATTGCTAAACCTAGATAATAACAAAGTTTTCATATTACTAAAGCTGAAGTTTGACACGTATATATGGTTTTTAATAGTATTACGTCATTTTGTCCTATTGGCATGTATTTCATGAAATATACTGCTTAATTAATGATCTTATAATTTGCGTTTTCATGACTGGGGAGCGTCATAAATTTACAAAGAGTAAGAAAATAAATTGTGAAGATCATTGAAGGTCTAATTAAATTTTTCATCTTTTAACCCGTGACAATTAGTTATGAATTGGAATACTTTTTAAGTTCAAAATTGAGCACGCTAATTAATATACCAATTGATTTTAGCTAAACTGGGAACGTAGACGCATTGGTACATTTGTGTCACATTGTTGTAGTCCATTCACTCTACTACATGTCATTTGTGTAGTCTTGCCTTAGCTTGATTATATTAGTCTGACAATCCAATGTTAAGTATATCACATCTGTTTTGCGGAGAAAAGCCCGAAAATTTAATTTTAAATGAGGTTGACCCAATTTGAGCACTTTTGTTCTGTACCATTCTCTAAGTATATTGAAATATGTTTGGTAGAGAAAATTTCATCTCATTTGTTGCTTTCTCATTGTTATCACCATTATGTACTAAACTGAACTAATTTATAGTTGCCAGCATGGATCTATTCGTTCCTTTGATTTCTTTATTTCGGTCTTCAGTAACGATGATTGGTTTTAAAACTTATCGGGGAATTTTAATGAAATAAAATCAAGTGATTGATATTGTTATCAGAGGTTGAGCCGGGGCCGTAATGCCCCGGTGATACCTAGTATGGAATACAAAAAATATATAAATAAACTTTGTAGCTCCTATTCTACATGTCTAATCTTCAACATTACTCGAAATCTTCGTCACTTCCGAGTAGTCCAATGATCCCAAAGTTTGTAAGTTTAGCATCATCGTTGTTGAAAATCCATAGCTATAACAATAAGAAAAGCAGTGGTTCTCAATCATTGTTATACAATGTCATAGTATTATTACACAACGTCAAAGTCCAATTGCATCACAACTTTAACAACAATATTATGGTGATACTTCACCCCCCCTTAGTCAATACTCCATCTAACATGGAAACCACTCCCCCTTACATAATGATCCGAAAACCATATGTATTTGTAGTATGAACTATATATTAATTCTCCCCATTTTTGTCAATAAAATTGGCAAATGTACAAGAACGGGATCCTAATGAAATTTCCGTAAGAGACATTTCATGACCAAAGGTAAATGTATATCATCTTGTTTAGATGCAATCATAAAGCATAGGCTAAATGCATTCATCAAGGAGTTTATAAAGATACAAGATAACCCCTCTAATATTCCACAGCCGCACTCCCCACAAAGATTTGCCAATTAAGCACAAGTTCAAAAGAACTCTCCCCATAAAATGTCATTCCCAAGGGAAAAACAAGAGCGACCTTAATTTCAAAAGAAAAGAAGGATTTCTTTAGACTCAACAAATTGCATACAAGTATGAATTTGGAATCCAACTAGAAATATTCAATCAAATTAACCAAAGCGAACCAAGATTAATTTGACTAAATATGCTCAACACAAGTGAACTTATGGAGACTTAATATTTTCAGGTGAACATAAATCTAGGCAAGGCATATTCACAACAATCGTCGAATCAATGAGGATGTAACAGACTACACACTAACAACCAAATGTAATGCTATCACTAAGCTAGGAATACATACATAATTATACGTGAATTCAAAAAACTACATAAACAACTCCAGATTCATATACATCTTCATAGATTCAATTAACCATTCTACAAAGACTCAACAACATCAATATCCACTTCAATACAAAACAATTACAAAATCTACACAAACCCCTAAAAAAAGATCCATTTTTTCAGCAAACTTCAAAAATTTATCAAACCCCATTAAAGAGATAAATAAACTAATTAGGCAATAAATCCAGATTCTACCCGATCATTATCATGTTACACATCCTTCTCATCAAGAGCAATTACTAAACACAGTAAAGCTACAACTAATCAATAAAGTTTCAATTGTCAGATCAACAAACAAGTCAATAAGTCCATGACTTCTGTTCACAAATGTATCAATCAAAAATCTCAAATTTAAGAAAATCAATATCAATCAAACAAAACTAATTCACTTAGTTCTTATAAAAAATCAGACACAACTTCAGATACCATGATCATAATTCATAGAGCTGCACTCAGGTGAAATAAAATACAATCCAAAATAAAACCCAAAAATAATCTCAGTAACAAGATTCACCATAAAATAAATTCTATCTACTAAATTTACAAATAAAATCAATTCTATCTAGACCAACAACTCTCTTAAGTAGATCTGTAAACCAAGCATAGAAATCATCGATTAATCAAGAAAAAAAATAATTATACCATGAAATCATTAGTAATGAACAAATCGTTTATCAGCATCAATTTCAACATCATCTCGGTGTAGGGAAACTCTAGCAATCAACCTGTTGATAAATAGAAGACGACCTCTAATAGATCTGTTAGGGATTAGATATTAGGTTTACTGGATTTTATAGATGGCTAGGGTTTATTCTTTGCTTTTCCTAGATCACGGATGGCTGAGTGAAAATAATCATCAACTAAAAATTAAAAGAGAGATTTTTCAGAAGTTGATACGGAGAGGGTCTGGTTTTTCCATAGGAATGAGGTTAAGGGAGAGAGAAAGAAGAAGGAAGGGGGGGGGGGGGGAAGAGAGCTGCGTTTCTCGGAGCAATGAGAAAAAAATAAAGGGTTATGAGAAAAAATAATGAGGAGTTAGGTCAAAGGGGTGGAATCATTTTCATGCCCAAAATGGTTTAGTTTGACTTGGGCGGAAAAATAACAGCTAGTGTTACTTGGCACGTGTGAAACCACAGTCGTTGCTATTCGCAACAGAGCAACAACAGTTGCGAAATTAGAAACAGAGAGTGGCCGTTGCGAAATTTTAGCAACCCAAATTAGCAATGAAAATTTAGCAACGGTACTAAAGCCGTTGCTAATCTGAGTTGCTAATTCCTTAAAATGGTGATAATTAATTAATTAATTGTTTATACTCACATAAGAAAATCTATGGAGCGATAACTAAGTTAATCATAAAAATAACCAAACCAGCCAATCATGCTCAAACATGAGAAAAACTTACGGAGTCATAACTAAATAATCACATAAGATGATTGATTTAGTTCAAAATACTCGACATAATGTACCTTGCGGAACACAACTAAGCTAATCATAAAAATAATCAACTTGGTTGTCTAGTGCTCAACATAAGACACAATACGGAGTCTCACAGTAATACACAAAAAATGGATCAGGGAAGATCAATTACTGCGGAATACAAAAGGATTCATTCTATGTTTCCATCACCATTTGCACAATGATACACAATAGACATAATCCTTGAATCACAAAAGATTTTAACCTATCTTACATTAATAATTGACAATATAGGCTTAACTTTTGTGTTTTGCCAAAAAGTCTATTCATTCTTTTATCAATATTTGCATATCAATTCACGAACGACTTTACTTTTGACAAAATATGGGACAATCAAGTTCACGGACGTAAACACACATATCCCATCAAAATATTGCAATATATAAAACCATAAAGATTAATACTGCAAGCATCATCTTCCAAAAAAGTTTAGAATTTAAACCAATAAATCTAAAAACAAGAAGATGAAAACTCTGGACATATTTATGTGTAATCACAATAATGTCTATTCCAAAACACTAGTTATTCTTCTAAACAAAAGAGAAAAATAGAAGATTTATGTAAAGACCCTCAAGATCGTCAACGCTGTTAGACCGGTCAAGCGACGAGTTAGCCAATAATTACTCGATTAGTTTAACACGAACGTTAATTCATATAAATTAATCTAACAACGATTTAGATATGAAACTAGTATCGTTAAATAGGTCTCGAAAAGTTATGTGAAATAGACTACTCGAATGTGTCAATCAGATACTAGACGAAGAATTAATCATCAGATTGGTTTGAAGAGCAAATAGTATTTTCATAAATAGACCGACCTGGAGTTCCCTTAGCGAAGAGAGTGGGTGCAATAGTATCATCCTTGATATTATCTTCACCCGGTCGAGAAGATAACTCTTATTCTTTTTTCTTTTCTTATTTCTTCTTCGTTCTTCTTCTTTCTTCTCTTTATTCTTCTGTTTTTTCTCCTTCCATGTTCTTATTCCTCTGTGAGTGATTGAGAGTCTGTTTGAGAAAGAGAGAGAGAGAGAGAGATACACTCGTTGAGATAGAGTATATGAAGTAGAAGGTGTTGCTGAAGAGATAGAAGCGGTGTTGATGTTTATCAAGCCGATTTAGGGTTTCTGAGATGATTTTGAAGGTGAAATTAAGTAATTGGTGATGGGTATTATGAGTTAAAGAGTAAGGAAGGATTCACAGATGGTTTTCTATCCAAAGTGACTAATTGACGATTTAAGGTTCTTGAGTCGATTTGGGAAATTATGTGGATTTGAGAAATATGATGATTGTTATAAGTTGCTAATAGATGTTAAAGGATAGGGTATTTATTATTTTGGTGATATGAAGTAGTTCTGAAGATGAATCAGAAGTTAGGGTTTTTCAGAGTTTGAATTAGGGTTTTTGAGAAAATTCAAGGAAGATGAGATTGAAGAATTAGAAGTCTGATTGAAGATGGGTTTTACTGATATGATATAATGTGAATATGAAGGTTAAGGGTTTAATTTCGAAGAAGTACTCAGTTAGTTGTCAATTTGAGAAGTCGGGATTTGGTTTAACTGAGGTTCAGAATTAGTGGATTAATGGTTTCTAACTTCATGGGTTTAGTACTTCAAAGATGAAATTGGTGTTATTGCTTTTCTGAGTTAAGTGAAGAAGAAACTGAAAGCAAATGGCAGAGTAACACATATTTGAGGTAATTGTTCTGGTTTCATAGTTTGTATAATTTATTATTGAACAGAGGTTGATGTGATTATGAATTTGTAATCGAACTGGTGGTATTGATGTATTGAGATGAAGCATATAGTAGTTGTTAAGATAAGTTTGAGGATGTAATTGAATTGAAGTTGCAGGGGATATGAGTGATGTCGATGTGTGATTGTTTGAGATGATTTATGTTTGATGGATTTGCAAATGGAATTAAAGTTAGTTTGGTTATGTGTTTATGTTCAGAAGGGTGTGTTGTTTGTGTAATTGAAATTACAGGATTGGAGTTGAAGGTGGTAACATAACTGAGATTGAATCAATTATGTGTGTATGTGTTAGTATGAATTGGAATGGACAGGGAGTATGAATTATTGGTGGAGGTCTGGTAAAGGGATGTGCTGGTGGTGATGGATTATGTATATCAATTTCTGGTGATGTAGAAGTAAAGTGTAATCAAAAAGGAGTTGTAGTTGAAGTTTGGGTATTGTTGACTTGAGGCATTCGGGATATTGCAGTTACTGCACTTGTAGGTAAGCAGAGTTATGGTTGTGAATTAGTTATGAAGTTTACATAACTTAAATGTATATTTGTAATAATTCAGATAAAATAGTATTTGTGTTTAATCTGATAGAATTGAGGAAATGGAGAAGAATGGTGATTGTAGAATTGTGAATAGTGATTGATGTGAAAGCTTGGAACTGCTGAAATGCAGGTAGCCTATAGTTGTGTTTGTAATTGAATTATTGATTTCTATTTGAATGAATGATATGTATAGTAATTGTATGAACCTTTGTTCTTGAGTATTGGGCTGTTAGTCATCCCAGTCAGATGTCTGACTAATTGTTTAGATGATTCAGTTAATCTGACTGAGTTAACCCTGTTTTGAATCAGTCTAGTTGACTGAGTTGAACCAGTTGAGGCGAGAGCAGCCTAGATTTATCGGTATGGACTTCAATCTGGCTCTTGAACGGGATCTTAATGAAAGAAAAGGACTAGATAAGTTAGATCGGGACAGGAAGAAATACAGAAATAGGAAAGCTTGCGTCGGCCTCTCCGATTTCAGGTTCTTGAATCTCACATCTACACTCTGTTGCAGATGGTTCGAAATTGATTCTAAAGGAACCTATTTCACCAAGTAGTGCTAATTTCTCCCTTTTTAGAATGGCTCCAGTGGCTACATTCATGTTAAGTCTGGTCGCTCGGGCCGTTGTACCTTTTGATTATGGTATGGTATTGTCAGATCCGAACATAGGGCTACTTTATTTGTTTGCCATATCTTCACTAGGTGTTTATGGAATTATTACAGCAGGTCGGTCTAGTAATTAGGGGGGTGGCCGTTCGGTCTTTCTCGCATACCTAACTGCTTGTGACAGCCTTCTTGATTACCCACATCTTCCTGCTTCTGGAGTCAAAGGAGAGTCAAGAATGAGAAGAACATGGTCAAGGAAAGCTCCAACGTCACTCCTAGCTTCGGATGGAAGTTTGCCTTAACGCGAGAGTCCTAGCTTCGGTGAACATGAAAGGCATAAAGAAGGAAGAGAACCTCGCACCACAAGATCAGTCCAATCGTGAAGAGAGAGTACGGCGATTGCTCCTACATAAACTACCTTCTAAACGAGAATAGCACCGGTCATAGCTTCCGTCCTATCTATCAAGGGTTCGGCTTCATTCTCTTCCAATGTTTAGGCGCAAAGAACAGTTCAAGTATGAAGAAGAACAAAGAAGGTGATAGGAGCCATTGAAAGACCAAGGCATAAAGGAAGGAAAAGTACACAAGAAGGTGATCCACGTGAGATGAGTAATACGGTGGGGGCAAGTGTTCTTCGCAAGTTGGTTAGAGCAAAGTGAACATATAGGAGTGAGTTAAGGTGCCATTGCTCTTCATATGCTCTTACTTAGTCTCAAGCTATATTGATTATTTACAATCTCATTTGCTAACTGTAAAAAGCTATCTCTGTCTTTGCTTAATGCTTTAATCAAGAAGTCAGATACTGAACATGCTACATCTTTTCTCTAGGTTCCTCGGCTGACCGATTTAGACCTTGACCTGAGTTGAATCATTGACCGATTCTTGTTGGACTTTGACCTTGACCATTGACCCGACCTTAGACATTGACTGTTAGAGACCCATTGAATGTTAGATTGACCGTTAGAGACTGTCAGTTGACCAGATGGACCAGGCTTTGGATTAATGGACTTGGGCTTAGGACTATTTACCCTATGTTGATGATTTGGACCACTTGTGGTCCGACTTAGCTTTTGTCTTATTCTACAAGGTTGTATATATTCATAAGACTTAGCTAGTGGACTATGGAATCAATCTAATTGAATTAGTAAACCTTAGCTATGTTAAAGATAGAGGATAAAAAGGTGTATAATCATAAATGAGCTTAGAATAATTAGATAGACTTGTATAATTCTTGTGTGAGCCTTTTGGCTAGATTCTTAGACTTCTTGTGTGGTTAACAGTTAGTCTGTATTAACAACGATCGATTCAAGGATGAACCAGTGGATCGTGGATCTCGAGGTAGGCGAGGCTTGTCATCAAAAGAGGTGGGAATACATTTGAAACTTTTGTAATCATTATTGTTGTTTAATAAAAGTTTATGCTTAACAAACTCATGCATTGTCTTTCTGTGCATTCCATGCTTTGTTTAAAATGCATTATGATAATCTTGTTAATTCTGTGAATCTTTCCACGATTTGGAAAGGACTTGTAATGTGTTATTGTCAATATGAATTGTTATGGGAAATGAGAATTTCCACTTGTGGTATATAGGATACGCTCCTTCACATTTATACCTACTTTAATTCAGCTTTTATTGTTTTGAGTTGGTCACCATGGTCTTGGTGGCATCCATATCTATATAGGTGTGAATTGCCGGTATTTAGGGGTTCACAACCATATTAGTACATTGTTTGACGAAGGAGTTTGTTCCATATACATGTATGATTATTTCAGTGACTTAGTCACTGTTTAAGGTTTCGGAAAAAAATGTATTGTTTTCCAACTCTTGCCTATGATTACTTAGAAGTTAAATGTTCATTATTCCCACTTCAGTTTATTATGTTGTATATTTTATTTGAAAACCAAATGACTATTATATATGTATTATTTGAGAGAAAATCTTGTATATATATTTCTGAGAGGGGTTAGTTTTGGGTTAAGTTTTATAGCAGATTTCATATTTGATTGATTCAGAAAATGTTTAGTTTTAGTGCCTCTATATTTAGTTAATCTCTTGGATTAGTCAGCTGTTAGCTTAGGGGGCGCTACAATTTACTAGGCAAAAACAAATTAAATAGACTAAACTGAAAAACACTTCCATGACACAACGAACTAGGGTCAAATAGACACTTCAGGACCTTCTTGAGTCTTAAGGTCTTGGAGCTTGTGAATGGTAGCATCCTCTGCACCTTTGAAGAGGATATCCTTATTGGGAAGTTCTCTAACATGGGTTTTCATGAGAACAAGGTCATACTTAACCTTTTTCAACTCAGTTCTTACCACATCAAGACACTTCATTGTATCAACAAGTTACTGCTTTGCTTCCTCAAAATCCTTTAGGAAGTCTAGAACTACATCTGCTGAAATCTCTTCAATCTCTTCTATATTCGAAAGTGAATCAGAGGATTGAGGAAAGGAACCTTCAACTTGAAAAATTGTTCCGTTCTCTTTATCGATCTTGCAATATACTGCCTTATCAATGACATCTTTAGGAAAATCCAATAAGCAGGAAGAAGGAGAAGTCATTGACAATATGAAACCTAGAGTAATATGATTAACTCAATAGGATAGGTATATATAAGAAAAAATCGAGAGATATAGGGTTTACGGGATAGGTTTAAAAGATAGCTTGAACCATACGTGTAACCGTAAGATGAGAATTCACAAAGATCTGCATGGAAAAGAAACTACACTTTTACTTTTCAAAGATAAGTTTAGACACGAAAAATAAAAAAACTCACGAACCAGTGTTTGACCAATTATCCTTCTAAAAACGATAAGAGATTAGCTGGATAATTAGAGTCACTTTGTTGTGGAGTATACCTATTCAATTTTCTCACAACTAGGTTTTTTGTATGTGATACATTCAACCTTGTAATTACTTCACACAAGTATGAGTTTTTAACTCATTAAATGAACATTGTTCCTTTCTATACTTATATCTTTGACATGTGCTCTTTCCAGATAGGCGAGACACTGCTTGATTAGTATACTTATCAGAAGGACTAAATCTAGGACCTCTTACAATTGGTTTAAGAAGATATGAATAGACAGGAATCCATTTTCTAGACTTAGATTTACCATACTTATTCTTATAAACACGAGGAATGTGTTCATTAGTGGCACAAGAGTTTATACCATTGACATGAACATGTTCCTTGTGATGATATCTAGGGTAGAGATCACTTTTATAAGATTTCTGATTTTTTGTGGGCATGCAAATCACTGCAGTAGTCATCCGACTGTTTGTTCCATTAACAGTGAAGAGAAGCAAATTATGAAGCTTAGAAATTTGTTTCCTTCTTGCAAAACAATGGATAGCATAGTGATTCCTTTTCCCACAAAAATTACAGGTTCATGGAAGAGAAGCAATAATTGGCACCTGTCCTAACTTTATAGCCGTATGAGAGGATTGTAAGTTATGTAAACTTTTCTTGACATAATCTTCTACTGGAGAGCACTTCTTCGTGTGTGATAATTCATGAGAATTAGTTACAGAAGAATTTCTTCTTAAGACAAAGTTTTCCTTTTCCAAGGATTTACACTGTTCATGGGCTAGAGTAAGAGATTCACTAAGTTTCTCCTTTTCAACACGAAGTCTGTTGAGATCTGATAAATGAGTCTCGAGCAAACGTTTTTCTCTTATTGAGTTTTCCTTAACAACCTCCTCAAGAGCACTAATCTTTTCACATTGTAGAGTAGTTTCTTGTAGAAATTTCTCAATGTTCTTAGAGAAGGAAACAACAACGTTATAGAGATCACGTTCTTAATCAAGAGACTTTTCAAATTCATCAATAAGCTGATCATGATCATTAAAATCAATAATCTCAGCTGTATTTTTTGAAATTCTAGTGAGCTCCTTTTCAGCCTTTGCTAGAGTGTCACATGCCTCATGAGAGGAAGAAATGTCATTATCAAATTGAAAATTCTTTCTACCTCGGGATTCGGAAGAATCTACTAAGGAGTAATCCTTTGAGGTGTTTTTAAGACACTTGACATAATCAAAATCTTTAGGAGACATTTTGGTATGCGCAAAGGAGATCTTGTCCTCATACTCAGATTGCCACAAACACAGACTTGTAAGGTCTTCAACGTGTTTGCCTGCTCTAATACCAATTAAAAAAATGGGGGTCTAACAACCACACCTAATATTTCGATTAGCAATCTGTATGGACAAGTCCGAGTTACTTTCTAGAGAATCAACTAGACAGTTAGACTCAATCAATAGAAAATATCTCAAGGAGTTATTATCTCAATCTCTCAATTTGATTTACTCAAGCAAATATAATTCGCGAGTCTTAATCAAAGAGACATAACTTGGATGGTACCAAAGACCAATATCCAAGTGTTAATCAATTTAAATCAACAACCAATATGGTCAGATATTCTAATTGATTGAATAATGCACAACCTGTATTATTTAAATTTTATAACAAAGTATAATGCGGAAAATAAATAACACAGACACCAGAATTTTGTTAATGAGGAAACCGCAAATGAAGAAAAACCCCGGGACCTAGTCCATATTAAACATACACTGTATTAAGCCGCTACAGACACTAGCCTACTCCAAATTAACTTCGGTCTGAACTGTAGTTGAACCCAAAAAAATCTCACACTGATCCAAGGTACAGTTATGCTCCTACACCTCTGATCCCAGCAGGATACTGCGCACTTGATTCCATTAGTTGATCTCACCAACAACCAAGATTTTCTACGACCCAAAGTCGAAGACTTTAATAAACAAATCTGTATCACACAGAAAAGTCTACAAGATAGATAAATTCATCTCCCACGAATAAAACTATGAGTTTTGTTCCGTCTTTTGATAAATCAAGCTGAACATGAACCAATCAATAAAACCAGACTTATATTCCCGAAGAACAACTCAGTTTTATCAATCACCTCACAATAGTCTTAATCGACGCAGCGAAAAAAGATATTGTGGAATCACAAACGATGAGACAAAGATGTTTGTGACTACTTTTATATCTTGCCTATCAGAGAGATAGAAATCTCAAGCCAATTATTACAATTGTACTCGTACGATAGAAACAACAAGATCAGATCACACAACTACAAGAAAAGTAGTATTGGTCTGGCTTCACAATCCCAGTGAAGTCTTTAAGTCGTTAACCTGGTATTAGATAAAGAAAACCAAAGGTTAAAGGAGAATCAACTCTATCTTAACACAACTAGTATCACACAGAATGTGTGGGGATTAGGTTTCCCAGTTGCCAGAGTTCTCCATTATATAGTCTTCAATTCAGGGTTTGCAATCAATGTTAGCTTAGTAACAAAGCATTCAATATTCATCGTTAGGTGAAAACCTGATTAGATTCAAGCTAATATTTATCATACACACATGTACTAGAAAATTTTAAGTTCATGTAACCGTACCCAAACTTGTACATTAGTTGGTTCAACACTAGTTAACCAAATGGTTAGCCAAATGATAACTTTCATATCAACCATATTCTTCTTCACCATAACTAGTCCAAATGTCTCAAATGAACTAGTTAGAGAGTTGTTCAATTGCTTAGATCTTTATGTACTCACAAGACACAATTGAAGCAAAAACGATGTGATTCACTCGAATCGATTCATGAACTATAAAGCCATGGTTTGCAATAGCATTCCTTAGTTTATTAAGATAAGTTCACAAACATCGTTTTTAGACATAACCTACTCAAGTTCGCGGACTGGGTTCGCGGACGGAGTTCACAAACTCTAGCAGAAATTCTCGGGTTCGAGAACTACGCCAGTTCGTGGACTGGGTTCTTGGACTGAGCTTGTATGCTAAGTTCGTGGACTGAGCTCACGCACTACTCCGGTTTCACTTGATCAACAAAGTTCACAAACTTCGGTTCAAGCAATAAGGACTTATACATATATGTGTTACCACAAAAATGCTTATATCCTCCAATGGTTATATTGTTTAAACTCTCATTTCAATCATTGGAACATTCTCAGAGGGAATTATATAGTTGTTATTCACAAACTATTTTTTGTCAGAGCGATTTCCAAAATGATTGAAACATAACATGACTTTCGTCACTAGGTAAGGATGAACTTCGCTAAAGTGAAAGCTTTACCAACACATATTTCAAGAAATAAATAAGCGAGATATACTCAGCTCGAAATATCATATGTGTATAACCTTAGTCTATATAGTAATACGACTTTTGTCTCAAGATATGAGATAAAGCAGATCGACTTTTGAGTGATAGATAAGTTCAAGTCTCCACATGCCTTTTAGTCGATGAAGATCCACTGGTTCCTTGAGTAGTCCCTCGTCTTGTATGATGATCTCCATGGAGTTCTTGATCTCAACTACACTTTCTATCCTAGTCCGAGACCTAAGCTATATTAAACTAGAAATCAAGACTTTATAGTTTTGATCACTAACATTGAAAAACATGCTTGAGATAGAAACACATGGGAGTTCGACTAAGCAACGCTCTAACAGGAAGAACCATTAAATTGACAGGCGTTCGCCTTAGAAGCTCTACGCATTTCTGCCAAAAAATGTGTCAAGAAAGTAGTGCCCCATGAATACTCATGTACCTCCGCCAAGGGATCCAAGTATGGTAGATTACGCAGATGTACCCTATTACCATTAGCGCCAGGGAATATAACGGAGCCTAAGGTGAACAATAGATAAAAAACGACAGTTTGCTGAACTTGTTTGGGATTCAATTCCTTATTCTTTGTATTCCCAAACAATCGAACGAGATTGACGAATATGATAGTCTTTTTCCGGGAACACCTTGTCTTGTATATATTTGCCATAGTGGTTTCCTTGTCCCACCCAAATAAATTTTTAGTCAGCTCATAGATCTTGTCCCATCCTAGTTCCTTACAGTCATCTCCATGCTTAACGGCTTTTCCAAGAACCACTAGACCTCGTATTTTTTGCTTATCTTCAGGGATAATGGTCATCTCACCAAAAGGAAAATGCATGGTATCATTTTCACCAAAAAACCTCTCCATAAAGCAGTTCGCCGTGACGGTATCCGTGGCCACATAATTTTCTATCGCGAGATACAACCCAGATGCTTTGACTATTGATTGAACTTCGGGACACTCTCAATCCAAAGGACATATATCACTTGATTGATGGAGTCTAAAATGGAAGGCTTTCTTGTGGTCTTATAAAAACACATCAAACTAAATTAAATTCACTTGAGCACATATAAATAATATAATAACAACATGCAAATGTCTTACATAAGTTTGATAGATCAAACGATCCCAAGAGTGCTTGTAGTCAAATAAGAGTTTCGGGTTTATCGGTTCAACCCACTATTTGCCATCATCGCGGTCTAGAATCATGTCATATCTCTTAGGAATATGGGTTGGGGGTTCCTTTTCCTTTTTCTCAGGGGATTCAACTCCGACATCAGGTTGTCCTAAGCCACCTGCTTGTGAGGATGATCCACCTGCTCGGGTAGGTTCAGGATATTTTTCCCACTCATCATCATCATCATCACAGCTAGTTGTTTCCCCCGTACGCTCCCGAATGACGACCTTAGCACGATCCAGATTAGAACGATTACGTCGAGCCCGTGAAGACTTAGTTTTCACTTCTTCAACAACTTTTCCCTTTCCTTTCTTCATTTGTGTTGCTCTAGACCTACATCCAAATATGTAAAATGAGTTATAAACAGAAGGCCAACATGGTTATTATACATACAATCAGTTCCGGCATAAGTGCCAGCGTACTAAATGATCAAAATTCAATGCCGATTTTCTTGAATTTTATACAGAGACTTTACAAGTTAAGGGAAATAAAACCGGCATGGTTAGTAAACATATCGACAATGCCGGCATGAAAGATGCGGCATGGTATAATAGAGATATACGATGCCGGAAGTGGGGGAATTTTGTACAGAGATTTTAACAGAAGAAGCAAATAAAGATGGCATGGCATTGACCAAATATACAAAGCCGGCACACAAAACCGACATAGAATTTAATTAATTTATATGCCGGCAGGTTCATGCAATAAAATAGGTATACAAGACATATAATCCTGCATGGTTTTCAAATTTAATTCTATCGCGAATCAAACATGTAACTGAATTTCAATTGGCTAAATTGCGATTTCAAAATTTTATTTTAGTGTAGTAGAAAGACTAAACAAGAAAGTTTCAATTTGTGTTTTCTAGTATGGGATAAACCCTAAAAATACTTCAATTTAACATACACATCACTTATCGCATCAAATTTGTTATTTGCGCCTCACCAACAGACTCTTCAGCCACTTGTTGCGCTTTTGATTTTGATTTACCACCATCATCAACAGATTCTTTAGGATTGGGTTTAGGTTTTTCAGGAAGTTTGCGACGACCCATTGTGTTTGGTATAGGAGATGAAACAAAAAGGGAGTTTAGTAGTTTTGGAAATTCTTTTTGAAGAGCCGAGAAGTAAAAATAAAGAGAGATGGAATACTTTCCTTTCTATAACCGTCACTTAAATAACATTAAGAAGTTTGTAACCGCCACATAAATGGTATTAAGGAATTTGTAACCGTTATGATAAGTGGGATAAAGGAGTTTGTAACCGTCACATAAGTGGGTTTAAGAAATTTGTAATCGCCACATAACTTGGGTTTGTAACCGTCAGAATGCCGGCATGGAAATATGGTTATTTTTCATTGCTAGCATTATGAGTCTAAGATTAATTTCATTCTAGTATACCAGCATTATATGTTGATCTCTTTCAATGCCGGCACCTATGCCGGTATAGTATATGGTTATTTGTCAATGCCGGCTATCGCACCACCAAACGAAGTATCCACCAAAGGTTTAAGTAAGCAAACTAACCCAAACTGGACTAAATATGAATCTTAAGGAAATAAACTTAAAAACCTTAACCACATAAACAACATTACACATAAAATGAAATATCTCAAGCTAATTGCAAATAACATCATTTCTTGGAACGAGATTCAACAAACAAAGCAGCTTCGAAATGCCTAAAAGGCTCTTTTATCCACTTGGTATATGCATTCTGATCTTGATACATATTTCCTATGTATCTTGTGAGAAACTCGTTGTATTTGCGACATAATTTTATGAGGGCAGTTGTCCGATTCGCTACATACTCATCCCCGTAATCCATTTTGTGTTTCTTGCACTTATCGTCCTCAAACTTAGGCATATAAGGACCACAACTAACAAGACCCCAAAAAAGAGACAATGGACGGTGATCTTCCGGGAAATCCGATACTATGTAGAAATTTTTAATCCATTCGGTTTCTTCCTCAACATCCGCTTCTATCTTCACTTATTTTACATGTTCGTATATATCCTTTATTTTTTTTTGAGATATTTTGCTTCTTTTGCTGCCTCTTCTTTTTCTCTTTTCCTTTTAAGTATCTCTTCTTCCATTGCGAAAATTGACTCGATGGTGGTTTCCTTCCTTCTAAGTTTTTCTTGTATAATGGAAATTGAGTTGGTGGTGGATGATAATTAATTTCCTATCGGAGTCGATAGTTTGTTCTTCTTAAGTTTTTCTTTTTCCATTGGAGATATGTGTTGGAGCAAACTTTTTTTTTTAGGTATCAAGTGTAATGGGTGTATCAATTCCTTTAAATATATAAGTACACAACGGCTCTTTTTCCACTTTATTTTATCGGCATTGTCAGTAACCTATAATCCACGCTGGTAGTTCCCTTTACTGATTTATGGTTTGAGAAAATAGCCGTTGGGCATTGAATGTTAAATCCCGGCACTGAACTATGGTTAACGATCTTGCCGGCACCCCTTACCGACGTGGAGTTGTTTTACATTTCAATGCCGGAATAAGATTTATTTTACACAGAAACCACAAAATTTTGACATTATATCCCGGCATAGAAATATTTATAAGATCTACGCCGGCACGTTAACGACATAGAATTATGTTAACATAGTATGCCGGAACTGTAATTTATTTCAAATGTAATCCTTGTCGCAGGAAGCACAGATGCATTTAGCACATGCATCAAGCCTTTAAACCACTTGGTGACCCAAGTGGACGAGTTATAGTCTCATGAGGGTTTACATAGAGATCAACCCACAAAACCTTACTAAAAACTACCCTAAAAGCCTAACCAAAAAGCACTAAATCTATCAATCTTTTTAAGAAGAATCCGTATCCGATTCACCCAACTGGTGGTACTCAGTGACTTTGGTTACCATATGGTTCACATTTTCATCAATCATGAATGCTTCCCCCTTTTCCTGTAGGTAACGCGCTTTCACGGATTCATGCTACAAAATCAACACACAAACTTAGTTTGTTACATAAAAATTGAAAAGAGTGGATTGTGTCGAATTAATCATAAAGATACTTATGACTTGTTGAGGGGACAATCTATTGTGGGTAGCGTGCTCAATCCGGTGTTTGATTTTTAAATACTCAACCACCGCATCTAGGATGATGTTGTGACGTTGCTCGATTTGTTGAGCAGTTTTCCATAATCGTGAGTAAATTTGTTAAAAATCTTCAACCACATGGAATCCCTCGAACTGTTATCTATAGTTGAAGGACGATTTTCGGAGTACCATGCTTTGGTGATTGCTAAATCTTCCTCGGAGTGAAATGATGCTATTTGTTATATATGGGAGTAGGTTCTATACTAAGCTATTTATAGATGAATCTTCTAGGGTTTAGGGTTTCATAAGTTTAGAGTCTCAAGAATATAATAAATAACACATGAGTTTTGGGCAATTGGGTCCAAGTATTAGCTCTCTTTATATAGAGAATAACCTCAACAGATAGTTTTTTTTTAAATCCGTTGTGCCGGCACTAAAGTTAATATAAACGTAGAAGCCGACACCAGTTTTCGGTATGGATTACCGTTAAACGTCCATGTTGGTAATTGATTTTCTTATACAGAGATTAGGCAAAATATGCAGATAGTACGACATCATTTTAACAACAGCGTGCAACGTCGGCACACACTACCGGCAGTTATTGTGTTTCTTCATCTATGCCGGTATCTGTGAATTTCGAGAAAAAAACGGCTAGTTTTTTAAAAAATAAGCCCGTTGGAGCTTCATTCTATACAAAACCCCCTCATTTCTTTTGAAAAATGTACACAAAGCACCCACCAGATAACAAAAATCCTTATCTCAAGAAAGAAAGCCTCAAAAAATAGATCAAGCAAGCACGAATCAAGCTTCACAAGTGATGTGAGATTTATCAACAAGCTCTATTTTCAAACCACCATCAAGCTTTACCTGCAAAGTAAGTAGATTCAACATTACTAGCGATGGATTGGACAGTTAAAATATTCTCTACTAAGACTTATCACTAATATAATCTTCTCTTACAAAGTCATCATTGTAGCTGTCAAATTTGCAAGTCACCTTCTCATCTATCCATGTACTGTCCTTTTATTTATTCTAAGTGTAGAAACTGTGATGGGACACGCCGGTTTTGGATTGCAAAAACTGATGATGCTAATAATGGAAGAATATTTCTAAGGTGTTTGAATTACCCAAAGTGCGAAGAGTTTCAATGGTTTTCCAAAGCTATTGCACTAGCAGAAGCAAGAGAAAACCACAAGGGCCAATGCAAGCCTATTGATGGGAGTTATATGAAGGGAAAGGAATATGTTGAAAGAAAAGATGAACCAATGAAGATGGTCCTTGACACCGAGATTCCAGACGATGTCTTCGAAGATATCCGCAATTGTTGAAAAGGGATGGAAATAGATTGTGAGATCATCTTCAACCAAAATTACCCCATTCCATGATTTTAAGTATGTTTTAAGTTGAATAGTTTCAAATATAATGTAATAGATTACTTAGGAATGAAATAAAAGAACATTCTGAATGGATTTATAATCAATAACGGCATTATAGTTTTATCCAAACTAATGCCGGTTCACAAGTAAGAAAATCAGAATTCCAGCATATATTCATTTAATAATTCAAATTCCGGTACTATCCAAATTCTATACAGGAACTTGGACCCTTTCATCCTCCAATTCCGGCATCATTATAGAAAAAATATTCAATGTCGGTACAAGTGGTGGCATGGAATTATAATTACTTTTACACGCTGAAAACAGTCCCGGCGCTGTAGAACCTACACGTTTCAATGCAGGCACCTATGGTGTAAAGAAAACTTACAAAGAAAAATATTTCACTAGAAATCTAAACATGTTAAACATAAACCAAACAACTGGATTATGCTTAAATGTTCTTAATCCAGGTATCATAAACCAAAAGTAAACCAAACAACTAAAGAGTTAATCACGAGGTACAAACAAAAACAAGTTCAGAATTGTTCAGAACGTAACAACCACCATCCAAATGAAGAAACACAACTAAAGAGTTAATCACTTGGTCTTTTGCTTCTTGTGGACCGTAACCTTCCTCGTTTCCCCGAACAAATATTTTGCACTTGGGTCTTCAATTTTATCAAGCTTTTCCTCGACTTCCTTCATTTTTTCAAGGGATATCACCTCTCCTTGCTCATACTTGGAACCAAACATTTTCTTCATCTTGCCAAGTAGACGCCACTAGTTTCATACATCCAACACATAATTAGTATATATATGCTAATATAAGATTATGTGTATATTAAACGACTAAGGAATTAACAATACTTACTAGCAATCAAGAATCTTATTAAGTTGGGACATTGTAAGTGGTGCCTCTATAGGAGTTGGAACCGGAGGATTTTTCTGGGGTGGAACTTGGACGTCGTCCAGGCGCACGATAAAAAGATGTGACCATTCCAGTTAATTATCAATATAGGAGGGATCGGCTTCATCACCGTTGTTCACAAGCTCCTAGTTACTAATATCTACCAAATGACTTGGTTCACAATCCCTCAAATGTGTTGGTTATAAAAATGGATCATACACTACCCTCAACTTTGAGGAAGTTGTAACACACTCATCCAAGTCAAGAGCGTACCTTAAAGTAGAGGCTATCATGAAACAAGGTAATTGCTTCTATCCAAGTTGCTGCATCACACGTCGAGGATCAGCCATAATGTATCCCTTTGGGTGGAACAACTGTCCATTGTAGAATGCAACGTTATTAAACCTCACAATTTGGTGGTTCTCTCTAATCTCCTTGTAAGGGTCGAACACAACGTCTTTGGTAGTCATCGCATCCAGAGACAATCTCATATCTATCATTCGACGATTGTTACCGGGCTTCGGAATATTATTGAACTATCTCTTATCTCTAGCCGCCTCAGGTTCGGGAAGGTCTATGATCTTCAAGAAGGCATAATCCTTGAACAATGTTGGGAAGTGTTCATAAGCCCACACCTATACCAATATGGAATAATACATATAAGAAGCAGTAAATTTTGTTTATAAGTTCATAATAAGGGTACATGTGACAAATATACATAAGAACATAAGTTTAAAAACAAAATTACCTAGAGCATAGTGAAATTCACAACAAATTGGTTTGTAACAGCCTTAGAGGCCCTTCCGATCTCCGCCATCAAATGTGCCATTACCACGGTGCCCCAAGAATAGTTATAGACATCTTCCGACGGATCCAAGCATTGAAGGAGGCTTGCACTAACCCTGTTTCCACAAGTGTCATGGAATACCTTAGTGCCCAAGATTAATAACAGGTACACAACGGCTGTATAACGAATTTGTGCAGGGTCCCATCCATCCTTCAAACTTCTTTCCTGCGTTTTTTCAAACTTCTCCTTAAGCAACATCAACTTGATTGTCTTTGTCCTACTAGCATTAGATACATAGAAGCTTTCCACATAAGTTTTGTAGTCCCAATCCAACAACTTGTTAGTCAGGGCGTGCAACTTCGACCATTCTAGGTCCGGAAACTTATCTCTTTTTGCAATTGATTTGCCGATAAAATTTAATCCTAGAATGTTCTGAGCATCATCAGGGATCAAGGTCATCTCCCCAAACGAGAAGTGTATGGTATCAGTTTCACCATGATACCTTTCGACAAAGTAATTGACTGTCACAGAATCACAATTCACATAATTTTCAACCAAAGCATATAAACTAGAATATCTTACTAATGTTTGGACCTCTTAACATTCCTCAGACAAATCCAAACGAGACGCGGCTTGGTTTCGTCAAACACGCACATCCTTCTTATGATCCTAAAATTAAGAGATAGTACAATTAAAATATTTTACATAAATACATATGCACACGATAAAAAATTCTTACATAGGTTTGATGGATAGTACGAGCCCACGTGTCCTTGTAGCCAAATAGAATTCTCGGATTGCGAGCTTCATCCAAAATTCTACCACGAGCAAGGTCAGGTATCATGTCATCAACATGAGGAAGGTGGGAACCTTTAACTTTTACTTTACCCTTGCCTTTTCCTTTGCATTGTGTCGGTTGTTGACTTGGCCCACCAACTTCCTTTACAACATCGCTTTGGCTTGCTAATTGACTTGAATGAACCTCAGTATCTTTCTCCTCACTTTCATCTTCGTCATGCTCATCGTCCTCAACTGTTCCAGTAGGTTCACGGATTACAAGTCGACTATGGTCACCACAACTCTCCCAAATTATTCCTCTTGTATCAGCCCCCAAACGCTTTTTGCGACCTTGATCTTTCCCCCGAGGAGGCAGAGACTGAGGAGTATCAAGATCGTCCTTCCTTCTTCTCTTAATGACAACATATTTAGTTGTTATCTTCCTTGGCTCTATCCCTATATCAAAAGAAACACGAAATTAATATAAGCCAACTCACTTTCAATCTTAATACCAGCACAAATTCAAGAAATACCCACCATGCCGGGACCAAAAACGGCATAGTAATTTGGAAAAAATAGCATTCCGGTACACCTTTCTGGCATTGAACAACAACTATCGACAATGCTGGTATTTACTAAACTGTTCCTGGATACCAAAAGATAACTACCGGCACACCCGGAAAAATCCAACTCCATGCCGTTACCAGGTACCAGCACACAATGCAACCTAAAATCAATGCCGGTACTGATAATAACTTCTAGGGGTTTCCTGGATACCAAAAGATCACTATCGTCATACCCGAATAAATGTAAAGCAATGCCGTAACTAACTACCGGCATAGCGTTCAACCTGATTTCAATGCCGGTACAGAACATTTAGTTTCAGGTGAATTTGGTTTTGAAAACGGTATTGTATTCATACTAAAATCAATGTCGTAACTAAATACCGGCTCTGCCTTCATTCTAAATTGAATGCCGTAATCCATAACCGACAATGTATTCATACTAAAATCAATGCCGGTACTCACTGAAACTCAACTGTTTGAGTTAGGGTTCGCGATTCTAATGATTCTAACCCAAACCCACTGCTATAAATCGATTCAAACACTTATAAAACAATTCAAAATCAATTACCTTCTCACGAAAGCCATAAAATCACCAATTTGATCGTCCGGAGCCTCTTGTTATTGTTCTTCTTGCTCTTGAGCAATCAAAGAAAGCCTTTGTTCTAATTTTTGTTGAGCAATCGATTTTGACTTCGATTGGTCATCTGATTTCTTTCTTGGAGGCATGATTATGATTCGGGTAGGTTAATCGACGAAGAACGGATGAAGAACGATGAAGAAGAAGATGGAAGATATTTTTTTCTTCCAAACCTAACCCTAGTGCCAGAACAGATGTGGGAGAATGGGGGATATAACCCCAAAGGTTGAAACAATGCCATTTGTTGAAGATAACAAAGCATAAAGAGACCACCAGAGGCACCAAATGGTACTCCGAAAGCATAAAGAGACCACCAGAGGCACCAATTGGGTTAGATAGGATTTGTTAATCCGAGATTAATAACCCTAAAAAATAATTTAAGGTTAAACGGGATGTGTACGATTCGTGTATTTTTTTTGACAGCGAAAGCTTCTTTTAAACGATCCGCGAGTTATAACCCCAAAGGTGTCACTATCTATATCCACAAAAAACCCATCAAAACAAAAGTAACACAAAAAACCCAACAAAACAAAAGTAACTCGCGGTTGGTGAAATCAAAATTTGGTTTCATCATAAAATTTGATGAAACCAATTTTGAAATTTGGGATTTTTGTATCAATTTTTAAAAATTTGGGGGTTTTTGTATCAATTTTATTTAAGATGGAGTTTTAATGGATCACCTTGGGTTTTTATTCTCATTTGAGTGGGGTTTTTGTACCACAAGTTTGATCACCTTGGATTTTTATGACTAGTTTTGTCTTTTAAATTTACCCAATATTGACGAAAGTCAAATAACCTAGACGGAAGTTAGCTTTTCCCCTAATAAAAGTGGACGTTCTTTGGAAACATTGAAAGGTCAGTGAAGAAGACTCGAGAAAAACCGAAGTGGAGAAACACAGAGAGAGAGAGCAACAAACATTCGATAATTCAAATCAGAAAACGATGGTAAGTTTATTTTGATCTATGCTATTTGATTTTTATTTTCATGTCGATAGAATTTCAAATCGATTGCTTAAATTCCTGTTAGGTCGCTAGAGATCTGCTCATTTTCATGATTTACCCCCCTCTTTTTATATGGATCTCTTAACTCAGTTTTTGAATAGCGTAGTATTTGTTTTTATCTGATTATATGTTGTAATTTCATGGGGATTGATTCATTCATACTGCCGAGTCACCAAAACCCTCAGAACCGAAGACCCCAAAAACCCAGATGATCAGTTATGACCTTGTAAACTTGATGTGTTTATATGTTGAATCGGAGTTTTACCTTGCAACTAGTAATGTGTTTATGAATTTGATGGATTTTATTCGTAGCAGTCAACACTTTATAGAGGGGTGTCTATGAGGAAAGATAAACCTAGAGGTCGTCAACATGGGTTGTCGCAACAAAAGAAGCAGGAGATAAGGGAAGCATTTGAGCTATTTGATACAGATGGGTCTGGTATGTATGATTGATCCCTATCCTGTAATGGGTTTTCTGTTACTTTGAATCGGTAAATTGATCGTTGTTTTGTTCGACTCACCAAAGGTACTATTGATGCCAAGGAGCTTAACGTTGCCATGAGGTATGTTTTCCTTGCTCTCTATTTATTAACGAAGTAATACTCTTCCAATTTGGCGTATAATGCTGATACAAATGCTTAAATGATTGATTTACAGAGCGTTGGGATTCGAAATGACAGAAGAGGTATCCATCACTTGTCATCCTCCTTATACAAACCCCCCCCCCCCAATGCTGGTCTATCCTTAGATTATATGGTCTTTTCACCATCCTGTAGTTGCCAGTGGTTGACTCCAACCCAACCGTACTTGGATGTTGCTAGTTTTGGGTTAAGAAATTATTCTGCTAATCTTACTGATGCTGGGTTTTGCTGATCTTTTGTATCTCCACTTTTTGTGGCTTCTATTTTAACCAGCAGTTTTTGTTCAGGGCTTTACTTTTAGTCACTATAAACTTCAGTTTCCATTTTAAGTTGTAATTATTATGTTCCAGCAAATCACTCAAATGATAGCGGATGTAGACAAGGATGGGAGTGGTGCCATTGATTTCGATGAATTTGTTCATATGATGACCGACAAGATGGGTGAAAGGGATACAAAGGAGGAGCTCATGAAAGCCTTCCGAATCATTGACCAAGATGAGAATGTGCGCCCATTTCTCTTGATGTTACCTGGTTACCTTTTGTTTGAAACTAACTCTCCTATCATCTGAATTCAGGGAAAGATATCTGCTTCAGACATTCAAAGAATTGCGAAGGATTTGGGTGAAAGCTTCACTGACAGGGAGATTCAGCAGATGATTGACGAAGCAGACAAAGATGGTGAGTCATCCACCTAGCATTTCTAATCTTTTCCTTATATCGTCTACTTCTGCATTGTAGGGGGAAAGGGCTCAGCAAAGAAGATTTTTCGCATATTTTTGGTTTTTTGGGTGGATCAAGTGCACCATTTAGTTGGATTTGTTGGGATAGGTATCCTTCTCATGCATTCTTCATTCAGATGATCACATCCTTAAATAAGTTCATTGTTCATCGCCTCGTATTGCATCTAGCACTAGGCCATGCCCTGTACCTTGAACCACCCACGGGGTTAGTAAACCCAGCTTTAGGATAAAAAAAAGCAGACAAGAAATGACACTCTATAATAAGTCTTGAGGACTCCATCCTCTTAAAAAAATCCTTGAAATCCTTGTTAAAACTACCAGGATCAATCACCCAACCTCATTCGGATGATTGCCTGCTAACTGATCAGCAGCCTGATTTGTTTCTATATACACATGTGATATATATAAATCGCTTGCCAGATGTAAAATCCTCCTGCAGAAGTGTAAAATATTTCCACATTAGACTAGGTTCTTTTGTTGAGACTTGAGAGACTGCATACTGCTGTACAGTTTGTACAAACATGCACCTCAGGATAGCCTTTATATTTAGCTAGCTTCAGACCCAATTCCATCCTTTGCAATTCATGGGTATGTTACAGGGTAAATCTTCTTTTCCAAGTCATTGATTTCATATCCTTTCATGTGTTTAAATAAGCTGTCTACCGGAGCTCATAATAACTTTGTCGGAGTTGTGAATATTCAAGAAACACTATTTGGTCTCTCTCATGAATGCAGCAGCAATATTAGGTTTTATTCGTTTGTTGCTACATCATAATAAGTGTTTTCAAGCTCCTAAAACATTTGGCTGAAATTTTTAGGTGACGGCGAAGTCAATGCGGAGGAGTTTATCAGGATGATGAGGAAGACCAATTATGGGCGTTAACATGTTGGTTTCCTCTTAAACAGGACTACTTACTGTCAACCTTAACTTAATTCGATTTAGTTATGTTTATTTGAAAACTCTTTTGTACTGTAATTATACGACCCGGAATTAGTGTTTGGACTGGAATATGGGTATGTGATATAAGTGTATGTAATGGCCTCCAAATTTGTTTAAAATTTCTGTGTCATTTTTACTCACCCTATAATGGTCTCTGAACTGCTATCCTCCCACTCCTAGACAATCTTATGCTTGGTTTTGGCCTTCTCTTGTCAGAAAGCCCATCTTGTTTTTGTACTTGTAAAACTCGTCACATTGAGTTCCATGCCGTGCTCCTGGATTTGTCCAAAATAATTTTCAAAATGTGCTTGCGAACTGCGGGACCGGGTCCTTCCTTCTCCAAGGTCGGTATCCAAACATCCTTATCGAAGGCCTGTATCTACACATTAGAAGAAGACTTTTCTCTAGTCCCTGCCGTTGAACCTTCCGAGTTGTTGAAAAGAAAGGACAGAAAAAAAAGAACTCTTCAGTCTTCTCGCTCACTTCCTTGAGCCTGAAGTTAGCTCTAGAGAGCAAACTGCAAGACTCTTCTCACCCAGCCCTAGGAGCTCGTAGCTATCTGTATACATACATGTGTTTTATTTACAATTCGGAATCAAGAGTCCTAACTCTCACCCAGCCCAATTCGGAATCAAGAGTCCTAACTCTCACCCAGCCCTAGGAGCTCGTAGCTATCTGTATACATACATGTGTTTTATTTACAATTCGGAATCAAGAGTCCTAACTCCGTGAAATTCGCATATTCGCAAGCTACCTTCCAAAAAGCCCGTTAGACCGCCTATATGTAAAGAATTTTATTGCTTTATAAAAGCACTAAAATGCACTTGAAGAAGCGTAATAAAGACATACTTAAACATTAAGACATGAGTCGTCACATGAGATCATGAGACCTGTAGTATTTATAGCGCGTTTGGATACACATCTAGAAGTAACTTTTTGACTTCTAGAAGTCAAAAAGCAAGAAGTCAGTTTGGGTGAAAAATTTCAGAATTACTTCCAGAAGCAGAAAAGTCGATTTTTTGTAAAGCAAAAAATCTGGACTTCTTACTTCTGCTTCTGGAAAAGTACTTCTGACTTCTACTTCTGCATCCAAACAAGCTATTAGGGATTGATTGTGCTCGTTGAGCGCGTGGTTAGTTGTTGCAGAAACAAATAAAATAACGAAACAGACCATTCCCATTCTTTAATACACAACAAATACGATCCACTCTGTCTCTCTCCTCTTCTTCCCCCCATCATCCATTCCTCGTTTCTCACTCTCGCGAATCTCACCACCCATTAACAAAAACAAACAAACACAAGAACAAGAAATCTTTCTGTCTTTTCTCTCTCTCTTTTTCTCTGTTGCTGTGTAACGGAAAAAGCGTAGGGGGGTGAATGAAGTTTAGGTCAACAAGATCTCTTCTGAATTCATGATTGAATGATGATGATTTTGTCTATTGTCTATTGATTAGATGAAATTTGTTATTTTAGCTTTCCTGAATTGATTTTCTTTCCTAATGGACTCGATCTGGAGTCGTGATGGCGTACCTGAAGTTAAACATTTCTCCATTGCTATCTTTTTCGCTATCTTCTTTATTGCTGCCCATTTCTTCTTAGATGCATTCATATTCCAGGTAATTTATTTCATTCAACCTAACCTAGGTCTCAATTCTTTCCATAATTTTGCAATCTTCTAGTGAATCTTGAAATCTGTGCTTTCCCATGTTCAATTTGAGCCATCAGGATTTTGTTTATTCATGTTTTAGTGTTTTTAGTGTTTCTTGAATCTTGAAATTTGTTCCCTCCTATATGATTCTGACACTATATGATGATCCGGTTACTCAATCAATCTGGTTTTTATTTTTCAACAGAACTTTGCAAAATGGTTATTAAGTGATGGAATTGTTCCATTAAAGATGACAAAGCCTGTACAAAGAAAAGTTGCAAAATGTTCAGAGTCTATGTGGAAACTAACATATTATGGTATCGTTCAAGCTTGTCTTCTTAATGTTATCTACCACGAACCATGGTCCAGGGATATAAATCAATACTTCAAAGGCTGGCCTAATCAAGAGCTCAAGTGAGTTTTCCTTTGTCTTGATTTCTATAGGAATTAATCATGATTCTTGAACCCATGTTACAAATTATTAACTAGATTAGATAACAATTTTCTTTAATATTTTCAAAACTAGAGTGTTGGGTATAAAACTCGGGTTTGGGTTTGTTCAGGAGTAAGGAGAGACTTGTTCTAGGTGGACAGTGTGTGTCATGTAGGCTGTACTTGCTGTCGCTGATGATGAGTGATGTTGCTTACATAGGAATGCAGAAGATGCCTGGTAGAAAACACACGTCTAGTTTGGAATTAGGTATTGTGCTGCTGACGTCTGGGTAATTCACTCAGATGTTTTTAACTCCATAAGGGTGATGCTTTAGGAGTATTTGTTCTGCATACTTATACGTTTGGACTCCAAGGCGAGTTTCTTGTCACTTTTGTGAATTGCTTACTCCCATTTGCATGAATGACAACCTAGTGTATTTTCCACCCATTGGCTTTACTTTTACTACGTTATCTGCTTTGTTGGAACTTGTTTGAAAAATTCACAATCTGTATGTGCTTAAGCTAATAATAGATATTACATATTAGATAAAATTGAGAAATAGCAAAATCATATAACCAATTCTGTATATTTCCCTTTATCTGTGTAACCACTAACCATTTAGTACTGAAAGTTATTCTGACCATTAGGAGTTGATGCTCCAACCTAATCAAGTTTTGCATTCATCTGGCATGTTTTTTTTATGCACCGATTTAATTGTTGACATATGCTTACTTGGGTTAATTGTGTTCTGTGCAGGCTTCCTTTTACGCTTTTGTACATGTGCCAATGTGGATTTTACCTATACAGTATCGCTGCACTCCTTACATGGGAAACTCGACGGAAAGATTTCTCCATAATGATGTCTCATCATATTGTGACTGTGTTCCTAATTGGATTCTCATACTTTACAAGGTATTTTAAATTTGTCAAATCCATAACCTTGGACCACTGTAACTCATATTTTATTATAATAACCATGGAGCAGAAATATTACAACAACAATTATGTTCTACAACTGACACCATATTTTTACTCATGCAAGCTACTCTCAGCTGTGCTGTGTCATGTAGTATTTGTTATTGGTATTGGAAATTCTGTGGCATGATGTACTCTGGTGAATGGAAAAGTAACATGCGATCTACTTGTGCTGTAGTTTCTTCCGGATCGGTTTGATTGTTGTTGCCCTGCATGACGCATGTGATGTATTCCTGGAAGCTGCTAAAGTCTTCAAATATTCTGAAAACGAGTTTGCAGCTAGTGTCTTATTTGGTTTCTTTGCAGTCTCATGGGTCATTCTGCGGCTGGTATTTTTCCCATTTTGGGTGATCAGATGTTCCAGGTTGGTCCCTGCCACAATGTGCTTTGATCTTGTTAGCTCCAAATTGTATTATATCTCTTATGCTTACCTTCTTTCTCTATTGGCATCTCTCCAGCTACAATCTCATTGAGGTCTTGAAGCTGTCAGAGGCTTATCCTACATTCTTGTACTATTTCTTCAATACAATGCTATTGACTCTACTTATTTTCCACATATACTGGTGGATTCTCATATATGCGATGATCAGGAGACAGTTGAAAAATAGGGGAAAAGTTGGAGAAGATATTCGATCAGGTAAATACGTTTTAAACTTTTGCACTTCACGCCATTGTTCTCTTATGCATATTATCGAAGTTTTTCTTTATTTTATCTCGTCGGTGTATCCTTACATAATGCAATCAACTTAAGAATCTGTTTCCTAGCATATGGTAAGTCGTGATTACAGTTTCTTATAATTGTATTCGTTCTAAATACAGATTCAGACGATGACTAGTAGTTAAAGGTGATGATAATTTGAAAGATGGAATTGATGTTTCCTAGTGGATGTTTACATCATTCTCCTGTTCATGGCACCAATCTGGATCGAATTTTGCTTGACCTGGTGAAAATCACGTGGGGGTTCGTAGATAATTCTAAATTTTTCGTTTGATATCCTTTTGCTAGTCCAGAAAATGTAACTGACCATAGGGCCATCCAGTATATTCATGCTTGATCACCACCTTCATTCATTATATACTAGATATGTTGTATAAATTTTTATCTCATCATTTTTCCCCCCCTTGGTTTCTGTTAATTTTTCTTCTGCTTAATTGAGTGGTATCAACTTCTCCAAAGAAATGAATGAGAAAGTTGAGTCAGATTTCCATTTTAGTACTCTTCCGGGGTGTTTGTTCTTATTTGCGCACTCGGATTCTGCCATGTACTTGGCGCTAGATAATGAGTGATAATTTATTAATGGGAATATTGGGGATATGCCCCAAAATCGACTGTCATCTTGGGGATATGCTCCAGGATTCCAGTTCTTGGGAATATGCCCCAGCCGTCCAAAATTCCATCCAAAACCGTTAAGTAGTCAAGATTTGCACACACTTGGGATCACATATGCGAATTAAAAGGTAGATTTTCGATATATTAACACTTTTACAAGGTTCGGGAACATATTCAGACGAAAAAATCTCGAAACAATTAGAGAGAAAGTTCATACACATTTACGATAAATAGTCTATTTAACGGTTCCTTGACGGAAACCGTTACTTTGGAGCATATTCCCAAAAACTGGAATCCTGGGGCATATCCCCAAGATGACAGTCAATTTTGGGGCATATTCTCCATTTTCCCTTTATTAATTTGGTATCCTATTTCATCATCCACCATAGACCACATTTTCGTGGGTCTTTAGGTCTTTTGAAAGGGATGTGTAGATACTTTTCACACGAGGCTGCAGTGCCATTGATTGCAGTTTCATTTTTCGATTTTTCCTCCCTGCCGTGTTAAGTGAATTATAAACCAATTGGCTGATCGACCTGGAAATGGAGATTGACCAATCCTTGACTGAGAGGCCCAACAGCTTTGCATTCAGCGTTTATATCGGTGATGCTGCTTTTCTTGGAAAGTTCTCAGTGGCTTATTCACTGTTACCTTTGAAAATTCTTCCCTTTCACCATCAAAAAGAAGATTCGAGAAGAAATCAATATAAACACTCGCACTAAATGCACTCAAAAGTAGGCTGGTAAGGATGATATGTTGCGTATATTGCGGTAACTGCGTAAATTGCGGTAACAAATATTGGGATCAGTCCGAATATCCACGATTGACTTGTGTAGATGATTATGATCTTATCCGTATCATGTTACCCATTCAATTCAAAAAGATACTATCATCAAAATTGAATGCAAAATCTTTTTCTTCTTGTTTTCTCGGTATAAAATGCCCACTGGATTGCTAGAATGGAAGACACTTGAAAAACTAGGTTTGCTTTCTGCAAAGATGAGTCTTCTTAATCTCATCGTCATTACCTTATCACTACTACCTACGTTAACATGCGCTCAAATATTGTTTCAGGTATACCTCACTATCTCAACATTCTATACTTTATTACATTTCATTTTAACGATCACATTTGTTAGTTGTTTCTGTGATCAAATTATTGACAATTTTTATCAATTTGATACCAAAGGGATTCAATTGGGAGTCCTCTAGCAAGCAAGGAGGATGGTATAATTTCCTCAAAAACTCTGCACCTAGTGATCTAGCTAGTGCTGGAGTCACCCATGTTTGGCTTCCACCTTCTTCACAATCTGTGGCACCCCAAGGTAATGCACATCTCATGGTTTTAACTGAAGTAGATTCATTTTTTTACTGATGGCTTCTGGCGATAGCTACAATGTTACCAACTTCCTGTTATACTAAGATATTATCATGTAGAATAGGGAGAACTTGGCGAACTGTTTGAGTTTGTCATTTGAGGTTGATAGGTTTACAGATTTGAAATCTAAGTACATATCGGTTGCTGACATAAATTTTGCAATAAACTTATTTTTTGTAGGGTATATGCCTGGACGTCTGTATGATCTCAACTCTAAATATGGAAGTTTGGATGAATTGAAGTCCTTAATAAAGGCTTTCAAAGATAAAGGAATCAAGTCAGTTGCAGACATAGTTATAAATCATAGAACTGCAGAGAAACAAGACGGACGAGGAATATGGTGTATCTTTGAAGGCGGAACTTCAGATGATAGACTTGACTGGGGACCTTCTTACATTTGCAAAGATGACACGCAATACTCTGATGGCACAGGCAATCCTGACACAGGTGAGCCCTTTACTCCTGCACCAGACATTGATCATACTAACCCAAGAGTCCAAAGAGAACTGTCAGATTGGATGAATTGGCTCAAGACAGACATCGGTTTCTCTGGATGGAGATTCGACTTCGTAAAAGGGTATTCTCCAGATTATATGAAGTTATATATGGAGAATACCAAGCCAGCCTTTGCTGTCGGAGAATTCTATGATGGAAACAAGGATTTGATAATAAAATGGCTTCAAGCAGTAGGACAGAGTAATATCACTGCCTTCGACTTCCCTACTAAATTCATCCTACAAAACGCAGTGCAAGGGAATTTGTCAAAACTAAGGGACTCCAATGGAAAACCACCAGGATTGATCGGGTCATTGCCAGGAAAGAGTGTAACGTTCATCGATAATCATGACACAGGGTCTACCCAGAAACAAAACCCATTCCCATCTGACAAAGTCATTCAGGGTTATGCTTACATACTCACACATCCGGGGATACCATCCATAGTAAGTTCAATTTGCATTCGTTTTTCTCTGGTTAGATACACTAAGTTCAGCTAGTTATGCACTAGATTATCCTGAATTTCAAGTAATTGTGTTGTGTGGTTAGGAACTCTAAATGTGTTTTTTTCTTTGTGCAGTTCTATGACCACTTCTATGACTGGGGCATAAAGGAGGAGATAACTAAGCTAACTGCAGTAAGGTCCAGGAATGGAATCAAACCAACTAGCTCAGTGCGCATTATTGCTGCAGAAGCTGATCTCTATTTAGCTGAAATTGATGAGAAAATTATTACCAAGATTGGCCCAAAGCTGGACTTGGGTTCCCTTGTCCCACCAAACTTCAAGGTTGTTGCCCATGGTAAAGACTATGCAGTGTTTGAGAAAACACAATAAAGAATGAGCCGTGAACATGGGTACTCATTGGCACTGTACTAACCAGATATCCTTGATGTTACTTAATAAAATGTATCCAACAAAAAGTTCAAATCAGAAAAGCTAAGTCACTAGAGAATACTACTCCCTCCCCTAGTTAGCAATTCTGGGTACTGGTAGTAGTTCGGGACGGCATACGTACGGGAATTATAAGGATTCGGGTATATCGGATTCGGTCAAAAATCCGGTCAACGGTTCGTTGTTCGGATGATGTAGTTAAAACGGCATACATACGTGCATATTCGTTTTATAAATGTGAGTTCGACACTTAAAATTAGAACACATATATGATAAATTGATAAGTATTATGTCCTTATTACGAGACTAATTTTATTTGTATATCATTTATAAGATGGAAAAAAACATTTAGCGTGATTATTTAACAAGAAGTAACAATTTAATCGCATAAATGTATTAAAAAACGAGTTTATAGACTTTAAAAAAAAATCAACACATAAAGCACTGGTTAAATAACTACCAATAAAAAAAATTACCTGAATAATTGTATTTAAATATAAAGTATATACAAAATCAAACAAAAACCAATCAACTGAACTCGGTGAGAGAGTTACCTATAGGAGATCTAGTTCGGAAATATCATTCGGATTCGTCGGTTGGATACGTTCGCGAATCATTCGTGAGGTCCATATAATCCGGGAACTAGGTTCGGAGTTCAAATAGTTCGGAAGTATCATTCGGATTCGGTCAGTTCGGATACGTTCGCGAATCATTCGGGAATGATTCGGAGAATTACTAACTAGGATCCCTCCGTCCCACTATTAAGTGACCTAGTTTAAATTTGCACAATTTTTAAGGCAAGCAAGGAAAAAAGTATTTTTTAAGCATTTTTTACAATTATACCCCTTATGGATAGTAATTAGTGAAATTTAGAAATGATTTATCTCTCAAACTACTCCACGGATGTTCGCAAACTTCATACCATTGAAAAACATTTTAAAACACATACGTAACGAATATAAACAAGCCTATCAAATTATGCATATTTCTTATATTTTTTATAATTAACTAAAAGGATAATTTTAAAAATATCTCCTTATTTAGTGATATAGGTCACTTATTAGTGGGACAAAATCTAAAATCAAATAAGTAATTTAATAGTGGGACGGAGGGAGTAGTTCTTTAGTTATCTTTTACTGGTAACTATTTGTATGGAACTACTATTTTATGGTAGTACATGAAAGTATTAGTTTCTTTCTCAGAATCTCAGAGCATTGTTTCCATATAGCTTTTGCTTTTGAACAAAAGAGCGCGTGATCCTATCAGACTTATACTTATTGTCCCTTTTCCGAATTAAAAAAAAGAAAAGAAAAAGAAAATCCCGCTCTAGTTTTGAAAATTTCACTCCTGAATTTTTAAATTTTCCCGCCCTCATTTTGGAGTATCACGGTATCATTCTTAGTATCGAATCTAAGCGGAGCCGAGAGCGAATCAAGTCGAGAGCTTCGTCTGAACTAAGGTAAAAAAATATACAATCTTTCAAAACCCTAATATTATGAATCGATCTGTTTCTGTGACTGCTGTGAGAGAGATTAGAATCTCTACTTTAGTTTATGATTTTGTTTTTAATTTAGAATTGAAGTTCAATTTTGAAATTGAGGTTTTTAACCATAATTTAGGGTTCATGTCAAATTGGGATTTCCTAACGTATCGCGATTGAGGAGTAGGAAATGATGGACTATTATGATATGGATGACATAATCATGGAGGATGAGGTATTTGTTTCATCTTAGAGCTTTTCTGTTCCAGGATATCTTACAATAAGTTTAATTTTGTCCATCTTTACTTGTAGCTTGTCTCTGTTGTATTCAGAGTGGGTGCAAATGGAGTTGGACTTCTTGATCCCGGCGCTGAAACAAACAATGTCTGTGTGCCCCTCTGATTTCCTGCGCATAATCTTGATTGGAGCTCTTAATGTCATGACCAGCTTTTTAAAGGTTTTTTTTTTTTTTTTTTTTGTGTACCAATGCAGATTGAACAAGGTGCCAAGGTGGAGCTTCCTTTCTGGCTTTCTCAAGAGTTGCACTTGAGACGAGCAATATCAAGTAACCTGCCTGCCTGCTTCAATCAAAAGTAACCATCTCAACCCCCTCGTTTAATTTTTCTCTGTTCTTATACAAAGAAAAGAAATTTTTTGCTTGTTGTAGTAGTTGAATACAAGAAAGAAAGTTCATAATTCTAATAGGTGTTTGAACATGTAATGTGCGCGGCGGCAAGACTATTCCAAGGGCACTCAACTTTGACCGGCTAACCTTGTATAGAAAATTTAAATGTTAGAATCCCTCAGATTAAATGCCTAATGAATGATTATTTCTGCTGTAATACGACTTCTGTGCTGGATCTATTACATTGGGCATTATACAGGCCTTTGACAGGAGAGTAGCTTCCAGTATTAATGCAAGGTTCTTGAATTGTGTTCTAGTGATGTGATAAACTTATTCATCTTGTATTTCATTACAGAACTAGAAAGCAAGTACAGGCTGATGTTGCATATGTGGATTTGAAAAAGCGCTGCCCCTATTTCTATGAGTTTGGATGCAAGGTTGCACCTGTGTGAGTATATCTTTGTCCACCTATCCATTACTTACTTCTTCCATAACAGATACTACCTCCTGATGCTCCTCATCAAGGGAATCTTGAACTGCCTACTTTTCCCATTCTCTTTAGTCCCCAATTTGGTATTTTACTTGAACGGTCTATTAGATTTAGAAACCATTGTACGCCATCTCTGCTCTTAAGCGAAGTATATGGGTTAAATGTTTGATTAGGTATTAAGTTAGTGAAGCTACAAAAGGAGAAAATTTAATAGAAAAGCTTAGACATTTGAGCAATATATGTACTTTTTGGTTAAATAGGATTGGCGATAGAACCATTGGGTCGTTTCTCCTGTACGCTTTTAGAGGCAGGTACAAGGAAGTTCTGAGCAAGGCGCATAGTGCAGCATTTTCTGTAGCTCCCAAGTTCTTGCCACTTCTAACGAAAGAAGAAACTCACTAAGATTTTATAACTATAACCATCTTCAACCTTTTACCTTCAATATTTCCTCCGGACCTCACACTAACGACAGTTGTCCTTCCCTTTTAGTATATGATGCAGCTCAGTCTTCAGTGACCGTGTACAAGAAATGGCGGGTTGGTGGGCCCAGGTTTGAGAGAGCCCCAATTTTGAGGAAGAGAAAATCGAATGGGTAGATTCAAGCTCTGACTGTATGATTGGTCTTTGCCCCTAGCAAACCAAAGCTGCACAGGTCTGATCTAGTAGGGTACAAAGAACCCTGAAGGTGTTCACCTCCAGATCAATGTAATGTAGCTTTTACCTTGTAGTTAAGTTAAATAAAATAGAGAAACCATTTCTATGCTATGAAATGAACATGAGTTTACCTCCCTCCCGGAAGCTGGACAATTTGACTGTTCCATTCTTTTTTTATTTTTATCTTTGACTCTCTATTTTGGATTAATATGGAAATCTTTTTCTTTCAAGTTTTATAAGAAAGAAGATAGCCTGAACTAGAACTCACATTGATGGTCCAAAATGAATTTCCGCTGCAGTTATGTCTGCTTTCCAGATATGAATTTCCCTTTTCCTTCGTCAGGGTCCAGTATAACTCTGTCTTATTCTGAATGCTCTACCTGAATGCTCTATGTATGTACACATGTAGTGGGTTGCTTCATATATAAAACACCACCTGCACACGGTTACTTCTTTGAGTGACTTGCTTATGTTATAAGTAAGGTGTTAACGATGCTTTAGGATAAATATCACTCAGGTGCAAGGACTTGTCTTTCTTCTAGCAGCATCTGATTGAAAGGGATGTGTTGATACTTATAACACGACGATACCATTGTTTCCACTTTCTTTTTTTTTCTTTTTTTTTTCTGCCGTGTCAAGTGTGTCAAGATTAAGAACAAAACGCATACAGATAGACTTAGACCTAAGTACTACCATTGACTGACTTGGAAATGGAAACTGGCCAACTTTTATCGTTGACTGAGAGTCACAACAGCTTTGCATCTAACGCTTAAGATCTCATACATGCTGAAACTTTCACCAAGATTTGAAGGAAAATATTTTTCTTCAGTATAAATACCCATTG
This sequence comes from Papaver bracteatum, assembly GCA_023529315.1. NCBI lineage: Eukaryota > Viridiplantae > Streptophyta > Magnoliopsida > Ranunculales > Papaveraceae > Papaver > Papaver bracteatum. The sequence continues at coordinate 536,373 of JAJJWX010004494.1, forward strand.
GTCTGTTAGAACAGAATACATCTAAAAAACTAGGTTTGCTTTCTGCAAAGATGAGTCTTCTAAATCTTATTGTCATTACCTTATCACTGTTACCCACCTTAACATGCGCTAAAATATTGTTTCAGGTATATCACTATCTCAACCTTCTCGTCTTTATTACATTTCATTTGTTAGTTCTTTCTTTTACCAAAAAGTTATTAACAATTTTTATAATTTTGATACCAAAGGGATTCAATTGGGAATCATCTAAGAAGGAAGGAGGGTGGTATAACTTCCTTAAAAACTCTGCACCTAGTGATCTAGCTAGTGCTGGAATTACCCATGTTTGGCTTCCACCATCTTCACAATCTGTGGCACCCGAAGGTAATGTTGCTCTGTACTTTAAACGTAATTGACACAACCGATGGCAAAGTGACGGTGGGATTTTCTGTGCATATCTCATAGTTTTACCCGAGATAGATTCAATTTTTTACTGATGGCTTTTGGCGATAACTACGATTTTACCAACTTCTTGTTATATCTAGATATTATCATGTAGAGTAGGGAGAATTTGGCGAACTTTTTGAGTTTTTCATTTGAGGTTGGTACATAAAGCTTGCTAACATAATTTCCGTAATAAATCTATTTCTTTTTGAAGGGTACATGCCTGGACGTCTGTATGATCTCAACTCAAAATATGGAAGTGTGGATGAATTGAAGTCATTAATAAACGTTTTCAAAGATAGAGGAATTCAGTCAGTTGCAGACATAGTTATAAAACACAGAACTGCAGAGAAGCAAGACGGTCGTGGAATATGGTGCATCTTTGAAGGAGGAACTGTTAGAAAAAACAATGTTTTGTTTTAATCAAAAAATGCATGGACCATGTTTTGATCCCAAGACCTATTGCTCCCTAGATGTTTTTTCATGTGAATGAATAAAACATTAGTCCCATATAGACTAAAACACTAAGAGTTTTATACTTAAATAGCATTGGTTTAGCCTTAAGGGCATGTATGGGGAAAGCCCTAGACTATGGCAAGGTTGCCTAAACCTTATTGCATTTCTTATTGCCTTTCCCGTTCGCGCGGTGCTTCGCACAGACGCACGCACGCTCGGCTCGGCTCGGGCTCGGGCGTGGCCGACCCTTTCTTTTTACTGAAAATTTCCACTCGTTTCTCCCACACATGTAAAGAATTTTATTCTTTGCCTTTTCGGTTTTGGATATCCGACAGCCTCGAGAAGCATCTTTTTCCACGCGTGTCACATGGTGTTCTTGACACCTGTACATACTGTTTTCCTCGAGAAGAATCTCAAAAATTTTGAACGCGTTTGCACTGTTCTTTTAACGCGATTTTTTACCTTACCTTTTGTAACGTTCGAGACGCGTGTTTCACGGATCTTATCGTGCATTGGATTCGAATTGTTTTCGAACGTTTCAAATATTCTTTTCTTGTGCTATAAATACGAGATGAATTTTTTGTTCTGATTCAGAACAAACATTTTTTTTTTGTTCTCTTTCTTCTTCTTCTCTACTGCTTTCAGAAATAATTAAGTTCTTATTTTACGTTTCTTTTATATCACGAGAAAAGTTGAGTTCTTCACTAAAACAAGTTGTAGTTTATAGAAACATAATTTTGTAACACTATTTCTTTGTTTATTTAAACAATCATAGTTTACGTAAACATAAATTAGTTTTACATTTCTCTAAACTGTTTGAGTTTCGACTTGTATTTTTGTTTTTCATTTTCACGCCAAGTTCTAAGGGTTCTCTGTGTATGCTACACATAGAGGAGAACTAACGATAGTTGTATCCTGGAGGTAATTTGTTAATTGCTATAGCATCTCAGAGGAGTAGCAGGCAATATTACCTTTAGCTCAGCGTATCTCATACGTGCCTCTACTAAGTTTATTGAGTTATTTGTTACTACTATCAGTGTAATCTAAGTATTATTTCCCATTTGCATTCGATTATTGTAATTAATTCCAACAATCTAAAGGTAATAATTGCCTTATTGTAATATTGTAAGTTTGTGATATTGTAATTGCTGTAAGAACATGAGAAAAAATACCGTAGAAAGACCACCAAAGTTCAGTGGTAAGGACTTTAAGAGATGGCAGTCTAAAATGTTATTCTTCCTAAACGACCAAAGGTTAGATGGACTTGCTTTAAATAGACCCTCCAGAAGACTTCATCACCGTGGTAATGAAGATAAACTGGAAAGGTGGAATAGGAAGAATTACTCGTGCAAGAATCATATTCTTAACTGTCTTGATGACTCTTTGTACGACTTCTATAATGCAAAAGAAAATTTTAATGCTTTTGATTTATGGGAAGCTCTAGAAGAAAAATATCATCTTCAAGCCGCTGGAAGTAAGAAGTTCTTGATGGCTAAGTGCTTAGAATACAACATGACTCGACGAAAAATCCGTGGTAGAACAGTTCGTTTAACTTCAACTCCTCATCGCGAGATTCTTGCTGAAGGCATGACTTTTGATGAAGCTCTACAAGTATCAGCTGTGATTGAAAAGCTTCCACCCTCATGGAGCGAATACAAGAGGAGGCTGCGACACAAGATTCGTGAAATCACCATGGTGGAGCTTGGCAAAAAGATCTAGGTTGAGGAGCTTATGTGCAGCAAGGACAAGAGCATGATGCTGAGCAAAAACATGTCCAACAAAGCTCATGTTTTGGACGATAAAGTCGCTTCAAAGAAAATTCTGGAGAATCCAGCAAAATTGGTAATAGACGTAACAGACGTCGAAAACCCAGAGGTAACAATTTTAAGCCTAGAGGTGGTGTCACTAAGCACACCATCAAAGGCGACTGTTTTAATTGTGGTAAACCTGGACATATGGCTAAAGACTGTAAGGCCCCTAAAAGGATCAAATATGATCCAAAACAGAAAAATAAGGAAAACATAGTAGAGGACTCGGATATTTCACCGGCATGGTGTCCGAAGTCGACCTTGTCTCTAGTATGACTAATGTGAGAGACTGGTGGCTTGATTTTGGAGCCACCAAGCATGTCGTAAATTCAGAATGCTTTCTCCTCCTATGCCATAGTAGGAGATGATGAGAAACTGTTCATGGGAAAATCTTCCACCGCGAAAGTGGTGGGGAAAGGCAAGGTCGAACTGAAGCTAACTTCAGGAAAACTCGCATTGAATGACGTATTCTACGTCCCAGGACATATGCAAAAATCTTATCTCGTAAAACCATCCCGCTAGGAAAAGGTTTTAAGATTGTTCTTTGAATCCAATCTTGTTGTGATTTCTAAGCATGGTGAATTCGTAGGAAAAGGTTATGTTACCGATAACATGATTAAGCTTAGTGTATCTCGATTTGAAATTGAATGTTAATGCATCTTCTTCTGTTTATGTTTGTGACTCCTCACATGTTTGGCATGATAGACTTGGGCATGTTAATTTCAAATCGCTAGAAAGACTTGCTAATTTAGGTTGCATACCAAAAATAAACTTTGATAAAAAACAAAGATGTGAAATCTGTGTTGAATCTAAATATGCAAGAAAACCATTTAATAAAAGTGTTGAACGTAGAACAGTTCCTTTGGAATTAATACACTCGGATTTAGGAGACTTGAAATCAACACCAACAAGAGGTGGTAGAAAATGGTATATCACTTTCATAGATGATTACTCACGATACTGTCAGGTTCATCTTCTTACAAGTAAAGATGAGGCCTTAGAGGCTTTCAAGTTTTATAAACTTGAAGTAGAAAACCAAAAAGGAGTTAAGATTAAAACTCTTAGGTCTGACCGTGGCGGTGAGTATGTGATACCCATAGGAGAGTTTTGTAAAAATAATGGAATCATTCATGAAACCACTGCACCATATTCACCTGAATCGAATGGTGTAGCCGAAATAAAAAATAGAACACTCATAGATATGCTAAATGCTATGTTGACAAGTTCAGGGTTATCTTCGAATTTGTGGGGGAAAGCTATCCTCTCGGCATGCTATATTTTGAACCGAGTTCCATTTAAAAAATCAGATAAAACTCCCTACGAATTGTGGAATGGTAAACAACCTTCCTATGCATACTTTAAAGTGTGGGGGTGTTTGGCCAAGGTGGCCATTCCTCATCCCAAGAAAACTAAAATGGGTCCTAAAACAGTCGACTGTGTTTTCTTAGGGTATCCTGAGCATACAATTGCACACAGGTTTATGGTCATCAGTTCTGACCATAATAATATTGGTCAGAATACCATATTGGAATCTAGAGATGATGTGTTTTATGAACACATATTTCCTTTAAGGTCTGGACCTCGAAAAAGGGTCCATGATGACCTCTCGGATGTTCCATCGACTAGTCAAACCACAACTTTAGAGTATGAGACTGAACCAAGAAGAAGTAAGAGGGTTAGAACTGAAACAAGTTTTGGCCCAGATTTTTTGACTCTTACGGTAGAGTCTGAACCCCAAAACTACAAGGAAGCTATGACTTCTCCAGAAGCTCCTTTCTGGGAAGAAGCTTCATTAAATGAATGGGAGTCCATTCAAAGAAACGAAACTTGGGAGCTTGTAGACTTGCCTCCCTGGAAGTAAATCCATAGGTTGCAAATGGGTGTTCAAAAGGAAACTTAGAACAGATGGAACTATAGATAAATATAAAGCTAGGTTGGTAGCTAAAGGCTATAGACAACAGGAAGGAGTAGATTTCTTTGATACCTATTCACCAGTCTCTAGAATCACCTCGATTAGAATGTTGATTGCTATTGCTTCAATTTATGATTTGCATATACATCAGATGGATGTTAAACTGCTTTTCTATATGGTGAATTGAATGAAGAAATTTATATGGATCAACCTGAAGGCTTTATAGTAAAATGTTATGAAAACAAAGTATGCAAGTTAAACAAATCTCTTTACGGTTTAAAACAAGCACCTAAACAGTGGCATGAAAAATTTGATCATGTTATGATAATTAATGGCTTCAAGGTTAATGAATCTGATAAATGTATTTACATTAAATCTGTGGATGATTCTCATGTTATTGTATGCCTATATGTTGATGATATGCTCATATTAGGCAGTAACCTTGATATTATTAATACCATTAAAAGCATGCTTAGAGATAATTTTGACATGAAAGACTTAGGCCCTACTGATGTAATCTTAGGGATGAAAATCAGAAAGATGTCTGATGGATATAGTCTTAGTCAATCTCATTATCTTCAAAACCGTACTAAAGAGATTTAATTATGAAAATGCTAAACCTGCATCTACTCCTTTTGATCCCACTTGTAAATTGAAAAAGAACAAGGGTAAGGGTATTGATCAACTTGAGTATTCTCGCATTATTGGTAGTCTTATGTATTTGATGAACTGTACAAGACCTGATATTGCTTACTCTGTGAGTAGATTAAGCAGGTATACTTGCAACCCATGGCAGGATCACTGGAATGCTCTCTTCAGAGTTTTACGTTACCTGAGAGGGACCTCAAACTATTGCTTAAGTTTTGGGAAGTATCCTGCTGTACTGGAAGGGTATTGTGATGCCAACTGGATATCAGACTCAGAAGAGTGCAAATCTACTAGTGGGTACATCTTCTTGCTTGGATGTGCGTTTGTCTCATGGAAGTCTACCAAACAGACATGTATAGCTAAATCCACTATGGAGTCTGAGTTTATAGCCTTGGAAAAATCTGGAGAGGAAGCTGAATGGATGCGATGTTTCCTGGGAGGAATTCCACTCTGGCCCAAGCCTGTGTCTTCAATCGCTATCCACTGTGACAGTAAAGATGCTCTTGGTTGCGCAAAGAACAATGTATACAACGGAAAGTCTATACATATATGTAGAAGACACAAGACGGTGAAACAACTACTCTCTACTGGTATTATCTCGATAGACTTTGTAAAATCCAAAGATAATCTTGCAGATCCTTTGACGAAAGGTTTACCGAGAGAGGAAGTTAAATCCACATCGAGGGGGATGGGACTTAAGCTCATAGAATAAATCACCATGAAGGATACTCAACATTGTGATTGGATTTCCAAGATCAAGGTTCAATGAGACAACTAATTTATGGTGATATTGGTAAAGCACTATCTTTGTCCCTCCCTATGGTGTAATCATGTGATAGTGCAGCCTGCAGATTTACAGGATGATCTTTTGAGATCTTAATGGGTTCCATGGCTTTGATTAAAGCGGGGTGTGGCAAGACACTCTTTATGGACCCACCTTTGTGGATGTTGGAAGTATGGCCGCTTCCTATGAGAATTTGAGCTGATTCTCTAGAGACATTCATTAAGTCCGGGATTTTAGCCCACGGCCAAAATGGGCACAACCGCAAGAGCTTGGCAGCTGTTTTCTTCGGTTGAGGCATCAAGTGTGGCTGTTATTTCTGAATTGCATTCATTGTTGGCGGTTCAAGACATTGCGTTCACCGTATCAACAAGCAGTTCAGGTAACCTCTCACTAAGTTAAGGTTCAATCTTTGGGACACCTTAGCCTATTTTGTTGCCTTATGTTTTATCGTGTTTTATCGACATGTTTTATTATTCATGTGGGGGATTGTTAGAAAAAACAATGTTTTGTTTTAATCAAAAAATGCATGGACCATGTTTTGATCCCAAGACCTATTGCTCCCTAGATGTTTTTTCATGTGAATGAATAAAACATTAGTCCCATATAGACTAAAACACTAAGAGTTTTAGACTTAAATAGCATTGGTTTAGCCTTAAGGGCATGGCCCTTTGGGTCTTTAGACCTTTGTGTATGGGGAAAGCCCTAGACTATGGCAAGGTTTCCTAAACCTTATTGCATTTCTTATTGCCTTTCCCGTTCGCGCAGTGCTTCGCACAGAAGCACGCACGCTCGCTCGGCTCGGCTCGGGCTTGGGCTCAGGCTCGGGCGTGGGCGTGGGCGAGGGCGTGGGCGTGGGTGTGGGTGTGGGTTTATCCGACCCTTTCTTTTTACTGAAAATTTCCACTCGTTTCTCCCACACATGTAAAGAATTTTATTCTTTGCCTTCTCGGTTTTGGATATCCGACAGCCTCGAGAAGCATCTTTTTCCACGCGTGTCACACGGTGTTCTTGACACCTGTACATACTGTTTTCCTCGAGAAGAATCTCGAAAATTTTGAACGCGTTTGCACTGTTCTTTTAACGCGATTTTTTACCTTACCTTTTGTAACATTCGAGACGCGTGTTTCACGGATCTTGTCGTGCATTGGATTCGAATTGTTTTCAAACGTTTCAAATATTCTTTTCTTGTGCTATAAATACGAGATGAATTTTTTGTTCTGAACTTGCATCAGAACAAAAAAAAAATTTTTGTTCTCTTTCTTCTTCTTCTCTACTGCTTTCAGAAATAATTAAGTTCTTATTTTACGTTTCTTTTATATCACAGAAAAGTTGAGTTCTTCACTAAAACAAGTTGTAGTTTACAGAAACATAATTTTGTAACACTATTTCTTTGTTTACGTAAACAATCATAGTTTACAGAAACATAAATTAGTTTTACATTTCTCTGAAACTGTTTGAGTTTCGACTTGTATTTTTGTTTTTCATTTCTGCTGCCAAGTTCTAAGGGTTCTCTCTGTGTATGCTACACATAGAGGAGAACTAACAGTAGTTGTATCCTGGAGGTAATTTGTTAATTGCTATAGCATCTCAGAGGAGTAGCAGGCAATATTACCTTTAGCTCAGCGTATCTCATACGTGCCTCTACTAAGTTTATTGAGTTATTTGTTACTACTATCAGTGTAATCTAAGTATTATTTCCCATTTGCATTCGATTATTGTAATTAATTCCAACAGGAACTTCAGATGATATGCTCGACTGGGGGCCGTCATACATTTGCAAAGATGACACGAAGTACTCTGACGGCACAGGCAATCCTGACACAGGTGAAGACTTTGGTGGTGCCCCAGATATTGATCATACTAATCCAAGAGTCCAAAGAGAACTGTCAGCTTGGATGAATTGGCTCAAGACAGACATTGGTTTCTCTGGATGGAGATTCGACTTCGTCAAAGGGTATTATCCAGATTATACAAAGTTATATATGGAGAATACTAAGCCAGACTTTGCTGTCGGAGAATTCTATGATGGAGACAAGAATTTGATAATAAAATGGCTTCAAGCAGCAGGAGAGAGTGGTGTCACTGCCTTCGACTTCCCTACTAAATTCATCCTACAAAACGCGGTGCAAGGAGATTTTTCAAAACTAAAGGACTCCAATGGAGGACCACCAGGATTAATCGGGTCATTGCCAGGAAAGAGTGTAACGTTCATTGAAAATCATGACACAGGGTCTACTCAGAAACAAAACCCATTCCCATCCGACAAAGTTATTCAGGGTTATGCTTACATACTCACACATCCGGGGATACCATCCATAGTAAGTTCAATTTGCGTTCGTTTTTTGTTGGGATAGTAACAACAATAATGAAAATAAATTGAATAAGCACAAGTGATACTTAGCTTGATTTGCAACAACTTGGTGGATGCATCACATCGAGTAGCATGCGGAGCAAAAACTGATAGAGGCACGTATAAGATACGTTGAGCTAAAGACAATATCGCCTGCTACTCCTATAAATAGAGAGATGATATAACTTCATTAGCGAGTTGCCTCCAGGATACAACTATCGTTAGCATTCCTTCTTGTAGCATATAAGAGAACGCCCTTAGAGCTTGGCAGTGAAAAATGACTCATTGAAACCATCTTGTTTCACTCAAAAAACTCATAAAGAAATAATGGAAGAATAAAACTTGTTTTCTCTCCTACTCTATTTTTCTACTAAAAAACAGAGGAGTTAATATTGAGTTGTTTTTCTCTTAAAATATGAAAACCAAAACATGAAGGATTTCATTTTGTTTTTCCACTTACTCTACTGCTCTCTTTTTCTTATGAAAACATAAGAAGAATTTTTGTTCTTCTTCTACTGAAAGCATCAAAAGAGTTTATAGTTCTCTTATCCTCTACTCTCTCTACCGTCTACTGCACCCTTAAGTTCTCTGCTCTATGTTCTACTCTCTACTTATCATTTTCTTCCAGAAATGTGATGATAGATATAATGAAACTTTAAACGTTAGAGAAAGAAGGAAAAGCGAATCCCATGCGCGACAACAATTTTCTAAACCAAGAAAGAACGGTCAGGAAAAAATATGCCCAACAAAAAGGACTGATGTGCTGTCAACAAAAACCGTGTAAAAATGAAAAGCATGCGGGATAGGAGATTCCTCACAAGGAAAGTACAACAAAGCTGCCGTGTTACATGTGCGACAAAAGAAGATGCTTCCTACTAGAAGAGTGATGATGCTTGTGTGGCAACATATGAGATGGATTCAACGTTCAAAATTCTATAAGTTTATACTTTACTTTTATTACTCATAGTTTTGTGACTCCACTAACAAAATGAGAATTAATAAACCAAGAAAGGAATTAAGGAATCTATGATGATTCTTCACGATAGAATTAATTCAAAAAACTGTCGTGTAGCATAGAAGAATCAATTCAAAACATGCATGACCGTGTTATGAAGAGAAGCATGCCTGACAACAATATTCTTCATGGGAGATAACAAAACATGCGTGACAGTAAGATAGTCCACATTTTCATTAAACAATCACCTGAGGGTGGTAGACCCAAAGGGCACGTTAATCACCTATTCTCATTTTCATTAAACAGTTCTCATTTTCATAACTAAAAGGTATGAAGGTGGTAGACCCACTCCCACTCCCGAGCCCGACCGGACGGCGGCAGCGTGCTTCTATGCGAAGCACCATACGTACGGGATAGACAACCTTGCCATAGTCTAGGTCTTCCCCCACACACAAAAGTGTATAGACCCAAAGGGCCATACCCTTTAGGCAAAACCCATGGTATTTATGCCTAAAACTCTTAAGAATTTAGTCTTATGTGAGCTATTGTTTTGTCTATTCAAATGAAAAAAACAACTAGAGGGCAATAGATCTAGGGATCAAATCATGGTCCAAGTTTTTCAAAACCCCATTTTTTTCTAACAATCCCCCACATGAATGATAAAACACATCGAAAAAACGCGAGAAAACAGAAGGCATCAAAATAGGCTAAGGTGTCCCAAAGATTGAACCTTAGCTTAGTGAGAGGTTACCGAAAATGCTTGTTGTAACGGTGAACACAATGTCTTGAACCGCCAAAAGTGAATGCAATTCAGAAATAACAACCACACTTGATGTCTCCACCGAAAGATGCCAAGCTCTTGCGGTTGTGCCCGTTTTGTCTGTGGGCAAAGTCCCGGACTTAATGAATGTCTCTAGAGAATCAGCTCAAATTCTCATAGGAAGCGGCCCCACTTCCAACATCCACAAAGGTGAGTCCATAAAGAGTGTCCTGCCACACCCCGCTTTAATCAAAGCCATGGAACCCATTAAATCTCAAAATATCATCCTAAAATTCTGCAGGCAGCACTATCGCACGGTTACACCATAGGGAGGGACAAAGATAGTGCTTTCACGATATCACCATAAATTAGTTGTTTCATTGAACCTTGATCTTGGAAAACCAGTCACAAGGTTGAGTATCCTTCATGGTGATTTATTCTATGAGCTTAAGTCCCACCCCCCTCGATGTAGAGATAACTACCTTTCTTTATAAACCTTTCGTCAAAGGAACTGCAATATTATCCTTGACCTTAAAAAGTCAAGAGAGATAATCCCAGTAGAAAGTAGTTGCTTCACTATCTCGTGCTTTCTCTGAAGCTATAGACTCTGACTTCATAGTGGATCGAGCTATACTTGTCTGTTTGTATATCTTCCAAGACACAGACGCATCTTCAAGCATGAAGATGTACCCACTTGTGGATTTTGACTCATATGAGTCCTACATCCAATTGGCATCACATCACCCTTCTGTCGTAGCAGGAATCTTCCCAAAACTTAAGCAAAAGTCTGAAGAGCCTCTCAAGTAGTGCAAAACTCTGTTGAGAGAATTCATGTTATCCTGCTCAGGGTTTCAAGTGTACCTGCTCAAACTACTCACAACGTAAGCAATACCAAGTCTTATATAATTAATAATTACATAAGACTGCTGATTACGCAAAAAATACTCAAGAGTGGAGTAACATCATCACCCTTGTTATCACAATTTGAGAAACACCGTTACAAGGAGTAGAAGCAAGTTTAGCCTGATTAAATTTCGTTAATATGGTTTCAACTAAATGAAATTGACTGAGACTATTCATCACTAAGACTACATCGGTAGTGCTTAAGTCTTTCATGTCAAAATTTTCATTCAACATGCTTTTAGTGGTATTAATAAAATCAATGTTACTGCCTAATATGAGCATATCATCAATATACAGGCACACAGTAACATAAGCATCATCATCATATTTAATGTAAACACATTAATAAGATTTATTAATCTTAAACCACTAGATATCATTACATGATCAAATTCTCATGCCTTTGTTTAGGTGCTTGTTTCAAACCATACAGAAATTTAATCAATTCGCATACTTTGTTCTCACAACAAAAAACCTTTTTAGTTGGTACATATAAATTTCTACATTTAATTCACCATTTAAAATTGCAGTCTTAACATCCATCTGATGTATATATTCAAATCATGAATAAAAGCAATAATAATCATCATCTTAACAGAAGTGATTCTAGTGACATGTGAAAATATGTCAAAGAAATTTATTCCTTAATTTTTGGTTATAACCCATAACCATACTAGGTATTTCTCTACAGTTTCATCTGTACCAAGGTTTCCTTTTGAAGATTATTCGGAAGAACATATAACTTCCATGTGGGTTCAGTGTCCAAACTCTACCATAAAGGTCACATAGAAAAGGCTAAAACTTATCTAAGTTCTAACTCTCTTACTTCTACTATGTCCAGTCTCAACATCTTGAGACGAGGTTGACTAGTCGAAGGAACATATGCGAAATTGTCATGGATCATTTTTCGAGGTCCAATCCTCAAAGGAATTATATGATCAAAAACCAAAGCATCTCTAGAATGCACCACAGTGTTCATACCAATGTTATCAATGTCAAATATTATGACCATTAACCTATATGCACTAGAATGCTTAGGATAGGTTAGGAATCCATAATCTTAGGTCAATTTTTTTTATTTGCTTGGGAGGATAAATAGCCAGTATACCCCCCCACATTTTAGGTATATTGGTCAAGAACACAAAAATAGGTTATGCACCTTGCACAATCTTCTTGAGAGATTAAAATAAATATTTTTATTTTACACCCCCACAATTATCAGGATTTCTCAACATGCTGCGATTTTGTGTCATTTAACACACGCCACATACTCAAATTATGATTTAACATGTTCATGTATTCATTATCAATTAATAGCATACAAGTTTCACTTTATCTATTAATTCCTCATGTTCTCTTATGTTAAGAGTTCAAAGCATTACATGAACTTATTTCCAAATATCATATATCATAGTAAAATAGATAACCATTGGAAATTATATTTAAAGCATAATGCACATGTGGAGAACGAAAGTTTCCATACCTGAAACCATTTTACCTATTTTCCTTCAATTGTTTTGATAGTTGAGTTTCTCAAAGAAATGCATTCATTCCTTGGTGCTTTTGGTAGAAGACTCACACACTTCTTCTGAAGCTCGCATTCTAGCATCCCGAACATTAACCAACTTTCTTGTTGGATCAAAATATTGTACCTCAACATTAGATTCAATCAATCATTAGTAGGTCACAAAATATTGGTAATTAAAACCAAATGCTTTGTGTATTCACAAATCAGTTTAAGCACAAACTTTTTGTTGCACCACAATAGTTAACCAACCATGTGATTTATGCAAATTGATGTTACACAAAACATATATGATCCAAGTGATTTTGAACATAAACGAAGTTGATATACATCTTATCAAAATCATATTATTCCTTGACAAAGTAATACAATTTTACCTCTACAAATGATTATTGCTCTTGTCATAGGAATCGGTTGCTAGCTACATGCTTAATTTATCATGAGAATTAAATTTCAACTAAATATCCTCTAAGTAATTATTACTACAGGTTCCCATGATATTCCCAAAGTGATAGCACATCACTAATCAAATGTTGCTAGACATAATCAACAGATTACACACATTTCATGTTTTTCTGGACAGACATGCACAACAATTTTCCAAATACCTTATCTCTCAAACCACATATCCTTATTAGATGAATCAAAAGGGGGTTTAAAGATAAGATCCAGAACTAAATATCTTATTTAGATTAACATTTCCAAAAACTCATAGTTATGGCAGAAAAATAAATTTTTCAGCAAAGTTTTTCCTGCCCGTCAGAAATTTCCAGAAACGTATAACAGTTTTGTAAAATATTTAATAAATACTTTTACAACTCCAAAAATCATGAAATTTGGTGAAGTTAACAACAAACATGTATATATCATTGTGTTAAAGTATTCAGCAAATTTCGTCCTGGGTTAAAAGATAAACCCTAAATTATACAACTCATACAAAACTTTTAATTTTGTTTTTTCACTTTAGAAAAATATGAACATCTTTATTTTTCCAAAATTAATATCAACACCATTTATTCAATTTTTGATTATGTAAATGCCTTATGACACTTTCCATTAAACTTAGTAGTTTAATTTGTCAACAATATTTTTCTTTATTATTGTTACAAAAAATTAAACTAGCATATATTGTCTTTAGATTGTTGGGATAGTAACAACAATAATGAAAATAAATTGAATAAGCACAAGTGATACTTAGATTGATTTGCAGCAACTTGGTGGATGAATCACGTCGAGTAGCATGCGGAGCAAAAAATGATAGAGGCACGTATAAGATACGCTGAGCTAAAGACAATATCGCCTGCTACTCCTCTAAATAGAGAGATGCTATAGCTTCATTAGCGAGTTGCCTCCAGGATACAACTATCGTTAGCATTCCTTCTTGTAGCATACAAGAGAACGCCCTTAGAGCTTGGCAGTGAAAAATGACTCATTGAAACCATCTTGTTTCACTCAAAAAACTCATAGAGAAATAATGGAAGAATAAAACTTGTTTTCTCTCCTACTCTATTTTTCTACTAAAAAACAGAGGAGTTAATATTGAGTTGTTTTTCTCTTAAATTGTTTTTCCACTTACTCTACTGCTCTCTTTTTCTTATGAAAACATAAGAAGAATTTTTGTTCTTCTTCTACTGAAAGCATCAAAAGAGTTTATAGTTCTCTTATCCTCTACTCTCTCTACCGTCTACTGCACCCTTAAGTTCTCTGCTCTATGTTCTACTCTCTACTTATCATTTTCTTCCAGAAATGTGATGATAGATATAATGAAACTTTAAACGTTAGAGAAAGAAGGAAAAGCGAATCCCATGCGCGACAACAATTTTCTAAACCAAGAAGAACGGTCAGGAAAAAATATGCCCAACAAAAAGGAATGATGTGCTGTCAACAAAAACCGTGTAAAAATGAAAAGCATGCGGGACAGGAGATTCCTCACAAGGAAAGTACAACAAAGCTGCCGTGTTACATGTGCGACAAAAGAAGATGCTTCCTACTAGAAGAGTGATGATGCTTGTGTGGCAACATATGAGATGGATTCAACGGTCAAAATTCTATAAGTTTATACTTTACTTTTAGTACTCATAGTTTTGTGACTCCACTGACAAAATGAGAATTAATAAACCAAGAAAGGAATTAAGGAATCTATGATGATTCTTCACGATAGAATTAATTCAAAAAAACTGTCGTGTAGCATAGAAGAATCAATTCAAAACATGCATGACCGTGTTATGAAGAGAAGCATGCCTGACAACAATATTCTTCATGGGAGATAACAAAACATGCGTGACAGTAAGATAGTCCACATTTTCATTAAACAATCACCTGAGGGTGGTAGACCCAAAGGGCACGTTAATCACCTGTTCTCATTTTCATTAAACAGTTCTCATTTTCATAACTAAAAGGTATGAAGGTGGTAGACCCACTCCCGAGCCCGACCGGACGGCGGCAGCGTGCTTCTGTGCGAAGCACCATGCGTACGGGATAGGCAATCTTGCCATAGTCTAGGTATTCCCCCACACACAAAAGTGTAGAGACCCAAAGGGCCGTACCCTTTAGGCAAAACCCATGATATTTATGCCTAAAACTCTTAAGAGTTTAGTCTTATGTGAGACTATTGTTTTATCTATTCAAATGAAAAAAACAACTAGAGGGCAATAGATCTAGGGATCAAATCATGGTCCAAGTTTTTCAAAACCCCATTTTTTTCTAACATTTTTCTCTGGTTAAAATACACTAAGTCCAGCTAGTTATGATTATTCTGAATTTCTAGTGATTGTGTTGTGTGGTTAGCAACTCGATTACTTTGATATTTGTTTGTATAGGAATGATAATGCAAAAAACACTTTTTGCAAGCTAAATGTGGTTTGTTTGTGCAGTTTTATGACCGCTTCTACGACTGGGGCATTAAAGAGGAGATAATTAAGCTAACTGCAGCGAGGTCGAGGAACGGTATCAAACCAACTAGCTCAGTGCGCATTATTGCTGCAGATGCTGATCTCTATTTAGCTGAAATTGATGAGAAAATTATTACCAAGATTGGCCCAAAGATGGACCTGGGTAACCTTGTCCCGCCAAACTATAAGGTTGTTGCCGATGGTAAAGACTATGCCGTGTTTGAAAAAACACAATAAAGAGTGGGGCGCGAACATGGTACTCATCAATACGTATACAAACTAAACATCGTTGATGTCGCTTAATAATGTATCAAATAAAAAAAGTAAATGAGAAAAGCTCTTTAGTTAACACTTCTTTGGAAGATTTCTGTATGGAGCTAATATAACTGTTTTATGGTTTGAAAGTAAGACTTACCAGAGCACCAAAACAGGAAAAGTCAGAGATCCTCACGTCTATAAGCTACAAACTTTTATTTTTATTGATAACTAGGTGTGGGCCCGTGCGTTGCACGGGCTCAGATTTATTATCCCATATCTAAGTAAGACCTTTATATCCTAGTTTAATTGGGGGCCATGAATATTAATTGGGGACAAGACACTAGAAGACAAAATAGGTCTCCCAATAACAATTTGGGTCACCCCTTATAATTTTTTTCTTCTAAATGGCTAAAATGCCCCTAAATAATTAGTGATAATCTTACTTAATTATAGTTTAACTTTTTTTTTCAAATTTTTTGTTCATCCATGTGTATGAAAAATCGTTGAGATCATGGATAATTTTTTATTTTTTTTTGCCCAGATCCGTATGAAAAATCGTCATGGTATTGAAGTGGTTCATTGACGACGCTAAACAGTCGTTAATATTTTGATGATTTTCGGTGTGACCCTAAACGATCGTTAATATTTTGTGAGTTTTAAAAAGAGTCGTTCACTCACCGTTTGTGAACGGTCGTTAATGTTTTGACTGTTTTCTGTGACGACCCTAAACAGTCGTTAATGTTTCGACAGTTTCAGTGACGACTCTAAACAGTCTTAATGGCGGAAATGTACGACAGTTTTGAGACGTCATATAAAAATCAATACCTTGACGACCCTTTGGAAAGGTCATTATTGTTTTTATGATGTATATGACGACACTTAAAGTCGTTATTGTCTTTGAAGGGTCGTTAATTAGGGTCGTGATTTGAAAAATAAAAATAAAAAAATTAGTTAAGGGTAAAACAATATTTTCATAATCGGATAAATATGCCCCTGAAAATTTTGGGGTGCAAATAAAATCTCATGGCCCCCAATTAAAATTTATGGCCCCCAATTAAACTAGGCTTTATATGGCCACTTTTTTTGTAAAATGTAAGTGATCAATTGACACAAAGAAATTGGAAATGGTTAGGGCTGAAAAACCAAAAATGTCCCTCCCTTTTAGTCCAATTACTATAACTCCTTGTGTATCCTATCTTTTCAGGGGTATAATTGGAAATCAAACTTGAATATAACATATCTAAAAATCCGTGCCTTGGAATTTTACAAATTTTATCTCGTTGGAAAGCTAATAAAAAAACCTATCCAACGAGCACAAACAACAATATCAAATTTTGAGTTTTTACGAAAAATTCAGAGGTACTTATCATTTTAGGCACAATTTTAAGAAATTAAGTGTATATCCATTATGCAAACCACCATAAAGTATACATAATAGTTTATGTAGCAAAATTTTGGTTTATTCATCAACTTATTTTCCGTTGCAACTAATAAAACGATGTACTCCTCCGTTTCAAGAAAAATGATACTTTCATTTTAGGCATAATTCTTGAAAATTGAATGCATAGCCATTATGCAAACCACCACAAAGGATGCATAACACATCATGCATCCATATTTTGGTTTATGGATCGACTAATTTTCCGTTTAAGAAAAGGTGATACTTTCACATCCCGTTTCAGGAAAAGTGATACTTTCACTCCGTTTCGGGAAAAGTGATACTTTTGCTCTGTTTCGGAAAAAGTGATACTTTTGTTCTGTTTCGGAAAAAGTGATACTTTTTCTGGAACGGGGAGAAAGTATCACTTTTTCAGGAAACGAGACGAAAGTATCACTTTTTCTGAAACGGGGGTGAAAGTATCACCTTTTCTTAAACGGGACGAAAATAGTCGCAGACAAACCCCATCTTCAGATTCTTCTTCGGTCGACCCTCCCACCGTGGAAACTGTCGTACTAGTTTATAAGATTACAGTAACAATCTAATATGGAGTTGAGTTGAAACAAAAACTTCAAAAAACTGAGAATTTAATTTAAAAAAATAAAGGGATCATTTTGGTGTAGTATGATAACCTGACGTGAGCTCGCTAAATTCCAACATAATCATATGATTATTACAGTTTCAAAACAAAGCACACAAAACAGCTAATAGATCCTTACATTACCCACTAAACCAAATAATTTGGTTTGTTTGCCAGCTTGTTTCAAACATTAACAATATATTAAGCGAGTCACTTTTTATATTTGTTGCCGGTAGCCCAAACGTCTCTCCATCTTTATTGGTACCAAGATAGCTAAAGATTCTTAATATTCTGCATCTCTTTGATTCTCGTATGAGCAATTTAAGCTGTAGGGTAAACCACCGTGCATTCCTCTACGTACTGTGTAGAGCATCATCATCTATGTGAGATCGCATTCCTTCTTTCTCTGGATCCATTTCCATCTAAAAAAAAGTTGTTATTTACCTGCATTTAAAGAGCAAGAATGCAACATGATTTTTTATCACTCACAAATGTCAGCAGCAGTTATTGAACTATTATATAAGGAAGTAAGTTGGTGATAATTTGACGGACATGTTTCCCAATCTCCCGATCTGCAGAAATAATAACTAAAGAAACGATACACAAAATACTGTGTAAGAAGAAAAGCCATTGGAAATGAAAATTACTAATAAATCTCTAACCGAAAATTATTGAAAACTGAAAATTACTCATAGCTAGTATCTATATGAGCATGCCAAAGGTAATGTCATAATGTAGTGTATCAAGTTATCGTTAGAATAAAATATAAATCTTTTCAAGTATGCCCGACCAAAATTATCAGTGAACACTTGTTTACCAATGAGACCCTGAGACTTAAAACTTTGAAGCTTTAAAATGGAACACCCTTTCCTCTAAGTACGACATCAGGAAGGAAAGAGATAATAGATTCAAAATCATAACATACATATAAATGTTTTAAGGTTGAAATATTATTAGAACCTTCTCAGCCTTAACGGCAAGTTAACCTTACAACTTCTTATCTTTAAGAACATGAATTTCCACAAATAAAAGAAAACACAGAACCTCATATTGAGCACATAAGCAATAACACCAAAATCATTAAACACCAAATTCGCATCATTTTAGGCAACTGCATTTTCCAAAACTGGAGTTCAATAACAAACTTTCAGTTGTTGTTCAGTAAATTATAAGAGGATAAAATAGTTACAGTATCAGTTAAAAATTTAGTACCTTTATTATCTCATCTTGGTCTTGTTACTCAATTGCATATGAAGGCAGCTCAAAGTACCGAAAAAATTAAAAAGAATTAGGGTTTGGATAGAGCATTTTATTCGCCGCTTCGAAATCTAAACAAATAGGGATTAGTCCATAAACAAATAAACCCTAAAATCGATAATATTTCTGGCTCTAACTGACGTTTAAGACATGAATCACAATTTCGATAATAACAAAATACATAAAAAAATAATATCAATAAAAAATAAAACCAAAAAATGAAAGGAAAAAAGATTACAGGAAAAACTCTAAACCCTAAGTAAGCAAAGACGAAGAAAAAAATAAAAATACCTGTTGTGGATCAAAGTTGAGATTCGATTCACTTTTCCTAGCAATAAAAAATAACAACAAAATTAAATCAGTAAAAAAAGAAACTCAAATCATAAACTTTTAATTAGTGGAAAAGTGGACAGGCAGAAAATATTAGGGCTAGGAAAGGAGTTTGTTAGCAAATGGAGTTTTTAATTAGAGAAGCGAAGGTGAGGGAAGAAAGAGTGAGGAAGAAGAGAAAATAGGGTTTGGACTTTCTTCCATTTGGATAACGTAAGATCTTGGGAAAAAATAAATAAGTGGGGCTGAAAATATGCAAGATTGGTGGTGTGAAAAAACAAAATTTTCCTATTGGTTGAAATATTTTCGGTGGGGCCAGAAGCTCTAGAATTTAAGCTTGATACAGCTGTTAACCACAATAGAGTATTTTCTCCTGAAACTATATATATAATTAGTGGAAAAGTGGACATGCAGAAAATATTAGGGCTAGGAAAGGAGTTTGTTAGCAAATGAAGTTTTTAATTAGAGAAGCGATGGTGAGGGAAGAAAGAGCGAGGAAGAAGAGAAAATAGGGTTTGGACTTTGGTCCATTTGGATAACGTAAGATCTTGGGAAAAAATAAATAAGTGGGGTTGAAAATATGCAAGATTGGTGGTGTGAAAAAGCAAAATTTTCCTATTGGTTGAAATATTTTTGGTGGGGCCAGAAGCTCTAGAATTTAAGCTTGATACAGCTTTTAACCACAACAGAGTATTTTCTCCTGAAACTATATATATAATGGATTATTCTTATAATTCACAAATCACAAATGAACCATGTTTTGTGGGTTTTTAAGCCTATAATGTTAAGGAAGCCCCATAAGACACCAATAAATTGAAATGTCAGGTAAGCTTTAGCAGTTCAGCTAGGGTACATAGCACTAAAATATTATGACAATTGGGAAAAATTCCAAAATGACCGTTATGTCTTTTTAGGTCAAATGACTATTTTGCCCCTGGTCTAAAACTTGATGGATATGTCTTTTCACTTCGAATTAAAAAATGACCATTTTACCTCTGATATGTAAAATAATTTTTTTACCCCTGGTATCAACAAGAGTATATAAATTCTCGTACACATTCAGGTTTTTACACACAACCATTAGATCTGAAGAACGTGTAAGGATCCTAGAGTAACTGTAACAAAAATACAGTTGTAGACAGCTGTAATAGACAATGACTCTAAGTGTAAACAGAGTGTTAAGGAAAATAAGATTAACTCCACACTATGTGTTACTACTCTCACGCAAAATGAAGGGGAGACAAAACCTTCAGTTTGTGCTTCAGAAACTCAAATCAAGGTGTAGCCAGTCCCTTAGTGAAGATATCAACAACTTGTTATGGAGTAAAGAGATATGCGATCGGTAGGGATCCAGACTATACTATCTTTCTGAAAAAGTGAAAATCCAGTGCAAGATGTTTCATTCTGCTGTGAAGCACCAGATTTGAAGTAAGAGCAATAGAACTTTTGTTGTCACAGGCAATAGTAGGTGATGAAGGAAGGAAAACATGCAAATCTTTAAGAAGCTGACACAACCAAAAAACTTCTGCAGCTATAGATGCTAATGACCTATATTATGCTTCAATGCTAGACCTTGCTACTGTAGCTTGTTTCTTTGCTGACCAACTAACAGGATTTGAGCCAAAAAGTTCACAATATCCAATAATGGATCTCTTATCATCTGGATGACCAGCCCAATTTGCATATGAGTACCCTTGCAAAGATGTAAAACCTTCGGTAAACAGAATTCCATGATCAAGTGTACCTTTGACATATCTTAAAATTCTTTTTGCAGCAACCAGATGAGAAGTTGTTGGAGAATGCATGAATTGACAAACTTGATTGACTGCAAAGCATATCTCAGGTCTAGTCCAAGTAAGTACTGAAGTGAGCCAACAATGGACATATACTCTGTAGGATTAGACAATACTTCACCATCGCTTGCACTTAACTTGAATGAAGAAGTACATGGTATTGAACAAGGTTTTATCCCTTTTAGATTAATCTTGTCAAGCAAATCCAAAGTATATTTGGTTAAACAAAGAAATAAACCTTCTTTATTCCACTTAATTTCCAACCCTAGGAAGTATAGCATACTACCCAAATCCTTGACAAGAAATTGAGTGCATAAGTGCCAATGACAGATTCGCAGTGAGAAGAGTTATTACATGTGATGATAATATCATCTACATACACTAAAATGATTGTTCATTGTAAACCAATTTTTTGAAAAAATAAAGAAGAATTTGCAGGAGATGGGACAAAGTCAATATAGACCAAAGCATCTAGATAATTTCTTATACCAGGCCCTTGATGCTTGATTTAGTCCATACAAGGATTTTTTTCAATTTACAGACATAATCCGAATGATCCTTATCTTGAAAACCAGGTGGCTGAGACATAAAAACCTTTTTTTTTCAATTCCCATGAAGGAAAGCATTACTAATGTCAAGTTGTTTTATATATGCCAATCAAAGTTTACCGCAAGAGATAGTACTAACCTGATTTTTGCAGGTTTGACAACTGGTGCAGCTACGATGTGGTCGGGCCACATACTTGAAATGTTGACACGTCGTACAAAGAAGGAAAAAACTTGAAAAACAATTTCATTACCTAATTGTTTTCCTTATTTTTCTTTTTTTAACTTCCTACTTTTTCTCAAAAAGTAAAACAGTTAAAGGAATTTGTAGGGGGAAGCTTTTTTAGTTTAATAGGTGTCAAACAATAAAGTCTCCCAAACACGTCGTAGTCGGGGTGTTTGACAATAGGGCTAAAGGTGTTTGTGTTGTCAAGACCCTCCAACTGATGAAATCCTTTTGCCATATTTTAGTGTGTCAAAACTCATCTAAAGTCGCTTGATTATATATTAGAGTCAACTTCGTTTAGGTTAGACTAGAAAGTCTAGGAATGTTGAGACATACAAGTATTACTATGAAAACTGGAAGAATGTGAAGAAGTAACGAACTACAACGACGACATCATCCTTCCACATAAGGTTAGTAATATTGACTTGAACTATTTCATTCCTAATGACGTATCTTTGAAGTCACGCTATATTGAAAACATAACTGCAAAGCTGTATATACTGTACATATTGTATGATACTCTAGTGATGTGACATGGTCATAATTGTATGATCATAGTATTAGGGAATTAGACTACGAAGTATAATGCTTATCTTTTGAACTTCGTAGATATGACATCGACATAATCTTGTATATACTGTTATGATTATGTGAATGGGTTATGGTGAAGATTTCATCATAGGAAACAATGTTTTATATTTGTTTGAAGGAAGTGCATTCATGAACTTATTTCGTAAATCGAAAGGGAAATCATTAGGCTTATTGGTTCGGCTATTCATTGCAAATCTTTGGATGACCAATATGTGTGAGATGGTAAAACCGATCGTAACTATGTTATGTATCTTGGTATAACTAATCACAATGCCTGACTTATAATTTGGTATGACTGGTTTTTATTAATTGGTGTAACCGATCCTAAGTAATCACCATGAGATGGTATGATCGATATTTGTAATTGGTGTGACCGATCCTAGTAATTGGTGTAACCGATCCTAGTAATTGGTGTGACCGATCACAAGCAATACCATGGGAATATGTTAACCAATCCTGGTAACTGATGTAACTGGTCCTGGTAACTTATGTGACCGATCACAAGTATTTCCATATTGAGGTATAACCGATCCTAGTGACTGGTAGAACCGATTGAACCCATGTATGTGATTTGATATTTGATCAATCACATAGTTATCTTGGAATATAGGTCAACCAATTATAAACTTGTTTGAAAGTGTGGTATAACCGGTTCCAAGAATGTAAATCCATGTAAATATGAATAAGGATTTACAGAGAAAAGATGTCAACATACTTTGAACACATATAGTGACTCTTATCATTTATTATTCAAAGATATTCCTCAGTTTCAAGGAGATCCTGTGCCGAGATAATTTAAAAATATTTTAATTAAGGTTTTTGGTTTTATATGCTTTAATTACCAGCAATTAAATGCATATCTCTAGAGAATAAAAACTAGTAATGTGCATTTACTAATTGGAGAATTTTATTGAGAGATTTCGTAAATTTTGGACAAGCATTTATTTGAATTAGGAAAACCAATTTTGGCATTCATTGCATATCTTGAGAATATTTTTGGTTTTGGGAATTCCTTGATGTCCAAACATCCTTGGTCTATAAATACCTAAGTTTTCATTTCTAGCAAACCATCCTAAGATCCATGCAAACTTTATTTCTTGTTGTTCCTGATGGAGCCGTTTAATCGAAAAGGAAAGTATCCTAATTAGGTGAAATCTCTTATGATCGCTCGTTTAAAGACTTCAGTGGGATCAAGAAGCTCTACGAGTACCGTTGGTGGGAAACTAGATAATTACAGTGCTATTAGTTTTCGATTGATTTGATTGACTAACGGTTGTTGAAACTTTGATTGCACCTAGTTTGTTTATTCTTGAGAATCTTCTCTTATGATATAAGATTCAATCAAACTAGATCGAAGTATCAACGGGATCTTTGGAAATGTTTGTAGATCTAAAGACATCTTGTGATAATCCATTGCTAACAGACTCCGTTCTGTGTGTGATTAATCACAAGAGATTCAAGTGGTGTTGTGAAGGTTATTATTGAAGATTTGAAGAAGAAGAATATTTCTTATTAGTTCTAATATCTTTGTGTGTGCACAAACCTTGATCGAATGGGATCCAACTAGAATCAGATTTATTCGATTGATTAGTTGCATGAGATCGACATCACTTTATAGCTTCTCGTTGAGATCTATATTGTTTGATAAACTTAACTGCTTTTGTAGTTGTTAGATAGATTGATCTAACTAGGCAAAGGATTTTATTAGATTAAACGGAAGAGCCTTTGCGTATGATTAGAGATATCTTTTTCTTGAATGAATCAAAAGAGTTGTTACCAAACAGATTTGTTGTTCCTTTACTGTTTGGAATACAATCCAAAGGAATTGTACCAGTGCTTGACCTTCGAAGTCGGAAGTGCAGGGATACTGAGGAAACTAAGTGAACTAGGGGTAGTTGCTTGGTCTCAACTATACGAAGTTGGTGTATATTTTGTATAGCGGCTTAATTATGAGAGTATTCAATTCTGGACTAGGTCCCGGTGTTTTTATGCATTTGAAGTTTTCCTCGTTAACAAAATCTTGCTATGTGATTTACTTTTGTTTTCCGTAATTATATCTTTTTATATAATTTAAACTAAATTGCACTTTATGTTAACTCCGATATACTTGATAGTGATCCTAAAGATTTTGGTTAAGTCCGAAACTATTATCAAGTATCACACTTTGGTAGTCGTATTGTCTCGATCTCGTACCCATGGACAGTCATACAAAGTGTGAATACCGATATGTTGTATTGTCTCGACTCTGTCCATAGACGATCACTTTCGGTAAGAGGAATTATATGTTAAAAATAAAATAATTGTGGTGTATTTGGTCACCCTCGTCTTTTCACCATCTGCATTATATTTAACTTTGAATACACATTTACAACCAATTAGGTTGTATTTGCATCTTTGAGAGCTATGTGGTCATTCTTCATAGCATGTTACCAAACTTCTACTTTAACAGTTGGAGAATAAAAAGTTGGTGTTGGAACTTCTATATATGTGTGAGAGCTGAGTTAATGATAGAGAATATTTAGTTGCTAAATATACCTTTGGTTTGACAACACCACTCTTAGCTCAAGTTTGTATATGATGGTGTTGATGGTGGTTTTTAGCTTAGGGTTAAAATCATAAAACCTTGTATCTGATGTGACATCACTCTGCAAGGAAATAGAGGCACGTGTGCTAACCTCTCCACTGGAAAATTTATTGTGCTGCTCAACATACTTACATGAAATTTATCCAGACTGGCGAATGTAGCAACCATCCTTGATGTTCTATAAATTTTGGCGCCTCGCGTATATTCACTTAATATAAGTTCTTCTGAATGCGTTCTATGCTATGTTCTCGAATTAACTCTTAATTTTGATATGGCATGACGATTTTTGTTCACTCGCAGCAGAGTAGCATGAATCTCCAAATATAAATATAAGATCTTTGCATAAGGTATTCAATTAGTAAAGCATGCTGCTCTCTGGCAATAAACTTAAAAGAGCTCTGTGTCAACACATAGAATTCAATCAATCATCCTGACTAACTTGCAAAATTTAGGGTTTCGCGCCTCGCTCAATATACCAGACCTTGCTTGTCAAAATTAAGCCTAAACAAACTAAGCAATTAATCCGACATGGATTGGCAGGTGAAACCTCGCCCAGAATAAGAAAAACAGGGAGCCGCAGCAGCAAAGAGAGGCGTGGACATTCCTTAGGCCAGCTGGCGCCACTGTCCACGCCCCATCCTAAACCGGCCCTATTTCCCATTGACCAATCAGGTCTCCCTAAATGCGCCACGTGCATTCTGAATGAGGCCGACCCCATGATGCATGCCGGACCCACTTTTAATCGACCAATCAGGTCGCTCTAAAGCCGCCACACTCTCACCAGAAGTGTGGTCGCGCCTTATGTTTGGCCGGCCCCATTTTTTGGCCAATCAAGTTGCTCTAAACTTTCCACCATACATTAAAGGACAAGCGCACCCTGCCACGCTACCATGCTAAAATAACAAGACAAACATGCTCTACCATGATAACATATCGGTCGGCAAACCAACATGCCACTCTACCGCGGTAACCTGCCATAAATAGCCACCCACGTCAATTCCTACTCCCGTGGCTATTTCCAAATGGCCTTGCCATAGTTCCTTTGGCATAGCCATGGCGCCATTTGCACAAAAGTAGCGCCATGCCGTAGCCGCGTGCCACGTGCACTAATTAGGGTTTCGACATCCCAAACCTTAATTTGGGAAAATTTCTACCAAAGTCAAATAACGTTTCCCAGAGCAATGAGATTGGCGTGGCAACATGGCCAATGTTTCCACGCCACATGTGGGTCCGACTCCACGACACCTTGGCCACGCCAAGCCCTAATTCTTCCACGGAGCCTAGGCCACGCCAAGCCCAAATTCTTCCGCGGCGCCTCGACTATGCCAGGCACCATTTATGCAACTGTGCCAATGGCATGCACAAGCCATGCCATCCATGCCGCCGCGCCATTGACAGGCACCAATGCAAGGTCGTCACAATCAACATCTACCCTTATTCATAAGATGCGATCTCGGCCATCGAAGTTCGCCACCAATCCGGTAAGCTCGTGACAAGTTTTAGGCAACTAGCCCGAAAACGAGCCTAGCATCACATAGGCTATTTACATGTGACAAACCTCTCAATTTAAACTTGCCACACGTATCAAAGTACTACATGTTTTCCACAAAAACACTCAAGACATCAAAACATGTCACAAACTGGGGGATACTCATCAGGGTATTGGTCTGGCGGTTTCGCCCGTTACAGGAAAGTGTCATAAATCGGGGCGGTTAGTAATAGTGTAAACGTATCATTCATTATGGAAACATAAATTCCAGGCATTACCCGTTACTCCCTTCTTCCATTACTCAATCATTTCCACTTCCTACGAGACCAGGGTACGTTTTTGTTGCGACTTGTATAAATAGGTCTCACCTATCTCCACCAAACAAAAATTTTTGGTCAGGAGAACAATACCACATCCAGAAATTATCTGATAGCTTTCTCACTTATCTAGCCAGTTCAACTTTCTGATACAAGTCGCAAAACGCCTTCACTTCTTGAATCAACTATTCTGGTCTCAACACTTTCTTCGCTTCCCTCCCTAAGACCAACCCTTCTCCTTCACTTTGTGACCGAAGCAAGCCTGGAATGACATTTCTTGGTTTAGGCCAGGATTGTATAGAATGATCTCTCGAATCAAAAGTACTCATGTGCAGTATATTGTTTAGGGTTTAGGTTCGTTTCTCACACACACACCCAAAATCAGCAGAAACGGTTTTCACCCACAAACAATTAGCGACCACAATGGGAGATTAATCTCTCGGTTGCAAATTCAACTCTCGTTTCCATCATCCTACCAGTGAATGCCATGCTTGGGTGCGCATTATCTAAGAAGAGATGGGTTTAGGAGAACTGCGTCTGGGACTAGGGATTCTCTACCTTACCACGGATCGGCAAAAAGATGCTCCACCGACAATAAAGAATGACCGGGGACTTCTCATGGCAAGAAGGGCATTACGTAAAGACTCGAATTTACTACCTAAAGACTCATCTCTGATGAAAGACCCTAAAGAGAGTAAGTTTGCTAGATGATGTTTACAAGACCTATTATTTGGATTTTCACATTTATCATGGAAGCCGATGACCCAATAATCCCAAGATTTCATATCTCTTCCTTTCTCATGCAACGTTCACGGTCCTGAATGATTTTTCTACTTAAATTCGTAATTCAGATTTTGACATATCAATTAAGCAAAAAGCCAGTACTTCAAAAATAATCCAAAACTCGTATAAAAATCAATCATCTATCAATCCAAAAACCAGAAAACCAAACCATAAACTAGGCGTTTCTTTTGCCTTTCAAAAAAGAAGTTCAAAAAATAAAAGTATTCAAGGAAATTTGCCTAACAACGGCTCGATCTTATTGTAGAAGATGTCCTTCATGCTTTGAAGAGACGCCTGCTTCAGCTTCAACTCTTGGGACAACTTCTTGACTTCCGCCTCTTGTTGATTAATCAAATCCACAGAAGGACCATCAACCGCTTCAGCCTGCAGCCTTTAGATCTCGGAAAATCCCTCACAGAACCAAGAGGCGTTAAACTCAAAGTTTACATACATGTCTCGATGAAACTTCCAACTTGAGATCACATCTCAAGAAACGGTATGGCCGGTCACATTGCATATATCGTAAATCAATGATAAAGCTTCTTCCACACGCTTGACCAACGTAAATCGGCTAGTGAGCTTTTTGGTCATGGAAATGTGCCCGTATTTTTCCCATATCATGGTATACAACTCCGCATACTTAGACAGTACATTGAAGCCTCCAATCAACACGTGATATTCATGAGGATTCAAGAACGAAGGGTCGAAAGTGGCGCCTGCAATCTATTCCGGAACCAGTAAGGATTATTTGGCTACAATCGCTCCCACAGTCATGGGGGAGTTTTCCATCATCTGAAGCATAGCAGCATCTTCACGACAATCAGTCTCCATCTACGGGTTTCTAATAGGTAAGGTTTCCATGGATGGAGACACTGTTACACCTTCATTGTCGTGGATATCCATCTCAGAGTTATTTTCGGAAGCAGCTTCTTCTTGTAAATATCACCAATTAATCATTTATATGGCGTAAATAAATAATCCAAGAGAAAAGTGTGGAAAACCCACCGACTCATTTGTGGGTCCACTGGAAGAAGAATCGCTATTATATTCAGAAGTGCTCCTCTCATCACCGGATCTCGAGCTTTTTTCCTCTTCGGATTCTTATTCAAGAGATTCAGTCTCGTTGCCTCCTTTCTCAAGAGGCGCCGTTTTTTGGCCTTAGGCAAGTATGGCAAAGATATTTGAGTTACCGAGCCCCTAAGTCAAAAAAAAGAAAAAAAGTCAGTGGAGAAATGGAAAACTTATGTAATTCAGCCAAGTCAGTGAGGGAATCACATACACCTGTGTGTTGAAAGAACTGAAAGTCACATGACCCGTCGAATACAATTGTAAACCACCTGCACGATTTTTCGACCTCTGCTCCTTTTCTGGAGACAATATGCATCCAAGCTAGAGGATTTTCGCTTGCCCGAAGGAAGCTCTTTCAATAATTTATGCTTTGCTAGAACCGCAGATAAAGGTTTACCTCACGAATTTGTCATAACATCCTGCACGAACTGATGAATGGAGAGGAACTCAGCTTGCTAGAAGATATTATATTTGGGAGTCTTTACAGGTTTTCATTCTGGGGGAAAGAAGGGAAGACTTTATATCTGGTGCAAAGACGTTGTAATCAAGAATATCGGGTAACGATTCATCTGGAGCTATCAGCGGGCGACAAAATGGGACTCCCTGGTCAAATCCCATATGTCGAGCAGCCCTGTCAATGTTATAAGAGACTACTCCACAAAATCTTTTGAAAAAAGATGGCATGTACCCAGATATGCAGCTTCACAAGAATACAGTTTCTCCAATGCTCATATTCCCGTCAGTGAAACACAATATCACTTTCGGTGCGGAAGAAAAAGTGTCCGGTTGAACTATGGAGGCATAGACTGGGGCCCAAGGATGAAAGTTAACTGCATGCAAGTTGTCAAGAAAATCAATGAGCTTTGCGCAAGGTCTTGGACACCTCTCCAACCAACGGAGTATCCTAGAACCGCCATATGCATCAGGAAACAAGGTTCTCGGGTTAGGAGCGTATTTTTTTAAAATGCTCCCACAACCACGCTTGAATAAAGGCGAGGTGGATATACGATTCTACTTTATTATACCCATTAGAGACGTACATGTCTACTACTAAGTGATCCAGATGAGTGTACAAAGAGACAAGAAATAAACTGCCGATGGGAAGAGAAATGCCTTTCGCTAGTTTGATAGTAAATTTGACGAGCTTCTGTCTTATCTCATTCTTACCAGAGCCATCATCAAAAAGATCTCTGGATAGCCACATAATTAAAAATGCAGCAAAATGGAGTGTATCATCCACTACTTGATCCAACTCCGGCTCATCAGGGAACCACTCAGACACCCACCAGTTATAGAAACACCTTTCCTCATTCTTTCGAACATATTCCGCTGCTTTCGTGACCAAAAAGACGTGCATTTCTTCTTCTTCCTCAGACAAGACAACATCAAGTTTCCCAATTATTGGAATACTCAACAGAACAGCTACGCTTTCCAAAAAAATAGTCATCTCACCCATCTACATATAGCGTGTGAGTTTCAGGGCACCATCTGGAGATGAAAGTGATCAAGCCTGCAATATCTTTTATAATTTGAAGTGTCGCAGATGCCATGAAATCATGCATGATTTGCGCCTCAGTTAAGTTGGCCTTTACGTGGTCGTGGATCATCATGAACTTCATCCATTTATCATA
Organism: Papaver bracteatum; assembly: GCA_023529315.1. NCBI lineage: Eukaryota > Viridiplantae > Streptophyta > Magnoliopsida > Ranunculales > Papaveraceae > Papaver > Papaver bracteatum. The sequence goes on from JAJJWX010004494.1 coordinate 566,678, forward strand.
AGAGCGCAATGGACTAAGGCATATTTTGAAATCCGTGGGAGAAACTGGATACTCTTTCTTTTGAAGGCAAAACCTCATTATACGCCCTAGAGCGACCGATTGAACTTCTACATAATTCTTTGAATTAGTCAGAAGAGTTGCCACGAATTTGGGATGGGTTTTTGTAATCGAAGCAGACTTCGTAAAGAACTCATCATTTGTGTTCGGTTTGGAGTTGTTGACACTTCTCAACGCAGACATCTTAACAAAATTCCTTATGCTTTTGAAATAACTACAACAAAGCAAAGCAAAAAAAAAAAAAAAAAAACTACTTTGAAGAAAAGCATACATGAAAATTTTATCAAAAAATTAGTTACCACAATCAAGAGTCGACAACACATTTGCTACGGAAGTTTCTCCTTTGGCCACATGTCATGGCACTCATGGATAAAGGGAATGGGGACCGATGTATGCTCAACAAGATACACGTGATGTCGTTAAAAGTACACCCTTGGATGAAACTAGACAATGCCGCGAGGAACATATGAAGCCGCAGAAAGTATGACCTCGGACAAGTCACGCATGGCCACAGAAAATTGTGTACACGTCCACGAGAGGAAAATGAAACCCTAAAAGCTAGGTTTTCATAGGAGAAGAACTAATGGCAGCCACCCATCCATGCACGCCTACTTTGTATAATAATTGGCTTCCTTACTATCAATGTGATGGCTAATATTAATACGATATTGCTAGCAGAGAAGAATCATTCATACAAAAGTATTTCTACGGGTTTATGGAGGATATGCCTATGGCTAGGGTTTACACCAAAAAATTGGAGGGGGGGACAAAGGAGAAACGCTGGAGCACATACCTGGAGTACGCTCGCCAACTCCTCTGCTTTTCTTCTAACGCGGAGACGTGGAAACAAAGAAAATATCATAAAAATAATAAAAGATGTGCGACCCTTTTTATATACATATTACTTTGGAGTTTGAGTGGAAGAAGGTTTCCTTTTATAAGCACAACACTTTTGGAATTAGAGTGGAGGAAGGTTTCTCGTTTAAGCTAGCCACGCCATGAGCCCTTCCAAGCTATCCACGCCATTGGCCCTTCCAAGCTAGCCACGCCATTGGCCCTTCCAAGCTAGCCTCGCTATTGGCACTTCTAAGCTAGCCTCACTATTGGCCTTTCCAATCTAGCCTCGCCATCGGCCCTTCCAAGATAGACGCTCCATACACCTTTCCGTATCCATCCAAAGTGGCGGCATCTTATTCGTTCGAAGTAATGCCATCTCCACCAGCCAAGGAGGTGTCATCTTAGCCGTTCGAGGCAGCGCAATCTCCACCATCCAAGGAAGCGCCATCTTAGCCGTTCAAAGCAGCGCTATCTCCATACGTTCTGTGACCTAGCTAACTAACACCGTTTACCTCGTGGACCCAGTTACAATGTCACCTCTACCAATCAGTAGCCAAATATGCAACATTGAAGCCAACGTCCCACGACCAAGACGAATTTACGCAAAGGCCAATGCAAGGATCACAGATTCCTCATGCCTTCCGCTAAAGGTTAGCCAAATCTTCCTAACAATCTCTTTGTGACTTGTTATTTCAATTTTTTCCTCCTCTGTCACCATCTCATGCTTACCCCGTAACAAGGCCACTGTTCCGATCTAAGCAAGGGACTTAATGTTGATGGTGGTTTTTAGCTTAGGGTTAAAATCGTAAAAACTTGCATATGATATAACGTCACTCTGCCAGGAAACAGAACCACGTGTGCTAACATCTCCATTGGAAAATTTATTGTGCTGCTCAACATACTTACATGAAATTTATCCAGACTGGCGAATGTAGAAACCATCCAAAATTTTTTGTAAATTTCGGTGCCTCGCGTATATTCACTTAATATAATATCTTCTAAATGCCTTCTATGCTATGTTCTCCGACTTAACTCTTAATGTTGATATGGCATGACGATTTTTATTCACTCGCAGCAGAGTAACACGAATCTCCAAATATCAAAGATAAGATCTTTGCATAAGGTATTCAATCAGAAAAGCATATTTCTCTTTGTAAATAAACCTAAAAGAGCTCTGTGTCAACACATAGAATTCAATCAATCGTCCTGACTAACTTGCAGAAGTTAGGGTTTCACGCCTCGCGCAATATACCAGACCTTGCTTGTCAAAATTAAGCATAAACAAACTAAGAAATTAATCCGCCATGGATTGGCAGGTGCATCCTTGCCCAGAATAATAAAAAAATAGGGAGCCACAGCAGCAAAGAGAGTCGTGGCCATGCCTTAGGCAAGCTGGCACCACTGGCCACGCCCCATCCTAAACCGGCCCTATTTACCATTGACTAATCAGGACGCCCTAAATGCGCCACGCGCATTCTGAATGAGGCTGGACCCATGATGCTTGATGGCCCCACTTCTAGTCGACTAATCAGGTCGCTCTAAAGCCGCCACACTCTCACCATAAGTGTGGTCACGCCTTATGTTTGGCCAGCTCCCTTTTGTGGCCAATCAAGTTGTTCTAAACTTGCCACCATACATTAAAGGAGAAACGTACCCTGCCGTGCTACCATGCTAAACGAACAAGCCAAACGCGCTCTACCACGACAACATATCGATCAGCATGCCAACATGCCACTCTACCAAGGTAACCTGCAATAAATAGCTACCCACGGAAATTCTTACTCCAGTGGACGTTTCCACACCTTGTTCTTGCCATAGTTCCTTTGGCATATCCATGGCGCCATTTGCATAAAAATAGCGCCATGCCGCAGCCGCGTGCCACGTGCACTAATTAGGGTTTCGACATGCCAAACTCTAATTTGGGAAAAATGCTACCAAATCCAAATAACGTTTCCCAGAGAAATGGGATTGGCGTGGCAACATGGCCAATGTTTCCACGCCATATGTGGGTCCGACTTCACGGCGCCTTGGAAACGCCAAGCCCTAATTCTTCCACGTCGCCTCGGCCATGCCAGGCACCATTTACGCAACTGTGCCAATGGCATGCATAATCCATGCCAGACATGCCGCCGCGCCATTGACATGCACCAACGTAAGGTAGCCACAATAAACGGATACCCTTATTCATAAGATTCTATCTCGGCCATCGAAGTTTGCCACCAATCTGGTAAGCTCGTGATAAGTTTTAGGCAACTATCCCAAAAACTTACGCAACTGTGCCAATGGCATACACAAGCCATGCCAGCCATGCCGCCGCGCCATTGACAGGCACTAACATAAGGTAGCCACAATCAACGACTACCCTTATTCATAAGATGCTATCTCGGCCATCAAAGTTCGTCACCAATCCGGTGAGCTCGTGATAAGTTTTAGGCAACTATCCCAAAAACAAGCCTAGCATCACATATGATATTTACATGCGGCAAACCTCTCAATTTCAACATGCCACACGTAGCAAAGTGATACATGTTTTCCACAAAAACACTCGAGATATAAAACTATGTCACAAAATGGGGGATACTCATTAGGGTATTAGTCTGGATGTTTATAGTGTGCGGCGTGCAATACGCCTGTTACAGGAAAGTGTCATAAAGAGGGGCGGTTAGTAATGGTGAGAAGTAATGGTGTAAACGTATCATTCATTATGGAAACATAAATTTCAGGCGTTACCCGTTACTACCTTCTTCCATTACTCAATCGTTTCCACTTCCTACGAGACCAGGGTACGTTTTTGTTGCGACTTGTATAAATAAGTCTCACCTATTTCCACCAAACAACAAGTTTTGGTCAGGAGAACAATGCCACATCCAGAAATCATATGATATCTTTCTCACTCAGCTAGCTAGTTCAACTTTCTAATATAAGTCTAAAAACGCCCATACTTCCAGAATCAACTATTCTGGTCACAACACTTTCTTCGCTTCCCTCCCTAATATTAACCCTTCTCCTTCACTTTGTGACTGAAGCAAGCTTGGAACAACCATTTCTTGGTTTAGGCCAAGATTGTACAGATTGATCTCTCGAATCAAAAGTACTCCCGTGTAATACATTGTTTAGGGTTTAGATTCGTTTCTCACCCACATACCCAAAATTTCCAAAATCAGCAGATTAGATTTTCATTCACAAATAATTGGCGTTGTTAGAGCATTGCTCGATTGAACCCACCAAGCGTTGGTATGTTAATTTTGGTTATCATATTTTAGTGAACCAAAACTCATTTAAGAGTCGCTTGATTTAAATGTACTAGAGTCAACTTCGTATAGGTTAGCTTGAAAGTATTAGGATGAGACATTACAAGTATTGCGAAGACTTGAAGAAGTACGGAGCTACAAGACAACATCATCCTTCCTCTTGAGGTTAGTGATATTTGACTTGAACTATTTCATTCCCTAACGTATCTTTCAAGTCGTGTATATTGAAAACATAAAACTGCGAAGCATGAACACTCTAGATAGACATAGTATTAAGGAATACAAAATGAAGTTTCTTGATTAACCATTAAACTTTGTATATAATACATCGACATAATCGTATGAATGCTATTGTTATTATGTATGGGTATGAGGTGAGGATTTTATCCTAGGAAACAATGTTTTTACATGTGTTTTAAGGAAGTAAGTTCATGATATATGCTGTGAACCGAAAAAGAAATCGCCAGGCGTTATTGGGGATGTTCTTCATTGCATATCTTATGAATGACCAATATGTGTGATTAGTATAAACGCTCATGACTTGTTTGTGTTCTTAGTAAAACTATTCACATGAGGCCTGACTTATGTATTGGTATGACTTTTATTAGTGAAACCGATCTTAAGTAATCACCTGGGGTATGATCGGATTGTGAGTGTCTGAAATTATTACTGGGAGAAGGGGAACCGATCATAGTAAGAGGTGTTGTGCATCACAAGGGGAACCGATCCTTGTATGAGGTGCATCAAGGTTTATGGAAGAAAGGGGAACCGATCCTATGAACATGTGCAACACGTTTTTGGGAAGGGGAACCGATCCTATGGACATGTGTAGTGCATACAAGTTAGATACCAAATATATATGGGGAACCGATCCTAGTACCTAGTCAGCCGTATCTTTGGTAAGCTAGTGTAACTATGCACAATACTCATATGGAGGTAGAACCGAAACTTGTTTTGGTAGAACCGTAAAACCATGAGTTGTGATTGAGTGGTACTTTATCAATCACATAGTTCTTGAAAGTCAGATGAACCAATTCTAAACTTGTTTGGAAGTGTGGTAAATCGGTTTCAAGTGAGCAAGCATGGAAAAGACTTACAGGAGTAAGATGTCGTCACACTTTAAACACGGTGCATTAATGCTTATTCTATATTGTTCAAAGATATTCCTTAACGGCTAAAAAGGAAGTCAATCCCAAGATCGAATTTAAATAAGTTAAGAATCTTTTTAATTAAGGGTTTTTAATTATATATGGAAAGTAAGAATTATTAATGCGCATTTACTAGTTAAAGATTTTCCAAGGAGATTTTGATCATATTTTTGGACAGTGCATTCACAGGAATTATGAAAACCAAATTTGGGTTAATATGGAAAAATATCTTGAGAATATTTTCAGTTTTGGAAATTCCTTGGTATCCAAACTTCCTTGTCTATAAATACTTTGAGTTTGCATTTCTAGCAAACTAATCCTGCGTAACATTAGACATACTCTTTTGTCTTTGTTACTGGTGAAGCCACCTATCATAGAGGAGAGTAATCTAATTAGGTGAAATCTCTTATGGCCGCTAAACTTAAAGTATTCTTTGGGATTGAGAAGCTCTAGCGCGACCCGTTGGTGGGAAACTAGATATTGCGGTTTATCTTTAGTTTTCGTATTGATTTGATTGACTAACGGTGGTTGAACTTTGATTGGACCTAGTTTGTTTATTCTTGAGAATCTTATCTTCTGACGTAAGATTCACTCAAACTAGTTCAAGGTTTCGACAAGGATCTTTATACTGTTGTTAGATCTAAAGACGATCTTATGATAATCCATTGTTAACAGACTCCGTTCTGTGTGTGATTGATTATAAGAGATTCAAGTAGTTGTGTGCAGGTGTTTATTGAAGATCTAATAAGATTTTAAGACAAAGAAGATATTGAAGATTTCTGACTTGGTTTTTACAATCTTTGGTGTGCGCAATACTTGTTTGGGAAAAAGAGGATCCGACTATAATTGATTTATCCTTTTGGGTATTTTGATAGAATAGTTGAGGAAGATCGGCATCCATACATTTCCTTGTGATTAAAGGTATTGATTGGCTTAATCTTAACGATTGCCTTTGGGTGATTGAATATAAGATAGATCTTGGAACATGGCAAAGGAGTTTATGTTAAGATAAACAAGGGAACCTTTGCGCAACTCATATCACTTGGTTGAAGAGAGTTGATACCAAAAAAATTTGTTGTTCCTTACTGTTTGGAATACGAACCAAAGGAATTGGTCCAAGTACATGACTTGTTTACAGGTTGGAGGCGTGGGAATACAGACGAAACTAGGTGAACTATAGGTTTAGTTGCTTGGTCTCAACTATACGAAGTTGGTTTATTTTGTATAGCGGCTTAATCCGGAGAGTATTCAATTATGGACTAGGTCCTGGGGTTTTTCTGCATTTGCGGTTTCCTCGTTAACAAAATCTTGCTGTGTCATTTACTTTATATTTCCGCATTATAATTGTTTTATTATAATTAAAGTAAATTTCACAAACTGTAGTAGCAGGAAATCCCACACTACACCCCTCACAAGAATTCATACAATCAAGTCATTTTAAGATGTACAATCACAATCTTTATTGATTAATCTCACAAATTTTACAAGAAAGGAAAGAAATCAAACTAAGAATGTTCTGGACTTTCTCTCTCCTAATGACTTGCTCAACACTCGAAAAAGATCACCCTCTTCCTTACGCTTATTCAACTCTTTATATAGGGAATTACATAGTGGATGACAGCTAATCTGTCCTTTATTTTAGGATCTGACTTGCGATATTCTCGCAAGAGTTCTATTGTCAATCTTCGCAAGCACTACAAACATCGCAGAGTTATCACACTTTTCTCATGTTTCTGCAATCGTCATCTATTATGTCATTCTTCAAATCATTATGCGATGCTCGCAAAGTGTTGTTAGCTAAACTTCACAAATGTGTCCTTCTTGCGATATTCTGATCCTACATCTTGTCTCTTCTCATGTCTTCTCTACGAAGGAGAGAATGTCATGAGAAACTGTTCTTCAAAATACCGCAGCTGCTCATTTTTTCTTTCAACTTCTTTTTCTATCGACAAGGCTCCGTGAATTAAGCATAATCGTCAACACGTGTTGAATATTCCTTTAATTACTGGCACGTTTTATCATTAACCGGTCATCTTCTTTTGGCTATTTAAAGAGGGACCCGAAAGAAAGAGAATTTTCTTCTTTTGTTTCGTTTTCATCTTCATATCTTCTGCAAATCTTCATCATCTTAAAATTCCCTTATTTACCAAATTCATCTTCTGCTACTGTTCTCTTCTATTTCCATGGAGTCACCAAGGTTAGTTCTTCTTCTATTGATTTTGCTGAAAATGATTTTTTTTGCTGAGATCATCTTGTTTGTTCTTTGTGTAATTCCCATACTATTTCTGTTTCAGCAAAAACACTTCAAGTACCGAATTTGCAGTTCAAAACCCTAATGCTCCCAGAAGTTCGCAACTTAAGGTTCTTGCGAAAAAGAGAAATTCTGCGAATGACAAGGTAGTAAGAAACATGGATCTTTTTAATAACAATATTGTTGCCTCTGTTTCTTATATGAGTTGTGATTCGCAGGGTGATGGAGATTCCACTAAACCTCCCAAGAAATCTCGCCAAGCTAAAACTGTTGATATTTCTGTTTCTTTTCCCAAACTTGGTCTTTCAACTTCTTCTTCGCAAACTGAACCTCCTCTTCCTGTTTGTGAAAATATCGCAATAAGCTCTGATGTTTTAACTAATCCTTCTATGGATGAAACACCTATTACACAACCTGTTGCGAATGAAATCTCTTCCTCCCCTGCAACCAATACTTCTCAAGTGCATTCCACCATAATCTCAACCCTTGATTTGCCTCTCACCTTACCATCAAATGACGTCTCTTTACCAAAACATGACGATCATCAACTTTCTATTGTTATTACTTCTTCATCTGAGTCTCTTCATTTCTCTAAGGAAACTGCAGACGGAGTGACTCTTGCCTTAAAGGTCTTATCTGATCTTTTAGTTGACGCCAAGAAATCATCTATGGACCCTGTCAAATATGGTGTTTGCGAAATTTTAGGTAAATATCTTAGTTATGATAGGACAGCTTCGCAAACATCCTTAGAGAAGGAAGTTGAAGTGTTGAAGGAGAATCTTCTCCTTGAGAAGCATAAGTTTCAAAATGCTTCTTTAGACTGCGAACTTCTTCACAAGAAAAATAATGAATTAAAAGGTATGAATTTCTTTTCTTCGTTCTTAACTTTCCTCTTAACAAATTTGTTCTTTTCATGCTGTTCATTCTTAAAGGCTTTTTTTCGCTTGTTAAGCTTTAAACCAGAAACGAATGATGGAGAGATTTCAGTTTGAATCTGCCACTGAAGAAATTCGTGTTGATAGAGATAGTTGGATGGATCAATATAACCGATTAGATAATCTCCATACATACTCTGTTGATCAAATAGATAATCTTACCAAAGAGAATACTCAATTAGTTCAAGAGCAAAACTAATTAAGCAACGAAATATCTCGTCTTTCTTATTTTTTGACTAAAGCTAACTTAGAGATGGAAACTTTATCGGCTGAAAACAGGACTCTTTCTCAGGAAAAGCGAACCATTTTAAATATGGTGGCGACCACTTCGCAAAAATTAAATGTTCTTCAAAAAGTGTGTGATAATCAAGAACAATCTCTTTGTTCGCTGAAAAATGAACATAAAGAAGTAACTGAATCATCTATTGCTGAGAAAAATACACTCATTCAAGGTAGAATAACTTTAAGTGTAAAGGCTAATCAGCTTCAAGAACAATATTCCAAATTAGAAGAATCTCACTTTTTACTTGCGAAGGAAAACACTTTTCTCATTTCTAAAGAAGAGAAATTAAAATCTCGTCTGAAAGGTCTAGTTGGTGATAAATTTGATGATGGCCTGAGTCATTGGGAGAATACTTGCTTGACACTAATTCAAAATCTAATATCTCAAAAGGAAGGTAGTCATTTTGACTGCCTCAAACATCTTTCTTTTGTTAAAATTCTTCGCAATATTTCCCTTGCGAGGTGTTCGCCTGAATAATTTTTGTTTTTACCTTTCGCAGAATACGAAAGAAAGCTTCAGTCTTCCATTTCTACTTTGGATTCTAAACTTGCCAAGGTTTGAAAAGAAAATGGTTTGCTTGCTGCTCATCTTGCCTGCTCTCGCGATTGAGCAGAAAAAAAAGTATGATTATCTTGAATATTTCAAAAACATGGAGATTAGAAATCGTGACAGAGATTTCCTTCGCCAAGATCATCTCAGTGCTGAAGTTCTTGTGAATGAAGTTCTGCTGTCCAAATCTCTTTCTCTTGTATCACTCAAACCTCTGGAAGTAGATGAAGATGAAACTCCTCGTGCTGGTGACAGTGACTTTGATTATGAAAGTGGTGAAGAAAGCGCTTCCCAAGAAATTTTAGAAGAAGAAGAAATCCCTACTAAAGAAGTAGATGATAATGATGAAGCAATTGCTGGTGATGAGCCAAATGAAGAAGAAACCAGAGTCGACCAGGATAAGGAAAACACTGGCAAAGATGATACAGTTGGTGGAGATGATAAGGTTGGCGAAGAAGATAAAGTTGGTGAAGAAGATATTGAAGTCTGAGTTCTAGTTTTATTTTCTTGAATTACTCTTTCTCCTCTTGCGAACAATTTACTTTGGACCTCTTTTGGAATTAATTTTGCTTTTGGTATTTTAAGAATCTGTGAAAAAGATCTTGCGAGAAAGATAATGATATCTTATTTATTAATTCCCATACTTGCCTCTCATTATCTTTCTTGTGATATATGATCTGCATGAAAAATGATTAGTACTTTATAAAAAGAATTTATTTTATTATGTGGTCTTATTTTGCCTTCCTAGGTAAAGGTCTTATTTTGCCATCTTTTGTATTGCGACAAAATCGCAGGACGTTTCTACACTTTCATGTAGAAACCCATTGATCTTGCCTTAACTTTTTCTTCTTTTGTATTTTTTCTGCGAAAATATGACAGGTCTAAATTTTCTTGCGAAATTAAAGCCCCATGATATTGCCGTCTTGCGATGAAATCGCATGACATCTTTACACTTGCATGTAATGACCCCTTGATCTCGTCTTATCTTATCATTTGTATTATTGCCTCTTCAGGAATGTTGCACAAATATGACAAGTCTTAATACTCCCGTGAGTAAAAAGTCTCATGAAATTTGTAGGACCAGAATATCGCTACAACGCTATTCCTGCGATATTAACAACGTTTCTACGAGCGTCACTGCCAATTCTTTAACAACATTTCACGAGCGTCACAAAATATCCAAAAGAAACTGATGATGGAAGGAATAAAAGAAGAATATGTCGATCCTGCGAAGGTCATCATTCTTGCGATAGAGAATATTGTAGCGATCGCGATGAGATCGCAGAATAGATCCGAAATAGGAGGAAAACTTAGCTGTCATCCATTATGTAAATCCCTATATAAAGGGATCGATAGATCCAGAAAATGATGATGTATTTTTGAGATTTGAAAGAGTCTTGAGGAGAGAGAAACTTTAAGAAAATATTTGTAATCTTGATTTCTTCCAATTCTGTAAGCATTTCTGAAATTTGAATAGTAAAGTGTCGTTTAAATCTTTGAAGTTTAATTGATTTCCAATAGATTTCTATAGAATCTTAACAAGGGTGTAGTGTGGGAATTCCCGCAACTACATTTTGGCGCTAGAAACAGGGAATGAATTAACGAAAATTGAAGAAAAAATGAAGAAGAAGATAAAAATTGTTCAAGATTAAGGAAATCATTAAGTAAATCGGTGAGATAATTGAAGGAAGAATGATCAGAATCAAAAAGGATTGTAGAAAATTGGAATGTGATATGGTAACAAGAGCAATGGTTGATAGATTTCATGAAAACATTAAGGGGAAGATACATAAACGAGATTTTGAAGGAAGGAAAATTATGACAGTGGAGAAGATATCATCATTAAAAGATTGGGAAAAGCAGGAGATCACATTTACAGCAACAGAAATACCAGAAGAAAATCTAAGTCATACATCTTCTTTGGTAATTACAATATCCGCCATACCAGTTAGAAAGGGAGAATCAATAAAATATGAAGAAGAATGGGCTATGAATTGAACTTTGGTAGATGCAGGAAGTTCTGTGGATATATTGTTCTATCATAATTTTAAGAAAATGGGATATGAGGATGAAGAAATGTTTAATTCAACATATCATATTCATGGCTTTGTAAAATCGTTAACAAAACCTAAAGGCGAAATAGTGGTGCGAATTCCACTAGGAGAAATTGAAACACAAGTATCATTATATGTGGTAGATGTGGAATCACCGTACAATATGATATTGGGAAGACCATGGATACATGCAATCAAGGCTGTAACATCAACGTTGCATCAGTGCATTAAATTCCCTATGCCCAGTGGAATCGGAGAAATTAGAGGAGATACGGATTTTGCAAAATTATGTTACCAAATTGAAGTGAAAAATTGTGAAAATCGTCCAAAGTTGCGAAAAACTCGCAGAAAACTGGCGAGAGAATTAAAGAAGGAAGAAAAATTTAAAGTTTACATGATAAGAGCAAAAGAAGGAAAAGGAATACCCAGTGAAATCCCACAAGAAGGAGATGAATTAGCGAGAATTATGAAAGCACCAACACCAATGGGAGAACCTGAATCCAGTTATGTCGCAGCAGAACCAACAAAGGAAATAAATATTGGGAGTAAAGAAGAGCCTAAAATGCTGAAAATTGGGACTAGAATGGAGGCAGATGAGGAAGAAAGAACTATAAATCTTTTGCGAGAGTATGCAGATATCTTCGCGTGGAGCATGAACGAGATGCCAGGGATAGACCCGTCAATAGCATGTCATAAATTAGAAATCAACAAAAACATAAGACCATTTAAGAAAAGAATAAGGAAGATCGCAACAACATATCATTCTCAAATAGAAGAATAATTACAGAAGATGCTCGACGCAGGAATTATAAGGCAAGCAAAATATCCAAAGTGGATTGCAAATATGGTAGTGGTCCCAAAAAAGAATAAGGGGATAAGAATTTGTATAGATTTAACTGATTTAAACAAGGCTTGTCCAAAAGATAGTTTTCCGTTACCAGATATTCCACAGATGGTTGAATCAGCAGCAGGAAATGCTAGAATATCATCGTTGGATGGGTATAAAGGATATAATCAAATCCCTCTCTCTGAAGAAGATCAAGAATATACCGCATTTTTTGCTCCAAGAGGATTATATTGTTATACAAAGATACCATTTGGCTTACGAAATGCTGGTGCAACGTATCAAAGAATGGTGGAGAAGGTGTTTGCAAAGTGGATCCACAAAACATTAGAAGTGTATGTAGATGATATGCTGATCAAAAGCAAAGAAGCCGAGGATCATGTGCAATATTTGAAAGAGATTTTCGATCAAATGCGGCAATTCAATATTAAAGTGAATCCTGATAAGTGTACTTTTGGAGTAACTTCAGGGAAATTTTTGGGGTATTGTATCAAAAGAAGGAATACAAGTTGATCCAGAAAAGGTACAAGCAATTCGCGATATGCCAACACCTGCGACGGTAAAAGATGTGCAAAAATTAAATGGACACTTTGCCTCGCTAGGAAGGTTCATTTCGCGATCTTCAGACAAATGCAAACATTTTTTCGATATACTCAAGAAGGGAGAAAAATTCAAGTAGACAGATGAATGCGAATAGGCTTTTCAAGGAATAAAAGAACATTTAACGAACATAACTATTTTACATAAAGCATAACCGGGAGAAGAATTATTGATTTATCTTGCAACAACCACATATGCGCTAAGTGTTGTGTTGCTGCGAGTAGATGTCGGGGTAGAAAAACCAATTTATTACATTAGTAAAACATTCAATTCTGCAGAGAGAAATTATTCAAAGATTGAGAAACTAATTCTAGCATTGGTACATGCAACTTTCAAACTTCGCATATATTTTCAAGCACATAAGGTCAAAGTGTTAACGAAAGTGCCAATTGAGTCAGTAATGAAAAATTCAAAGAGATCAGGCAGAGTTGAGAGATGGAATGCACAACTAGGACACTTTGATATACAATATGAAATTTTATCCTCGCCAAAATCACACGTCATCGCAGAGTTCTTAGCTTAATTTCCTTTAGAAGATGATGAAGCTGTGGAGGAGATGATGGATGTAGAAGAGGAAAGCGGAGATCCAAAAGAGTTATTAACAGAACCCAATAGATGGGAAATATTAGTGGATGGATCATCCAACGGAGAAGGAAATGGAATTGGAGTTGTTTTCATATCGCCAGAAGGAGAAAAAACAATTTTTTCATTTAGATTAGAATTTGCATCCACTAATAATGAGACAGAGTATGAGGTTGTGATCCATGCTTTAAAATTTGCGATAGAAATGAATTTGGAAAATGCCAGAATCACCAGCGATTCACAATTGGTTATTCGTCAGATAAAAGGAGAGTACACAACAAATGAACCATCCCTGAGAAAATACAAAAGACTCGTTGAAGAATTATCTGTGAAAATTCCAAAAATAAAATGGAGACACATATCAAGGAAAGATAATAGGCTCGCAGATGCTTTTGCTTTCATATCTAGTATGATGACAAATCCATTGGCGAGGTGCATAAAAATTCAAACACTTTCATTTCCATCGATAAACAAAGAAGAAGAAGAGACAGATGTAATGATGGTAGAAGCTGGCGTGGGAGAACCCACGAGCAATATCACGGATTGGCGAGCAGATCTTCATGCATACTTGGCGAGAGGAGAAATTCCAAGAAATAGATTAGAAGCACACAAGTTGAAAAGTAGGGCAACCAATTATGAGCTAAGAGATGGAGTGTTATATCGCAGATCTTTTAATGGACCATCGCTAAGATGTTTGACGAGAGAAGAAGGACAAAAATATTAAAGATGTTACATAGTGGTGACGCTGGTAATCATAGTGGAGGAAGATCTTTAGCATATAGAACAAAAATGCAGGGTTATTACTGGCCGTATATGCATGAGGATGCAAAGCAAATCTCAAGGCGTTTGGAAGATTGCCAGTGATACGTGTAATACCCCGATTTCGGCAGTGGTTGGCCGAATGGAATATAAGTAATGATTTGTCCTTTCTTAACACCGAGGCCTTTTCAGCACAATTGGCTCCAGAGTTGGCAGAAATTCTGCAGTTAAGCGTGCTCGGGCGGGAGCAATCCAGGGATAAGTGACCTCCCGGGAAGTTGTTGTGGGATGACCGCATCGATGCCCATTAAAAACCCCACACTTCCTGATAACCGCAGTGTCTAAGTGGGGACAATAACGGTGGAGGGACGGGTCTTACAAATGGTATCAGAGCCGATGATGGGTTACCTGCCGAGGGTGGGAAGGTATTTGGCGGGAATTGTCCAGTGCTTCTCATGAGGGGCGTGGAACGTCGGAGATCCGGGATTGAAAATATATTCGGAGCCGAGGACGGCTCCAATTTAAGGTGGTGGTATTGTAATACCCGATTTCGGCGATGGTTGGCCGAATGGAATATAAGTAATGATTTGTCCTTTCTTAACACCGAGGCCTTTTCAAAGACAATTGGCTCCAGAGTTGGCAGAAATTCTGCAGTTAAGCGTGCTCGGGCGGGAGTAATCCAGGGATGGGTGACCATCCGGGAAGTTTCTGCTGGATTACCACAACGATGCCCGTTAAAAACCCCACACTGCCGGATAACCGCAGTGGCTAAGTGGGGACAGTATCGGTGGAGGGACGGGTCATTACAATACGGAAAAAAGATACATGCACCAGGAGCACCATTATCATCTTCAACAAGTGTATGGCCTTTTTGGAAATGAGGGTTAGATATTGTGGGACCATTTTTACCTGGTTCTGGACAAAGAAGACATCTGATTGTCGCAACAGATTATTTCACAAAATGGGGAGAAGTAAAGGCAGTACAACATATTCGCGATAAAGATATTTTTACATTCATCTTTGAAAATATAATCTGTAGATTTGGGATTCCAAGACAATTAGTATCTGATAATGGAAAGCAATTTGAGGGACAGAATATAGAATTGTTACTCAATGCATTTAAGATAAAATGTGGAAAGTCTACTCCTTTATACCCACAAGCAAATGGTCAGGCTGAGGCAACTAATAAAACAATCGCAGATATCTTGAAAAAGAAGTTAGAAGGATACCACAGAGCATGGTGTGAACAGGTGCATAATGCAATATGGGCCTACAATACAACTAGACGAGAAGCTACTGGAATGTCACCTTTTTGTTTGACATATGGAGTGAAAGCTGTGTTACCAATAGAAGTCGCTATTCCTACGACAAAAAGAGAGGCTTGGGAAATAAATCTAAGTGCTGGAATGATTTTAAATAAATTGGATAAATTAGAAGAAAAAAGAGAAAAAACTTTGCAACATATGGAAAATTACCATCGAAGATTAGCTCGTGAATACAACAAACGTGTTAAGAAATGTGAATTTCAACCTGGCGATTTAGTGCTGCGAGAAACACTAAGTTATCAGCGAGAGAGTGGTGGAAAGTTGGCGAGAAAATAGGATGGACCATATATCATCAAAGAGATAATTGGAACCAGGGCATACAAACTAATGGATCCTGAATGAAGAGATGTTGGTCAAAGACTCAATAGACCATGGAATAGATTATTTCTGAAAAGGTATTATCAATGACATCTTATACAAGATAAGATATACTGGTATGTTATATGATGAAACAGGTAATACATTCTTCAATCTCTATTTACAACTGAAAATTTCTTTTGATAACAAAGCGCAACAAAAACAGCGAGCATTATCGCAAGAAAAGCGAATACAAATTTCGCAGAGATTAATAAAATGGGACGAACCTTTATGGCGTGCACCCTAGTTCGCGAATAAAATTACGCAAGAGGCAAATGTAAGACCTAATAGCACGTCATAGGAGGGGGTATCTCTTGACATGATTCAGGGGTAAGGTTATACTGCTGTTGGATCCTGAGTCATGCAGATGTTGGGGTTAAAGAAACCTATCCAAGAGAGAGATCTTGGATTTCCAACTATATATGGTTATACCCTGGTTGGACGACAGAGAATCTCTTCCAATAAGTGAAAAGTATGACCAAGGCGCCGAGGTACACGGCTGAGCCAAGGGTGCCAAGGGCGTACGGAACTCCCTTGCCATTCTTGGTAAGTCTTGGCTATGATGCACTTGGCCTGAAGAAAACCCCACTTAGGGTGCAGTCTTGTAACTATAATCCATATAGGCATAAAGGACAAGAGGCTGCGAAAATAGCTGGTTTTTGGTAAATCTGGATGGGAGGATCTAGTCTTGTATGGCCGATGTGCCCTCCTTGTAGGGGCAACCATGGGGAAGATAAGGGCGGCACCCTCCATTAGGGAGCTGATAAGTGTCTTAAGACGGAAATGTCATGGGGATTTATGATCACAAAAACATTTAGGCCTGTCATATTGTCGCGTGACGTAAATTATACAGAGGCAACAAGCCAAAAGTTAAGATGAGATCAATGGGTTTTTACATGAAAGTGTAAAGACGTCCTGCGATTTCATCGCAAGACGACAATGTCACGAGGCTTTGATCTCTTGAGAGAGCTTAGACTTGTCATATTGTCGCAATACAATCAAAGAAGAAAGATAAGGCAAGATCAATGGGTCAATACATGCAAATTTAAAGACGTCCTGCGATTTTGTCGCAAAAAAGAAAAAAGTTTGGCAAAATAAGACCTTTAACTAGGAAGGCAAAATAAGACCAAAAGAATAATCTTACCAATTAACTATTCTATTTTAAGATTGCAGGAAATATTCATTCATCACAGAGTAATGCATAAGAAGGCAAATTCTTAACATTGTAGATTCCTTCAGAATTTTTCAGAACAGTATTCATCGCATTGCAGATACAAATAAAAGGCAAATTCACTATTTCATGAAAGATAATAAAGGGCAGATAGGGGAATGGAGAAGTAACATTTCATTATCTTCCTTGAAAATATTCCAAGTAAACTAAATTGAAAGTTAAATTCTAAATGTCTCAAAAGTTACATCGCTTGCAAGAAAGAAGAAGAAAAAGAAAAAGAAAAAGAAAGCAAAGATAAAATTCAAGTTTCAGCGATGGCTTCGCTAGATTCATTCTTCTTGCTCGTCAGATTTATTATTTTCACTAGAGTTATCAACTTCATCAGCATCCTTTTCATCGCGAGTTTCTTCTTCTTTTGATTCTTCATCAGCGATTACTTCACCACTTGCAGTTACTTCTTTTGCTTCTTCTTCACCATCTTCTTGGGTGGTATTTTCTTCATTAGTAAACTCTAATTCTTCATCCATGGGAAGAGGAATTTCATCATCATCAACCTTTAGAGGAGGAACAGATACAGGAGGGAGAGAATTGGAGAGCAGAATCTCGTTCACAAGAACTTCAGCACTGAGGTGGACCTTGCGAAGGAAACCTCTATCACGATTCCTAATCTCTATGTTTTTAAAGTACTCGAGATAATCAAGTCTTCTTTCTGCTTTGTCGCGGGCATCAAGATTATTGGAAAGAAGAGACTTGTTTTCTTTGCGAACTTTATCCAATTTAGCGGTCAAATCAGCAATGGTAGAATGAAGATTTCTTTCGGATTCTGCGAGCAACAAAATAATAAAAGATCAGTTAGACAAAAATCTCACAAGGAATATAACACAAAATTTTATGAGAAGATCAACAAGAGAGGCAGTCAATTGACTACCTTCTTTTCGCGAAGTTAAGTTTTGGATTAATGAAAATAAACAGTTCTCCCATTGATTCATGGCATCATCGAATTTATCGCCAACCATACCCTTCAGACGAGATTTCATGCTTTCTTCTTTGTTGCGAAGATATCAGTTTCCCTTTGCTAATAAAGAATGAGATTCCTTTTGATCTTGAATTTCGCTGGCCCTTAAACTAAGAGTTAATCTACCCTTGATAAGTTTATCCTTCTCGGCAGCAGATGATTGAGTTAATCCCTTGAGCTCATTCTTGAGAGAACGAAGAGATTGGTCTTGATTATTACATGTGCTTTGAAGATTACTTAATTGTTGCGAGGAAATCGCCATCAAGCTTGAAAATCTATGTTTTTATTGGGACAAAGTTTTATTCTCATCTGATAAAGATTCCATCGCCAAATTAGCCTTAAAAAACAAATATGATAGGCGATCAACCTCGCCACTTAATAAATTCTGCATTTGCAATAATTGATTATTCTCATTAATAAGATTATTTATGTGATCAATTGAATAAGTGTAAATATTTTCTAGTCTAGTATGTTGATCCATCCAAGAATCTCTTTCAACGCGAGCTTCTTCAGCGATAGATTCAAATTTGAGTCTTTCTCTGAAACGAGTCCGATTTGAAACTAATATATGAATCAAGAATTTAAGAAGGAAGCCTGAGTACAGAAAATATGAAAATAAACAGAAGAACAAGGGGGTAGAGGCAAGAAAAATATACCTTTCAGCTCGTCATTTTTTCTGCGAAGATTCTCGCAGTCTAGAGAAGAATTGCGGAGCATATGATTCAAAGTATCACATTCAACAATTTTAACTTGAAGGCTTTTCCTCAGAGCTTCAATCTCATTTTCCAAAGATGCTCGCGAAGCATTACAATCAGATTCAAAATACTTGAGTAGAGTCTCGCAAGCTTCATGTTGGAGAGGGTCAGTGGAAGACTTTCTAGCATTGTCTAAAATGTTAGACAAGATTTTAAAAGCAACATCAACACCTGCAAAAGTTTCGCTTGATGAAGGAAGGGTTGTAGAAGGTGAAGTAGTAATGAGAGCAAGTTGACGATCATTTGTGATGGTTGAATTGTCAGGAGGAGGAGTATGTGGAAAAATAACAGTTGAAGGCCATAAAGGACTATAAGGAGTCTCAGTCACAGCGATTTTAGAAGCCTTATATGTCAAAGGATCAGAAGAAGTAGAAGTATGGGTAGCAATATTCTCGCAAACAAAAGTAGAAAGATTTGGTTGCGATGGTGTGGGAGTAATCCTCACGGATGTTAGTGTGGGCATCATGAGATTATCCCCAAGAGTCTTAAAGTGGCGAGATCTTTTGGGAGGCTTAACAGGGTTCTCGTCATTCTGCGAACAATAACTCAGATAAGAAACAGAGGCAACAATATTGTTATTAGGAAATAAAATATGTTTCTTACTACCTTATCATTCGCAGAACTCCTCTTATTCTTTTCTGTTAGTCTTTTGCGAGTATTAGGGTTTTGAATCGTGGATTGTGTGTTAGAAATAGTTCCGCTGAAGAGAAGACATAACATGGAAATTATGAAGAATCAAATAAGAAAGATTGGAGAATGAAAGTAAAAATTGGATTAAATAAATGTCATAAGTCAAGAAACATACCTCGATCACTCTATTAGAACAGTAACAGAAGAATATGAAGAACAATAAAAGTTGCAGACGGAAGATGAAATAGATAAATGAAGAAGATGAAGAAACGGAAGAAGAAAATTAGTTTTGAAACTTAATTCTACCTTTTATAGGCAAAGGGGGGTGGACCTATTGAGCAGAGACGTGTCAGTAAATGGAGGAATTCACAACACGTGTAGGAAAGGCTAGATTAACGGAATCTTGTCGAGGAGAAAGTATAAAAGGGAAAGAAGTTGCGAGGATAATAAAGAATATTGGTTCTCATGATCTTCTCTTCTTCGCATAAAAGACATGAGAAGATGCAAGATGTAGGACAAGAATATTGCTACAACGTTATTCCTGCGATATTAACAACGTTTCTACGAGCGTCGCTGCCAATTCTTTAACAACGTTTCACGAGCGTCACAAAATATCCAAAAGAAACTGACGATGGAAGGAATATGTAGGATCATAATATTGTCACAACAATATTCTTGCGAAATCAATGATATTCTGCGACACATCTCAAAGTGACGTAAGGAATGACATATCAGATGAAAACGACAGAAACATGAGTAAAGTGTGACATTTCTGCGAGAAACCAATAAAACTTGCGAATGATTAAGGCTGTGCTAACTGCGATTTATCGCAAGAATTCAGATCCGAAATTAAAGGGAATCTTAACTGTAAATGAGCTGTCATGAGCTGTAATCCATTATGTAAATGCCTATATAAAGAAAATGAATAGTTCCATAGAGGGAGAGGAATTTTTGAGGGCTAGGAAGATTTTTAGGAGAGAGAAAATCTTTATCAAATGTTCTGTGTTCTTGATTTTTTAAGATCATATTAATGAAAAAGTATCTTTAATCTTCAAATTATGTCATAAATATTGATAAATTCTTGAATAGGGTGTAGTGTGGGAATTCCTGCAACTACATTTTGGCGCCCAGAAACAAGGATGAATAGTTGAAAATCATAGTAAAAATTAGGTAAAAGAAAGAAATTATTCAAGAGTTAGAAGAATATCAAGAAAATTGATGGAATAAAAGATGGTTAAAGTCAAAGATAATCAAAATAAAGTGGAGTGTGATGTAATAACAAAGATGATGATAGATAAGTTCCATGAAGATATTAGAGGAAGGATACACAAGCGAGATTTTGAAGGAAATAAAATCATGTTGGAAAAGGAAGTATCACCGCTAAAAGATTGGGAAAACAGAAGATCACATTCACGGCAAAAGAGAAATTCCGAAAGAAAATTTAAGTCATACATCTCCATTGGTGATCACAGTGTCTGTTGTACCAACAAGAAAAGAGAAATCAATAAAATCTACAGAAGAGTGGGTTGTAAATAGGATTCTGGTGGACACAGGAAGTTCTGTGGATATAATGTTTTACCACACATTCAAGAAAATGGGATACAAAGATGAAGAAATGCTTAGTCCATCATATCATGTTCATGGATTTGGAAAATCTCTAACAAAACCTAAAGGTGAAATTATAGTGCGAATTCCGCTGGGGGAAATAGAAACGCAGATAACTTTGTGTGTAGTGGACGTGAAATCACCATATAATATGTTGTTGGGAAAACCATGGATACATGCAATCAAGGCTGTATCATCAACTCTACATCAGTGCATAAAATTTCCTATGCCTAGCGGAATTGGAGAGATTAGAGGAGATACAGATTGTGCAGCGTTGTGTTTCCAGAATGAAGTAAAGAATTGTGAAAATCAAATTCAATTGCGAAAACAGCGCAAACAAATGAGGAAAGAAGAAAAGAAAGAAGAAGAATTCAAGATTTACATGATAAGATAAGAAGAAGGAAAAGGAATATTTAACGATGTATCGCAAGAAAGTGATGAACCAGCAGAGGTAATAAAAACACCAACACCAATGGGAGAACATGAAGCCAGTTATATTGCAGCAGAACCCACAAAAGAAGTAAATGTTGGCAGTGAAGAAGACCCAAAAATACTGAAAATTGGAACTAAGATGGATGTGGAGGAAGAAGAGCAAACTGTAAACCTTCTGCGAGAATACAGGGACATTTTTGCGTGGAATATAAACGAGATGCATGGAATAGATCCATATGTTGCGTGCCACAGATTGGATATTAACAAAAATGTCAGACCATTCAAACAAAGAATAAGAAAGATTGCGACTACTTATCATGCCAAGATAGAAGAAGAATTGCAGAAGATGCTAGACGCAGGAATTATAAGGCAAGCAAAATATCCATAATGGATCGCCAACATGGTAGTAGTTCCTAAGAAAAATAAGGGGATAAGAATTTGCATTGATTTTACTGATCTAAATAAAGCATGTCCCAAAGATAGTTTTCCCTTGCCAGATATTCCGCAGCTGGTGGAATCTGTCGCAGAAAATGATCGAATATCTTCGTTAGATGGATACAAGGGCTATAATAAAATCCCACTTTCGGAAAAAGATCAAGAACATACTGCATTCTTTGCTCCCAGAGGACTATATTGCTACACAAAGATGCCTTTTGGATTACGAAATGCAGGAGCAACTTACCAAAGGATGGTGGAAAAGGTGTTCGCGAAATGGATACATAAAACTTTAGAGGTATATGTGGATGATATGTTGGTAAAAAGCAAAGAAGCTAAAAATCATGTGCAGGACTTAAGGGAAATTTTTGATCAGATGCGGCTTTTTAATATCAAAGTAAATCCTGAGAAATGTACTTTCGGAGTATCATCTAGGAAATTCTTGGGATATATTGTGTCAAAATAAGGAATACAAGTTGATCCTGAAAAGGTGCAAGCAGTTCGAGATATGCCAACTCCATCAACAGTAAACGATGTGCAAAAATTGAATGGACTTTTAGCCTCACTAGGAAGATTTATTTCGCGATCATCATATAAATGCAAGCATTTCTTCAACATACTAAAGAAGGGAACAAAATTTAAATGGACAGATGAATGTGAGAAAGCTTTTCAAGGAATTAAAGAATATTTGATGAATATATCCATTTTACAGAAGGCTGAACCAGGAGAAGAATTGATGATATATCTTGCGACAACTCCACATGCTTTAAGCGCAGTACTATTGCGAAATGACGCAGGAGTTGAAAAACCTATTTACTACATCAGCAAAACATTTAATGCTGCAGAGAAAAATTATTCGAAGATTGAAAAGCCAATTTTGGAATTAGTTTATGCAGCTTCTAAGCTTCGCATATATTTCCAAGCGCATAAAATCAAAGTATTAACAAAAGTACCAATTGAGTCAGTAATGAAAAATTCAAAAAAATCAGGCAGAGTTGAAAGATGGAACGCACAAGTGGGGCATTTTGAAATCCAGTATGCAATTTTATCTTCGCCAAAATCTCAAATTGTCGCAGAATTTCTCGCAGAATTTCCTTTGGAGGATGATGAAGCTGTAGAAGACATGATGGATATAGAAGAGGAATATGGGGATCCAAGAGATCTTTTAACAGAACCAAATAGGTGGGAGATATTAGTAGATGGATCATCCAATGGAGAAGGAAATGGAGTGGGAGTCGTTTTTATTTCGCCAGAAGGCGCAAAAATGGCATTTGCATTTCGACTGGAATTTGAATCTACCAATAATGAGACAGAATATGAGGATGTAGTACATGCTCTAAGATTTGCGATAGAAATGAAGGTGGAGAATGCAAGAATTACCAGTGATTCACAGTTGATTGTTAGGCAAATTGAAGGGGAATATGCAACTAACGATATATCTTTGAAAAAATATAAGAAACTTGTTGAAGAATTATCTGCGAAAATTCCAAAACTCAAATGGAGGCATATTTCAAGAAGAGATAACAGGCTTGCAGATGCTTTTGCGTTTATATCAAGTATGATGGTAGATCCGACTGCGAGAAATATAAAAATACAAACACTCATAGCACCATCAATTAATAAAGAAGAAGAAGAGGAAGCTGAGGCAATGGTAGTAGAAAATAATGGCGAAGAATCAAGTCGAATTATCGCAGATTGGCGTGCGGAAATTCACGCATATCTAGCAAGGGGGGAGATTCCAAGGAACAGATTAGAAGCACATAAATTAAAAAGTAGAGCAACAAATTATGAGTTAAGAGATGGGGTATTATATCGAAAATCTTTAAATGGGCCTTCCCTAAGATGTTTGACACAAGAAGAAGGAAAGCAAATATTAAAAATGTTACATAGTGGGGATGCTGGTAATCACAGCGGCGGAAGATCTTTAGCATACAGAACTAAAATGCAAGGTTATTATTGGCCATATATGCATGAAGATGCAAAGAATTTATCAAGAAGTTGCGAGGAATGTCAGAGATTTGCAAAAATAATGCATGCACCAGGTGAAACATTAACATCCTCAAAGAATATTTGTCCATTTGGAAAGTGGGGTTTAGATATTATGGGACCATTTGTACCGGGAACAGGGAAAAAGAGATACTTAATTGTCGCAACAGATTACTTCACAAAGTGGGCGGAAGTTAAAGCAGTAAAGCATATTCGTGATAAGGACATTTTCACATTTATATTTGAAAATATCATTTGCGATCTCTAATTCGGAATTCAGTAGCGATTGGTGTCAGATAATGGAAAACAATTTGAAGGACAAAATATAGAGATGTTACTTAATGCATTCAAGATAAAGTGCGGAAAATCGACTCCTTTATACCCACAGGCCAATGGTCAAGCTGAACAAACTAACAAAGCAATCGCAGATATTCTCAAAAACAAGTTAGAAGGGCATCATAGAACATGGTGTCAACAAGTTCATAATGCAGTTTGGGCTTATAATACAACACGAAGAGAAGCAACTGGGGAATCTCCTTTTTGTTTAACATATGGGGTTGAGGCAGTATTACCAACAGAAGTTGCTATTCCTACAACAAAAAGAGAAGCTTGGGAAAAGAATCTTAGTGCTGGTATGATTCTAGACAAACTTGATGAGGTAGAAGATAAGAGAGAAAAGGCATTACAACATATGGAAAACTACCATCGCAGATTAGCTCGTGAATATAACAAACGAGTAAAAAAGCGTGAGTTCCAAGTTGGAGATCTAGTTCTGCGAGAAACACCAGAATATCAGCGAGAAAATGGAGGAAAATTAGAGAAAAAATGGGATGGGCCATATATCATCAAAGAAATAGTTGGAACTGGAGCATATAAATTAATGGATCCAGAAGGAAGAGACATGGTTCAAAGACTTGGCAGACCATGGAATAGACAATATCTAAGAAAATATTATCAATAAAGGTTTGAAAGACTAGAATGAATGGATTACACGCAAGAAATTACGAGAGAATAAAAGAGATTTTTTGCAAGAACAAAGTTGGCTAAATATAAAAGCTATTTTCCGCAATAATTTGCGGAATAATTAAGAATTTTAATGCAAATGCATAAGATGGGCGAAAATTGGCTAAAAACATATAAGAATGGGACGAACTTTTATGGCGTACACCTTAGTTCGCGGATTCTATTCCGTAAGAGGCAATGTCCTTAAAGTGCGTCATAAGGGGGGTATCTCTTTGCATGGATATGGGAAAGGCTATACCGCTGCTGGAACCTAGTCATGGAGATTTGGGATTATAGAAAATCCATCCGGAAGAGATAACTTGGATTCCCAACTATATAAGGTTATACCCTGGTTGGGCGCCCGAGAGTTTCTCCTAAGGAATGCAATGTATTATCAAGGCGCCGAGGTACACGGTTGAGCTGTGGGTGCCCGGGATGGATGAACCTACCCTGGCCATCCACGGAAAGTCTTGGCTTACGATGTGTTCGGCCCGAAGAAAACCCCACTTAGGGTGCAGTCTTGTAACTATAAGACATATAAGGCATAAAGGACAAGGCTGCGAAAACAACAAGTTGTTTGGCAGAACCGGATGGGAAAGTGCTAGTCTTGTATGGCCGATGTATAATCCTTGAAGGGGAAACCGGGGGGAGAGATAAGGGTGATACCCTCCATTAGGGAGCTGTGTATCAAAAAAAGACGACAATGTCATGGGACTTTATATTCGCAAGAATATTTAGGCCCGTCATATTGTCGCGTGACACAGACAGCAATGTCATGGGACTTTATATTCGCAAGAATATTTAGGCCGATCACATTAAATCGGCAAAAAGCCTAAAAAGAAAAGTTAAGATGAGATCAATGGGTTTTTTCGATAAGATCAAAAGATGAGATAAATGAAATCAATAATAAGAGGATATAAATCGTAAAGACGTCCTGCGATTTCATCGCAAAGACGACAATGTCATAAGTCTTAAAAATCAAAGAGAGATTAATCTCACAAGGTGGCTTAGATTTATCATATTGTCGCAAAGATTAAAATTAAATGATAAGGCAAGATCAATGGATTATTACATGTAAAAGTAAGAATGTCCTGCGATCTTGTCGCATAAAAGTGGCATAATAAGACCTTTAACTAGGAAGGAAAAATAAGACCACAAGAGAGGTTATATCTGCAAAGCATATAACAGATTTTTCGCAGCGTTGATTTGGATAATTCATCTATCATATTGCAGATTGATAAACAAGAGGCAAGTATGGGATTTTCTTACAAGGGTAACAAATTCAATACTTCACAAGGAAGATTATGAGGGGCAAATATGAGGATTATAAAAGAATATTTCATTATCTTCCTTGAGAAGAATTAAAAAAAAAATAAAAAAAAAATCAAGTTACAAGAATTTATGAAGATTGGATTCAGATTAATAAAAATATATAATCAGAAGACGATGATGGGGTTACAAAAACTGCAATGTTTCGCAAAAGAGATTCAGAAATTACAATCATTTGCAGGACAAGGAAAAGAACAAGATATTTTGCAAGAATATAAAACTTCAGAGAATATTCTTCCTTAATTTTATCATTCTTGCTCGCTACTATTATCTTCATCAGCGACACCTTTTTCAGTTTGGATTTCTCCATCACCGGTGATTGTTTTGTGAGGAGAATTATGTTCTTCTGATTCTTTATGAGGATTTTCTTGATATTCTCCATCATTGAGAGGGTTCCCTTCTTCTTCTATTTCTTTAGGTGGGTTTTGTTCATCCTCAGAAAAATCTTCTTCTTCATTACTTGAATAATTTAGATCTTCATATATGGGATGGGGAACTTCGTTATTATCTATCTCCAAGGGTTTGATCTTCATAGGAGGTAAAGAATGAGAGAATAGAACATTGTTTACAAAAACTTCAGCGCCTAAATGAGCCTTGCGGAGGGAATTATTTTCCCGGTTTCTGATCTCTATATCTTTGAAATATTCAAGATAATAAAACCTTCTCAATGCTCTGTTGTGAGAGTTGGAAAACGCGGTATTCTTTTTGCGAAGTTTGGATAACTTCATAGACAGATCAGAGATAGAAACTTGAAGATGTTTCTCAGATTTTGCGAAAGAAAAATTGCATATTAGATGGAATTCTCGCGAAAAATAAGATGGGAAGATACAATGAAGTAATTAATAGATGAGGCAGTCAAAATGACTACCTTCCTTTTGTGAAGATAAAGTATGAATTATGTTAAAGAAGCAACTCTTTTATCGATTCATAGCATCATCAAAATTATCCCCAACCTTACCTTTCAAACGAGATTTTATACTTTTTTCACAATTGCGAAGATAAGCATTTTCTTCTTTCAATCGAGTACAATCATCTTTGAGACTGTTGACTTTTACACTTAGAGCTAACCTAACCTTTATAAGTTTCTCTTGTTCAGCAGCAGATGATTCAGTTATCTTTTTAAGTTCATATTTCAATGCACGAAGGGACTACTCTTGCTCCTTACACAACTTTTGAAGATTGCCTAATTGCTGCGAATAAATCCTTGTTGTATCCACAAAGCTACGTTTCTCTTGGGATAAAGTTTTGTTTTCGTCTGATAAAGATTCCACCCTCAAATTAGTCTGATTTAGCGAATATAAAAGTTGAGTGGCTTCATTACTTAGGCGATATCGTTCACAAATTAGCTGATTATTCTCATTCTTAAGATTATTTATCTCGTCAATTGAATATGCGTGGAGAGTACTCAATCTATCAAATTGATTTTTCCAAGACTCTTTCCCAATGCGGGTTTCATCAGCGATTGTTTCCCATTCAAGTATCTTCAATAATTGGTTATGTTTTGAAGATAAATATGCGACAACAAATAAATAAAGAAAAATTGAGTACATAGAAAATAAAGAATTAATGAGGCAAAAACAGAGGCAAGAAAATTATACCTTTCAGATCATCATTTCTGCTGCGAAGAATTTCGCAGTCTAATTCAGAATTGCGAAGCTTATGATCGATAAGTTCACATTCTAAAGTTTTTGCTTGAAGATTCTTCTTCAAGGTTTCAATTTCACTTTCTAAAGTAGTTAGCTTAGACGAAGAACCGCATGATCCAAGATGCTTACTTAAAATCATACAAATATCTTGTCTCGCAGGGTCTGTAGAAGATTTCATAGAATCATTTAAAACTTCAGATAACATTTGAAAAGCAGCTTCAACCCCTGTTGCTATTTCTTGAGAAGAAGGAAGAGAAGTAGAGGAAGAGGTTTTGGCGACAATAACTTGAAGATTAGAATCATTCGCGGTAGTAGGAGTATAAGAAGGAACTTGGTTAGTCGCAATTACAGTCTCATTCGTCGCAACATCTTTCATTGCAACTTCACTCATCACGACTTCATTCACCGCAGTTTCATTTACCGTAGCTTCATTCACCGCAGTTTCATTTACCGTAGCTTCATTCACCGCAGTTTCATTTATCGTAGCTTCATTCACCGCAGTTTCATTTACCGTGGTTTCATTCACCACAGTTTCATTAATCGCAGGATCATTGGATGCTGATTCATTCACTTTAGTTCCAGCTTTTAAAGGTTCATTCATCGTAACTTTTGAAATATTGATGGAAATATTAGCATCAATAGTTTCGTTAGGAATTGATGAAGAAGTAGTGTTGGTGTTAATATTAGAATTTACACGAGGAGAAGGAGAAGATTTATCTTGCGGCGGAACAGGGTCTGCAGGTAAAAATTCAAGAATATCCACTTCATCTGAAAGAGCTTTAACTTGACGAGAACGCTTAAGAGGTTAAGAAATATTCTCTTCAATCTGCGAATAATAATGTAGATAAGAAACAGAGGCAACAATGTTGTTATTTCAAAGAAATAGATGTTTCTTACTACCATATCATTCTCAGATCTTTTTGTCTTTCCAACACGCCTTTTCTGAGAACCCTTAGGGTTAGGGTTTTTGATAGTAATTTTAGTCTGAAAAGTGGAATTACTGAAAAAGATGATAAAATATGGGGATTATGAAGAAAATTGGGCGATAAAGATAGCATAACATGAACAAAATAAGATCCAAGATAAGAACATACCTTTGAGTCTCCATTAGAGCAGCAACAGGAAGGATACCAGGAAAGAAAAAGTTGCAGACAAAAAATAAAGGAAAAGTTGAAGAGAAAAGAGAAGGTGAAAGAAGAAAGAAATACTCTCGAGTGGAACCTTTATTTATAGATGAAGGATGGGTAACCGGGTTAATCGGTAAAGATTGACGCGTGTCAGCAGTAAAAGCGTAAAGTAGGGAACTTTGTCGGGTAAAAAGTAAGGAGTTGCGGCAAATTAAGAAATTTAAATTCTCATGATCTTTATCTTCTTCGCAGAAAAGATATGAGAAGAGGCAAGATGTAGGATCCGAATATTGTCACAACAATATTCTTGCGAAATCAATGATATTCTGTGACACATCTCAAAGTGACGTAAGGAATGACATATCAGATGAAAACGACAGAAACATGAGTAAAGTGTGACATTTCTGCGAGAAAACAATAAAACTTGCGAATGATTAAGGCGGTGCTAACTGCGATTTATCGCAAGAATTCAGATCCGAAATTAAAGGGAATCTTAACTGTAAATGAGATGTCATGAGCTGTAATCCATTATGTAAATGCCTATTTAAAGGAAATGAATAGTTCCATAGAGGGAGAGGAATTTTTGAGGGCTAGGAAGATTTTTAGGAGAGAGAAAATCTTTATCAAGTGTTCTGTGTTCTTGATTTTTTAAGATCATATTAATGAAAAAGTATCTTTAATCTTCAAATTATGTCATAAATATTGATAAATTCTTGAATAGGGTGTAGTGTGGGAATTCCTGCAACTACAGAATAAAAGAAGAATATGTTGATCCTGCGAAGGTCATCATTCTTGCGATAGAGAATATTGTAGCGATCGCGATGAGATCGCATAATAGATCCGAAATAGGAGGAAAACTTAGCTGTCATCCATTATGTAAATCCCTATATAAAGGGCTCGATAGATCCAGAAAAGTATGATGTATTTTTGAGAGTTGAAAGAGTCTTGAGGAGAGAGAAACTTTAAGAGAATATTTGTAATCTTGATTTCTTCCAATTCTGTAAGCATTTCTGAAATTTGAGTAGTAAAGTGTAGTTTAAATCTTTGAAGTTTAATTGATTTCTAATAGATTTCTATAGAATCTTAACAAGGGTGTAGTGTGGGAATTCCTGCAACTACAACATTTGCATCTTAAGACACTTATCAGCTCCCTAATGGAGGGTACCGCCCTTATCTTCCCCCTGGTTGCCCTTTCAAGGAGACGTACATCGACCACACAAGACTAGATCCTCCCACCCAGTCTTAAAAACAACCAGTTTTTTTTTCGCATCCTCTTATCCCTTTTGCCTATATGGCTTATGGTTACGAGACTGCACCCTAAGTAGGGTTTTCTTCGGGCCGAGTGCATCATATCCAAGACTTACCGAGAATAGCCAGGGTAGTTTCATACGCCCTGGGCACTCTTGGCTCAACCATGTACCTCGGCGCCTTGGTCATACTCTGCACCCCTTAGGAGAGCTCTTATTACCTTAGTCGCCCAACGCAAGTCATATGCTCAAGTTGAGAATCCAAGGTGTCTCTCCTGGATAGGCTTTCATTGACCCCAAATTTCCATGACTCAGGTTCCATCAAAGGTGTAACCTTATCGCTGATCCATGCAACAGATACCCCCTTCTATGACTTACTTTAGGTCTTACATTTGCCTCTTGCAAAATTTTATTCGCGAACTAGGGTGTACGCCATAAAGGTTCGTCCCATTCTGGATCTTAAATGATCATTTCTTGCGAAATTTTCGCATATTCTTATTTGATCTTGAATAATCTCACAGTAATTTGTTAATACTTACTTTCATTTTTGTTAATACTTACTTTGTTGCATCATACATCGTTTCATCAACTATGGATTCTCAAAGTTCCTCACGGGTAATATCTCTTTAAATATAATCTATTCCATGGTCTACCATGTCTTTGACCAACATATTTACCCTCTGGATCCATCAATTTATATTCCCCTGTTCCAATTATCTCTTTTATAATGTAAGGTCGATCCCATTTTCTCGCTAATTTTCCACCACCTTCTCGCTGATAATTTGGCGTCTCGCGAAGAACCAAATCACCTGGCTAAAATTCACGTGGTTTGACACACTTATTGTATTCTCGTGCTATTCTCCGTTTATAATTCTCCATATTCTGTAAATCTTGTTCTCTCTTCTCTTCTAATTCATCCAGTTTTCTTAGGATCATTCCAACACTAATATTCTTTTCCCGAGCCTCTCTTCTTGTCGTGGGTGTAGCAACTTCTGTTGGTAACACTACCTCAACCCCATATGTTAGACAGAAATGTGACATTCCAGTTGCTTCTCGCCTAGTTGTGTTGTAAGCCCATACTGCATTATGTACCTGTTCGCACCATGCTCTATTATGTCCCTCCAACTTCTTCTTTAATATATCTGCGATTGTCTTATTTATTGCCTCTGCTTGCCCATTAGCCTGTGGGTATAAAGGAGTGGATTTTCCGCATTTTATTTTAAATGCATTAAGCAATATTTCTATATTTTGCCCTTCAAATTGCATCCCATTATCAGATACCAACTGTGCTGGAATTCCAAATCTGCAGATGATATTTTAAAAAATGAATGTAAATATGTCTTTGTCGCGAATGTGTTGTACTTCTTTTACTTCTGCCCAATTTGTGAAATAATCTGTTGCGACAGTTAAGTATCTTTTTTGTCCGGATCCTGGTACAAATGGTCCCACAATATCTAACCCCCACTTTCCAAAAGGCCACACACTGGTTGAGGATGATAAGGGTGCTCCAGGTGCATGTATTCTCTTTCCATGTCGCTGACAATCTTTACAACGCCTTGATACTTGTTTTGCATCTTCATGCATATATGGCCAATAATAACCTTGTATTTTTGCTCTATATGCCAAAGATCTTCCTCCATTGTGGTTGCCATCATCTCCACTATGCAGCATTTTAAACACTTTATCTCCTTCTTCTCGTGTCAAACATCTAAGTGATGGTCCATTAAATGATTTTTTATACAATATTCCATCTCTTAATTCATAATTTGTTGCACGACTCTTTAATTTGTGTGCCTCCAATCTGTTTATTGGTATTTCTCCTCTTGCTAAATATGCATGAAGTTCTGTTCTCCAATCTTCGATATTGTCATTTGACCCTTCTTCAGCACCTTCTACTATCATTACATCTATTTCTTCTTCATCTTCTTTATTGATTGATGGTGATAAAAGTGTCTGTATCTTTATGCATCTCGCAGTTGGATCTGTCACCATGCTTGAAATGAAAGCATAAGCATCTGCGATCCTATTATCCTTCCTTGATATATGCCTCCATTTTATTTTTGGGATTTTCACTGACAATTCTTCAACAAGTTTCTTGTATTTCTTCAAGGATGGTTCATTTGTTGTGTATTCTCCTTTTATCTGGCAAATGACTAGATGCGAATCACTGGTAATTCTAGCATTTTCTAATTTCATTTCTATTGCGAATTTTAGGGCATGTACCACAGCTTCATATTTTGTTTCATTATTAGTGGATGCGAACTCCAACCTAAATGAAAAAGCCATCTTTGTTCCCTCTGATGAAATCAAGATAATTCCAACTCCATTACCTTCCCCATTTGAGGATCCATCCACCAATATCTCCCATCTATTTGGTTACATTAACAAGTATTTTGGGTCTCCTTGTTCTTCTTCTACATCCATCATCTCCTCAACAACTTCATCATCTTCTAAAGGAAATTCTGCTAAAAAGTCTGCAACAACCTGCGACTTTGGTGAAGATAACACTTCATATTTAATTTTGGAATGTCCTACTTGCGCATTCCATCTCTCTACTCTGCCTGATGTTTTTGAGTTCTTCATTACTGATTCAATTGGTACCTTTGTAAACACTTTAACTTTATGTACCTGAAAATATATGCGGAGCTTAAAGGTCGCATACACCAATGCTAGAATTAGTTTTTCAATTTTAGAATAATTTCTTTCTACGGCATTGAACGTCTTGCTGATGTAGTAAATTGGTTTTTCAACTCCTGCATCTACTCGCAATAACACAACACTTAATGCATGCGAAGTTGTCGCAAGATAGATTAGCAGATTTTCTCCCGGTTCTGCCTTTTGTAAAATAGATGTATTCGCCAGGTATTCTTTTATTCCTTGAAAAGTTTTCTCACATTCATCTGTCCATCTGAATTTTGTTCCCTTTTTTAGTATGCTGAAGAAATGTTTACATTTATCAGATGATCGCGAGATGAACCTTCCCAGCGAAGCTAAGAGTCCATTTAACTTTTGCACATCTTTTACTGTTGCTGGTGTTGGCATATCGCGAACTGCTTGCACTTTTTCTGGATAACCTTGTATTCCTTCCTTGGATACAATGTATCCTAAAAC